>OX383946.1:15102500-16352500 GCA_947532085.1 Elegia similella | reverse complement strand
AAGGGCAAAAATCTGAGGCATCATGTTAGAAGGCGATGCAGCTAGCAACCGTTAAGCCGGTGGTCCCGGCTGCCATCTGGTAGTCGTTAAAGGAATCACGTCAGAGGCCGAGAGGCTGTTCCGAAGAACTCTGACACCAGGGTGTGCATGGTCGATTGACCGTGACACCTACTCGAAATGAATGAATGAATGAGCTAGCAACCCATTACTATTTTGATTCCGTTTTCCACTCACACGCCCACCAAATAGTTAAAGCTAAACGTGACTTTTAGGTCTTATAGACCTGAGCTCTGTCTACCCCACTAGGGAAAAAGACGTGATAGTATGTATGTATGTATGTTACATATAACCATTTCCTGCTCCCATGCTGGTCTGAATGAAAAAGAAAACGAAGAATGTATGTACCAACTGCTTCTCTTCCTACGCAGATAGTAAAAACTGATGGAGGGAATAAACGAAAATAAAGGAATCATGTCAATAGGCGTTGCAGCTAGCAACACGCGGTAGGCATTGCTAAATAAAGAAGTAAACATCATCACTATTTTGATTTTCCTTATCCTCCAAGCTTATTACTTACTCGTAGCATCCAAGCGTCTACCGTCAAATTAAAGGCCGCAGGCTCTACCTATCTCATAAAGAATAAAGATACTCTTATTATATTAAAATATGGTGAAAAAATTTTAAGCGGGCGGGATTTGAACCTGCGACCTTAAGTCTTATACTCACAATTATTGCAAGTGTATACGAAGTCGTACATACACTTAGGTCGCAGGTTTATCCCGTCCGCTTGAAATTTTTTCACAATATTTTATTTCCAAATTTAATAAGAGTATATCAAAATAGCACTGTGAATGCAAAATATAACACTTAAAATAAGGATAAAGATGTGATAAGAAATGGGTAATTCCGTTACCATGTTAGATCACCTAATTTTAGTAGCTTAGTCCTAAACCCAAAATATTTACGATGGTATTAGATCATTGGATGCGTCATAGATGGTCATTGTCTAATACGGCACAGACAACCCTGAACTTCATAGCGGCATATGGCAGCAATATCGCTACATTTTGGTTAACATCCATGAATATATAATTTTTGTCTAGCGGCTTTAGCCGGATCACATTGCCGTTGCACAGTATTTACTTTTTAATATTTTTTTTCCACGTTCCCTTGGTAGGATGTTTTACACTAACTACTTACCGTAAAAAACACACACACCTTTTCTGCGTTCGGACAATAAACAAAATTTCCTCGGAACAGTCACGGCCAATCTCCAAATGCGTATGCAAATTGGGTGAGATCATACGTCCGTGGCTTTTTGACGCCTTCGCATTTTTATAGTTTCTAGTATTGTGGAACTGATCGGACACATTCTACCTAAATTACTACCTACTGAGTGGGTGGGTGGTATGTTACCTAACTAAGAACAAGTTCTTGTGCAAATGCACCAGTGTTTGTTTGGTTTTTGGCGTTTCAAAGTAACTGGCAGTATTTTAAGACTTTGTATGCGGAGTACCTAACAACTATTTTCCTTTATCTATGATTACGTTTTCCAACACGCTATCTGGCCGTATAATGCCCCTAGGCTCTTTCTACCCCGCTCTACCCTGTAAGAGATAAAGACGTGATTGTATGTAGGTATTATACATACCTACATGTTAAAACGCTTCCGAGCAGGACAGACCTATAGTTAAAGAGAAAGATGTGAGGGTTTCTCTGTTAAATATAGGTCTGTCCTGCTTGAACGGAATGTTTCACACCAAAAAGCATTATCTACAATGTTTGTACATTTAAGAATTTACATTCAACCCACTGACTAGGTTAATTGCAAATCTTGCAATAATTGTGCCAACTCCAGCCGAGATAAAGATATGTTCTGTTTATCTATTAATAGAGACTCGCAATACCTACAGTATAATGCGATACTTATATAAATTTAAAGTAAAATAACTTTTATGTACGTTTATTTTACGAGTTATTTTCAGCAAGCCCTTTAATTTGGTGTCCAAAAGTCCGTCATCTTAAGTGTTCCGCCATGTTGGATTTAGAATGACGTCACATAGCTAACCATGCATTGTGATCTAAACTAATCGAGTATACACAATTTCAGCTCAATCGGTGGAATATATCTGCTCCAAAATTAAGTTGCAAGATACCACCCGAACATAGTTACATACCTAAGTACATATATTGCAGGCTTGTAAAAAAAAACAAAATCAGATAGAAGGAATAGAATGCTATCTATTATTATTCTGTTAAATCATCATTGTATTGTCGTCTGGTAACTGAGAAAAAGTTATAAGTAGGTAAATAATTACTGCTGCTTTTCCTGTCCCGCAAATCGTAGTTTATTTATTTGATAATTATTTTATTCACAAAAACAGGAACCTCTTCAGGAAAGTTTTTACAGCGAGCTGTAAGCCTGAGAAAATGAAGAACAAGTATTTACCCGCGCCGGGAACCGATCTCGGAACCCGTCGTAAACAGGTCATACTGCTACGTCCGTGCGTGTTTACCACTGCGCCATGGTAACGTATTTCGGCATTATACCTACTAGGTAATATGAGAACCATGTTAAAATTTTCACACTAATAAACAAAGCCAAATTTAATATATTACTTTTTAGGCCAGCGTAACACTAATGTATGACGGCGGCGTGTCCTCTTAATTAGCCTAGGGCCACGGTAAAGATTTGCTAGGGCGGTCAAAACTGTTGATCAGTCGCTGTGTAAAGAAAACCCTGTCCTATCCTTGAAGGGTGATTTAACCCGTCGATATGTAAAACTTTTCATGAGGGACCAATGCTCAAATTTTTTTTGAAGTTCTCGAACATTTTCGTTTGGATATGTCAATGTTGTTGTTTCCAGCTTTGATCCTATATGAAAAGTTGTTCATATCGACGGGCTGAGTCACCCCTTTAAGGGAACGTCAAAGAAAAATTTACACGCTGTATATACATGGTGAAATTTTGATCGTTTTGGACACTTAAAGGGGGGACTCAGACCATCAAAATGAACAATTTTTTTCTATGGGACCAATGCCGGGAACACATGAAAAATTTCGTCATTTCGGAATGTGGAATTTTTTTTTAGAACCCAGCATTGTTCCCATAGTAAAAGTTGTTCATTTTGATGGTCTGAGTCACCCTGATCACCATGGTTTGAGTTTAAGAGTCCAAAACGATAAAAATTTCACCGTGTATGTACTGAGAACGCTGACTATAGAACGAGGAATGCAACTATCTAATTGAGTTATTGCGTTACTCTAGCAATACCGATACTATACCGCACCTACCGTTTACATCACCTAGCGTCCACTACGATCGAACCACTGTCAAGGCCATAGCTATCTGACCTACTAAGGTTTTCTCACTTGCGTTTATATTATTTACACTTTCTTTCAAGTTGACTTGCTTGTCAAGTTCTGGTTTTGTTGTACTTACGGACAAAATCGTTGGCCCCTCTGTGCCGATAACCTTTTTTTTAACAATCTCTGTTTATGAAGTAATTTTAAAATCCGTGCTTTAAGTCACAAACAAAAGTAGAACTACGTACTTAAGAATGGTAGATTTATTTAAAAATAAAAAGAATGGGCGAAACTCTGGAGACTTAGGACGAATAGGGTGATGAGGGCCATGGGGGATTTTGTTTCAATCTGAAGGTACCTAAACACCCAGCACCTCGCTGAATAAGGCTGTTGGCCCTAAACTCTTGTCTACATACTCTGTATATAAAAGATTTGATTTGAAACATTCTCTAGATTAATATTATAAAGAGGGCAGATTTGTGTGCTTGTATGATTGTGTGTAGTAAATAATTTCAACTACTGAACCGATTTACAAAATTCTTTCAACAACAGAAAGCTACATCACCAGTGTGTAACATCTATATTTTATTTTAAAAACAATGAGGGACCTGTACAAAAATAGCAATAATGTAACACAAGGTATCAAATCAAAAATTTGTCTATTAAATGTCATTATTACGCCAGTGCGAAAACTATTGATAATAAACATCTGCCTGCTACATGACCTGTTTCCGGTTACATCTTCGCCTGAAAAAGTTTCGGACCCGGGGGGCGAATTGCGTAATAAAAACCGAAACCCACGCGGACGAAGTCGCTTGGAACATGTAGGATGCCTAAACATCTGCTTATATTACAACTAGCTTTCACCCGCTGCTCCGCCCGCGTCAATGTTGATCCCTCGGGAACAGTACTCTTTCCCGGGATAAAATGTATACCTACTTGCTATGTCTTTCTCCGTACCCCAGACAACGGAATGCAAAATTTCATGTCGATCGGTTCAGCAGATAGGGCGTGCAGGCGAAACAAACAAACTCACTTACGCATTTAAAACAAACAGACATCATGTAGAAGTACATTTCCTTAAAACCTATAACAAAATAGTTCCCCAATCCAATAGCAAGGTTAGTCACTCGCATCTTTTCTTATTTGAAGCGGTACAGGAATAGAATGTATTATCAATCATTTATGGATATGCTGCCTTAGTTCGTAGGGCTCGTGCTCCACTACAAAATATCAAACTATACCGACCGACACCAATCTGGTAGGTACTTATAGTCGTACAGCTGGAGAAAACAGTAATAGTAAAGTGACTACCATTCACGGACCAAACAGAGGCTAAGTATAGTTGCGTCATTTGTTACTATGTATGTATTTAGCCGTTGTTTAAATATGTACCTTTCTTCCTCCTCTCCTCATCCCAATCTATGTGGGGACGGGACAAATATGTACCTTATCCATAGTATATGTAAATGCCAAAGTATGTATGTCTGATTCAAGCTGCGATCATTAAATCAATTGCGATGAAATTTGATATGGAGGTAATTTGAGGCCCGGGAAGGGATGGTCATAGGTTCCCGAATGTAGGTAGATCACATTAATGCGGGCGGAGCCGCGGACAAAAGCTAGTTCAAATTGATCCTTTAACTTTTATGGAGGATTTTATTTTATTTAGTAATATTCTTTTTATATTATAATTTGTTTACATCCTAAATATAATATAACCAAGTAGCTAATTTCTATGATTCCAAGCTGGTCTGGGAGAAAAGAAAAAACGTAGAATGTGCCAGCTGCTTCTCTTCCCGCGCAGATCGTAAAAGCCGATCTAATACCGTTTTCTATCTACACGCCCCCCAACATGTTAAATGTGACCATAAAGTCTAGTCGTAAGGAAAAAGACGTGATACAATGTATGTATGATTCCAAAATTTCCATTGAGTTCTAACAAGACTTTTAAAAAGTTTTCCAGGAATGTTATAAATACTATTAGTTTAAGACTATTATTTAAGACTATAAGCAATGGTTGCTTTAATCCCACTTCTACAACGTCTTTTGGAGAAAATGGGATGTGCAGTTTGTTGCGGCTTCTTCTGCACTCTGCTTTGGAAGCAGCATTAAACTTAGTCGTAAGTAAATTATTGATATCAACAATTGTTAAGAAGTTAAATATGACAATTGATGTGTTCAAAGAAACATATTAAATTAAAGTTTTGAATTGAATTCAATTCTAAAGCCTTTTTTTGAGTACTTGGAAGTCAAAATAATGATATTAAATTAACATACATAAGCAGGTTCATCATACTAAAATGTGTATGATTAGGTACATATTCCTTCCTATATCTTACAGTTCCGCATATGGCACTGGAATGCAAGCCTAATGCGACCTTTTAGACCTGCTACGTCTATTGCGGTCAGCGTTTGTCCAGTTTATTTCATATGCGATTCCCGGCTCTATTCATAAAGAAATAACGGCAAATATAGCATAACATATAAAACATGTAACTAGCGTGCATTTTGTATGCCTGTTCAATGCTTCAGGTAGTCGAGTTCCGCTCAGTCAATCCACGTTTCAGTCTCTAATTGTGGCGATTTCGTGTAAATTTTGAACTTTATTTTGTAGGCAATAAGTGATGTGTATTGTGCTGTTTAGGAGCTATTAAATAATCGCAATTTGCAACGTTATGCCTTATCTGATAGAGGTATAGCGGAAATGGATTCATTGACGTAAAATTCTTTGTGTAACTCATATAAGTACATTACATTGTAAACAGAAACCTTTTTCAAAACATATTTACTTCGCGACCACTAATAGGACAAAACAATTTACTAACAATGTAAACAAGTTATTCATTTTAATTATCCTTGCGATGACTCGCACTTAATCCATTAGTAAATTGCTTAGTTTTGTTAAAGGAAAATTAAACGCGCTAATTACTTAGTCCGTAATTTAATTAATACAATGCACCCTTAAGCAAACAAATGATAAGAATATTGATTTAAAAAATGAATAGTTGATTAGCGAGCGTAGGTAAGTCGCTCTTACGTATTTAGGACGTTTGTTTTAATATTCATTATATAATGAGTCGACGATCGCACGCCGCGCTTTCACTCAGTCCGCGAGAATCACCGGCGCCGCCGTTCAGTCGCTTCTATTTGTTCAACTGTTCGACATCTAAAAGATAAAGGAATCGAGGCAGCTACTTCGCGCTCTATCTTATCGCGACCACTGTATTGATCACGCACCATATATCGCTAAACGTCCGCCTTAAACGGACGACCCGACCACCTTTATTGTCCAATTCAACTTGCAGACGTGTTCTCTTTATACGCGATGTTACCGGTGAACTCATAATGTGTGCCGTACCGAAATAGAATTACACAGTTTACGGGAAAATAGTATCAATAACAAAAGTGTTGCGGTTTGTAATCGAACGGAAATGGCCACGAAATCGCCCACAATAAGTGTGAAGTCCCGCGAAATGATCGGCGTCGATCAGTTCAGTCAGCGGCGCGAGGTGTTCGACAAACACGACACAGTGTTCCTGCCGCTGCCGTCGCCCACGACGCTCGCGCCGGTGTATCGCGACGTAGAGCCCATCATCACCTCCAACCACGGCAAGACCACCACCAACTTCAAGCGAAACACCCCAGGCTACTCCAGCATGAGGGAATCCAAAACTGACGAACGAATATTCGAATTTCGACCACGGAAGTACTCGGACAACTTCACTTCGGAACTGAACCAGAGTGACGACGTGGACTACAGGTACAGCTCGACGGAGAGGACCAGGAGGTTATCCAAGCTGCGAAGAGACTTCCTCACGTCTAACCTCCATGACCCGAGCGAGCAAAAGTTCACCAGATCCGGCATGCGAGCATCCATGCCCGCCAACTCTACGACTCCAGTAAGGTACAAGATAGAAAGTCCTAATTTATACAAATTCCCATTTGCTGAACCATATTCGACACCACCACCAGTACGTCGCGTTATTGTTGATTTAGGACCTTCGGAAGTTGATGGAGGAAAGGAGAATCAAGACCCTGAATTGAGAACGAAATACCAGAGCTTGCCGAATAGCAACGGCACTACACCTACAACGAAAGTAGATCATCAAAAATTGTTTGAAGAATTAGTGAAACGATATTCTCCACAACGCAAGCCGGTAGATTGGACTTTGCCTCCAACACGACCACGAGTTGTAGGATCTGTTCCTAAATCTACTTCTAGCACAGGAGAAACCCTAGATTTAATTCAAAAGACTCAAGACGATGATAAGGCTAAAGACGATGACGTGTTCGAAAAGAAAACAGGTGAAGTGGAAAACAGTATTGATAGTGATAAAACTAATGATAAGGCTGGAGAGCGTAAACCGGCAACAGAAGTAGAGGTTGTAGTGGTGCAAAACGGCCCCGAATCAATTCTGAAAGTCGAAGAAGATACGAGTAACAGGGAGTCACAGTCCTCCGTGACAGAGTTAGCAGAGAAGAATGACCGTGTTCCTGAATTACCACCAATCCAAAGACAACTTAGCAAAGAGTCGCCCAAGAAACCACCTCCTCCAGAAAAGCACCCTGACTTGACCATTCCAGCGTTGATAGACAAAATTACCACTGATGGTGAGAATCTAGAAAATCATGTGAAGAGTACCAAGAAAGTGAAGAGGAAGAGGAGTTTCTTAGACAAACTATTAGGGCGCAAGAAGGATAAGTAGATAATTTAAGCAGTTATGCATATAGTGAAGTGATATAATGTACTGCAGTGCTGCACCTGCCAAAGATAATCGTTGATACATGACGTCAGAGTTTAATCTTTAGATACAACCATTTGATTACAATATTAGTTGGAAAGGGTATCACGCCCAAAAGTAATCGATGTACTTGTCAGTTCGAATAACTTTTGCAATGGGATTAAAAATCTTTATTTGATCCTTGTGCCGTAAAAATTCACGGGAATCCCATTATAAAAGTTGTTCATGTCAATGGGTGCATTTGACCTTTTTGTTTAATATACCCGTCCAACTAACATAGAGAGGAAAAATATTTTAATAATTTATTTATGTAAAAATAATTAAGGCCAGACTTCCTATGTTTTTTATCTGTAGTTTGGTGGGTTATCGAAGCTGATAAAAGTAAGTGCCATGTGACACTCCCTATCGCCAACTCACACGACACAACTTTCTGTAAATATGTTGAGTAGGTATAATATTTTGTAGAGTATTTTTACAAACCATTTTATTCTTCTTTATCAGGAGAAAATAAAAAAATTATTATGTTCTAAAATAATAAAAAAACTTAAAATATTCCATTTATTATGATAATGTGAACATATCAATTGTTTCACTATTGTATCTCATTTATGACCAGAGAAAGAATAAAAAAAGAATGATTTAAATACGTAATGCTTGGTGCCAAGAATTCAGGTTGCGTTGAATAGCAATTTACAAAAGAAAACAACAATATTACTCTTAGTTTCATCAATAAAAATAATTAATGACTCAATGACCAATTTAATTTCGTTAAGATATATTTATAAATATGTGATTATTGTTATCAATCTAACTTAACTTTAACCTTAATAATATTATTCATATTTTTCTATAATTCCGTTTTGTATTTTGTTAAGAGATGCCCATGAAATAAAACATTTTGTTAATAAAGGTATAAGTAAACATTTTATTTTATTGATTAACAAATCCAAACATTGCGTCAGATTTACACAAATTATAACGTCTAATAAAATTACATGAAATGATTTTAAGGATAGTGTCAATCCAATATACAGGGTGATGTTGAATTCATTAGCAAACCTTTAAGGAGTGACTCAGACCACGAATCTGAACAACTTTCATTATGGGACCAACTCCGAAATTGAAAAAAAAAAAAATCAGCTGTTCCTTAGATTTTGGCCAAGTAGATGTTCCAGTTTTGTATGTAAGAGCAGATAATTTTTTCGCGATGTCGAAGTTGGTTCCATAATGAAAGTTGTTCAGATTCGTGGTCTGAGTCAATCCTTAAACGTTTGTTAATGAATTCAATTTCACCATATATATCATAGACAAACAAATAAAATTATTACTTAAATTATTCGGGGTCGAGTGCTGCCATTTGCACCAGTGCTGGAGATATCATTTGCATTTTTGTAAGTCAAAAGTGGCCCTTTTGGCAAAAATAGTGCTTCATAAAACAGTTTATAGGGTTATCTAGGGCCTTGCAATACAAAATATGAAATGATATAGAATTTCAATTTACTTTAAAATAATTTATTTAAAGTGAGAGCAGCAATGGACCCCGAAAAATTCACGAATGGCAAATTTATATAGAAAAAAATACATTTAACAGAACACAAATTAGAAAAAAAAACATGTAAAAAATGATTATTCATACAAATTCACTGATCAACTGGTTGAATTTCTATCAGGTCTATTTTTACCCTTTTTTACATTTTTCCCTTAAGATTTTGATTCCCGGATTTAAATAATTGCAAGTAGGTGCAAAATTATCCCCTATTTTAGATTCTGTATTCCTTAGATAGGACATACTTTTATTAAAAGGGAAAATCCTAAATTCTATTTCACGTCGAAATAAGTAAGAAAACAAAAAATGTTTACGAGAAGAAAATTTGTCTAATGTAAATTATAGAATCTATCCTTAAATATTTTCACTTAATTTCGCTACAGTACCACAGCAATAAAAGCCACTCATGGCGAAGTTTCTAGAATAGAAGCGACAGCTACATGTACAGGACTAGAAAATAATTAAATATTCAAAATCATACCTGTGGTATTCGTTCGTGGTATTGGATTGGAATAAATCGTTTAAAATTGTGTGACGCGTTACAATAATTTTGTGTGAAACTTATTAGAGAGAAATCACACTTGAGATAGCTCCAAAACGAAAATCCTGTCCGACCCTTGAAGAGGTGATTCAGCCCATCGATATGAACAACTTTTCCTATGGAAACAATGTTGGGAACTCTTTTTTTTTTGAGGTTCCCATATAAATTGACCGGGCGGACAAATGCTTTTGTATAAATGTCGAATTTTTTGAGTTCACAGCATTGGTCCCATAGGAAAAGTTGTTCATATCGACAAACTGAATCACCCCTTCAAGGGTCGGACAGGGTTCTCTTAACATATTGTATAAATAGACATTCAAAACCCAAAAAAATATTAAAAAGATTAACTTGGTAATCAAAATGAATTTTACGTCAAAAGAGTAAAAACACAAAGTACCACGTATTCAACGGGTAATGAGAAACGTCAAAAGTGACTTATTATGGCGGCCATACTGTAGACGTCACATAAATTAATAACAAAAGCGTCTCACTAGGTGTAAATATCACATTTCGAGTTAGACCCAACTTTACATAACAATACACATAATCAGAATACATTTATTTACATTTGCAACAAGCAACCTTGAACGTTGGAAGTAAGAACAATTTTGGAATTGATTTTCGTCACAAGCTATGTAAAATATTTACAATGTGAGTGTCTCTTTCGTGCTGGTCTGGGAGAAAAGAAAAAACGTAGAATGGACCAGCTGTTTTACTCGTGCAGATCGTAAAAGCCTATCGAGAGAATGGAAAATCAAAGGAACCATTAGTAGCCAGTGCGAAGAGCAACCCCTCACTATTTTGACTCCGTTTTCCACCTACATGCCAACCACCATGCTAAAAGTGGCTTTGAGGTCTTATATACCTAGGCTCTGTCTACCCCGCAAGGGAAAAACACGTTAGTATGTATGTGAAGGTTTGTCTCAAACAAATTAAAGGCATTATTTTGGACGAGTTTCCGCCCAACTGCGTTCAAAAGTTGTGTTTTTGGCTTTAACCCTTTGATCGCGAACGTGGGATGTCGGATTTATCCCACGTTCGCGGTCAAAGAGTTACTACAGCCATCACTTACATATGTACGTTTCACGTCTTTTTTTCTTGCAAGGTGAGAATGTGTGTCTGTTTCTGGTTCCTGTAGCCCGAATAGCTTGACATGTGACGTGTCGTTAATCGTCTTTCCTTTGGGAATAATTTTCTTTTTCTGTCCCCTTTTGTCAAAAAAGACCTGCTCGAGCTAAAAGTCGAAAACTGACAGCAGGTGATGCAGGACAGATCGGAATGGAAAAAAAAAAATATCGGATGACAAAACACACATTGGGCTGCGGCGCTATCATACATTTCCCAGACAAATTATTCCTGATACTTAAATTAAAATATAGATAAATATTATCGTATAACATTCATTATACAGGGTTATTTGTAAAACAGTAATAACCTCGTAGGACTGGATAGCTAACATCATAAACAACAAAGTTTGTTCTGACATAACTTAATAAATTAAATAAAAAATATTTCTCTACTTTTTAATGTCCTGTCATGACATTTGTAAGTCTATGTATACGAAATACTGGAAAACAAAAGGTGGGAGAAAGAAGGAAGTCATGGTTGCGAAACATAAGACAGTGGACCGGGATTGCTAAAGCGGCTGAGCTGTTCCGTCGAGTCAAGAACAGAGAGGACTGTACCAAGCTGATCGCCGACCTTCACTACTTGGAGAGAAGAAGAATAAAAAGTACCCGAAAGGACGACACTACGCTTGCGCATAATCTTTCTTTACCATGCGCGTAGAGTTGTTAACATTCAACTGGAAAATTAAAATAATATATTTTTACCAGCTTTCGCCCGCGGCTCCGCCCGCGTCAATGTCAATCCCTCGGGAACAGTACTTTTTCCTGGGATAAAAGTACCCTATGTCCTTCTACGTACCCCAGATAACGTGTATGCAAAATTTCATGATGATCGGTTCAGTAGTAGAGGCGTGAAAGCGTAACAAACAAACAAACTCACTTTCGCATTTATAATATTAGTTAAGACTAGCTGTTGCCCGCGGCTCCGCCCGCGTTAATGTCGTTCCCTTGGGAACAGTAGAAATGATAAAAATTCCATACAAACCCCTGTCCCTTTGCTTTTTCCCCGTAAGGGGGAATTTAATACATTTCACCTGCATAGATCTTTAGCCCTTAAGGAGGGGATTTTGCCCATTTCACCTACACAGATATTTTTTTATTGTAATAGAGAACTTCTTATTGTCATATTTCTAAGTACCTAAATAAAAAAAATCCATACAAACTTTACCCTACCTATTCTACCCCTTCAAGGGGAAATTTCGACCATTTTAACTACACAGATCTTTTTAATTTCAACTTAAAACATATATACTTATTTTTATACTTCTATGTCCAGAAATGAGAAAATTTCCATACAATCCCCCCCCCCCCCCCCTTTATCCCTTAAGGGGGAAATTTTGTACATTTCACCTACACAGATCTTTTTTAATTGTAACCTAGAACGTATATACTTATTTTCATACCTCTAGTCTAGAAATGGAAAATTTCCATACAAACTTTACCCCCTATTTACCCCTTCAAGGGAGAATGTTGTCTGGTTCACCTAAACAGATCTTTTTTAATTTTAATTGAGAACTTGCGTACCTACTTTCAAACTTCTAAGTCCAGAAATGAGAAAATTCCATAAAACTCAACCTCTTTGATTTTCTAAAAATCCTTTCTTAGTGCTCATTTACATCATAAAAAGAATCCCTATGCCAAATTTCAAGTTTCTGCGCACAGTAGTTTCGGCTGTGCGTTGATATATAAGGTTTGCCTTTGACCCGCAGCTCCGCCCGCATAAGTGTCGATTTCTCAGGTACAGTAGAATTATTAGTTGAACCCGGAATACATTAGTTCATGACTTTCAATGAAACACCTTAATATTGAATTTCAATTGAATAACTTCAAAAACGGAAAGTTTCATACTAACTTTGCATCCCCGTTATATCCCCTTAAGGGATGATTTTTGAGAAAAATATTTTACTCGTGTTTCATGCCTTGTAGTAAAGAACCTTCATGCTGAATTTCATTCGACTAACTTCAAAAATGGCAAAGTTTCATGCTTACTTTGCACCCCTATTTTACCCCCTTAAGGGATGATTTTTGAGTAAAATATTTTACTCGTGTTTCATACCTTTCAGTAAAGAACCTTCATGCTGAATTTCATTCGAATAACTTCAAAAACAACAAAGTTTCATACTAACTTTGCAACCCGTTTTTCCCAAAAATCCTTTCTTAGTGCTCCCCTACGTTATAAAAGGAACCCCTGTGCAAAATTTCAAGTTCCTAACCCTTATAGTTTAGGCCCTGCGTTGATATGTCAGTCAGTCAGTCAGCTTCTCCTTTTTTTTTAGTATGGATTACTATGGATAGTATGGATAGGTATAATGCTGTCGTATAATGATGATGAATTGACTTTGGATTTTAATTTTCTTATGTCACTTATTATTTTATTTTATTTTTGCTATATGTTTGCAGGCAAACTCATGCCTTGAGTTCATTCAAATGACGATAAATTTTTTTTTAATGAACCGATATTGATGAAACAAACTTTAAATGTTAAACTGAGTTAAAACAAAGCAATTGGTGAAAGTTTGAAGTAAATCGGTTCAGTATTTTCGGAGATAATCGTAATCATACATACAGACAGACAGACAGACAGACAGACAGACAAGAAATTCCAAAAAATTTTTTTTGCTTTCTATTATTCTTTTTAGGTGTCCCTCTATCCATTTCAGTCAAAAATTCGAAATGTACAGACAAAATAATTTTACTGTTTTATTATATGTATAGATTAGGATACGAAAGTAAAATATAACAAATTAGCAAAAGTCCTTGAACAAAGATATTACAATTTAGTCTTCATCGTTGTGTACTCAGCGGGAACACATTGTCTTTCATCATCATCAGGTCTTTTTAGTCTCCACTGCAGGAGCTTGACCCTCTCTGTACTACCGAATATACCTTACTTGGTCAGAGCAGACAGAGGATTTGGCCTGCACTCTTCTCGCTGGCCAGACGGGTTGGAGAGGTCTCATTGATGTTTATGAGCTCTGTTTAGCTTGTATTTCCTAAGTCGCCTCTTACGACCTCCATGGGAAGAATAGGACAACCTAGTCTTGCGAGGTTATTAATGTTTTTCAAGTAAATGTTCTAGCGAAGCACTTAACATCGTCATTGTATTCAAATTAATATAAATACTGACAAAAACAACAGACATGTGATGATTTCTACAAATATCACATAATGTATAAAATACACCAAGTTTATTACTAACAATGTCAATTCATACCAGCGCAGAGTCGAATAAAAGTGAACTATGTATATTGCTTGCCTTTACTCATTTTGACAACTCAACATCATTCTGCATCTATACAGTTTTAATACATTTGTTTTTTCGATTTTAGTTCTACATTTGCATCTTCATTCCTTTGGATGAAATATCGATGGTAATAAATATACATGGTGAAATTTTTATCGTTTTGGACCCTTAAAGGGGTGACTCAGACCATCAAAATGAACAACTTTTCCTATGGGAACAATGCTGGAAACTCAAAAATAATTCGACATTCCCATACAAACTGGCTGGGCGGCGGGACTCTTGTATGGAAGTGACAAATTTTTTTCTTAGTTCCCAGCATTGGTCCCATATTTATTTATTTTTAACATAAGGCATACACAACAGGTAACAATCAGTTATAGCTTATTCTAAAGATACATAATATTTCTGAGCTAGATTGAGACCCAAAAACGTGCATACACAGCATGACAGTTGTAAACATCGTTCCTAAAAGTAATAGTTAGACCATAAAATAAAAATAATTAGAACACAGTTCACTACTATGGGTTCTTGAAATTAAATAAAAACTACAAGCACAACGATGAGATTAATATTAATATCAAAATGGTTACTTAGAAAATAATGTTCTCATCCTCAGCTGCCTGTCCGTTGGTTACAGGTATGGCATCGGGTACGCACGCCCGGCCTTGCAAGCTGCTACCTACTTTTCCCTCATTCATCCGAGTGAGAAGTATCCCAATACCTTCATTCCCTAATAAGGATTAACTAATTCATATTCTTCCCCAGCTTAAGAATGCTTCCGATGGGCAGCAGCGTCGGAAGCACAAGAAGTCAAAGAAAATCCTCCCGTGGAACTCCTTGGGCATTTCCCCTTTATCCAGCAATGGCCTTCTTACAGATGGAATGATAAATGATGATACTACATGTAAGAGTTGATTCCGAAAGTAGAACTTCTACTTTGAAAGTTTTAGAATCAACTCTTTTTTTGTGATAAGTTAAGCCTCATACTAGCCCAGTAGGGAAATATATCTCAAACAAGATCAGCTGTACATGGTACATAATGTTTTAATTGCTGTGCCTAAATAAGAGAAGGCCATTATAGAATACGCTCTGATTCTCTTGAGTGTGAAACGATCCATTAAGATTTTATCTCACGTTTTAACACGAAGATGACGTAACACTTTGCAAAATGCACATTTTCAGGGGCATTTTAAACCGAGAGCGAAAGAGAGGACGCCGGGTAGGTCGAAAAATACGCTATCTCCTGCGCCCCAGTTTAAGGGCCGCGCGAAGAATCGTAGTTGATTTACAAAATTAGTGTTGCCATCCGTCCGGATAAAGCCGTAAAGTGTTAGGCCTTTGACCTCTTGTCCGGTCAAATTCGTCCGGTCCATCCAGCTTTTGTTAGGCTTTTTATACTATCGTTTAATTCAATCACTTCAGTCAGTAGCGACGAGCGAGCGGGACGTTATTTACTGACACGCCCAACTAAACGCAATATCACATGCAGGCCGGCTTTTAAATGTGTTTTAATCGATATTTTTATCAGAAATCCTTAATTTTTCTTAATGTCCGGCTTTGAGACACAAAAGTCTGGCTTTTTTGACGGGTAAGTCCGGGTATTTGGTTTTTAAAGATGGCAACGGTCAACCCACCTCGCCCTCTCCGAGTTGTCAAGTTCAAACCACGCGTCAGTGGGGCGCAAGCATAATTTTTGTTCCTGGGCGCCTAATATAATTAAGACGGGCCTGCTCATTATTGTAAAACTTTAATTAACTTCACACACCGATATTCGATATTATATCGCAATAATTACAAGTTATAATAAATTGACGTGTTTTCAAATCACTAGTACTATGCCCTGAGTTAATTAAATACATCAAAAGTATATATTTAATTTAGGTCGATCCTTGCACAAGATCGCCCCCTTGTTGGAATTTGAAACAAGATACCTATGAAATTTAAAAACGATATATAAATGATATCTAAAACCATTTTTCTTCGTAAAGTTTGTAATTTTTACGTCTAAAACAATAATTCTCACATTACAATATTTATATTTACATCTCGGAGGTCGCTCACTTTCTTATTTTTTTTTTTATAAAAGTATAAATATGATATAAGATAATAGACTTAAGACTTTTCATCTTTTTACTTAATCGCCTAATGGGCTTGCGCAGTCGCGACGTTTTTTGTTCACGCGGCACCCGCTTAATTAGAAATCGAAAGTCGTACAATTTATTGTTTATTACTTACAACGACGGAACTTTTCTGAATGAAAAATACTTTTATCCTTTTCAGTACCTATAAATGTATGTGCAAAATTTAATGAAGATCGGTTCAGTTGTAAAAACTAACAGACAAACATTATAAACTCTCTTTCACATTTGCAATATGACTTAGGAATGTACAGGCCAGAAAGTACTAAATAAAGCGTATAAGGTACCAATTTTGGAAGAGATATTCAGCATACAATCTAAGACCACGTTATTATTTTAACAGCCTCCGTGGTCCAGTGGTTAAGGCGTTTGCCTGTTGACCCGGGGGTCGTGGGTTCGATTCCCACCGGAAGCATACTTTGTATAGTTGTTTCCAGTTTGGTTAGGACATTGCAGGCTTGAATCACCTGATTGTCTGATATTAGAGATGATTCCGTGCTTCGGAAGGCACGTTAAGCCGGTGGTCCCGGCTGCCATCTGGTAGTCGTTAAAGAAACCACGTCAGAGGCCGAGAGGCGGTTCCGAAGAACTCTGACACCAGGGTGTACATGGTCGATAGACTGTGTCACCTACACGAAATGATGATGATGACCACATTATAAGTATCTTCTTCCATTCCTCATTCCATTTTATGTGATGATCGGGGCAGCATGCAAGTCTCTCATACTTTCCATGCTGTAAAAAGTTTTAGCTAGCTTATTTTACGACTGGCCGCCTGCCTAACGTTCAATATACAGGGTTATTTGTAAAACACTAATAACCAATAACATAAACAACAACTTTGGTTCTACGACTTTTGATAATTTGTTAGATTTTTCTTTCATACAATATTAATTTAATCTTCCGGTTGAATGATAACAACTCTACGTGCATCGTAAAGAAAGATTACGCACGAGCGTAGCGTCGTCCTTTCGTTTACATAGACTTACAAATGTCACGACAGGACATTAAAAAATTGGATAAGTAATCAATTTTGTTTAATTTATTAAGTTATGTGAGAACTCGTAGAACAAACATTGTTGTTTATGATGTTAGCTATCTATTCCTGAGAGTTTATTACTGTTTTACAAATAACCCTGTATAAATTACAATATTTTTTCTAGATGACAGCAGAATACCAATCAAACGGTAAACCTAAAAATAAAAATCTTGATTTATTACAATGAAATTAAGATTTTTATTTTTAGGTTGAAATATTTTCAGTGGCTGGTAGTAAGCCACTTATATGATAATGATATCAAATTCACATTAGAAATTCAAGACCTATTAGAACATACTCCGCACATTAATTAATTTAAATTTCCTAGCAAACTATGACATAATGTATATTACTCGAGTAAAAGTTACTCGAAAATCACCCTGTATTTGAAATTTATTATAACATGTTTAAACTATAATTAAACACAACATAAATAGAGTTTAGGGAAACCTCTCAAATAACTATACATAGTATATATGGGATTTTCCCCCTAGGATTAACAAGGAAAATTATAACAATACAAATAACAAGGAAATTCAACGTTGAGCATTCCAATATCAGACCAGCCGACCTATATGTAACGGTGCACAACGATTTAACAGTCACTTCAGAATACATAACGTTTTATATATCTTAAATAAAAATAGTCAATCATGCGACAGCCGCAATGTATTTTGAAGTGACTATCAAAACGTGACTGAGTTAGTCACATTACATTTTCATTCGATTTACGTAGCAAAATTTAAGATTAATCGGACATCGGAATGTCAGTAAAGCGCCTATTGAACCTTCCTTAATATCGGATCCGATGGGACGGACGCCGCTATACGATGTCTGTATACCCAGCAGGACCCTGCGCATGATTACGCAAAAATATTCTGATGCTAGTGAAAATGAAACTTTCAACCATTTTTTCTGCTAAAGTACTACATATTTGATTAAACTGAAAAGATATTCGAAGAGTACCATTAGACATATGATAACCTGGACTGAAAGACCCTAAACAAAAAAGGGTTCTGCTGGCATACTAAAAGATTTGTAAGCGTATTTCTCTTAAAGTAATTAATATATATAAAAATAAAATAAGTATTTTTGAGGTACCAATACACCCCTTTAGACCTGCAAACTGAGAAGGGTCCTGCTGGACAATATTTCAAGTTTTTTCTATAACCGTTGAGGTACTAATTTTTTAGAGTAGTAGGTAAGAAGTTTATCCTTTTGTAACCAATCTTTGATTGTGTGCAATAAACGTAAATAAATAAAAAATAAATACTAATATATTTCTATACTTAATAGTGAGGTACTAAATTCTGTGAATGTAAATATATAACTGCCAATTTAATTATGCGCAGGGTCCTGCTGGTTATACAGACATCGCTATACGTTAGAAAAGAAACGAGATATCTCCAATCGTATCGCACGTATAGCGGCGTCCCTCTCATCGGATCCGATTCAGGATGGTATAATACCCCCTTGATATATTATTTTACATTAACAGCCTCCGTGGTCCAGTGGTTAAGGCGTTTGCCTGTTGACCCGGGGGTCGTGGGTTCGATTCCCACCGGAAGCATACTTTGTTTAGTTGCTCCCAGTTTGGTTAGGACATTGCAGGCTTGAATCACCTGATTGTCTGATAATAGAGATGTTTCCGTGCTTCGGAAGTCACGTTAAGCCAGTGGTCCCGGCTGCCATCTGGTAGTCGTGAAAGGAACCACGTCAGAGGCTGAGAGGCGGTTCCGAAGAACTCTAACACAAGGGAGTGCATGGTCGATTGACCGTGTCACCTACACGAAATGATGATGATGCAAATATTATTTTCTAGATTCGATTACATACACCGAGTAGGTGAAACTAAATGCAAGATGTAATAAAATTGTATTAATTGTTCTAATAGTTGTCTAACTACAATAATCGGAGGCTTTAGAATCGCTTAGCACTAATTTAGATATTCTGCGATTGTAACAGATAAAACAATTTTTAAAGCACGGAGTTGCATCATTTTTAGGTTTCCGTACCCAAAGGGTAAAAACGGGACCCATTTTTTGCTTATTTCCGCTCGATATTGATAACAGCAACAGGTAGACCCATGAAATATTTACAGAATATTTAATTATATTATCACTTTAAAAATAAAAAATAATAAAATTATAATTAAAGGGGGCTCCCATACAACAGACATGATTTTTTTGCATTTTTATAGATAACGGTACGGAACCCTTCGTGCGCGAGTCCGACTCGCACTTGGCCGCTATTTAAATTAGTAGTCGGCAGCTTGGATAAAAGGAAAAACGTAGAATGTGCCAGCTTCTCTTCCCGCGCAGATCGTAAAAGCCGATCGAGGGAATGGGCGAAAATCTGCGGAATCATGTCAAAAGGCGATGCGGCTAGCAACATATCACTATTTTGATTCCGGTCTTTTCCCTCAAACATGCTAAATGTGGTCATAAGGTCTTATAAACCTAGGCTCTGTCTACCCCGCAGGGGAAAAAGACGTGATACTATGTAGATACTATGTTTCCTCAATTTTATAGGACTTAAATCAGAAGGATGGGGCCATCCATATATTACGTCATATCAATTCCTCCAAACCCTCCTTTCACAGACGGTCACATTTGAGTGACCCCTCTCCCTATGTGGCGTCATATTTCAATTTAAGGAAATATCAATACCACGATAAAAGGATAGGTATATTCATTTAAAACTAAATCTACCTATTAGATATTTATTTTTTACAAAGTGCAATAAATATTTTTTTTAAATTCACATTGTTATTCGGATATACTCTATTACTTCTTAATTCAATAAGAGTAAAACATTAACATTGTGAATGAAAAAAAAATACATGGTAGCTCAAATGTCAGAGCATAGGTCGAACAGAGACCTAAGGTCGCAGGTTCAAATCCCACACGAGTGATTTTTTTTTTCATATTTCATATAATTTGTCATATTTCAAAGTAAAAAACTTTTTAAAAACAATATTTTATATACTTTATGTTTCGAGTTAATTTGAGCGAGCCTTGATTTTAATATCCATATTGTCGAAGTGCATCAAAAATAGCTAGTACGCCATCTTGGGTGTTCCGCCATGTTGGATTAAGAATAACGTCACACAGCTTACCATGCATTGTCACTGAAACTAAACAAGTATAGAAAATTTCAGCTCAATCGGTGGAAGATATCTGCTACAAAATTGAGTTGCAAGATTTCACTCGAACAAACATAGTGTGCTACACACTGGTGTAGGTCACGTTCGTTAGGTTTACTAATTGTAAAAAAAATTGGAGATATTTTCCGCACTTTAAAAATAATAATAAAGAGCGAGTTCTGTTAGATTCAATCCTCAAAAATTTGATATTCCTGCTAAGCGTTTTTTAAGCACATCAAATTAATCATCTAACTATTAACTTACTACAGCGAATTTGTAGGTTTATATTTCAAATCTGGATCTAATTTCTTCACAGCAGCTTCTAAGGCATAGAGATGGTCATCCTGGACATTCGGGAACAAGGTCCTCATGGCGTCAGCCAAGTTATAGACGTACTCTTTGTTGGTGCCACTAGGACCCGCGCTGGAGATCACTTGCTTGGCTATTTCATTTATTGATGCTGGGCCTGTAATTTTTAACATAAATAAATAAATTAATATATACAGACAAATCACACGGATTGAACTAGACCCAAAGTTCGAGACTTGTGTTATGGGATACTAACTCAACGATACTCTATATTTTATAACAAATACCTCAACTTCCACACAAATTCCAAAGAACTGGAATAATCTAGCCAAAGACCGAACAGAATGGAAGAAATAGAGGGAGGCCTTTGCCCAGCAGTGGGACAGTTAACGGCTTGAAATGAAATAACAAATACCTACATATAAAGATAGACATCCAAAAGCCAGGCCAATCTAAAAAAGATCCGTCTTGACCTGACCGGGGATCGAACCCGAGCACCCTCGTGTCGCAGGCTGGCGTGTTAACCACTGCGCCACGGAGCTCGCCAGTATAGTTTGTAAATATAAATATATATGCGTAAATGATATAGATTGAGCTAAAATAAGTTCCCAGACTTGTTTTATAGGATACTGTCATTGAGTATCCCATAAAACAAGTCTCCTATAAAACTCTCATTAAGTATCCCATAAAACAAGTCTTTTCAATAGTTTGTTATAAAATATAGTATTAGTATACTATATTTTATAACGCCCGCAACTTCATTCGCGTCAACGTCGCGGAACAGTAATTTTTCGGGATGAAAGGTAGCCTATGTCCTTCTACGTACTTCAGAAAACTTGTATACAAAATTTCATGATGATCGGTTCAGTATTTACGGCGTGAAAGCTTAACAAACAAACTTATTTTCGAATTGATAATATTACAGTAAGCTTACAAGACACAGGTCAATCTGAAAAAGATCATTTTCTATCTTAACCTGACTGGGGATCGAACCTGAGACTAGACAGTTGGTATGATGACCACTAGGCTACAGAGATCATCAAACTTTTGTAGTCCTATTTTTAGATAATAAAACATGAATATATCTATGCATCTCAAATTTAAGGTATAAATTTAAGTTTTAAAGTTGTTCTATTTTAGCCTGTGACAATTTTATATTCATATTGAATTTATGTATATGTGAACAATTGCTGTATAAATATTATCAGTAAAAATTCAAATATGAATGCACACATACACACATCCTACCACGGCCTTTTCCCTAGCTGTGTAGACAGAGCCCAGGTCTTTGAGAATTTAAAGCCACATTTAGCATGTTGGTGGCCATTAGGTGGAAAACGGAATAAAAATAGTGATATTTGACAGACACGGTTCCTAGCCGCATCGCCTACAAATATTATTCCACAGATTTTCGGCGTTTCTTTCGATCGGCTTTTACGATCTGCGCGGGAAGAGAACCAGCTGGCATATTCTATGTTTTCTCTTTTCCCAAACTAGCTTGAAAGTAAATGAAATGTGAATGTTTTGACTGGCATAGCTAGAGGGCGGGCGATCCGTCCCGGTATACACTCGTAGGCACAGAAATATATCAAGATAGAACCGGGATGCCAGGATTTTGCCAAGGAAACGCGCGTCAGTTTTTGCATAAGCCGCGCCCCCAATTTCACGTCATTACTAGCAAAATAGTAATCGCGTAATATCTAAAATATCGATAAACAGTTTTTACAGTTCTAAACTGCAGAATAAAGCATGTGTTCATGTCGGGATGTGCGCGCCCGTGGTGCGCGCTGACTGATGAACGATTAACGAATCTTGCTCGATCGTGCAAGATTGAGACACCGCCGGTGACGTGTACCGCCCGCTTGGCCATTCTATCTTGATATATTTCTCTGCCCGTAGGGTTCAAAAGGTAGTAAATAAAAAAGTGCAGTGCAACAGCCTCCGTGGTTTAGGCGTTTGCCTGTTGACCCGGAGGTCCTGGGTTCGATTCCCACCGGAAGCATACTTTGTATAGTTGTTTCCAGTTTGGTTAGGACATTGCAGGCTTGAATCACCTGATTGTCTGATAATAAAGGTGATTCCGTGCTTCGGAAGGCACGTTAAGCCGGTGGTCCCGGCTGCTATCTGGTAGTCGTTAAAGGAACCACGTCAGAGGCCGAGAGGCGGTTCCGAAGTACTCTGACACCAGGGTGTGCACGGTCGATTGACCGTGTCACCTACTTGAAATGATGATGAATAAAAAAGTTATAGTAAGGAAAGTTATAGTAAAAAGCTTGTTAAAACTTACCAGCATAAGACTGATTCTCCTCTGTAGCCACATACAGCGTCAACTGAAATGGCTGAACTTTCTCATCTTGGGGGTGGAATGTCACAGTTTTTTTGGAGTATCCATTCTTTTCTCGAAAGTCCAAATGGTTTGTGACTTGTTCCATATCCTCTTGCCTTATCTTGTATGCTACGCCCCACACTTTGCTGTGTGAATCTTTGCTAGGTATAAGTGTCACAACTCTACCAGGCTGAAAATAGAGAAAAGATATTGTTTGTTTGTGATATCTTTATTGTACATAGAAAGAAGTTATAAAAATACAGTTAAGAAAGATCAATCTACAAGGGTGACCTTATCCCAACTATTGGTAGTCAGTAAAAAGATAAAAAAATATATTGGTCTGTAAAGTCTGTTTACGGACGATAATTTTACGTGATAACAGTGGAAGAGAGATAGATGCGTCATAAGCCGAACGCCTAGGCCGATCGCGCCTCTCTATCGCTTGTTCCGCGTTTTCGCTTGTTCCGCGCTCTCGCTTGTACCGCGCTCTCGCTTGTTCCGCGTTCTCGCTTGTTCCGCGCTCTCGCTTGTTCCGCGCTCTCGCTTGTTCCGCGCTCTCGCTTGTTCCGCGCTCTCGCTTGTTCCGCGCTCTCGCATGTTCCGCGCTCTCGCATGTTCCGCCCTTTCGCTTGCACACGGAACATGACACTTTTTCGTGTATGCAGCCGGCATTCATCGATTTATAAGATGGTATCACGTCAACCATCAAATTACTAGTTATGATAAGAAATAACACACACAACCTCACAATTATCTGCCAGAAAATTTATAGCCTATGTCACTCAGGAGGTTGTAAGGATTCTGATGATACCCTATATGTCCAAATCCGTTTAAGAATGTATAAGTTATGGTGAATAAATATAATTACATACATTCATGAACTCTTAACAACAACTTTTTGAAAACTAAAAACAATACATCCCTCTTTTGGTCGATCATGTAAAAAGACGTACAAAATAAATAATAAATATATACAGACAAATCACACAGATTGAGCTAGCCCCAAAGTAAGTTCGAGACTTGTGTTATGGAATACTAACTCAACGATACTATATTTTATAACAAATACATATATAGATAAACATCCATCCAAGACCCAGGACAATCTGAAAAAGATCATTTTCCATCTTGATCTGGCTGGGGAACGAACCCGGTCACTCCGTGTCGCAGGCTGGCGTGTTGACCGCTGCGCCACAGAGCTTGTCTACAAGCTGTCTGCACCCACATAAAGTGGGATGAGCTGATGTAAAAGAATAAGAAGTAGTAATAAACTGTTACTATTTTTTTATGGTATATGATGGAAAAGGAGCAAGCGAGTCACCTGATAGTAAGCGATCAGCGCTTCCCATGGACAACTGCAACACCCGGGGTGTTACAGGAGTATTGCCGGCCTTTTAAGGAATTGGGGGAAGGATATGGGGGAGAAGAATGGGCCTGTGGCTCTCCGAGAGAGCCAAAGTGTGAGAGCCTCTCTCACTCACTGAATGAAGCATAGAAGCATACAGTTTTTACTCAAACATCAATTTTCTTTAAGAGTGCGGTACTACCCCGAATGAGCCAGCTCATTCATGCTTCTAGCAAATATCATAATGGAAAACGTAGAAAGAAATATCAAATTATTTCTATCTCAGTGGATTGATGTGGATAGTGGGCAATTTAAGATTTTTAAAATAAGGAAGTATCTATGCACACCCTGTACTCATTTGAGATGGGTCATTTCAGGCATTATGATATTTGCCATGCAGCTAGCAACCCATAACCATGATTTTCTTTTTCGCCTTGGGACGCACCATCCATGAGTCCATTGACATGGTTTAGCTCTCATGACCCAGAAGACGAGTGTGTAAGTGACCAACTCTGATGTCCGATATTTCAAGCTGCCTTAAGGCATCTGACATAGCTTATTGACTGTCAACTAATTATGATGGCCAGGAGCAACAACTTAATGTGCCTTCCGAATGACAGAGAGCTTAAGAAAAAAAATTGCCACTCGTAGTCATCCATCCCAGTGACAATGCTGAATTGCTTTACGTGCATAAGTGCTGAATTTCACTAAAAGTCTTCTATTTACATTCCAACACAGCCCTTTGTAAGGTACAAAAGTGATTTTGTGCTCTTTAGAACCAAGTATATTAAAAGGGATAAGATAAATGATAAGGCAAGGGATTATTGTTTACTAGCAACCCGGACTTCGCCTTTGCATGAGTACAATAATAACATAAAACTTCCTCTTGAATCTCTATCTATTACTAATAATTAAAAACAGTTAAATAGTTTAAAAGATATAGACTGGGGAAGCGACTCCATTTAATACTATGTAATGAATGATACATTACAGAAGCCACATGATAACTTGAAATATCTTAGCATTTTTGCCGAAATCTCAAATTCTTCAGTCAAGCTCACAAGTATGGAATATTGGTTGTAATAAGGCTTGCTTACTTTCTCAGGTACTCCTCTATGGTCAATGCTGTGCTGGTAAAACCTTCTGTAATAACCCTTGATATAACCTACAACTTTGGTTTCATAAGCGAAGTCCACCTTCCAAATCAGCGACCCGTAGCCGAACACCCACATTTTTATGTACGAGCTGTGATTAAAATCCTTCAACACTTTATTTATAAATTATCTAAATAATAAAATTTTAAACACTACAATTTTCCCTTCAATGAAATCAAAACAAATATTTGAGCGAGTGACATTGACATGACATTGCCAAACGATGACATTTTACTTTTTAATTGCTTGAATTAATTCTTGGAACTAGCTTCCTACCTTTTTAGCCGACATCTAAAAAGGTAGGAAGCTAGTTCCAACAGACATACCGCTCTGCCTGCCTGCCGCCAATCAATGAAAAAAGAAGTGGGGTTATCAACCCTTTAGGAATGAATAAAGCTCTTGAAGTCCAAATGATATTTCATTTAATATTTTATGTCAAAAATAGGTACACTTATTGACAGACAAGAAAAAATCACAATAGGCAAAATAATAAATTAATGATTATTAGCCTATACGGCCGATTTGTCGATCCCTCAGGAACAAACAATACGTTTTCCTCAGACTTTTTTCGAGATGTCAAAGATTTTTATTCAAAATTGGATACATGTATCCAAAGGCGGCCTTAGGGGGTGGCGTAACATATTTGAGGAATTTGATGACACAGAATCGAAAATGACGTAGCTCACTCGTTAGATTGATGTGCTTTAATTAAAGATTTTAGTCTTAGTAAAAGCCGAAACCATCAATTTTATTTATCATCTCTGTATTTGTTAAGTTTGTAAATCTTTCAATGTAAGTATGGTTAAAGAAATTTATTCTCATAAAGAATCTACAAAATTCACTTATAATGAGAACTTAACAATAATTATTTATAGTAAATAAGTGGACGCGTACAAAAAGTCGGTAGGTAAACAAAACATCTATTCGCTCCGTGCTGGCTGTGCGCGCGGAACTAGTTACTTTACTGCATCCTCGATACAAAATAATAGTGTGACAATGTGTGTGTGTACTGTACTCTCATCGAGCGAACGGAATAAGCGCAACTAGATGTGGCTTGCGTTATAAGGACATCCTCGGTAAGAAAGAGTGTATGTATTTATTTTTAACGTTTTTAAATGATGTATGCATCATTATAATTTTATTTATATAAAGGGTAACAAGACAGATATTTATATATGTGCTTAAAATTCTAATTAATTATCTTTATATTTTAACAGTAATTTTGAATTATTAGATATATTGTTTGTTTTTTTTTATTATTATTATGTATTCCTTGTTTTAAATATTGTTATTTTTACTAGTACATTTCAGTGTGTTTATTGAATAGTTATATTTATTTATATTTAGACCTATTTTGTTAAATTTCAATTAAAGGTAAGAATTATGTATAGTATTTTTTTTTCAAGTGTAACATTTAAGTTCTTTAAATAATTGTAGGTATTTTATTTATTAAGTAATTTTTAAGTGCTTTTTTAAAACTAGTTAAGGTTTTACAATCTTTTATGTCTTTAGGTAGCTTATTATATAGTTGAGCGCCTTCGTATAAGATGTTTGCTTTACCATAATTTGTTCTGGGGATGTGTAAGCTGATATCACTGGCACGCCGAAGTTTAATCTTTTGATATTCCCTTTTTTTAGTAAAAGTAATTTGTGAGTGAATATCCTTGTTTAATATTTTACGTATTAGTATGCAGGTGAAGTAAATATATGTTTGCTTTACATTCATAATTTTTGTTTTACTATATACCGTTTTGCTAGGTGTTAAATAGTCTAGATGAAATTAAGATTTAATTAGTCTGTTTTGGGCAATTTGTATTATTTTTAGGTTAGTCAAAAGTCAAAAGTCAAAAAAAAGTCAAAGATTTTTATTCAAAATTGGATACATGTATCTCTTTTTGAACGTCATATTTTTATTTCTTATATTTGTTTAATTTATGCAAAATCGAAATACTACTAGCGTTTCGCAACGACCACTGGTGAGAAGAATACGCCGAAAGAAACTCAGTCCAGACTTGGTCCCTATGTGCCTGAAGGGCTCCGATTACATTGTTTACATATATTATATCATCAAATAAATTTATATTAATTGCCAAGCATTTTTATCAATTATATAATCAGCAATGCAATAATATGCTTTTTTTACTAATTGGTATTTTACAGTCGCTTTAAACTTAAGTATAGGCAGACCTAATATTTCTGCAGGAATTTTATTATAGAAGCGTACTCCTAGACCCAGAAATGAATGCATAGTTTTCTGCAATCGCAAAACTGGTGTAGCTAATTTATTTTTATTTCTCGTATTTCGATCATGAATATCACTATTTTTCTTATATAAATCAAGATTATGGCGCACAAACATAATATTCGCAAATATATACTGAGAAGGTAATGTTAAAATATTTATATCTTTAAACAATTCTCTAAGAGATTCTCTAGCACCAAGGTTATATATAGATCTGATAGCGCGTTTCTGCAGTACAAATATGGTGTTTACTTCTGCAGCGTTACCCCATAGTAAAATTCCGTAAGACATAACACTATGAAAGTAACTGAAATATACTAAACGCGCAGTATCAACATCGGTCAGTTGTCTAATTCTCCTAACAGCATAAGCTGCAGAACTAAGTTTACCCGCTAACGTAGTAACATGGGCACCCCATTGAAGCCCGGCATCAAGAGTTATTCCAAGAAATGTTGTTTTATCTGTTAAATCTAGTGGTTCATTATCCATTATTATACGTGTAGGAATTTTTTTAACATTTGGTAAGCAAAATTTAATACATTTCGTTTTCTTAGCATTTAATAACAGATTGTTCGCTGTAAACCAATCCAACACCTGAGCTAAAGTACTATTAACCACGTCAAAAGAATCAGTTTGTCTATCAATTTTGAAGACAAGAGAGGTATCATCGGCAAATAGTACAGCCTTACATGTATTCACACAGTAAGGTAGGTCATTGATGTAAATGAGGAATAACAGAGGCCCTAGTATAGAGCCCTGGGGTACGCCCATCTTAACCGATGATCCGGAGGATTGAACCCTATCTAAACTAACTTTTTGAGTTCGCCCACTTAAATAAGATTCAATTAAATCGCGAGATTTCTCTTTTATTCCATAGTGCTCCAGTTTCGAGAGAAGGGTATTGTGGTCTACGCAATCAAAGGCTTTGGAAAGATCACAAAAAATACCAATAGCATTTTCTTTTTCCTCCCAAGCATCATATATGTATTTCAACAGAGCTACACCCGCGTCTGTAGTTGACCGACCCTTTGTGAAACCATACTGTTCACGATGGAAAAGACTATGATTGTTGAAATAAGCTAATAACTGATTAAAAATAATCTTTTCAAATATTTTACTAAGCGCTGGCAGAATAGAAATGGGACGGTAATTAGTAGGATCATTTTTATCGCCAGATTTGTACAACGGAATTACTTTACTTAACTTCATCAAGTCAGGGAATGTCCCATAGTCTACACACTTATTGAATATAGAAGCTAAATACGGCGCGATTACTTCAATAATGTTACTAATGACAAATACAGAGATATCCCACAAATCTCCGGTTTTCTTATTGTTCAAACTCTTAAATGTTTCAATGATTATTTGAGGTGTTACATGTTGAAATATTAAATAGTTGTTACATACCGGTATACAGCTAGATACAAGTTTCTTAGATTTCTCTGATGATGAACGTAAGGAGGCAGTAGTGTTTACGGGAATGTTAGTAAAGTAATCTTCGAAATATTTTGCGACGTCTTCATTAGTTTTGGCTGCATTGCCCCAGACTTCAATTAGGTAGTCTATGTGAGGTTTTATATGGGTGTTATATATAGTGTATCGAGTTTGAAGGGGGATGAATTTAGAAATGCTCCTTACTAGGCCTGATAGTGACACAAGTTTCGATTAAATTTTTTCTATGTGTGATTTCCAGGTGAGATGTGAATCCAGTATTAGACCCAGATATTTTTCTTTTTTTACTTTTAGTATTTCTTCGGTGTGTATTTTCAGACATGGTATGTTTTGAATTTTTTTATTTTTTGGAGTAAAAATCATATAATTCGTTTTAGAAACGTTATTAGTTAGTAGATTGTTTTCAAACCAAGCATTCAGTAAAGTTAGGTCATTTTGTGCGTCACGCATTATAGTATCTATAGAGGAGTCGAAATAAAATAAACAAGTGTCATCGGCGTACATTGTGACGTCACCTTTTAGGCCGATTTTATGTATGCAGTTTATGTAAATTAAGAATAACAATGGTCCCATAATGGATCCCTGAGGGACGCCACAAGTGATCGGCTTTGGAGTACTCTGTGTCATACCAATTTTCACTATTTAAAACCTATTTGTCAAATATGATTTAAATATGTCATATGCCTTTCCCGCAATACCAATATTCCGCAATTTTTGGAGTAAAATATCGTGACTTATAGTGTCAAAGGCCTTTTTGAGGTCGATAAATATGCCTAATACTATTTTCTTTGCATCAATATTCATTTTAATTTTAGTTACAAGATCAATTATAGTACTAGTGGTGTTTGATTTTCCGCGAAAACCATACTGTTGTTTGTAAAGAAAATTTTGTGAAGCCAAGAATTTTTCCAGCCTATAGTAAAGCACTCTCTCGAAAATCTTTGACACTATTGGCAGTACGGATATTGGGCGATAGTTATTTACATCTAATTTGCTTCCGGATTTAAAAATTGGCGTAACATTTGCAATTTTTAGACTATCAGGGAATACACCTAATTCAAGACATTTGTTAATACAATCGGTAAGTTCATGTATGAATAGTTCTTTTAGACATTTTATGCTTTTTGTGCTAATACCGTCGAGCCCAGAACTGGTGTTTAATTTTAAATTATTTATTATCTTGTTTATTTCCTCTGTAGTAGCTGAAGTAAACTTTTTTAACGTGCAAGTGTTACTGGCTTTGAAAGTAGTGGATGAGTTGTTTATATTTGTGGCATTAGTAATTCGACTAGCCAGCACGCTGCCAATAGTTGAAAAGAATGTATTAAATTCCTCGCAGATATCTTTTTTATCTGTAGTTTGTTTTCCTTCTGCGGTTTGGATCTTGCAGGGCACAGATAAGTTACTTGATTTATTTTGTGTTAGACTATTAATCAAATTCCACATTTTTGCTGGTTTTTTCTTACAATCTTCAAATGCTCTGTGATAATATTTTCTCTTAGTGTCTTGTATAGTTTCTGCTACTTCATTTTTCTTCTTTGTAAATGCTTTAGTTAGGTTTTCATCCTTTGGATTTAATTTATGGTTATGATATAATGTATTTCTTGAGTTAATTTCATTTAATATGTCTTTATTTATCCAATCTTGTTTTGGAGGGTTGGATATTTTAATCTTTGATATTTTACAATTATTAATACATTCTTTTAGTTTTTGCTCCAGTACTGTATAATCAGATTCAACATTTTTCGACGTATTTTCGGAAAATGATTTGTACAGTGTGTCGTAATCAATAGCATCATACTTAACTTTCTTCCTGGGTTCAGGTTGAAACTGCTTTACTTCGCAGTATATTTGTTTGTGATCGGACATCGAAGAATCAGTTATGCAAAGATGGAAATTGTTTTCTCGCAAATTCGTGCATACATGATCTGGAATAGTTTTTCTCTCGCCTTCGTGGCGTGTACAGTGACTTTTTGCAACTTTGTTGATGATTTTATATCCATTCTCTTAAACACAATCCTTGTACTTAATTACTGGCGATTTTGTACTCAATAAGTTGAAGTTAAAGTCTCCTAGTATAAGTGCTCTGTTATTTTTATTTAAAAAATGTGTGTACGTTTCTAGAAAGGTATTGGTGTTTTTTTCAACAGGCTGTCTGTATACGGCTCTAATATCGAGTGAGTATTTGCTGACATGGATCTTAAGGAAGTGCATGTCATCAATAGTGAGTTCTTCAACGAGACTGTGTTTAAGGTTGTCACTGGCAAAGATCGATACGCCGCCACCTCTACTTTGTCTATAGTTATAATAGTGGGTATAGCCAGGTAACTGAAGTATTCTTGCATCATCTTCTGACTTGATCCAGGTTTCAGTCAAGATTATTATTTCGATGTGAGCTTGGAATGATTGTATGATAAGCCTTAGTTCGTCAAACTTGCCATTCTTCATAATGCTCCTTGTATTGGCATAAAACACTTTTAATGACTTTTTTGTTCAGTTATATCCTTGTAATTGCTTGTAATTTCATAGGTTACTCGTTTGTCGGTACATACTGTTTGTCGTGATATTGGAGATTCTGTCATTAGTTTTTTTGGTTTAATTCAATAATTTTCGGTACCCCTTTAATATACTTTATGCCTATGTTTTTCTCTCCAGTATCCGTTCTTCGTTTTAGTTCATCTTTAAGATTTTTTAAGAACGTGGCTTGTTTCGGTGTTTGATCGGAGTAAATTTTTATTATGTTATTTTGATATTATTTTTATTTTTTAAAATAAATTTTGCCGAATCTTCTGAATTCAGACAGACTTTTAAGGGTCTACTTTTGTTTGGGTTATATTTCCCTAGCCGATATGCTTTTACCACTTCAGTTTGACTGACATCTATAGTTTGAAGTAAATGAGATATTTCTTGCATATCTGCTTCTTGTCTTTCTGCCACGGACGTTGAAGTAGTTTCATTAATGCCAGTTATAATAATATTCTTACTTCTCTTACTTCTTTCTTGTAATTCTAATAAAATGTCTTCTTGTGAGTCTAAGCTGTGACTTGTAGAAGAAGCTGTTGTTGTGTCTTTTAGTTGGTTCAAGTTTTCTTCAAGTACTTTGATCTTGCTTTCGGTTTGTTCATGTTTTCGAATTAAATCTGTAAGATCTGATTTTATTGAGGCCTGTTTCAAAGTTAAATTATCTGTCACAGCTTTAATTTCACCCATCTGCTGCTTGATATCACTAACATCTTCGTTCATTTTATTTGTAAAGGAGGTAAGTAGGGACTATCTTCAGTCTTAATAAAATGATCATCGTCAGTCTGCTTTCTCTTATGACGAAAAGTAATCTGTGGGTTATCACCCATATTATCACTAGTGACTGTAAGGTTCGGTTGTGAACCGCAGCGTCCGGCAGCTAGATCACTTCCAGTAGGTGAATGCATAAGGCTCATTCTAATTCCGTGGTTACTTCGCACGGATTTATCATGTGATGTGTAAGTGAGTTAAAAATATAGGCCTGTTCCTTTTACCCGAGGGGGTGAGGGGGCAGGTCAGTACCTTTACCACTTCCGAGTCCCAGCAGCGCGTAGCGTAGCACCGATTTGAAAGGGCTTAACAACTTGATGCTTCGTGATTTGAAATTGACACTTATTTACTGTAGCATAGGAGCTAAAATTGATTGCAAATGTTTTAAATAATGTTAGATAAATTTGCGCACGCGTCCACTCGGTAAGGCGATCGCGCCGTTATTCATTCAAGTAAAATATTTTAAAACTCACATTTTATTTATTTGAATACCTACCAAACAACCAGACCTACTTTTGCATCGCATAGGTACTTTTTCGTAGGACAAAGGGCCTCGCAAAGACCTGCCCGGAGCCTCGCAAATCTCGCAATGGGCAAGGCCGCCACTACATGTATCTATTTTTGAACGGCATAAGTTTATTTCTTATATTTTTATAGTATATCCAAAATCAAAATACTACTAGCGTTTCGGAACGACCACTGGTGAGAAGAATACGCCGAAAGCAACTCAATCTAGACTTGGTCCCTACGTGCCTGAATGGCTCTGTCTGATTTCATTCATTTACATTAAATTAAACGAAATTTTTCATACCTATTAATATTTTTTTGCATGAAATACTTAAATATATAAAAATTGCCACGGATTTTTGATTAGAGATGAAAAGTTGCCTAAGTCCTCCTCCGTACCCTTAGACTTTGTGTTTACCCTACCTATACCTACAAAATTTTATTATTTATTTAGACACATATTACAGATTATCAAGAAAAGTGTAACAACAGGCAAACAAACTCACTTACATTTAAGCTATAAAATCATATATATTAAGTATATCGTGTAGGTACCTACACGGCCTCCCACGCATATATACTTGCTTTTAGCCATACATAACCGAGTAAGTATTTTCCCAATATGCTCCCGTAGCACAAGGAATCCTTGCGAGAGTTCTTTGTCCAACAGTTGACTAAGTACATGTAATCTATACTAATATTATAAAGCTGAAGAGTTTGTTTGTTTGTTTGAACGCGCTAATCTCAGGAACTACTGGTTCAAATTGGAAAATTATTTTTGTGTTGGACTCCATTTATTGAGGAAGGCCTTAGGCTATAAAACATTACGCTGCGACCAATAGGAGCGAAGCATCAATAAAAAATGTTTTGAAAACGGGGGAAAATTCTTAATCTATACTATAAAAAAAACTAATTACTTAAACATAATAACAGAAAGTGCCGCGGGCGAAGTCGCGGGCAACAGCTAAGTAGTATAATTATATAATAAGTAGGTGCCTAAATATACTCAAAATGGGGTTGTAAATAATTATGGAAATTTTATTGTGTTCCCAAGGGTCCTTCATTAATGTAAGTGAAGCCGCGGGCGAATACAAGCGATGTTATAAAAATCTTAAATATATAATCCCTTCAGATAATATTTTGTGTCTGATGTTGTAGCGCCTAAATATGTCATTTCATTGGATTGGCCTAATTTTTTAGAGATTTGAATCTTGACCTTACGCACACAAATATCACGTCTGACAACCTACAAATATCACGTCTGACAACCTAAGTCAATCCGTATATAAAATTGTGGCGAAATTATCTTTGAGTTTACTGGTATGTATAGGGGCGTATCTACCGCCATATCAGCCGTATCAATGTCACGGAGCTCTCGCGCTACAGAGGCCCCTAACGTGAATAAGCAAAAATTTGTAAACTGTTATTCATAATTTACGGGTACCGGCTCGACTCGACAACATATTCGTAACGCTCTGTGATTAGTTGCTATTAAAAATAGAAATGTCTGCTAAAAATTCCGATACATCTATTCGCGAGTTAACTAAAGTGCTACAGTCATTGGTGAGTAAAGTGTCGTCACTGGAAAAGGCTGTACAAGATCAAAATATCTTAATTAAAAATCTAGTTGCGCATCAACATGATAATTCGCCAATAACTTTTACCAGTGATGTGGAGGGTAACTTGTCATCGGAGGTGGGCCCCCGACCAATACGAGAAGCCCGCGTACGCGCGTCAGCAATGATCGCATCGCGTAAACCACCAATAAGGTCTATTGCTGGGAACTCGACGTCAGCCTTGGACAGCGCCCCTACTACGAGTGTGTTGCCTGGTCCAGCTTCGTTATCTACGGACGATGTCGTCAGTTCGGGAGTGAAAACGCTATTGTCGCCGTCGGTTGAAATTCCAAAACAACAAACTCGGAATGCTTCTCAAATCCGGACAACTGTGTTGGCAGAAGTATCTGAAGCAACGGATATCCGTGAGAGCACAGGTGATTGGATTGAAGTGACCCGTCAACAAAATCGAAACTCATTGCGTAAGGTCGTTCGTGGTACGGCTTCACCAACTATAAATAACATAGTAGCGGCAGCAGAAAGAAAATCATATTTGCACTTATTTTATGTTAAAACTGGTACAACAGCTGATCAGGTTTTAGAGTATTTGAAGTCGACTTACCCAGAAGACAGTTGTATGGTTGAAGCCTTAAATTCGCGGGGAGACTATGCATCCTTTAAATTGTCGGTACCTACGAAGCACCTAGAAAAGTATCTGGCTCCTGAGATATGGGCGGAAGGCGTTCATGTTAAGCCGTGGAGTGGTGGGTTTCGAAAACAAAGTGAAAAAGTCAAGCCATCATAAGTACGTTTCCATTTTTTACCAAAACGTTAGAGGTCTTCGCACAAAATTGAAAGTGTGTAAAGAAGGTATACTTAGCGAAGCAGCTGATGTGTTTATTTTTACGGAAACTTTTCTCATTAGTAGTATATCAGACTCAGAAATATTTCCTCCTGGATACAATGTATTACGTCTAGACCGACCGAATGATGTTGGTTGGGGCGGTGTTCTACTAGCTGTGCGTTCGAAGTATAATATGGAGATAATAAATGAAGTTGAAGGACATTCGGTAGATGTTGAAGTGCTTGTTGCAAAAGTCAATTTAAAACGGATATCTTTAATTTTTTGTGCCGTCTATATTCCTCCCGCTAGTCCAGATAGTAAATATCTTAAAACTTTTCAAGTATTAGAAAATGTTTTTTCTAAATATTTGTATACAGACTTTATGATAATAGGAGATTTCAATCTCAACTCTTGTAGTAATAATGTTTTGTTACAATTTGAATATCTTATGTCTTTTTGTAAATTAAATCAGTTCAATAAATTGAAAAACACACATGGAAATATATTAGATTTGGTGTTGAGCAATTTAGGAGAGGAGTACGTACAAATGCGCTATGACATCGAACCTATAGTCCGCGCGGACATGCATCACCCGGCACTAAGCGTATGGCTCCGCGTCCCGCGAACCGGTGGCGATACAGTGAGTGAGTCGGTACCCTCTACTTGTAGGGAAAATAAAAAAAATAGTTTTCGCCAATGGAATTTTAGAAGGGCTAACTTTGATACATTGTATGAATCTATTACTCATGTTGATTGGCAAGAGGTGTTATGTTCCTCTAATGTCGACGATGCACTAAGCAAGTTTTACGATAAGTTGTATAATTGCTTGTCAAATCATGTTCCGGAAAAAAGACATAACTTTAACCAAGTTCGTAAATATAATTATCCTGTTTGGTATACACAAGAAATTATACACAATATTAAAATAAAATACTATCATTTAAAAAAATATAGGGTAATTTATAATGATTTTAATTGGGAAATGTTTAAATATTATAGATGGAAAGTTAAAGAATTAATTAAAGTTGAATATAGTTTTTATATCGCTCGCGTAGAATACGATATTAAAAAGCGTCCTAAAAGTTTTTGGAAATTTATTAAAGATGAACGCTCTCTAAAAACATGCAGTGAGTCTTTCGAATATGAGGGAGAAGCCGTTAGCGGTTTGAGAGCTGCTAATGCCTTTGCCAAGTTTTTTCAATCTGTTTTTACAAATGATGCTGCGGAACCTGTCAACTCGGAGGTGACTCAATCAGTTGTGTCGAGTTCCTCCTGCGTCGTTATTGATCGGATCACGGCTAAGGACATAACAAAAGCAGCAAAACGATTAAAAAATGAGTCCTCCGTAGGCCCCGATGGTATCCCTTCTTATTTTGTAAAGGATTGTATATCTGTGTTAAAGGTCCCTCTCCTTTATATATTTAATTTGGCTTTGGAAACTGAGACATACCCGGCACTTTGGAAAATTTCAAAAGTAATACCAATACCGAAAGAATGCTCAAAAACGTCTATTATAAATCACAGACTTATTGCTGTGTTATCAGCTATTGATAAGATTTTTGAGTCCATACTCAACTGCGAAATAACGCGACAGATACAGCCACTACTCAGTGACAGTCAACATGGGTTTAGAGCCGGTAGGTCGACAACTACTAACCTCATAAATTTCGTCGATTATACGGCATCGCATATGGACAAGGATAAGCAGGTAGATAGTGCCTATTTTGACTATAAAAAGGCTTTTGATAGGGTCCAAATAAGGGTGCTTTTATCCAAATTAACAGCCTTAGGATTAGCGCCCAAACTCGTAAATTTCTTTAAAAATTATTTCACCAACCGGTCTCAATATGTTCAATTGGCTGGCTACCAATCAGACCCTTATTTAATCACCTCTGGGGTAAGTCAGGGTAGTACGCTCGGTCCGACCCTATTTTTGGTTATGGTTAATGATTTACCCAAGGTCGTCAAAGAGGCGCAGTGCCTAATGTTTGCGGATGACCTAAAGCTATTCGTGGGTGTCAGCAGTGAAAGGGATTGTGAGGCGCTGCAACGGGATATCGATAGGGTGGTTGAATGGAATAAACAAAATTTACTTGATTTCAATGTTACTAAGTGCAAAACTATCAGTTTTACGCGATCACATGTTCCCATTAACCACCTATACAAAATTAGCGATATTCCTTTGCAGCGTGTCACACTAATCCGTGATTTGGGTATTACCCTCGACATTGGCTTGACAATGAATGCCCATATTACGGATCTTTGTAAGAGAGCTTACAAAGCCCTAGGGTTCGTTATGAGGCAGTCTTACCAGTTAGCTGATCGCGATGCTATTTTGGCTATTTACTTTTCTTTAGTTCGCAGTATTTTGGAATACAACTCTATAGTATGGGACCCTCACGAAGAGAAATATAAATTAATGCTGGAAAGGGTTCAGCGTAGATTTGCTCGCGGTTTATTTAAAAAACTATACGGTTATTACCCTTATTTATACCCATCACTGTTTGTGGCAGGCATGGTGGGTCTAAATACGTTAGAATTAAGACGTAAATGTGCTTTAGTGATACACTATTATTTACTTCTAAACGGAGTAATTAACAATCCGTCCGCTTTGTGTCGCTGCGGTTTGTATGTGCCCTGTGTGTACAGGCAATTGCGTAATCGGCCACTGTTCGCGTCGTATGCGGTGTCTTCGTGTACGGCGCAGCACGCACCCACTAACCAGGCTGTAACTTTGCTCAACGCCTTAATTGCTCATTTGCCTGATGTTGATATTTTCCATCATAAGTTAAAATCGTTAATTAATTTTTGTGTGATATTTTTTTCTAATTATTCTGTATGATTTGCTCTGGCTCACATGTGCGTGTTGGGTAACTGTAAGTGCTGTGAGTAATTATATATTAATAAATAAATAAATAATGTCACATAACGCGCTTTCACAATGTCACGTGCTTTCCGGGAAAAAACATAGGTAATGCCGGCCAAATGCGAGTCGTACTCGCGCTTGAAGATTCATGCAAAAAAATCATGTTTGTTGTATGGGAGCCCCAATTTAATATTAATTTAATTATTTATTTTTTTAAGTGAATAATATAAGTTAATATACTGTGAATGTTTGAAGTGTTTACCTGTAGCCCTTATCAATATCGAGCAAAACGACCAAAAAATCACGATTTTTGTATGGGAGCCTCCTTAAAAAACTATTATTTAATTTAATTATTTATTTGTGTAAAAGTGAATATATAACTAACCTGTTGCCACTATCAATATCGAGTAAAAACGAGCAAAATACACGTCTGTTGTATGGGAGCCCCCTTAAACATTTATTTTATGCTGATTTTTAGTATATGTTGTTATAGCGGCAATAGAAATACTTCAGACAGACGGACAGCTGAGCCATATTAATAAGGTCCTGTTTTTACCCTTTGGGTATGCAACCATAAAAAGCGTAGCTGCCACTGCTGGCCATAGTGGCAGCCACGAGGTACGTTTGCGTCTGAGATCTGCGTTCTGCTGGCCGTGTACAAGAGCATGAAACAGGCCAAGTTGAGCCTGATCGGTGAGCAGCTGAGGTTAGCAGTCTATAGTTAGTATTATTATTGTCTTTGCTAAACGTTGTAAAACCTTTTTAAGGATCCTATTTACAAATACTGATTCTACCGATCAATCAAGCAGTGTATTTCTTTACTGACAGTTATACCTGATACTTGTAAGTAACTAATCAAAATCAAAATGGATAAAATGGACATCAACAATTCATACCCATAGTACATATTTACCTCTTCCACAAGCATGAACGCACATTAAATTTAGTATTCAGTTTTCCTAAATTTATATGAAGAACAAAACAGCTTCACTTTTCATGTTCCTACGACGATGTACGATGATCTCTGGGAAACATAGAAATACTCACCATCACCAAAGTTTAATAACGCAGTGGTATCTAAATGTCGTCTATAGCTCAGAAACTCTGCGATGAAATCGTACATCCCATCAATCTGAAATCCAAATATTTGAAATCTAGCGATCTGAAATCCAACGATCTAAAATGCAACGATGTGAAATGTAAGAATCTGGAACCCAGCGGTGTGAAATCCAATTCAACAGTGTCTAGTAGTCATTCGAGATCCGCTAGCAGACCTTCCATTTCAAGCAATCGCAGCAGATACAGTGGCAGGCCCACTCGAGCTATTGTAATCAAAAAAGAAAAGGAAATAAACAAAATCGTACCACAAGGACCTAACAAAGCCGTTAGTATAAACAAGTTTAAATCGAAGGAAACATTATTGAATAAGAATTACGTTGATATTAGCACCAATACAATAGCGAGTGGACCTCTACGATGCAACACAGATTGTATTACCGCTGTCCGAACGCGGGAGAAATGCTGTACCAACGCTGGGACACGATCTTGCAGATGCACCCCAAATCTGCAAAGGACAATCCCGAAAAGCATGACTAAAACAAAGCAAATTCAGACTACAGACTTAAAATCTTTCTGTCTGACGGACAATAAGGCCTGCACACACTGCGTTGAAACAGCAAGCTTCGGCATGGTAACCCCATTCAGAATACTCGGTGATAACACGATGCCTCGCTCTTGTTGCAACAGAAACCGCGATCAGTCAATGAGTAAATTATTGGACCCGCATCCGAGAGTAAATGCCAGAGGAACGAGAACGAGACTATCCTTTGTGGAACCAGACGATCGTTTCGATGAGCCACGACTATCTTATAACAAATCGAGACAGTCTTTTCTAGATTCCCATCAGCAAGAATGCGTTCGTTGTAAGGAATATGGATATGACACGGAAAATGAATATGCATATGCTTCTAGGAGGGGTTCAAGGAGCAAACCGGATCTTTATAGGGGCTCTTATACTAAGACATCCTTTGGATCAAGCAACCGATGGGCTATAGCGCAATACCCTGCGCGTGGACCTGATTTCTAAGCCTTTTCTATTTGGGCAAGCATTCTGATCAAGGAGGCTCCAAGGAACAAACCGAATGTTTATAGTGCTCTTTACTAAGGCAAGACTTTCGAATCATACAATCCAAGCAAATATCCCTACGCTGGCACCGAATTTTCAAATCCCTGTTTGAACTTTGTTTTAAAACATCAGCCAAAATTTTACAGATCCTGCACTAAGAAAACTATATCAAACTAAGTGAGTACCTTTTTCCACAATATCTCTTTGCGGAAAACCAAAAAAATAATTTTCGAACTCCTTATTATTTTCCTTATTCTTTCCACCCTCCCAAGTACTGTGGCCAAGAGATAATAGGAAAGGTATAAAAACATTAAACATACCGAGCCCCTTTCAGCAGTACCTCTCCAAGGGTGGGTGAGGGGAGCAGCTGAAAGGGGCAGTGAGGAATTGCCACCAGTATGTTATTCTTCTTTTACCACACTAATTCGCCAATTTGTCCCCACGCAAAATACGGGGAGTATTTTGAGGGGGGATAGATTGCTGGTTCAGATTAATTCTACATTGCCCATCGGTAATACCAGTTAAACCTTGAGGCAGAAGTATTTGGCTGGTGTTTAAACAGTCAACCTTTGTAAATAGGTACTTACGACCAAACAGAAGTAAACCATTTTTCTAACAACTTACAAGGTTTTTTTCTTATATTTTATTTCCAGCAGAGTGACAATGCCCCTACACAGAACCATGAGAAATGTTGATATGTACTGTACATATCACGGGTACATATCAACATTTCTCATGGTTCTGTGTAGGGACATTGTCACTCATAAATTTTAAATTGTTTTTATATAAACTACTTAATGATTTCCTTTTGAAATATAATTGAAAAATAAGTTCAATCCTTACTAATATTATAAATGCGAAAGTGAGTTTGTTTTTCTTGTAACTACTGAACCGATTATCATGAAATTTTGCATACAAGTTCTCTGGAGTACGAAGAAGGACATAGGTTACCTTTTATCCCGGGATCTACCTACTATTCCCGAGGGATCGACATTGACGCGGGCGGAGCCGCGGGCGAAAGCTAGTTAAAAATATACTGGTAAAAATCAGAGCATCAATAAAAGTTGCTTCGACAAGCATCCAGGGAATGAAAAAACTTTAAATAAAAAAAAGTATTTGTTGTTTGTTATAGCGGCAACAGAAATCATCACCGTCCCGTTTTTCCCGTTTTTACCCTTTGGGTACGAAACCCTAAAACGCATAACTAAAATAATTGGCAAAAAAATGTCAGTATAATCTGCCATCTAAGCTCGACCTTGTCCTTGTTCCTTGGGAGGATCATAAAACCATTGATCCAATCGTTTGTTGATGACTTTGATGGAAGATAGAGACGTTATTTATTTTGCACTTACATTTTTTTTTAATTATTTAAATGGGAATTGGGATTTAACAAAAGTTGTACCTAACTTTATGAATTTCGCACTAACAACGATTATTATTACGAATTAATTTTGTTTGGAACACAAAATTTCATCATAACAGCCAGTTCCAAGATTTACGTAGGTATATGTTCCAAAATCTGTACAGCCGTTTCGGCGTGAAGAAGTAAAAAACACACACAAACTTTCGCTTTTTTATCCACCATATAACTAATTTAATTTGAAAAGTAAAAAAGTACTTAGTAGATCCCAGAATGCCCATATGCCGGAGTGACTAGGTAACTCCGGCATATGGGCATTCTGGGATCTAGATATTTCGGGATATTCAAGATGAATGATAAGTATTCCGTTTTGTCCCTCAGACGGACGAAATCCTAAAAATCAACAGTCAAACTTTCATATAAAGTAAAGACCCAATACTTTCTCACCACTTCACATGAACACGTGACTTCCGGCGAGGCCAAAACAGATACTGTCGCCGCACCGTAACCAATGACTATACTATAATACTACTAATATATAGACTGAAAAAACTAATACAAAAATATTAGCCCAACTTAAGGCTTTTTAAAAGCACCAAAGTACCTGCCGGCCTATTTTTTTTTTTTTTTTTTATGTATATCCGACGGCAAACGAGCAGACGAGCCACCTGATGGAAAGTGGTCACCGTCGCCCATGGACATCTGCAACACCAGAGGAGCTGCTGATGCGTTGCCGACTCTTAAGATACCTGTAAACACGCCTTTTGAAGGACCTCAAGTCATAGCACACAGGGAAAACCTCGGGAGGGAGTCCATTCCACAATCTTGCTGTACGAGGAAAAAAACCACGTGACGTTTTGACATTTTTGGAGACCCAAGTGTCAAGGATGTGGGGATGGACTTTACTCCTGTGGCGAGCGGTGCGGTGGTAGAAAGGTGACGGTGGCACCAATTCAAAAAGTTCTTCAGAACACTCCCCATAGTATAGACGGTAAAATACACACAGAGAGCCAACGTCTCTCCGTAGACCGAGGGTGTCTAAATCGTCTGTGAGTGTGGGATCGTCGATAATACGAATTGCCCGGCGTTGGATGGAATCAAGAGGAAGGGGTTGGTATTGAGGTGCACCAGACCAGATATGAGAGCAGTACTCCATGTGGGGCCGGACTTGAGCTTTATATAACAAAAGTCTATGACCCGGAGTGAAGTACTGCCTCGCTCTATTGAGCACCCCAAGTTTTTTAGAAGCCATTTTGGCTTTACCTTCCAGATGACTCCGGAATTGGACCTCCTTCGTAATATCGACGCCAAGGATCCCAATACTCTTAGAAATGGTAAGAGAAGTGTCCCGATACTTCGGTGCTATGTTAAATGGGGTCTTCTTAGCGGAAAACACGCAGACTTGTGTCTTAGTAGGGTTGAATTGAACTAGGTTTAGTTTACCCCATTCAGAGACCTGTTCCAGAGAGGTCTCAATGTCAGACACAAGTCTCTTTCTGTTCTCCTCCACCTGTGTTTGAGGGATATTTGCACGACCTGCATAATATGCATCACCCGTACTGTCGTCTGCATAAGGCTCTTCTCGCGAAGTTACCATCTTTCGGGCTTCCTGAGGGACTATGCTTGTGGGTCGCTAGTTTCTTATCTGGGCGAAGCATTCAGGTCGTTGTAGACGGATTATGCTCCGATATCATGCCCATCAATGCTGGCGTCCCCCAAGGATCTGTTTTATCACCTACGCTGTTTCTTTTGCACATCAACGACATGCTTAACACTAGTAGCATCCATTGCATATTTGCTAATTCAGTGTACATTGCGGCTTTCGTATGATTGGCTTTTTTATTTAAGATATATAAAACGCAATGTATTTTGAACTGACTATCATAACGTTGTACACTGAGTTAGCAAATAGGCCGGAGGAAAAAAATATATACGCCCGGAGGGCAAGCATCTGTCGGCGGCAGGCCACCCGTCACTAGATGGCGCTAGCCTATACATGGTAAAATCAAGTAAAACTGCACTGTAGCACCCTCGCCCCTTAGAGGCAATTAGTGAAACTAACTGCCATGACCTGCCCGCCGGCGGGCGTCTTACCAGGTACTTTGTACGTGCTTAGATTTTGTAGGTAGGTAAACAAATATTACTGAGTGCAGCGGACAAAGTAGGTAACGACTTATTTTTTTAACAAGTTCTTCAAAGGAAAAATGTAGTTACATTTTACAATAATAAGTTTATCAATATCCTAGCTGTATCTATTATTCAGGAAAACTAACAGGATTAAATTGGAAATACTATACTGTAATTGAGAATGTAATTTATTCTTTTAATAGTTTTATTTTCTTGATATGTAAACGCACCATTGAAACGAAAACACACCGAAGAAAAGCACGAGAACGGTGGACGCAGGCAGCTTCAATAAATAAATCTTAGGCCTACTTTAAGAGCCTTACCACGCGGCCAGTAGTGCTATTATGAAATGACGCCGTTAACGTAAACGAGCGATTTTTTCATACAAAAATCTTCTTCTTCTGTCGAGTGTCATAATTTCAAAAATAGTAATCCAGGAGTGCTATTTTTGAAATAACGCCGTTTGTAAACGAGCGATGTTTCCATACAAAAATCGCTTGAAGACGAGAGTCACATTCAAAGATGCACAGACTTGTTCTGAGACTTAAGACTTTGTACCACAGGCCTATTTGCTAACTTTTGACAAATGGGGTGTACGTTTTGAAGGTTGCTTCAAAATGCATTGCGGCTTTCGTATGATTGACTATTTTTAACTAAGATATAAAAACCGTAATGGAGGTTGAAGTGACCATCAAACGTTGTAAGTACACCGCAGTTGTCAAATGTAAGCTAATAGGGGTACCAAAGTGTGACACTTGTGTTTGAGCGATTTTTGTATGGAAAAATCGCTGGTTTACGAACGGCGTCATTTCAAAAATAGCACCTCAGCTGTAATGTACTTCTTACGTATGAAATTATAAAAATAGAGGGACGGAAAGTCTAATAAAATAAATTTCCAAATAATAAAAAGTTTATTCCTATTTCAGTCCACTACATCTGCATACAAAATTAGTGCTTTCATCTTGTTTTGTACCTAAAAATAATACAATGCATGTAATACGAGACCAATCAATAACATTTAAGGCATGTTCAATACATTGCGAATTATGCTATGTCAATATATAAGATATGTGTAAGACTTTAACAGAATATGATCCAGCATATATCACTGGCCCACTTGAAACAATAACAAAAAGTAGCATAACCATTTGCTGTCCATCACAAGCACAACATATAACTTGATATAGCTATAACATAAGAATATAACTCAAATCCTGCCTGAGGAATTAGGAAGTTGCCATTACGAGGGCCGTTCGATGCACAGATGTCATGGCAACCCGTATATTTTGCCATGCCATGCATGCAAAGTCTAAATTATGTAGCAGCAACATGCATGCACACAAATTGTTGTGATATTAAAACCATCAATGACATATGCACAGTGCATAGATTGGGTTGAGTATATGTTTCGGCAGCTACATAAGGAAATATGCCAGCGCTGTACTTATACCTAAAGCCCAATTTATGTCAATCCAGTGATTGTATGCAGTGCTGGAATGTCTCAATCTAGAATAATTTCAACCAGCACTGGAATGCATTGAATGCATTCCAGTCTATATACAGTATTTGTTGCAATTAATTTTACCACTGGACTGTAGTAACATAAATGATAGGAGAAAGGCAATCTTACATGCAATTTGCGTTAAATTTTATTAACCCTAAACAATTGATTGTGTACTCCTAAGGCAGGAAGAAACTATATGAAGTATTCAAGTTATGAGATGTCTTGGTCTAAGAGGATGGACCGCCTTCCTCAAAATATTATTTCACTAGTTTCAAAACAACAATAATCCTTATACCAAATACTATTTTTTTCATCAAATGACTTATATCTGGGGGCATTGTGCCCCCGCCAAGTCGAGCATTATCACTTTTTACACAAATGTAGTTTATTTTTATCATTTTTTTAATGAGTTGACAATAAAATACTCATGTATTTTACTGTCAACTCATTAAAAAAATTATTAGGTAGTCTAATGGTTAATAAAAAAGAAATTTCGAAGTAGAAGTTGATAAATAAAAATGTTTGTGAAACCACAGAATAGTTAATTTGATTTACATTATAAATATTTGTGAAAGTCACACTAAATCTTTTTCTTTTCTTATCTATTTTTTATAACATTTCAAGAGTTCATCTTTTTCATACTACTGGATTCACATTTTTATATAAAATATTAAATTTTAGTATACACACAAGTTTTTTGGTACCTATTACTGATGCAGTATTTTTGTTTTCATAAGTAATTATAAGATTATAGATTTACAATAAAAAAATGTTAAGGATTATTGATGTTAACTGCATACAATTTCATTGTTAATTAGTTAACCTTTTCACTTACAAACATAGAATTAAAATCTATGCTCAAAATGAAAATGTTATTTTGTACATTATCCTATTATGTTACTTACAAGCAATTGAAAAAAACTTGACATAATACAAAAACAATGCTAAGTAGAGATTTTAATAGGGACAGTATATTTATTCTCTCTACACATAACATTAGTGAATGATTTATGAGTATTAACACTTCAACACCCAAGCAGTCGCCAGTTATCGCATTTCATATGAAAAAGTTGTTTACCCCACAAATTATGGGTTAAGTTAACAGGCAAGTTAGAGTTAACATACTCTACCAATTCCAATCACTGCACATAATAAAATAAAAATGCTTATAAGTAAAAGGCTGCAAGTTTGGTGTCAAAGAGAGAAGCTTTGCACTACTTGTTGTAAATTGTCTGCAGTGGGCCTCCACAGATGTGAACCTCACATGTTCGGCTGTGCCGGGCTAGCTGGTGGAGGCTGCGCTTCCAAGTTCTTAATAAGCTGTGCCAGCCAATGCTTCGTAGAATTGTCTTCTTGGAGACACGCCGTAAATGTTGCATCCCTCAGCTGGTCCGGAAGACACTGCCTGAGTGCCTCACGAGCCCTAGGATTGTCTGACAAGCGAAGGTAGCAACGGACAACATGTTTCAGGAGTCTAGCAGATGGGTCCTTCGCTAGCGACAACACCATTTTGCCCAATATCATAGCTACATGCGAGAACCTGTCGTAGGTCTGACAAATATAACAAAGACCACTGTCGTCTAGTAATATCTTCTGCAAAATGAATGTTGCAACAGTCTTGGACAGTTCAGATCCATTTTCCATGATGCGCAGGCACAGTGGGATGATTTCAGTGGTCAGCAAAAACGTGATCACCTCTTGTTCGTCAGTTTTGACTAGTGCTCCAATCACACCAAGGCTGGTCAGTCTCAGGTACTCAAAGGGACGTGTCTTGGAGACTGTGTGGAGGAAAGGATATAGGAACAAAGGGACGTGTGCTTGGAGGAATGCAGATCTCGTTTCGGGATGCGAAGCGACGCACTGCATTAACGCCAGAGCGTTACATACGCGGTTGCTTTGGTGTGCTGTCAACGTCGGCGGTATCATAGCCACGTAGATGTTGGTGATTTCTTGCAGTAGAGCGGCAATGGTGCCGAAGCTATGCCATAGCATTGGCGCCAAATCCGGTACCACCTCGCGCTTCTTGCTGAGCTCCAAGAGCGCGTTTTCCCGCGTCTCTGGATTGCATAGCTCCAATATCCAGGTGTATATCTTTTCCCTGTCCACGACGGCCTGCATGTTCGCCGGGCTCTGTTGCGCACTCATGTTATTCATTGAATTAGCTTAGTCTTACGAAAAGTTGGCACTTTATTCTTGCTATACACGTAAGCTGCATGAAGGGATAACACCATTGTACGATTGACGACCTCAAATTTAATTCTAACTGGTGTTGAGAGCAGCCATGTAAATTTAGCTAACAACACTAAAATATTAAAATTCTTGGCCAATTATATTAAAAATCACACGATTCGCAAGAAGCTTCCATCAAAAGATTTTGGGTTAGGTGACATATTGTCATAAGCTATGACAGTTATTGTTTTTTAATTGTATTTTTCTGTTTTAGAGTCACTACAGATTTGCTTACTAGATTGTATTAGCAAGCAATCGTTAGCGAAAGCTTTGATTGTTTTTACACTGGTAACACTAAAAAACACTATCACTGTCAACGTCAAAACATATTTCCCTTCCCGTCTCTTCCCCTCACATCCCCCTATTTCGCACTGTGTCTTGCTTTGCTCGACTTTATAATAATTTAGGTGTACGAAGTGTACTGCATTTTACTGCGATAATTTGATTTTAAAAGAAAACTGTTTAAGCGGAAACCTATCTGTGAATTTCAAACAATATTTCGTGGAAGTTCCTGCGTGTACTATGTGAATGTCCAGATGCAGCAAAGCTAAATAGAACACCAGCACACTGGTTTGTAACTTGCTAATTCGTTTGATATTTCCGTACGATATTTTTACATTATTTACTAAGATCTACATTCAATAACGATCCCAGTAGATCTATTTTCCGAGTGAATCATCATCCTCCGCCATTAACGAGCAATATAAACAAACCGGGACATTTACGGCCTATTACAGCTGGTACGAATTTCATACAGGCTGCGGGAACATCACCTTGAAAACGTTGCCTTCCCGTTTAATGATACGTGAGTTTAATTTGCCAGAGTGATGCACTGGATGAGTTGTTTTCAATATTAACTGGCCTGATTAGTTGATTTTGGGTGCTCATGCTTTAAGCATTGTTAACAATATTTTGTTCCTTTATTATATACTAGCTTTTGCCCGTGGCTTCGCTCGCGTTAAGAAGTATAGTTTCATACAAACTTTCATCCACTATTTTATCCCCTTGGGCATAGAATTGATCAAAATCCTTTCTTAGATGCCTATGTCATAACATATACCTGCATGCCAAATTTCAGCCCGAACCGTCCAGTGGTTTGGGCTGTGTGTTGATAGATCACTATTGCAGTCAGTCACCTTTGAGTTATATATATTTAGATTACATCTCTTTGCCTTGATCAAATTATTCTGAAACAATCTCGATCAATTTCTTTTAACTTTTTTTTTTATCTAAATGTAAAATTTAATAAAATTTATCTATAATTCATTATAAACCACAATAAGAGGTATACTGATTGTGCTGAATGTGACAATGGACTGCTTAACGCTACGTTCAGTATTCCATTCTCCATAGGTACCCCAGCCAAGAATCTTTCCCGCAGAGCAGTATACTGACCACATTCCAACAAGACGTGTAACAAGTCTTCCTCCTTTTGACAAAAACTACATAGGTCTGATTGAGTCACATGAATCAATAACAAAAATTTAAAAATGTCTTTTTTTTAAAAGACAACAAATTGTTTTAAATTAGTTATTGTAAACCCCTGAGATAATTATGAATGTATGTTAGAATAGTGAGTACTCTTTTTGATTTGGCTGAAAATAGACAAAATCTCTGTGATATAAGTTCTCTTCGCCCTTCAGACAACTTGTACTTAGGTAACAGATGTTGTCAGAATAATTTTCTTGCGTAAGGTTTTAGGAAATCTTTCTAAAAAATCTGAATTAAATTTATTTATTTCCAAACTTACAACTAATATTACAGACTTATTTGTCCTAATAAAATAGTAGAGCAAGTTCACCAATCCATATCCATACTAATATTATAAATGCGAAAGTAACTCTGTCTGTTTATCTGGCTTCAATGATTGGGTTCAATGGTTGAACTTGATTGAAATTTCATCCAAATCGGTTGATGAAATTTGGTATGGAGGTAGTTTGAGGCCTGGGGAATGACATAGGGTACCTCATTCTGTTGGTACGGTTATTATGGGAAATTCTACTTTTCCCGAGGGATTGTCAATAAAGCAGGCGAGCCGCAGGCAAAAGCTAGTCCCAAATAATTCAATTTCCATAACATAAAATGAATAAAAAAATATGTATGTTAGTGAGTTTTTTATTCCACCAAAACAACAAGTTAAAAAAAAAGATCTTAATAAATAGATATTTTTTTCATTATAACTTCGAATGGAACATAGCAAAAAGTAAATTTGTATGAATCTAGATAAGAAGAAAGACTTTTTGAATTCTGTTTTTATAGCAATGAACTATTTTTTAGACAATGGAGGTGACACACACGCTCACCCTCAATGAGGCTGCCTTGCAGCAGCTACCAGACGACAAAAAGCCACACTTCATATTTGAGTGGCTGAGGTTCCTCGACAAAGTTCTGGTTGCTGCTCATAAGGTAAGTGTAAGCATATCTGTTCATTTTTAATTTTGGAGATATTCTTTTAAAAATTGGCATTGGGGTAGCAATTTGTTGTTAAACTTAAAATTTAGTGGCATTGTGCACTTTTTGGGATGGGTAAAAAATGTAAAACCCGCGTCAGGACACGTGACCTGCCGGCCTATTTGCTAACTCAGTGATCAACGTTTTGATAGTCACTTCAAAATACATTGCGGGTTTCCTAAGATTGACTATTTTTATTGAAGATATATAAAACGTAATGTACTTTGAAATGACTATCAAAACGTTGTACACTGAGTTAGCAAATAGGCCGGCTGATCGAAATTCGTAAGACGGAGTTGTGACTATAGAACTTTTTTAGCAGCGTTGTGCAATTTTTGGGAGGGGTAAAAAATTTTAAACTCGCGTCAGGACACGTGACCAGATGGAAAATTCGTAAGACTGAGACCGCCTCAAAGGCGAGGTTTCACTTCTACGCCGCTAAACAGGTTTTCACTTTAAAAACATTGCTATATACCTCTCTCTCATCTGAGCGTATGCCCAGTTGCATCCTCAGCCATAGTTTTTAAGACCTTGGGATCTGCTAAAAATGATGTTGTGGATCATAAACATAAAAAGTTATTCAATCTACCAACAATGATGTTGTGTATGATAAACAAAAAGTTATTCAATAACTTTATTGATCATAACTGATGTTATTATTATAAATAAATATATAAGGACAAATCACACAGGTTTAGTTAGCCCTAAAGTAAATTCGAAACTTGTGTTATGGGATACTAACTCAACAATACTATATTTTATAAAAATAATATATATATAAATAAACATCCAAGACCCAGTCCAGTCTGAAAAATATAATTTTCATTCACTGCGCCATGGAGTTCGCCTAGTAGTATTGAGACCAATATTTATCTATTGTGTTCCTTAACATCATTAATTCATTAACTAACTAAATCCTTTTTAGTCTGACATCAAAAGCTGCCAACAGAAGCTCGTGGCCCAACTAGTTAACCTACTGCGAGAGTCCCTCGGAGCCCCAGCCCGGCGTTTACTAGCAAGATGTCTAGCAACACTGTTTTCAGTCGGAGACACATTCTTGTTATTCGACACTGTGAACAAATGCAATGATATTATCAAAGTTAAGGATGATTCACCATCGTACTTGCCCACCAGACTGTGAGTATTTATTTGTGAATAAAACCACTCAATTTGTTGTATCATACTTCTTACATAACTTGATAAGTACTCGTAGATCTATAAAAACTGCCAAAATTACACCTGGGACCAAAGTAAGGTTGCCAGATGGGATGACCGAAAGATATGAGCAAAATTCCAAAATGTTGGTGACTTTGGGATTATATAATATAGTTTGGCAAATAACTATTACGAATTAAAAAGATTTTTTGTTATTAAAATTTATTTTATCTTGGCAAATTATAAAAATATAGAAAATACATATAAGATCAAAATATGAGACAGCTAAGCCAAATAACACTTTGTATTATGCCAGGTTTCTAGTCATCATATAAAATGTACGGTCGATCTTCACGCATCCCGGCCATCTGGAAATCCTAGACCAAAGACAAGTAAAGAATAAGATGAGCATATAGTTGAAGAAACTTAAGCAATTGTAAAACTTTTGGGTTGGGACCTACAACAATGCACGTCTCCCGAAGAGCAAATAAAGTGCAATCCAGTTTTTTAAATGGTTATTAAAAGAAACTGGAATGCATTTTATTTGCTCTTTGGGAGACGCAAACTAGACCTTTGTGGTCCAATTTGTATCTCCCAAAGATATCTAATCTTATTCCCCCTGCACCATTCCATCTTCGGACGACACGGCGTGGGCAGGGATTCCACCCGTACGTGGTCGATATTCCTGTTCATCGTACCTCGAGATTCGCCTCCTCCTTCATTATGTAAACCGCGAAGGAATGGAATTCCCTCCCCGCGTCAATCACGAGTCGGGAAACAATCCCGACTCGTACAATTTAGGGATTTTCTTTCTCTAATCTGGAATACCAGATTAATTAATTATGAGATTATGACAATTCTTTTGTTTTGTTTTGTAGAGCCGCAATATGCTGCCTTGGGAGTATGTACGAGAAGCTTGGCAGAATGATGGGCAGGTCGTATGAGGAGACGGTATCTACGTTAGTGAGGTCTCTGAAGAGTGCCGAATCACAGACGAGGTTGGAGATCATGAATACTCTTGAAAAGGTACAGTGGCAACAATGAAATGGAATGACCATTACCTTTTTAGGGTTCCGAACAAAGAACCCTTATAGTTTCGCCATGTCTGTCCGTCCGTCCGTCCGTCCGCGGTTTTACTCAGAGACCTTAAGTACTAGAGAGCCGTAATTTGGTATGGATATGTAAATATAAAATCATAGCAGCTTAATAATAATAATACCTAAAATAAAAGCAATGTTGTGTTCTTCATAACTGTTTACGTTCGACAGCGCGCGGCGTTTGGCGGAATGATAGGAGGCCGCTTGGTACCTATTGCGCTCGGGAATCGAAGTAGGTAATATACCTACGAAATATTGTTTCCAGCGCTTGCCTCTACTCGTGGTGGTACTCAAATGGATAATATTTTTTATAATTTCGCTTGTGAAGTAGGACTTTATAAATCTTTCTTCAGTTACCACCGTCTTATGTGGGCTTGTTTTTAGACGTTAGATATTCGTACGAAACCCTTCGTGCGCGAGTCCGACTCGCACTTGGCCTCTAATTATTTTTCAGTACACTTGGTGTGACTATGCCAGCCTCATGGGGGAACTCTAATATAAAATGTATCTAAGTTTGACCATAACTTTTAAATACTGTAATAGACAATAACTCGAATATTCAAAACCTTCTTAAGGTACTTAGGTTTATTTCACGCTGTTTTTGTCCGAGATGATTTACAGACAGTGGCAGCGCGCAATTTGAGATTGTTTCTAACCGCCCTCATAAAAAGGAGGAGGTTCTCAATTCGATTGTAAGTTTTTTTTCAATGTTTGTTACCTCGATAACTCCATCATTTATGAATCGATTATGAAAAAGACATTTTTATTTGAACGTCTGTGTTTTTCAATTGGTATCACTCCCCAATTTCGAATTTCGTCGAAAGGATCGTATTAAAAAAAAGTTCAAGGTAGTTTGCATAATGTTATTAAAAAAGTTGATTATTATAAACTTGTTATATGTCGTAATATATGTGGAAATACATTCGAATACATGAAATCCACCTGTTGACTGCAATACTAGTATAATTCTCAACTTTATTAATACTCAATACTCAATACTCAATACTTTATTGCTCCTTAAATACATGCAGACTGTTTACAGTATTATATGATCCCACAATCATTTAAGGACCCTGTTGGGCACTGCAAAGCAGAGAGGAGGAATCTCGCCATAGTTATTTATAATTACAAATTCAATTTATTTATTATTATTATTTCATTGCTTAATTAATTTATATCTTACTAATTTAATTTATCGTCAAGGTACTCTGACACAGAATAATAACATTTAGAAAGTAAAAGCTGCTTTATTTGTTTAATAAATGTTTTATTATTGGTTGCATTTTTTATATGTTCTGGAAGTTTATTGTATATTTTGACTGACTTAGCTAGAGGGCTATCCGAGTGTAATGTTAATTTAGAGTTTTGTAGTTGTAATTTGTTTTTGTGTCTTAATTCATACCTATTAGTTAATTCTATTCTTTTTTTGAAGAATGTTAAATTGTTTTGAGCGAATTTGCATGTTTCTAATATATATATACATGGTAGAGGCAAGATTTCCAATTTTTGGAAATGAGGCTTGCAACTTTCTCTTTGCTTTATATTTGTTAATATTCTTATAAGCTTCTTTTGCACTTTGAGTAGACTTTCTGAATCAGTACTATCTCCCCATAGCAGCACGCCATAGCTCAGCCAAGCGTAGGCGTATGCATAGTATGCAGAAACAGCTGTTTGTAAGTCAGTTGTCTTTTTTGTTTCCCTTAGTGCATATGCAAAGCTAGATAATTTACGTTTTATACTATTTATATGTGTTTTCCAGTTTAAATGTGTATCAATTATTAGGCCAAGCAATTTGAATTCGTTAACTACTTCCAAATCTGTGTTATTAAAATTTATTTTTATGTCAATTGGTTTTCTTTGGTGAGGACGAAATGATATTAGTTTAGTTTTTCGCAGGTTAACTTCAAGGTTGTGGTTTATCATCCATTCGTTTATTATTTTTAAAGCGGATATTGACTTTTTCTCTAATTCATTCACGTTACCGGCTGATATAAGCACCGAAACATCATCCGCGAACAAAACACAAAACTCAGTCATCATACCTGGGAGGTCATTGATGTATATCAGAAACAGCAGGCAACCCAGGACAGTACCTTGTGGTATTGACGAATTAATGATTTTGCCTGATGATCTTACATTTTTAATTAGTTTTTTATTAAAATCGTGAAATTCTACTTCTACATATTGTTCCCTATCTTTAAGATATGAAGTAAACCATTTATATGCTTGTCCGCGGATTCCTACTTTATATAGTTTTGATAATAAGATTTTATGCTGAACTCTATCATAAGCTTTTGTCATGTCTAACATGATACCTAATGAGTGTTTTTTGTCATTTAAGTTATTAAGAGCCTCTTGAATAAATTTATATACTGCTAATATTGTTGACCGTTTTTTACGAAATCCATTTTGACTATCATGGAAAATTGCGTATTTTTCACAGAAACTGTAGATTCTATTATACATTGCTTTTTCGAAGATTTTTGCAGCTGTAGGTAATAGAGATATTGGTCGGTAGTTATCAGGGTCCGTTTTTTCATTTTGTTTATATATAGGTTTTATTATAGCTTTTTTTAAGAGACGTGGAAAGGTACCTTCTTGAAAAGACTGGTTTATTAATCTTGTAAATGGCATGGTTAATTCATCCGCACATTTCTTAAATAATATAGGTGGTAGCTCGTCTATACCACAAGAATTTTTGCTTTTTAATTCTTTTATTATTTTAAATATTTCCTTGCCATCAACGGGGCTGAGAAATATTGAATTTTCGATAAAGTTCGAGACGGTTGATTTCTGGGAAGTTGTTTTATTATGTTGGTTACAGTCACCGATGGTGGCAAAATAATTGTTAAAGACATTTGCTATTTCTGCTGGTTCAGATATTGTAGCGTTATTTATTTTTAAATGTATATTCATTCTATTTTTATTAATCTTTTTGTTGGTTCGTTCGTTGATTATGTTCCACATTGTTTTTATTTTATTTGAAGAGCATTTGATTCTATTTTTGTATTGAATTTTTTTAGCAGTGTTAATGGTTTGTTTTAATAGTTTTTCGTATTTTTTATAGTATGAATTGAATATTTTATTATTTGACTGTATTTTTAATAATTTTAAGAATCTTTTATTTCTGCATGATTTTTTAATACCCGTAGTTAGCCAATACTTTTTGGTTTTGTTTTTTATTTTTATTTTCTTTTTTGGTATAATAATATTTAAAATTTGTGTTAGTGTGTTGTGAAAAGCCGTGTAGTTGTCATTTATATTGTTAGTATTCTTTATTATGTCATCCCAATGTATTTCCTTAAGCTTTAACTTAAATAATTCTATGTTTCTATTATTAAATATTCGTTTTGTCATATACCAAGTTTGCAATGTCATTATTATATTACAATGTCATTAGCTTTTAAATAGCTTGCTAATAATAACTCCAAGTTATGAAAGGTTTATACACCTACAAGTATTTAAAAGGATGTTACGTGGGTGCCTGTAATTCAATGAACTTGTTTACAATTACAATGCAATGAATACATGAATTCATTATGATAACAGTGAGGTCACGCTTCAGTGAACATTGTTTCTAGTACCTTAGACTAACTGTATTTAACACATACATATTTTCACGTCTTTATCCCTTACGGGGTAGACAGAGCCTAAAGTCATAAGACCCAAAGGCCACGTTTAGCGTGTTGGTGGGCTAAAGTGAGATTTACGAGTAGCTATATGTAACGATAAGTGCGAGACGGACTCGCGCACGAAGGGTTCCGTACCGTTAACTATAATAAGTTAAAAATTATCAAAAATATTTTTCTTCTTGATCTAACTAAAACTTATACTTTTCACAATTTGTCCTTTATCTGTGCTATATGACTTTGCTTCGTACCAAATTTCAACATTATGAGTTCACGGGAAGTACCCTGTAGGTTTTGATTACCGTGCGAATGTTGAAAATTTGCTGCATAAAAATTGAAAATGTTTTCATCATATGATGTAACTTGATACCTCCACGCGTTCCTGAAAAAGTGTCTGCCTTACAGCACAGATGAAGGGAAAATGGCGAAAAGCATAAATTTTGACATCATCCTTATCCTTATCCTTACTAATATTATAAATGCGAAAGTGAGTTTGTTTGTTTATTTGTTTGTTTGTTTGTTTGTTACGCTTTCACGCCGTAACGACTGAACCGATCATCATGAAATTTTGCATACAAGTTCTCTGGAGTACGGAGAAGGGCATAGGCTACCTTTTATCCCGGGAAAAAGTACTAATCCCGAGGGATCGACATTGACGCGGGCGGAGCCGCGGGCGAAAGCTAGTATCAAATATTTTTAATAATTTCATACTTAGGTATATATAAAGTACTTGGCGGTTTTTTTATAATCTGGACGATCCAACGATTGACCACGACCTCACCTGATGTTAAGTGAAGATTTGTTCTACGGTGGAGCTCACTGGCTCATTAAAAACCTATTTACCCTTGCCTTAAAGACACCCAAATTATGTCAGGGAAAATCTCCGATGGCAATATACTCACCACGCTTAGCAGGCGGGTTGACGAGTTCGGTTTTATTTATAAGGGTTTATCTTTCTTCAGATCTGCGTAGGCATGGGTTCAGCGGCTCCCGCAGCCCTTCGAGAGGTTTCCCGTGCTGCGCGTAACGCACTGTTATCCGACCGCGCGGCTGCAGTAAGAGCTGCCGCGGCACATGCCTTGCGACACATGCTGCCGCTGATGAAGCTGACTGCTGCTGATTTGGATGCTATAGCTGCCGCGTGCTTGAGGGCGGCGCATCCTAGTGACTATACGCTGAGGTAATAATTCAAGTTAATTAAGCTAGCCGTGTGGTTTCCTGCAGAGTAGAATAGGACCACTCCAAGTCCAAGAGGTCGTAAGATGCGACTTAGGAAATACAAGCTAAACAAAGCTCATAAACATCAATGAGACCTCTCCAACCCGCCTGGCTAGCGAGGAGAGTGTAGGCCAAATCCTTTGTCTGCTCTGGCCAAGTATGTCACCGGTTAATACCGGTGTCATCAGAGAGGGTCATGCTCTAGCAGTGGAGACTAAAAAGACGTGATGATGAAGTATGTAAGCAAACGGTCAGGGGTGCTATCCTCAGCTACTTGTCCGGTGGTTGCGGGTATGCCATCGGGTACGCGTGCCTGGCCTCCCGAGCTGCTTCCTTTTCTCCCATTCATCCAAGTGAGTTGTATCCTAATATTTTTATTCTCTTCGCAAATCCAACAAATTCCTATCGTTCCTCTGCCTATAAAAGCTTCCGATGGGCAGCAGCGTCGGAAGCAAGGACGCTGCTGCCCATCGTACTATAAGGACTCGTGTGGTGTGGAGCTATTGGAATTGTACTGACCACGAAGGTTTAAGTGTTACGTAGAAAAGCGAAAAGAAAAAACATGAAGTGATATTTGCTGCCTCACCCTAGCATGGGATCGAGTGACATTCGGCTCGACCCCTCCCCCCACCCCCCCAAACTTCTCACGTAATTTATGGATGCCCCCTTATCGTATGCTCGATATTGCTGTCATCTGTTTATTAGCTTTTCTGAAAGCCTAAGCCTCATTAAACACGTGTTATATTTAAATTTGATGTCTTGTTTGTTATTCAGATGTGCCATAGCCGAATTACTTGGTGCTTTGATAGCAGCGACTCAAGCGGGGGAAGTAAACAGCTTGAATACCAAGCTCAAAGTTGGACAATCAGGTAAGTTATTTGTATGTTTACTAGCCCTAAATATATGTATATCCCTTTCATGATGGTCTTGGAGACAAGAAAAAACTCTGCCGCTTCTCTTTCCGCGCCCATCGTAAAAGCTGATCGAGGGATGGGCGAAGATCTTAGGCATTATGTTAATAATCGGAAGCAACCGATCACTATTTTTATTCCATTTTCCACATACACACACACCCACTAATGCTAATCGTGGCCTTAAACACTTCTAGACCTGCCTGCCTATTCGCAAAATTTTGACAACTGCGGAGTGCAACGGTTTGATGGTCACTTCAACATCCATTACGGTTTATATATCTTAATTAATAATAGTCAGTCATACGAAAGCCGCAATGTATTTTGAAGTGACGATTAAAACCTTGTACAGTTACTTGGTAACGTTTACAAACGTTACCAAGTAGGCCTGCTGGGCTCTGTCTATCCCGCAAGGGAAAGAGACTTGACATTATGGATATATGTTTGTTTATTTTTTTTTTATTTAGTAGTAGTAGTATCATATTTATATAGTGTCAATTTTAAACCATAAGAGCTAGGTTATGCATTTACTGGTGTGGGTGTAACTTACACTTTTTTTATTGTCTTGGGAAGTTGGGATCTTTCAGGTCTTGTTTACTTTCGTTAGATAAGATATGAAATATTTTATATGTTTATCTAACTTCTAGTTCAACAAAACAAGAAGGACCCACCAAAGAACGTGGTGTCATTGGACGAGGCACTAAACCTGCTGATGGGCGCGTACCTCAGAGGAGGTACTTCATTCTTGAAGGGAGAGATTATTAAGTCCGGCTCGGGAGTTAATAGAGAAGTTCGAGTTTGTGTTACCCATGTAAGTCATCTACAGTGTAGATACACTTCTACAATAATCCAAGCTTAATATTATAAATCTAAAAGTGAGTTTGTTTGTTTGTTACGCTTTCATGCCTTAACTACTGAACCGATCATCGTGAAAATTTGCATATACGTTGTCTGAGGTATGAAGAAAGACATAGGCTTTGGATGGGATCCAGGAAAAAATACTGTTCCTGAGGGATCGACATTAACTCAAATGGAGCTGCGGGCGAAAGCTAGTAATGTTATAAAAAGGAAAGATTTGATTGTTTGCATTGAATATGCTCCGAAACTACAGGACCGATTTGAAAAATTCTTTCTTCATTTGAATCCTACATTATCTCTGATGAACATAGGCTATAGAATTAGATACCTATATCAACCCGTACGAAGCCGCGGCGGGCCGCTAGTAACAACAATAAATTAACTTATAGGCAAACAATCACATTCACTTACGTTGTTTTAGATCACCATTTTTTGGTTGTGCTGGTAAGCTCAGGTGTAAATTAATGATAGAAATTGAAGGTGGATCTCATCATCGACTTTCATCATTATCAAAACGAGAAATCTTTCATCATCAGGTCTTTTTAGTCTCCACTGCAGGAGTATGATCCTCTCTGTACTACCGGAGCCATGTTTGGCCAGAGCAGACAGAGGATTTGGTCTACACTCTCCTCGCTGGCCAGAAGGGTTGGAGAGGTCTCATTGATGTTTATGAGCTTTGTTTAGCTTGTATTTCCTAAATCGCCTTTTACGACATTCATGGGGAGTCTAGGAGTGGTCCTATTCTACTCTGCCGGAAACCACACGGCTTAAAATAAATCTTTATGAATGCCTTAACTTTGTTCTAATTCGTGTGTACTTACTTTTTAGGCGTACGTTGTATTCGTACAAAACATGGGCGGTGTATGGCTAGAACGCAATATGACGACATTCCTAACACATGTATTAGATCTGGTTGCGAACCCAAAGGCTGCAAGTTCACACGTCGATGCTGTGTATTCAAGGTAAAATATTATTGAAGTTTAACTCACTTAATCTATATAATTACTATTACATTTTTGGGTTCAGAAGCAGACATCCTTATCCTTACTAATATTATAAATGCGAAAGTGAGTTTGTTTGTTTGTTTGTTACGCTTTCACGCCGTAACTACTGAACCGATCATCATGAAATTTTGCATACAAGTTCTCTGGAGTACGGAGAAGGACATAGGCTACCTTTCATCCCGGGAAAAAGTACTATTCCCGAGGGATCGACCTTTACGCGGGCGGAGCCGCGGGCGAAAGCTAGTTTTTATAAATAACAATTTTTGGACCGAAATCCGTTGACATCAATTTATTTACAAAAATTAACAAAACTAATTAAACGAAAATGATTAACTATTACAAAATCACATACGATTGCACACTCAATCAACGATTAATAAATTTATCAAAGAAAATAGAAAAATAACACAACCGTTGTGGTTCGAACGTCCGTCCGCTCTGAGCGCCAAGCAGCAAATGAGCCTATTATAGCACCCGTGGAGTAGTTTAGACTAATTGACGGGAGGTTCCTTATAATATATCTTAATTAATAAGAAAACATAATGTTTTTTGGGTATGAAAGTATAGTAAACAACCAATGTCACAAAATTAATACCCTAGTCAAAAATGCCACCCAGAACTGTACCCGGCTCAAAGGTACCCATTACGCTACCGGAGTTCCCTCTTAATGTTTTTTATTTTTTACACAATATTTTTTTTATTTATATCATAATTAGGTACAACAACAATAGCTAAGTATAACTGTATAATATGTACGGTCGCCTGCAAAAGTCCATATAGAAGTTGCGTAAAAAGTCGTGTGCAGCTACAGATACTATTTAAAAATAATAGCAATTTCAACCTTAAACATGTGGGATAAGGTTCATGATATTTTAAAATATATATGCCTACCTAATCAGTGCAATCGATTTTCACCTTAAGGCTATGTATAGACTATTGCAGGTGACCGTACACTAAAAGTTATCTAAAAATAAAAATAAATGTCACGCAGGCTGGCCGCATTGCCACGTTGGATGGCAATGCTAAGGCGTTGTGCAAAAAAACCCTTTCGTCACTAGATACCTCTAGCAATCGCATTAATCTTAATTTACACTTTCGCTGACACTGCCCGCCTGTAGACGTAATTCTATTATTATTTATTTTGTGTCTGGTTCGGTGTTAGTGAAAGTGTTAATGTATACATTTTAAGAGTCAAAGCTAGACTTTGCCGATTATAATTGAATGATATATTATTGTTTTAAAGTTGTTGCATATTTTTACTGTTTTTCTTACAGAAAATGCATAAACTACATCCTACGAAACACACTAGGAAAGATGCTAGGTGAGAAAGCGCAAGCGTCAGCTTGTAGGGAGATCATACAAATCGTCATCAAACAGATGAACAGTATAGACTTCAATCCGGAAAACGCAAAGGACTGTAACCAGGTAAATTTAATTCCCTGTAAAAGTTCATTTGAAATCGGTCTTTATGGATACACAAAGATTTCGATTAACAAATGAGTGGCTAATAATACATACATACATACATACATACATACTTACATACATACGTACATACATACATACATACATACATACATACATACATACATATTATCACGTCTTTATCCCTTACGGGTTAGACAGAGCCTAAGGTCATAGGACCGAAAGGCCACGTTTAGCGTGTTGGTGGGCGTGAAGGTAGAAAACGGAATCAAAATAGTGATGGGTTGCTAGCCGCATCGCCTATCGTCATGATTCTTTAGATATTCGCCCATTCCCTTGCTAATAATAATAATGTCAGATTTATACCTCCGGTCGAAAATTTAGTAGGTATATTATACCAAAGTAGTGCAGTGTAAGTGCGAATATAGACACATGAACAAAGTGCCTTCCCCTTAATAGAGACAGTAAGAAAAGTGCCGATGGACACATTCTTATTCTATACTTTATAAACTAGGTCAATGTAAAATTACTTATTAGCCAACGTTTTGGCTAGATTCTTATAATATTAGCGTATTTAAATACAAATACCGGGGGAAAAAATATACCTTCGATCAAGTTTTGAAAATTGATAGTTTTTCACGATGAACGTGATAAAGCAAGAAAAAAAAAGCGTCCTCACTAAATATGCACCCACTAGACTATAGGTTGCATATTTTCCGTTTAAATTTGAATTTCGAATAGCGAAAGCTGACGACGGTCAGCTTTCGAAATACGACTTTATGGCATGCAAATAAGGTTTGTTTTACATTCACGTAGGTTTATAACTAAACGATTACATTATACCTTCGATCAAGTTTTAAAAATTGATAGTTTTTCACGATGAGGTGAATCCGTGATAAAAAAGCGTCCTCACTAAATAAGCACCCACTAGACTTAGGTTGCATATTTTCCGTTTAAATTTGAATTTCGAATAGCGACTGCTGACGACGGTCAGCTTTCGAAATACGACTTTATGGCATGCAAATAAGGTTTGTTTTGCATTGACGTAGGTTTATAACTAAACAAACAGCATAAATTGTCATTTTTGTATGTGCCTTTGTATCTGGTTTTTTATACTTGATCGAAGAGGTATATATACTAAGTTCAGTATAGGTTTTGCAGTAAGACTGTTAAATTCTAAATCTGAAATGTTTCTATTTTTTCCAGGAAACATTATTCAGCCAACATCTACTAGTGTGCGCTTTGACTGAAGCTGGGGAACTAGCGCTACAACTAGGAACATCCATTCAAAATCTCGCGTCGGACACCTCACTCAATATGATTGACGCTATATGTTCGGTAAGTAAATGATTGAAAACTTATGTCCATCGGATGTCCTTATTTATAGTATTGCCACTTAGCAGAACAATATTTCCACCTGCCCCTTAATATATTTTTGTGTGTCTGACTTTTTAGCCGTGTTGTTTCCGGCAGAGTAGAATAGGACCCCTCCTAGTCTTCCCATGGAGGTCGTAAGAGGCGACTTAGGAAATACAAGCTAAACAAAGCTCATAAACATCAATAAGACCTCTCCAACCCGTCTGGCAAGCGAGGAGAGTGTAGGTCAAATCCTCTGTCTGCTCCGGCCAAGTATGGCTCCGGTAGTACAAAGAGGGTCATGCTCCTGCAATGGAGACTAAAAAGACCTGATGATGATGAATGATGTCTGACTTTTAGCCTGCCATCAAAACATTTGTCTTTTTAGCTTTTGATCTACTGTCTATCGTGATAAAAACATGATACCTTATGTACAAAATATTTAAAGGATATTAAAGGAGATGGGAGACAAATGCCTAATCCAATATTTAGTAAAAAAAAAAGGAAAAATAAAAAGAAATACGGTCAGGGGTATCTTGTGTCATTCTCAATTGTTTGGTGGTGTGGCATTGGGTACGCGCGCTCGGCCTGCCGACCTGCTACTTGCTTTTCCCATGCATCAGAGTCTGGTGGTCTGGTCTGAGGCTCTTCCAAAACAAAAAAATTCATAAATGACAATATTTAATTTATATTTACATCTCGCATCATCTTTCCTTATTTTTTTTATAAAAATATTAATATGAAAATATTAAGACTTTATATTTTTACATAATCGCCTAAAGGTTTTGCGCAGCCTAATGGCTTGCGCAGACGCGACAATTTTCGTCCGCGCGGCATCCGCTTAATAAGTATTATTTGAAATGTAAATTGACGTGAAGAAGTGTCTGAAACGGTCTATTTGTGAATAAATCTTGGAATGTTTTGAATATTTGAATTCTGTGCTAGTAGTGAACTTCTTACTGCTTCAATGATGATGATGATGATGTGTCAGGTGTTAGAGCATCCGTGCGTGGCCGCTCGGCTGGCGGCGGCGCGTTGTCTGCGCTGCGTGTGTGAAGCGTTGCCGTCACAAATCACTCCGCGACTGGATGCTTGTCTCGATGCTCTGGACGCGCCGAGACCTACGCCGCATCACATTTCTGGTAAGTTCATACTGAGAATAAATTGAGCATTTTAACTTTCTAGGGTTCCATACCCAAAGGGTAAAAACGGGACCCTATTATATGGCTCCGCTGTCTGTCTGTCCGTCCGTTACCAGGCTGTATCTCATGAACCGTGATAGCTAGTGAGTTGAAATTTTCACAGATTATGTATTTCTGTTGCCGATATAACAACAAATACTATAAAACAGAATCAAATACATATTTAAGGGTGCTTCCTTTCAACAAACGTGATTTTATTTGCTCGATATTGATAGCGGCATCAGTTGACGCTTCGAATATTCACAGAATATTTAGTTATGTGTGTAAGTTATGTAATTAATAAGTAATGTTAGTGCACCATGTATAAAAGGTTCGTGTCCATTGCGTATTTATTTACAGGTTACTCAGCGGCTCTAGCAGCAATACTAGGCGCAGTGCGGACATCCCCACTAGGAGTCCCCCATGGACGGGGGAAAATAGCATTCAACGCGGCCGAACAGTTGCTGAGATCAGCCGGGCAAAGTAGCAGATTGACCGCTGCAAGAACCAACGCTGGCTGGTTGATTGTCGGCGCAATTTGCACGTTAGGTACGTCTTATATTTTTTAAGTTTTTTATTATCATCATTCTAGCTAGTAAGAAGTCTACTGTTGAACAAAGGCCTCTCCCGAGGATTTTTCGTTCCATGGAAGGTTGCTTTACTCACCACGCTTGGCAGGCGGGTTGACGAGCGCAGTTTCTTTGGCTTTTTGTGCTGCCCATCGAAAGCATTTTTAAGTTTAGAAGGATAGGAATTTGTTGCATCTGGGAAGGGAATGAAGGTATTGGTAATCCGACTCACTCGGATGAATGGGGGAAGGCAAGAAGCAGCTCGGAAGGCCGGACCATGCCATACCTGCAACCAATGACAAGCGCTTGAGGATGACACCCCTGACCTGCTTATATTTATGTTTGTACTGGGTGGCGCAAAAGTAAAGACCCTATTTGGTTCAGCTATAACATTTTTTCTAAATTAGAAAACTAGATTTAGGTTTTTTTAAATGTATATTTGTGCCATTAAATTTCGTACCATTAGGATTTAAAGATGATGTCTTTTAAATGGTGACCTCCAGAGTTGATACACATTTGAGCCCTATTTATGACATTTTGCATAACTTGCCGTAACACTTCCTGCGATATGTTCGTTATTTCTTGACGAATGTTTTCTTTTAGAGCTGCGAGAGTCTGTGGCTTGTTCACATACACCCGAGATTTCAAAAAACCCCAAAGAAAGAAGTCTGGACTGGTCAGATCGGGTGATCTTGCAGGCCAAGGCAAATCGCCAAAACGAGAGATAACTCGGCCTGGAAAAGCGTCCCTCACTAAGTCCATAGTGTCGCGCGCTGTGTGTGCCGTAGCGCCGTCTTGTTGAAACCAGATGTGCTCCAGCCCCAATTCGTCCAAACTGGGTATCAAAAACTCTCGTAACATGGTTCTGTAGCGTTCTCCAGTGACAGTTATCGCATTGCCTCCAGCGTCTTCGAAAAAATAGGGTCCGATCACTCTGTCAACACAGATGCCACACCATACAGTAACTTTTAGTGGGTGTAGAGGTGTTTCTTGAATAATGCGCGGATTATCAGTGCCCCAGAACCGAGTATTCTGCTTATTGACATGCCCTGAGAGATGGAAATGCGCTTCGTCACTCATAACCAATTTTGAAGGAAAATCATCCTCTTCAAGGTTGAGGTTTATGACGCGCTGGCAGTAATCTAGACGAGCTCGGTGGTCAGCAGGCAGCAGCTGATGAGTCATTTGAGTTTTATACGGGAACATCTTTAAGTCTTTCACCAAAATACGCTGCAGGGTCCGTCTGGAAATGCCCAATTGCGTGGCACGTCGCCTCGTTGATGTTTCTGGACACTCTTCCACATCTTCGCGCACAGCATCGATATTTTCAGCTGAACGGCCTGTTCTTGGTCTCCCAGACTTAGGTCTATCCAATGTTGAGCCAGTTGCTTCAAGGCGTGTGGCAAAGCGTCGAATTGTGCGACCAATCGGTGCCGGACGGTGGTGAAATCGTCGACGAAATTCACGTTGTGTTCTTATCACTGATGAATTATTCCGTAAGAACATTGACACAATTATTCCACGTTCTTGGGGAGTAAAACGGTCCATGTTTATTTTCAGTGTATTTTACATTTGTTCACTACACAATTTTCAAAAACAGAATGACAGAAAATGTCATATAAAAAAAATAAAAGTATTTTCTTTAGTGCCAGTACTTTTGCGCCACCCAGTATTTACTAATATCAATATCAAAGGGCCGTCCTGATGTCCTGAGGCATATTGACTGGTGTAAGAACTAACGCTGGCATATAATATTATAAAGAAATTTATTTATGTAGAAATAATAATTGATGAAAATAAAAGTTGACGTGATCAACTTCAAATTAGCCGGTCAATGCGGAGTCAATCTCCGCATTGACCGGCTAATTTGAAGTTGATCACGTTTGACCACTAAACATTGTTTGTAGGAGTACCAGTTGTACGCGGATTATTGCCAAGGATGCTGTTGCTCTGGAGGAATAGTTTCCCTCGGTCAGCCAAAGAGCTGGAATCGGAGAAGGCTCGTGGTGACGCTTTTACATGGCAGGTAAGATATTCTTATGTCTTTTTTATACAGGCTGACTGGTAAATCACGTTACATATTGAAAATGGGGTACTCAGTACTCGAATCTTGTTCCAAATATATAAAAACACTAGCTTTCGCCCGCGGCTCCGCCCGCGTCAATGTCGATCCCTCGGGAATAGTTCTTTTTCCCGGGATAAAGGTAGCCTATGTACTTCTCCGTACTCCAAAGAACTTGTATGCAAAATTTCATCATGATTGGTTCAGTAGTTACGGCGTGAAAGCGTAACAAAGAAACAAACAAACAAATAAACAAACAAACTCACTTTCGCATTTATAATATTATATAGTATAGTATAGTATAGTATAGTATAGTATAGTATAGTATAGTATAGTATAGTATAGTATAGTATAGTATAGTATAGTATAGTATAGTATAGTATAGTATAGTATAGTATAGTATAGTATAGTATAGTATAGTATAGTATAGTATAGTATAGTATAGTATAGTATAGTATAGTATAGTATAGTATAGTATAGTATAGTATAGTATAGTATAGTATAGTATAGTATAGTATAGTATAGTATAGTATAGTATAGTATAGTATAGTATAGTATAGTATAGTTTAGTATAGTAAGGATAAGGATAGGGGCTTAAAAGATTATCCAATAAAAACAAGAAGTGTGGTCACTCGCGCTAATCACAGCGCGCGTACTTGCTGAAGTGTCGGCCTCGGGCCGCCTAGCTGCGCGCGCGGTTTCTAAACATTCCGGAACATTGCAGACTAGTTTGATTATTTTTTTTGTTATTAATAAGTATTTTGTTGGTTTTATATTTTATTAAAAAGACCTGATGATGATGATGAAGTAAAACTGAAAGATATTGATTGAATATAAGCCAAAAAATATATTTTTCATTTGAAATCAGATATTTCTATTGAATACTGATTTCATTTTCTCATAATTTTATGGATGTGATGAGCCTGACAAAAATCGTACGCAATAGGCGATAGTACGACTACCATTGGTCTATGAGTTACCTAGTTACCTAGAGCTTTACCATAGTAAGGGATATATACATGTTTTTTTAAGGCTTTGTATTTTGTTTGTTTAGGTGACTTTAGAAGGACGCGCGGGCGCTCTATCAGCGTTACACAGCTTATTGGTGCATTGCCCAGCGTTGGTGCACAATGATGATACTGCTAAAAGACTGACCCAGCCCATCGATGGAGCCATCGCTGTGTTGACAAAGTAAGTAGACTACTCATGGGGGAAATGTTTGTTAATTATTTTTGTGTACGTGGCCAACACTAATGTTAGATTTTTCAAGGAATTTGATATAGTTTAATAACTACCGGAGGATAACGACGGAGCAAAATTTTTGGTCACCCATTCCAGAAGACGATCTCGATCCAGAAAACTTGGTGCTTACATGCGTAAGCGTTAATAATGCTTTCGCCCACAGAGCCATCGATTTACTCGTGTATAAATAATTTTATAACTTTGTTCTTGTGTCTCTTAAAGCCTGGATGTGAGTTTAAAATAATTTGGCAAAGTAAACATAGGTCTTGTACTTCCCAAGCTTCGTCTTCAGGAGCAAGTACCAGGATAGGACTCCCCGAAGATTCGCTCTGGCCATCCTCACCTTCTCCACGACATCGTCGACGTGTGCCTTCATCGTCAGTATTCTGTCGATTTGATCCTTTGACGTGTGGCTGCCACGGCACTGGCTCGCCGAGTAACTATAGAGGTGGCCAGTCTCTACTTAAAGAGCCAATCCGTCAGATCGTCTAGAGTCGGCTGTAGCCTCCTGGTGGCATATAGCGGCGATATCCCAATCGTCGGCCAGTTAGAGCTGGCGCTATCTTTGGACTCTACCCGGCCGACGACAGGGATGTCTTCAGTGAACCAAGCATAATAGGTCGGCGAGAGGCAGAGCTTCCTTGCGGGATTCTCGGTCTGATGAGACGCGTCGCTGAGACGGCGACTTTGATGGCCCCGTGGACTGGGCGATCTTCCAAGAATGAGGCAACAGTCCTGATCAGTCGTCTAGGCGTGTTGGACGTCCACAGTTTGTGCACTAACCCCTCGTGCCACACACTGTCAAACGCCATTTCAAAGTCGAAGAGTACGACATCCACGCACTCCTTGTTGGCACTCTCCGACGTCCTGTATATCATCCTTGCCTTCTGGAGCGTCGTTAAGTTCTCTGGCCGGAAGCTAAATTGCTCCGTATGTAGTGTGATATTGTACAAAGCAATATATGGGTCGCAGTTCTAACCTAACCTTACCTTCTTTTCTGGTAGCAGCTCGTTTCTGATGGTGATTCGTTAATGGAGAGATGTATTATTGTAATGCATATTTAGAAGCTAATTTCAGAAATTCAGTTGGAATATTATATAAATTAGTGTGCAAGTCAGTATTTTTGTTAGACAATAAGTATTTTTGATGTAAAACTAGTAAAGAAGGTCATCTAGTTTTAATTGTCTACATATATTTTTTAGTTAAACATGTTAAGATAATTGACTAGCTTATTCAGTTTTCTGGTATGCAGTAAGACAATTAGTGGCGACACTTAGTTTGCATAAATTGTAATTAGAGGTGCAGTTAAAAATTTCCCCATTAAATTGCCTCTTCAACGGGATAGTTTGATGACCCTACCTTTGGCTTTGCAGTGTGGGCGGAGTGATCCGCAACTACGGCGGCGCGCTAAAGGCCCCGGCGGCGTTGCTGCGCCTGCGGCTGTTCCAGGCGTGCGGGGCCTTGGGCGGGGCGTGCGCGCCCGCCGCGCCGCTGCTCAGGTTGCTGGCCGCCGAGATCGCGGGCGGCGCAGACCACAGCGTCGCTACTGGTAAGGCCACTGTTCTACCACTTTTTTTTCAATCATCATCATCAACAAGTCTTTTTAGTCTTCATTACAGGTAGTAGGGGAGCCCATGATGCTAAATGTGGATTTACTCGAGCGTCGTGGGTACCCATTGGACTTTAAAGATAAGGTGGTAGAAAGGAATAAAGGTTATATGATATTTTTCATTCCACCGGTGGGGAGAGCAGCTAGGGGGTTTCAAAAATTCAAAACCAAAATAATAGTCACATGAAAATACTCGAGCGCGTCTTATTAATACAAGCTGGCTGACATGCCAAAAATTGTGTATTAGCAATAATCTGATGATTTGACCATGACGTGAAGTCCTGGGGGTGGGAGGGTAACAAAAGTGCAAACAAGAGTAAACCCATTTAATATAAAAAAAAAAAAAAAGGTCGAAGGAAATCACTAATGTATTCTCGGGCGTGGTCGGCTGTTCTTTATTAGGAACGAAATAAGTCAAGAATAACTAGGAACATATAATCTGACAATATACATATGTAGAAGTAAAAAAAAAATAACAATAAACATAACATCCCATTATTAAAGTCGGATATGTGGCGGAGGTAGTTATACGGTGTCCGAGGTATCCCTCATATCTTAATCTGACGCGCTAGAGTAAATCCCAAAATTCCCCTCTTGGGCTCCCTACTAAGGAGCCCGACCCTCTCTGTACTACGAGCCATACTTAGCCAAAGCAGACAGATGATTTGGCTTACACTCTCCACGCTAGCCAGACCGGTTGAAGAAGTCTCTCAGATGTTTATAAGCTTTGTTAAGCTTGTATTTCCTGATTCGCCCTCTTACGACCTCCACGGGAAGACTTGGAGTGGTCCTATTCTACTCTGCCGGGTACCACAGGGCAATTTTTTTTTTTAATAGTCAAAAATTTTATTCATCGTAAGATATTTTAAATACCATTTGGTGAACGGTAACTTATGTTACACATTATTATTTACAATATTATTATTGTTGACATCAATAACTTAGAGCTAAGTTTACGCCGCTTCCAAGGTGGAGTGCAGAAGAAGCGGCAACAAACTACACAGCGCATTTTCTCCAAATGACATCAACTTACAAATTACGATATATACTTAGAACTAAATGTGTGGACTAGAGCTTACATTGTCATGTCATAAAATAATATTCAATTTGCAATAATAATAATAATGAAAACAATGTTCATTTAAAATTTTGATCAAATGTCAAAATACAATACTTACAATTGTACATATTATATAAGTTGCTGCCAACGGCTAACCTTGACGCATGGTCAGAGTATGGACACGTGGAATACGTCATCTATAGCCGCATCTAAATCTGTGGCCACATTGTTAGCTGTAAAATTATTTAACGGTCGAACACTGTCGTTCTTAATATGGCGACCCTGCCTTAGATGAAAACTCTAATGAAATTCGTATGAAACATATTGGAATATTTACCGTGATAACTGTAGGTTACACCCCTGACCATACATCTTCACACTAATCACACCCCAGGTGTTACAGTAGTCTATGGGCAGCAGTGACCGCTTACCATCAGGTGACTTGATCGTTTGCAGCAATATGTCATAAAAAAAAACACGGTAAATATTCCGACATGTTTCATACTGCTGTTAATAACTTAAAAGTTTAAAAAGTTACACTCCAATCTCTTTGTACAGGTCTACTAAGATCTTCAATGCATCCACGGGATACGATTTTACTTGCTGAAGAAGGCTGGATCTATGACACCGACCACGCTGAAATTGAGGAACAGGTAACTTGAAGTGTCCTTAATTAAAATCCTAAATCTTTTATTCCGGTTCCATATTAAAATTTCTTGTCATGACAATATCAACTTCATTTGTCAGGTAACTAAAGTGTTCTTTATTAAAAATCTGAATCCTCTATTATTAATCTAAATCTTCTTCCGGTCCCATATTAAAATATCTAGTCATGAGAATATCAACTTCAATTTATCCAACAGCTAATATCGCCTCTGAGCGCAAGTGGTTCGGGGGCATTGGAGCACGACCCTTGCTGTGTATATCGTGCTAGCAGCAGTGGTGGATCGAACGGTGACTCCCAACCATTGGGAGTAGCAGTCATCGATGCCTCAGTCGCTCTGTTCCCACTGATATTCTCCAGAGCGGCTAATAAACACAGGTGAGAATTGCAGTTTATCATATCCTACATATGTATATGGGTTCTCGAATGGCGACCACGTATCGGCTATCGCAGCGTCGGACATCCACCGACCAGATGGTCGGATGAACTGACTAAGGTCGCAGGAAGACGTTGGATGCAGGCCGCTTCGAACCGGTCGTATTGGAAATCCTTGGGGGAGGCCTATGTCCAGGACTTCTTGCGGCTGATATGATGATGATGATGATGATGATATCCTATGATCTAAGATTTGTGCCAATGATTTTTTGTTATTTCTTCCATGCTGGTCTGGGAGAAAAGAAAAACCTTAGGAAGCACTAGCTGATTCTCTTTCCGTGCAGATCGTTAATCGGGAGAACGAGCAAAAATTTGAGGAATCATGTTAGTAGGCGATGGGTGATTCTGATTTCCTTTTACACCTAGTCGCCTAACAACATGCTTAAGGTGGCTTTTTCGGTCTTAGATACCTAGGCTCTGTCTACCCCGTAAGGGAAAAGACGCTATAGTACGGATGCATTACCTCATGACTAAAACTTTTGAACGGATTGTTACGAAACTACTATTATGCAAATTAGGCATCATTTATATCACATACATATTTATACGAAGTCGAGAGAAAGCTTAGTTATACGCCAACAATATTATACTGTTATTGGACGTTCAATTGAACGAATGAATCTTCATTCGTTGAATGCTGGCGAAAGAACTGTCGTTATTCCCACCGCACTAGTTAATTTAGCAAAGTGAATGAATGCAGATTTTAGTTCTAAGTCATAAATATTAAATTTTCAGACGGTAAGCTGAGCTGGTCTAGAGACATAAAATGGCGATGGACGAAATCGCTGGCTGTTCTCATAACTGAGTTCATGGTAGGCGCACGCGCACTGGCCTTACCGTCAGTCGTCATACTTATTTTAATTTAATTCTTTACAGGCAACAAATGCTAGAGCACTTCGTGGAATGTATCAAGATGTCCAAAGGTCCACGACAAGAAGCCATACAAGTCAATGTTTACACCGCTCTGTTGCTCGCTTTACGTACATTAGCTGAGATGAAGAGCTCTCTCGGACAAGACATAGTGAAAGGAATCGCTACGGAGCTTATAATTGTAAGTTTTTCCTATTATAAAATTGTTTCACACGGACTTATTTAAAGATTTTTGATCTCTGTTATGATTTGTGATTTTATTTTCACTGCTTTTTTTTTCGTGTGTGTGTGTGTGCCGGTTCCAGCACTGGTACTGGTGTCAGATATTTTCAATCTGAACAAAGGAATCTGACATAAACGAATGTATCAATGATGACAGCCAGGAATTCGAAGCATGGAGGAGCCCTAGATTTTTTTATACCACTTGCGGTCACCCATCTCAAAGGGGACCGCGCCCGGGGTTGCTTAACATACGTAATCGTTAATAATGCTCAGACCCATCAGGATCATCAGGCTCCTCATTTCTTAAGCGTTAAAACACGTTAAGCGTATCATTGCCTTCGCAAGTTTTTCTTGCCCGTCAGAATGGCTTATAATATATTACTTGATTTTTTAAATTATGCTCTGTAACATGTTTTCTTAATTCCACTAAAGAAAGCACTTTTAGCAAGGTTTATGTTAACACAATGATACGTTAGGCGTAAGGCCGCCTTTACACTAATCAAAATATTAATCTATTCGCTTCCTTCGCAGAACGGACTATCAGCAAATAGCGCTACCGTTCGAGCCGCTGCAGCGTCTTGCGCCGGCCGACTATGTGGTTGCATCACTGAAGCGGAGAGCCAAGCATTGAGCGAACGCGTCATCGCTTTGGCAAGGACTTCGGCGAATAGACCCGTTCGAGCGGCTGCAGCCGCTGCAGTGGGTGCTGTGCAGAGGGCTAGAGGCGCTGCTTCGAGCGCTGCAGCGCTGCCCGTGTTGAGAGCGCTAGCGCAAGACGCCTCTGCAGTGGAAGTACAAGTATGTTGACGCTTTACACAGTTTAGATAATATGTCTCTTTAAGCGGCTGCAGCAGTTTCTATTGGCGATATAGTTGGTGAGTAGTAATGCTTCAAGCGCTGCAGCGCTACCTGTGTTGCGAGCAGTAACGAAAAACATTGCCGCTGTGGAAGTTTAAATGTAAGGAACGTTCTGATATGAAAACTTAATCGCTTTAGTATGGACTTCAGCGAATAGATACGTTCAAGTTTGTGCAGCGGCTACTTTGGGGTTGTTGCTTCGAACGCTGCAGCGCTGCACATGTCAGGCCTGTCTCACTCTCCGTGTCGGTATCGAAAAGATACCTACGTGCGGCGAACACTTCGAAGCGGTAATACCAGGCAAATCCGGTAGGTAGTAATCACTACGCGCGTTTGGTCACATGTATTCACGGACTGAATCGTCTGTTCAGAGCTATAAGAATAAAATTGGCTTGCAATGGATTCTGTAAGTATCTAAACAAAATGGTGCTGCGTTCTGACGCGGGCTAAATTACACCGTATTACCAAATACATTGAGTTGATATTTCTTTGATTACCTTTGCAGAGTGCGACTTCTACCTAGGTACTAGTACTTATTCTATGCCCATGTTGAGAACGCTAGCTCAGGACACAGCTGCTAGTGAGGTTCAAGTGTGAATCTTTCAACAATTTAATTTACCTATATGTAGCTATCACATTTTATTCAATTTTTTTTACAGGTGTGGTCTCTTCACGCATTATCGGTACTAGCAGATGCGTCCGGACCTATGTTCCGAAGCCACGTAGAATCTACTCTAAATTTAGCACTGAAACTGCTGTTCAGTGCGCCGCCCTTCCAGGAAGATTTACACAGGAGCATCGGAAGGTTGCTATCGGCATTAATCACAGTTGTTGGTCCTGAACTGCAAGGTACGCAGTTCTTGCTTTTTTACTTCTTTAGAATATATACAATGATTTTACTTTCACCTCACGAGTGCAACCCCTTACTATCTCCAACGCTCATTTATATCTCTAAACCAACTTGGCTTACCGTCAAAATAATTATTTAATGTATTATGAACTAGATTGCGCAGGCAAAAAGAGGCTTAAACCCAGCAGTGGATCGTAGAAAGCTGATGTTGATGATCATTTATGAACATAACACCATCAATATCCGTAATGAACTGTCTCTTCACAAATAACCACCGCAGTTTTCATTATGAAATTACTAGATCAATCAATTCTTTATAAATCAAGGACATTAAGAATAATTTCAAACATGTTGCATAACTGCCAATAGTCCTAATTATATAGCGGTCAACACGCCAGCGTGCGACCCGAGGATGCCCGGGTTCGATACCCGGTCAGGTCATGATGGAAAACGATCTTTTTCACATTGACCTGGGTCTTGGATGTTTATCTTTATATATTCTAAAATTTGATTTATATTGAATGTATTAATATAATAATTTGAAACTATTGTCGTTGAGTTAGTATCCTACAACACAAGTTCACAACTTACTGTGTACATATTATTTATTTATTTATATCTTATTACACAAAACACCATCATTGTCCCACACAATGAAACCACCGCACTAATCATGTCCTACCGTGACGATGACTAACTACCACCTGTATATTTTACTCGCACATACAATATCATAGTATAATTTTCCTCCGTGGTCCAGTGATTAAGGCGTTTGCCTGTAGACCGAGGAGTCGTGGGTTCGATTCCCACGGGAAGCATACTTTGTTTAATTGCTGACATTGCAGGCTTGAATCACTTGATTGTCTGATAATAAAGATGATTCCGTGCTTCGGAAGCCACGTTAAGCAGTTGGTCCCGGCTGCCATCTGGTAGTCGTTAAAGGAACCACGTCAGAGGCCGAGAGGCGGTTCCGAAGAACTCTGACACCATGTGCATGGTCGATTGTCCGTGGCACCTACACGAAATGATGATGATGATTAGTGGTAAAGCAAGTGCAGAGTGACATACTAACAAACTTCGATTTCATACATACATACATAGAATCACGCCTTTTTCCTTTGCGGGGTAAACAGAGCCCAGGTAAACACATGGGCTCTGTCTTCCCCGCAAGACCTAAAAGCCACGTTTAGGCCGAGAGGCGGTTCCGAAGAACTCTCACACCAGGGTGTGCATAGTCATTTGACCGTGACACCTACTCGAAATGATGAGTATAATTTTCCAGTATGTGCGGTATCCCGGTTCGCATGTGCCAGCGCTGCATTGCTTGAATGCAGCGGCGGCAGCGCTGAAGCAGCTGGTTGTTTGCAACAGCTGCAAATGTTCGCGCCCAGACACATCAATCTACACACGCTTGTTCCACAGTTATGTGTAAGTATGTTAAGGGTCGCTTGGCAGGTCAACTGAACTTTGCGCCGAACGGTTGTTCAGGTATTGTTGTTTCATTCGTGAAATGGCGGCGCTATACGAGAGAGTGAGATGAGACGATGTTTATACGTTTTGTCCGGAGTGATCAACAATCATTAAGCGGGTGCCGCGCGAACGAAAAACGTCGCGACTGCGTAAGCCATTAGGTTGCGCAAAACCATTAGGCGATTATGAAAGTCTTAATATTGTCATATTTATATAAAAAAATAATAATAAAGGGGCGACCTCCGAGATGTAAATATAGATATTGTTGTAATATGTGAGAATTTATGTTTTGGACGTAAAATTTACAGACTTTTCGAAGAAAAATGTTTTTAGATATCATAACATATATAATCGTTTTTAAGTTTCATATGTATCTGTTTCAAATTCCAACAAGGGGGCGATCAGCTTAAATTATTTAGATACTTTTGATTTATTTAATTAATTCAGCGCTATCTTGTGCCAGGTTTGGCCTAAATTATTCAAATACTTTTGATTTATTTAATTAATTCAGCGCATAGTACTCTCGTGATTTAAAAACACGTAAATTTCAACAATTTTGTGTAGTAAAGAATTTTAAAAATCTATATTTGAACTAATAAATAAGCTAAATATGTACGCAAGTCAAATATTCTTTATATTCATATTGGTATTTGCCTCCAAAGTTTGCATAAAAATAGCGCTTAACCGTGTTAACGTTTTATAAATCGATTAAAGCCGGCTGCACGCTCAAAAAGCTGCCACGTTCCGTGTGCAAGCGAGAGCGCGGAACAAGCGATTGAGAGTCACAATCGGCCTAAGCGCTCGGCTTGTGACGTATCTATCTCTCTTTCACAGTTATCACGTAAAATTATCGTCCGTAAACCGAATCCTAACTAATATTATAAATGCGAAAGTGAGTTTGTTTGTTTGTTACGCTTTCACGCCGTAAATACTGAACCAATCATCATGAAATTTTGCATACAAGTTCTCTGGAGTGCGGAGAAGGACATAGGCTACCTTTTATCCCGAGAAAAAGTACTATTCCCGAGGGATCGACATTGACGCGGGCGGAGCCGCGGGCGAAAGCTAGTTTAAAGATAATATATTTTTTCTAGCGAGACTTGTCCCACTCGGAGTTGGCAGTGCGACGAGCAGCGTTGTGTTGTTTGCGGCAGTTGTCACAGAAAGAGGCAGCCGAGGTCTGCAAATACGCTCTCATGGCGCAAGACCACGTTCCGGCCAAACCTTACTGTGGTAAGTTCTTAGGGCGTATTTTGTCGTATGCATACGCTCGACTGATGTCAGCGAAGCGCCCATGTCAGCGTCGAATGAATCGGGCTTAAATGTATACAGCGTGTAAATGTACCCTCGACGTTCCCTTAAAGGGGTGACTCAGACCATCAATATGAACAACTTTTCATATGGGACCAATGCTGGGAACTAAAAAAAAAAAAAACATTGCCATACAAAAGAGTTCTGCCGTCCGGCCAGTTTGTGTGGAAATGTCGAATTTTTTTTGAGTTTCTTTTGAGCATTGTTCCTATAGGATAAGTTGTGACTCAGCCCATCAATATGGGCTGAGTCACCCCGTTAAGGGAACGTCGAGGGTCATTTTACACGCTGTATGTATTTTGTTTCCATATTTATTGAATGCATGGCTGACATCGGTCTTGTATGTACGCGTAGCACTAAATATTCAACATTGCTTTCAAAAATTAAGCGAAATATATCGGTACTAAAAAAATATTTCATGTGGTAAAAATATCGATTTAAAAAAGACTATGAGAGCTAGTAGAAGAAGATAGTACTAGAAGATTATAAATTTGCCATAATGTATACCACTGAATTAATAGGAACATTTTATTTTATTTTTATTGTTAGGTTCGCAAACAAGCTGTTATAAAGTATAAACAAAAATAATACAGATATAAATTGCAACATCTTACTATGAGCCAACACGGCATGCACATAATGTTTTTCTCGCACAATACAAATTAATACATTTATATATATTTAAGTATAAGAAAAAGAAATAAAAAACAGGATTAGTGTTATTTGGATATTGACCGTTTAATAGTTTCGGTCGATGCACTGGAGATGTCAATGTCATGGCAAATTTGGTTGCAATGAGAGCACATGTGAATTAAAGGATAATGTTGATGTTAATTTATTCGACAAGGGGCCAATAGGAAAGTCATGCGGTTATGGAGGCTTTTGTTATAAGACCATTGCCATAAACGCAACATTTAATTAATAAATAAATAAATTTAATAAAGCTTTCGAACAAGGTTATCTCGCGCCCTAACACACCCTTACGCGTACAAAGTTGGGGCGCGTGATGTCATCTGGTCACGCATCTTTTGTTTGAAACCATTCGGACAACCTCAATATAAAGTGATCTTGTAACTTATTTATCTAAAATAATTGTTGGATAAACAAGGTATTTTTTTGACTGACATGTCTGTTTTTGAGACGGCTTCATAGGACAACAAACAAAGGAATATACTTTATTAAAAATACCTTAATCTTACGCATCTTATATCAAAACTACGAATTTGTAAGATATTCCTATACACGTTCATTTTTATTTCAGGTGTCGTAATAACAGACAGTGGTCTCCCCGGCGCACTATTCGCTCTGCTAGACACGGAACGCGACGAGCCACTGTTGTCCTACGCCCGAGACACGCTCACATGTTGCTTATTGGCCGCGGCCTCATCGGCTAAACTGAAGGACTGGCTGGCATTGTTGAAACGCGTTTTGACTATACGGCTAGGTGAGTATCAGTTAGTTTGTTAATCATACAACATCCGACCACAGGTATGGCGATTCACATAAACGTTTGAAAGAGTAAACAGCTGTATCCCGAGCGGTATTTGCTCTTCTGGACTCGGCAAGCGACGAGCCTTTGTGTTACGCACACGCTGCTTGAACTCTTAAACTAAACAAGGGACACCAATCATGTTTAGGCTCATTTGATTTGTCTTAGAAAGCACTTTACAGTGTGGATTTATTTATTTTTTATTTTATTTTATATGTTTGGAAAACTTACAGCCTTCAATTTCAGCAAACAAATAAATTAAAAACTAGGTAACTAATACAGCCATTAACAAGTTTTCACTGATAATAATTATTATAATTATAATTATTTTTATTTATAATAAAAGCCTGTCACAGAAATGTATTTTTTTATGAAAAATCTTTTATTTTGTACAGAGGACAGCAACAACACGGAGACAGATTTAGACGCTGAAGGAGACGATGACCAGGCGGAGTTCCATGCTGAATCCGAGCAGTCTACGCATCCCGCTGTACAAGCCCGGTGGCCGACTAGGGTACGCTGTTATCATTTTTTTGTAATTAAAAAAACCAAACCAAAAATAGTAAAAAAAAATTAAGGGAAGCGAAACCGCCGCCCTGATGATGGTCTACGTAGCAGACCGACTCTAGTTGGCGATTCCAACTGAATATACGTGAGTGATATCGTGTTTTTATAATCGTATCTATCGTTTGCAGGTATTCGCAATGGAGTGTATACAAAAGATAATGAGCGCGTGTGAAGCCACGGGTGATGCAGCGCATTTCGACCTTGTCAAAGCCAAGGAGAAATTACAAGTGGATCCGAATGGTAAGCACTGGTTTACTGTCTCATCATTTCAGCTGAAAGAAGCCCACTGCTGGACAAAGGTCTCTCCCAATCTTTCGTTCCATAGGAGGATATTGCCATACTTACCACGCTTCCTTGCAATTTTTTGACGTCTTATAATCGATGATCGCCGGCTGCACGTACGAAAAAGTGTCACGTTCCGTGTGCAAGCAAGAGCGTGGAACAAGCGACAGAGAGGCACGATTGGCCTAAGCGTTCAGATTGAGACGCATCTATCTCTCTTCCACCGTTATCACGTATAATTATGGCCTGTAAACCGACTTTACAGACAACCAATTTTTTAGGCATATCTTTGTTCTTTGTTTGTAATATCTTTATTGTACGAGAAAAAACACAGAACATAGAATATAGTATAAACGAAAAGTAAACATACAATCTTTCTTCTTCTTTCTCCGTTAGGCCACCATTGTTTAATTTTGAGACAAGGTTGTTATGGTTGTAATGGTTTAGGCATGCAAACAGGTGAAATAGGCATATATTTAAAAATAGCTATGAGGCAAAGAATGGCAACGTGGTGATCATCTTTGACATATCCATGTCATTTCTTACAAACTAGAGACATTTAAAAAATATTCTAGAACTAAAAATAAAAAGCATTACGATTATTATAAATTATTATTCATATATCATACATTTTTACATACATACATACATATTAGACAGAGCCTAAAGTCATGAGACCGAAAGGCCACGTTTAGCGTGTTGATGGGAGTAAAGGTGGAAAATGAAATCAAAATAGTGATGGGTTGCTAGCCGAATCGCCTATTGTCATGATTCTTTAGATTTTCGACCGGCTTCTACGATCTGCGCGGGAATAGAAGCAGCTGGCACATTCTACTTTTTTTTCCAAGACCATTTTGCGTATTATCCATTTTTAGCCGTGTGGTTTCCGGCAGAGTAGAATAGGACCACTCCTAGTCTTTCCATGGAGGTCGTAAGAGGCGACTAAGGAAATACAAGCTAAACAAAGCTCATAAACATCAATGAGAGCTCTCCAACCCGTCTGGCCAGCGAGGAGAGTGTAGGCCAAATCCTCTGTCTGCTCTGGCCCAGTATGGCTCTGGTAGTACAGAGAGGGTCATGCTCCTGCAGTGGAGACTGGGGGGACCTGATGATGATGATGATCCATTTTTTACGCTTCTATCCTAAATTGTCTAGTTAACTAGCAGTAGACCTTCTGCCATCTAACGATAACTATTGGAACTAAGCTAGCCAGGGCCTTTGTTAGAGTGCGTGCCGCCGTATGATCTTATTCCTGTAGAATTATAATATCTACTACTGTTGTCGCCTGCGGTCCCGTTCTCGTTAGTGTCGATCCCGCGGGAAAATTTTGGCAAAATCCGTCAAGCCGTTTTGGCGTTATCGAGTAACAAACATCTATACGTACTCATAATCTTACGCGTTTATTATATTACTAAGGATGATTAGGAGGGCATTGTGACCAGATTGCTATGGAGGAGATTTTTATTGTACAATTATTTTTTCTGTAGTTTTGTTTATATTTTCTCGTTGTAGCGGACTACCTGTCAGTGTACCTATCCGACTTGGTCCGAATGGCGTTTGTGGCGGCGACGGGTGAATCGGACGCGCTTCGGCTGTGTGGATTGAAGACATTGCAGATGATCATACAGATGTTTGCAAGAGCACCCGAACCAGACTTCCCGGGGCATTTGTTATTGGAACAATATCAAGCACAGGTAGGTGTGCCTGTGTTGTGCCTTACCATTACTTTGTGTAACCATTTATCAAACCTTATGATACGTATAAGTATTTTGGCTAGCTCCGTGGCGCAGCGGTCAACACGCCAGCCTGCGACACGAGAGTGTCCGGGTTCGATCCCCGGCCAGGTCAAGACGGAAAATTATCTTTTTCAGATTGGCCTGGGTCTTAGATGTTTATCTATATATGTATTTGTTATAAAATAAAGTATTGTTAAGTTAGTATCCCATAACACAAGTGTCGAACTTACTTTGGGGCTAGCTCAATCTGTGTGATTTGTCCTTAAATATTTATTTATATTTATAGGTGGGTGCGGCGGTTCGGCCCGCGTTCTCGGGAGACACGGCGTCGCACGTGACGGCGGCCGCTTGCGACGTGTGCTCGGCGTGGATCGGCTGCGGCGTCGCCAGGGACATCAACGACCTCCGCCGGTAACACATTTCTCTTATGACCATTTTACAGCTCGCTTGTAACTTCACGTCTGTAAGACTATTCGGCTTGCTTATATCATAATCGATGTATCTAAATGTGTAAGTATGTTTAAGTTTGGACTTAAACATTTAGAAAAACAGACGAAAACAGCACTCTATGAGCAAAAAACACTTTCTTGGCGTACAACTTTTTACCATTGTTTACTATGGATGCTAATAATCTAGTTTCCTAATAAAATATAATTAGTCCGTCAGTTAGATAGTCAAAAAATATTGGACACGTATTTTTTCTTTTGTGGATTAAACAAAAAATTATAAAGATATAGCCCTTTGAAGTTCCGTGTGACGTCATAGTTTGCTACAATTTTTAGCAAACTTTGACGTCACGAGCCCCCACTCCTGAACTTTGACGCGCTTTATCTTTATTATTTATTGTTTATTTGACAAAAGAAAAAATACGTGTCCAATATTTTTTGATTATCTAACTGACGGACTAATTGTTATGTTATTATTACGACCCAGGAAACTAGCCTATTTACTAACTTAGACAATCAACAACTGATTTATTGATTTTCATAAAAAAAAATATTATATAAAAAAAATATTTTGTATGAAAAAACTAAAATAAAAAGTAGCCCGTCGATTTCTTAAAATTTGCTACTAAAGCATTTCTTTGACCTATGTATGCCAGCCCTTAAAATACTTGCGCTTAATTTAAATGGATTTAAAAGTATAAACGTTAGATACGTAGGGTTTGGTTATTGGCACTGGTTAAGATTTGTATTATTGAGTTATTCCAGTTTTAGCACTTTTGGTAAAAATACATACATGCTTCATCAAATATAATGGTAGATACACGATTCGCACTCTAAAAGTGGCACCGGCAAAACAGCGCACTGATCGAGTTTCGGAGCTGTTTTGTCCACAGTTTCAATAAACCGCGCTAGCACTCGCACGTCTCGCGATGACGAAGGTCAGTGAAAAGATGCAAAAACTACGTATCAAAAGTGAAAAATAAAGATGCGAGTTATACTTTCAGTATGTACCGTTTTTGTCGTTGTTTGTAAGTATGCATGATGTTTTGCTTCTGGGAAATTATTAAGGCTTCATTTTGTATGAGACTGTGTATCTACCATTATATTTGATCAAATCATACATTTAAAAAAAGGTATATTAAAAGTATAGTTTCCGTAACTATTCAATTATTTTCCAGAGTTCATCAGCTACTCGTTTCCAGTTTGGACAAATTGAATACTAAAGGCAACACTACGTTAATTTACAACGAGAGTATGGCAACACTGGAAAAGTTGTCCATTTTGAAAGCGTGGGCCGAGGTATATTATTTTACTTATATTTCATTATAATCCAACTCCGTCCATAATTCCGTAGACATGAATCTTTGGTAGTGTTTTAAGCATATGAATATCTGTGTATAATATTATAAATACAACAAAAAAAAATGAAGAATGCAAGAAAACAGTAAGGGTTGTTTTTTTCATGTTAGTTTTAGTCTTTAGACCTAATACTTAACACTTTCCCTGACACTGAACCAGACACAAAAGAAATAACAATAGAATTACGTCTACAGGCGGGCAGTGTCAGCGAAAGTGTTAACCGATTCAAAAATTTCTCACACCATTTAAAACCTGCATATCCTACCATACCCTACATTTTTACTCGTGCAGGTAGTTTTAATAGGAACATGTTGATAAGATCAGTAATTCAATGTCTTTACAACACTTAAGTCAAGTAATCCCAGCAGATCTACATACTTCGGTAATATATAACATGTTTATCCAGGTTATATAGATGGCGCTGTGTGTCGCAATACGATATAAAACCTTGCAGTGAATTTCTAATCAATTCGTCTTTTTAGGTCTATATAGTGGCAATGGTCAGTAACGGCAGTGCCCCTGGGAGCTACGTCAAACAACTAGACACGAAACCTTTCAACAATCGAACGGAGTTGGCGAAATGGCGGAACGCTATCCTTCAGAACTCCAATCAAATAGGTAAGAGATTTTGATAAGTATTTAAAACTATTTCTGTAAGAAGATAGCATAGTTTTGAACCTTTCGTGAGGGGTGTTCACTCCCCCTATCCCCGCACTCCTCAGGCAGAAATATAATGCACGGCGTAGGTATCAAGGTAACCTAACAAATAATACAAATTCCTTTTCGCTTCGAAGTGTTTTCAAACAAAGAGTGATGATGATGATGATGATGATGAAACTTTATTGCACTAACACTTAGAAGTAACAACAATAATATAATTAGGTATAACATGAGGTACAAAGGCGGGCTTACCGCAGAACGCAATCTCTTCCAGACAACCTTTGGGTAGAAAACAATGAAATAAAGGCTGGGTTGGCGCAGTGTACATAAAAAGAAAGTCAATATACATATTAACAATAACTTAATTGTAAAAGAGAATAACATATAAAGTAACATAATACATAGTACAAAGGAAAATTCATTTTAATATGAAGGAATAAAAGAAATAAATAAATAAAAAGTAAATAAAAAGTGATACAATGAACCATATATTTTTTTTAAGATAACAACCAGGAGAGTGAGGGAGACAATGAATACGGAGAGTTTGAGTCAAAGGGAGAAAGCTTACTTAAGCTCGTGGAACCGGAGTTGGAGAGTTTGGGAGAAAACTGGATAGCGGCGTTGAAAGACCATGCTCTTTTGAGCTTGCCGCCAGGTTAGTCCATGTTCATGTCAATTCTTTTTCAAGTGTCCTATTTATTGTGAACTATTCTAGTACAACAATGCACTGATATTTTAAATTAGAGACTGGCCGAGAGACTGAACACTCTATTGAAATTCAAAACAAATCGTCTGTTTGGGTCTCAGTTTCAGCAGAATCCGAAATTTAACCGCCACTATTTTTACACATACACAGAGAGGTAAATCGTGTTAGCATGCACAAACCGGCCAATTGCGAGTCGCACACGCTTACCAAGGGTTACGTAACATTATCTTTAATAAGTTTAAAATTATTCTTATACTTACTTACTTACTAATACTAAGATTATAAATGCAAACAACAAATGCAAAAGTGAATTGAATATAAATATTGTTACGTGGTTAGGGTTCAGGATTTGGAGTAAAACACCAAACTCTTCAGAGGGAATTTATTCACTACGGAATCCCAACACTGACTGGTCTTCCAACACGTCGAATATCCAAAACGCAAAGCACTCGTAGTCCTGGTCCGTTGCTGTGGTCGTAGAGATTATCACTTATCAGTCGCACACAAATCACTCGTATTAGTATTGCTCACTAAGAACACTCGCGGTCAACTGATTAAAGATCGCCACGTCCGCTCCCTTATATACAGACTTATGGGTCTCTAGAAAGTTCCATATACTTCCGGTCCCGACGGCCGACAACTAACACATTCCAGAATATTCGAGTATGTGTATGAACGGGATAGAATACATATGTGTGAGCAGGATGGAAGATGTATGAGCGCGACAGACGATGTTCGGAAAAGTTCTAGACTATTCTGTTCTGGGAGCTTCGCGACAATATATACGGACAAATCACACAGATTGAGCTAGCCCCAAAGTAAGTTCGAGACTTGTGTTATGGGATACTAACTCAACGATACACATCCAAGACCCAGGCCAATCTGAAAAAGATCATTTTCCATCTTGACCTGGCCGGGGATCGAACCCGGTCACTCCGTGTCGCAGGCTGGCGTGTCGACCGCTGCGCCACGGAGCTAGTCAAATACAATGAGCAAGCATAATCTATGCAAACTATTAGTTTCGATTTTCGATACAATATAATTAAGCAAGTGCAATAATGCAGCAATAATTATGCAAGTTAGCAATAAAACTAATGGCTAATAAATACATATTGTCAATTTGTGACGTCCTCTTGTTATCGATCGCACTACGATCTCGCCCGGCAACACGGATTAAGAATGTTCTAGATGCGACAGTTCAGTAATCTTTTTCGGAATGCATCTACCGCGAATACGGAGAGTTTATTATGGTTGCAGAGTTTTCGTCGCAGTTGCCGCACGGCGGCGGCGCGTTCTACTCGGCGGAGACGGGCGAGGCTTCGCGTGCGCACTACGCGCATGCGTGGCCCGCGCTCTTAGCCGCCGCCGCGCTCCGGTACAACGCGCACAGCCCGCCCCGGGACGGTACGACTTACGCTGTACATCTTACCACAGGTGACACTCCCTGTACGTGAGAGTTACGGCGCCGTAACTCTCACGTACCGGTTTTGCTGCTCAAAGCTCCTTGAACTAACTTATCGAACAATAAGTCACATTAAATTGAAACTGTAAAAGTCTTTTCCAGCTAGATTGCATAACCAGAAACATTTTAAGAATTTTACTCTTTATGCAAGTGTCCCTTTGTATTGGATATTATTATCCCCATTATATAAGAATTTTAGATTTTTAGAAACATCATTATCCTAACTAATATTATAAATGCGAAAGTGTGTTTGTTTGTTACGCTTTCACGCCGTATCTACTGAACCGATCAGCATAAAATTTTGCATACAAGTTCTCTGGAGTACGGAGAAGGACATAGGCTACCTTTTATCCCGGGAAAAAGTACTATTCCCGAGGGATCGAAATTGACGCGGGCGGAGCCGCGGGCGAAAGCTAGTTATGTATAAAGTCGGCACGATCCTCGCTGTTTGGTTTCGTGCGCGCGTCTCGCTTGGTTTAAATTGTGAAAGTAAATGAGAAAGATTTGTCTAAATATGTAGTTAACATACGTGAACACTCACACCTATATATTTTTTATCATGTCGAGTGACACGTGCTTTAGTTTTATTAAAGGGCATATTTTTTATGTTTATTTCTTTTATTTTCATCTTCTTCTTCTTTTCGAGTCGTAATGTCTTTATAACTACAACAATTTTGCCCAGTATGTTTTCATCTAAAATGCATATTCGTAGTTAAGTCACATTTTCATAAAACCAGTAGCGACTTTTTAATCTGTCCACGACGACAATTAAATTTGTAAGTCAGTATTTTTTCCTTAGTTTGATTATATAGATTTATTGTTCCTTTTGTTACAGATAAAACTGAAACTAACCTTGACAATAGGTCATCAAAGACTGAAAACGGAAACTGCGAATTTTTCGAACCAGTTGACGAGAGATTCCATTTATTATTTGGTAAGAACACGAGAATTTAGTTTACAGAAATTATAACCTTATTAGTGGCACATAAAGTTCACATTCTGAGTGCTGATTTATAACTTCCTTCCCTGTTTTAGGTATTTGTATGGAAGCTCTATGCGCCCAGCGGGATATGAGCGTAGAAAACACAATAACTGTGTTGATGTCGCTTGCGACATTATTAGACGCGCCGGAAAATAGAGCCAGGCTGTTGAAGGACAGGTACGGATACTTTAAATTAATTCAATTATTCATAAAACGCTGAAAAGGGCGCAAAATGGCGCAGTCGTTAGGATCTTATCTTAACGACTGCGCCATTTTCTTTATCTGATGTGTTATCTTTAAATGATTATTAAAAGGTTTGTTGTTTTTAACTTGGAAATAAGATTATGTCAATTTCAATTCATTTATTGCTCTTTCACATTGTACAGGTAAAATACACTTTAAATTACTTCAGTCGCTTTTTAAATTCATCATGTTTTCAAATTCAATGTCATCGTAATGTCGCGGAGATCCCAAAATGAAAAAATCGGGAACTTCCCCAACGTTCGTACATCTTCCATCTTGCTCACACACTTGTATTCTATCCCACTCACACACTGTCTCGAATGTTCTGTGTCAGTGTTGCGATACAGTAGTGAATAAATAATTCCTTCTGAATAGTTTGGTGTTTTACTCCAAATCCAGAACCCTATCGTAACATGACAGGTAATTCCACGGTAATTCTCATTTGATTTGATATTATCGGTTTATTTATGCATTGATTTTTCTTTAATTTCAGAGCATTAGCGATCGAGCTGTGCCAAATAATCCACCGCACCGGACTTACACAAGAAAGTATAGAGGCTCTTCTTTTAGCTGCTGACGTACTACAACTAATCATAGATGGCGCCAGGGAGCAGTTGCACGCCAATATGCAGGCAAAGATCAAAGGTAAGAGTTCTTTTTTTGAATACTAGTCCATATTGTTTCAGCATTTGTATACAATTTCCCATCGACATTTATTTTGTGTTACATAGCAATAACGACAAGAACACAGTTCTTAAATTATAGATAGATAGATAGATAGCAATAACGCGAACTGGACACAAAGATTGGGCACCATCATGGAGTTAATGGGTTCGAGTCCTATACTACCACTGCCTATATATATAAAAAAGGTAGCAAATGTAAGATTTTAGTAAAGCGTCCAAAGGAAACTGATGGTTCACAGCTTAACTTTACAAGCACATATTTTCGGTACTAGACTATTTTGTATGGAGATTTTACCTGTTCTTACAAAAGAGCTGTAACTTTTTCCTTTTATATGTATTTTTTTTCCATTTTTAATGGTATCAAAAACAGTCAGATAGACACAGCATAACCGAAGATATTTTATTACAACTTTATACATGCTTCTATGCTTCGTTCGGTGAATGAGAGAGCCGGAGGCCCGTCCTCCCCTCTGATCCCCCATGTCCGACCCCCAATTCCTTGAAAGGCCGGCAACGCTCCTGTCACACCCTGGTGTTGCAGTTGTCCATGGGCAGCGTTGATCGCTTACCATCAGGTGACTCGATTGCTCGTTTGTCGTCATATACCATAAAAAAATAACGTCAAATTTTCGAACTTTTTCCCTGACCTGAATATATTAGGTTTTCTCATGTCCTTCATCGATGCGAGTGGTTGAAAAAAATATGCCATAACAAAATTATACGAAACATACCACGATACTTATTTTCAGAATTAGCGCCTACCGAAGCTTCAGAAGACAACAGCACCGTCCCCCAATCGGTTCTGGAAGTGGTGCATACTCTCGGCGAGGGCGGGCCCACCGGGGACCTGCCGCCCGGCAAGTCGCTAGTGTTCGCGGCCTTGGAACTGGCCGTGTGTTTGTTGGTGCGGCGTCTGCCGCAGCTGAGGCCGCTGAAGGCATCTGGCGTCATCGGCGCGCCGAGGAGTTTCGCGCACCATGGAGACACGATGCTTATTAAGGCTCTGTCTGCGATGGGAGACTTGCCAGCGCTTACTAGTCCTCATGGTACGTACTTAGACTTTAAAACGAAACAGTTTGGTTTTGCCACAGGTGAGGCCGCTCAAGGCGGCGAGTGTTATCGGCGCGCCGAAGAGTTTCGCGCACCATGGAGACACGATGCTTATTAAGGCTTTGTCAGCGATGGGAGACCTACCAGCGCTTACTACATGGTACATAGACTTTAGAACAAAACAGGTTTCATGTTGTACCGCCTACTTACCGGCTTAGACCAGTTCGACTTTTTCTATGGATAACGTAAGGAATAAGGTGACTTAAAGACGAAAGCTTTATCATGACATACGAAAGTAAACCATGACTTCAAGTTACCTCTAGTAACAGTCCACTTACAATAAACATCACTGCAAACCGCACAACCGCTTTGTGCCGTATAGTTTCAAAATTAAATAGGACGAGCCGGAGCAAGGAGAGGCCGCCGTGAAGCAGCAATTACCCGGGAATGTGTTCATCGCCAAGGTCGCGCGGCTGTTCAGTCAAAGTGCTGATCATCGTTGTGCAAAAGATTTAAAGATCGAAGCAAATGCGAATAATGATTTCCCTGATTTTTTTTTAAGTCGTTTTTTTTTTCTCCCATGCTGGTCTGGGAGAAAAGAAAAAACGTAGAATGTTCCAGCTGCTTCTCGTCCCGCGCAGATAATACAACCGATCGAGGGAATTGGCTAAAATTTGAGTAATCATATTACAGGCGATATGGCTGGCAACCTATCACTATTTTGATTAATTATTCCACCTATTGCTCACCAACATGCTAAACGTAGCTTTTAGGTTTAAAGACCTGGGCTCTGACTGGCCCGCAAGGAAAAGATATTATTTAAAATAAATACAGTCGTGTATTTCTTACAGGAGCCCTACAACTCCTTCCAACACTACTGTACCTGTCAACGGAGATACTACGAGAGAGCAAAGGCGATGGATTGGTGGCAGAAGCGGGATTACTTTTGTTGCAGCAAGCGGTGGACTGTAGAGCTGTGAGGGTGTTGGAAGAAACTAGGACGCAACACGCTAAGTTGTTGCAAGCTACGCTCGCCAAGCTTGTGGAAAGGGTTAAAAGTGGTGTGTAACAGTATATTTTCAATATTTTTTTAAAAGTAATTTTAATTTCGTACATTAAGAGCCCGCCATATGCCAGGCGGCGTGGCGATACAAACGCGGATGGTCTAAACGCGTTGGCTACTTTGGATATTTTCGTTTTTTGGGAATATTCAAGGGTTCTTTGAAAAAGAAAAACATATGATGGCCGCCTTATCTGTAATGCAATAATAATCAAAAGTTTCAAGGTAAATTTTAATGTATTTGGTGAATAATGCTATATACCGAGTAAATTAGACGTGATTTGGAAGCAACTTTGCAATTTTTTTCTATCGAGAAAATTTAACGCAGTCGTGTTTTTGAGTCATATAGTTACCAGAGTTAGTCCTGAACTTTGCTGCATTTTTATTTCAACTTGAGTATTTAATTATTATTGATATAACAGTCAATCATGCAAAGCAGTGTGAGGTAGTACGGGCCCTTATCTTAGACTACGCTATGCGAATTTTGTGATGTTTTTTTTTTATTAGTCCCATTACGGCATCTCAACACACACCTGACTTCTTTCGAAACGTCGAATATCCAATACGCAAAGCACTCGTGGTCCCGGTTTTTTGCTATGGTCGTAAAAAATATCACTGTTACTAAAGCTTGCGATCAACTGATTGACAAAGTTCGTTCCCTTATATTCGTTCTTATCTTGAAAGTTCCATAAAGTTCCGGTCTCGACAGCCAGAATATTCCAGAATATTCGGGACTATGTGTGAGCGGGATAGAATACACGTGTGAGAGTGATGGTAGGTGTATGAGCTAGACAGACGGTGTTCGCTCAAGATCTAGACCAGCGTTTCTTAATCTTTTTCAGTCCGCGGACTCAAAAATAGGGGGTCCTAGAAAATCAAGCACAATTTCAAGGACCCCCTTAATAAAAGACACAGAAATAGATTTGAAGGACAATTTAGTATAGTACTGAAAAAAAAAACAAAAAAAATTATAATACTGTATTAATGTTAAGGTTGGTGCTGTTTTTTTTAAACGAAATTAGTAATATTCGCGTTGATGTTTTTCTTAGTTGTTATCTCTAATCGGATTCTATTTGTACTGTGTTTCTGTATTTGTTTTTGATGTATAGAAGAGCTGAGAATGCTTGCTGGCATTCAATAGTCATAGATGACGGCAAACCCCCGTATAAAGTCACATTATCCATTCTGAGAGCTTCCCGACAAATATTATTGGTGTGGTTAATTGTCAGTATTTGATTTTGAGACGATTGCAATTCAAAGCATTTGTGTTGTAACAGATGAAATAGAACAGCGTATTGAAGCAATAGTGGGCGCGCGTGCGATGGCGGCGATAGTGAGTCGCTCGCCGCCGGCGCCCACGTTGCACTATCCTTGCATCAACCACTTCAGGCAGTGTCTGGATACTAGTGATGATGAGGTAAGCTCAATTTTATTGCATGTTAAGTAATTTTTATTTTTTCAACCTTGTTTTTCTATTTTTAGAAACTTCTAACGTTCAAAAAAACCTTTTTTTGAATCTTAGATTATGTTTTTATTGTTAAAATATTATTTACATTTGAACTTGGTAGTTGTTCGTTCTTCTTGTGTATGTGGCGACCACTGGTGTTAGATTTTTCAAGGCATCTGACGTAGCTTTACTGTCATCAATAATAACTGCCCTTACTTAACGTGTCTTTTGAGGCGAATTGAACTTATATTCGTGTCATGTTAATAAAAAAGATTTTTCTTTTTTTGTCGTAAGATTTTGATTAACAAAGTTTGATTTTTAATAAAGCATATGTGTTTATTAAAAAAGATGTCAAGATCTAAACGGTTTTTTTGTTAGTCATTTTGTCACCTTTACGCGTAGGTATATACATCCTTATTTCTATTATATAACATTGAACTTTTGTTATACTAACTTTTGTTATTGAATTTTTATCGACGCGTCCTTCCGTCACGGAGCGCGCAGACTAGTTCGCGAAAAATATACTTTTTAAGCCCCGCCCGCTTTGATCTACTTTGCGTGGTGTCAGTTTTTGAGCGCAATGCTGCTTCCATAGGTTTTCTAATTCAATGTATAAAATACTTTTCGCTTCGCTTCGGCTAGATTCAATGAGAATTGAGCCGTAGCGACGTGGCGACCGGGCAGTAATGAGCCTGACCCCGTCTGTGTCAGGTGTTCGCGACGTGCTGCTCGGTGGTGCGCGCGGTGTGGGGGAGAGGGGCGGGGACGCGCGCGGGCGCGTGGGCGCGTGCTCTGGCCGCGCGTCTGGTGGCGCGCGCCGCCGCCGCCGCGCGCGTGAGGGACATGCCTCACGCCAAAGCCGCCATCGCGGCTCTCACCGCTCTCGACGATCTCGTCGACGCCGCCCCTGATGACGCACGTCAGTAAACCTTTAGACTTTTAGCCCTTTATATTTTTCAACGTGTTATCTATGAAATTGACTAGCTCCGTGGCGCAGCGGTCGACACGCTAGCCTGCGACACGAGAGTGCCCGGGTTCGATCCCCGGCCAGGTCAAGATGGAAAATTACTTTTTTCAGATTGGCCTGGGTCTTGGATGTGTATCTATATATGTATCCTTACTAATATTATAAATGCGAAAGTGAGTTTGTTTGTTTGTTACGCTTTCACGCCGTAACTACTGAACCGATCATCATGAATCATGAAATTTTGCATACAAGTTCTCTGGAGTGCGGAGAAGGACATAGGCTACCTTTTATCCCGGGAAAAAAGTACTATTTCCGAGGGATCGACATTGACGCGGGCGGAGCCGCGGGCGAAAGCTAGTTTGTTATAAAATATTATAGTATCGTTGAGTTAGTATCCCATAACACAAGTCTCGAACTTACTTTGGGGCTAGCTCAATCTGTGTGATTTGTCCGTATATATTTATTTATTTAATTAAATGATGGTGTAATTCATTTCGCTGATTTCGACGGAGCCCCTGGCGACGAATCCACTGGCTTGATCATATACGATGCAGTAAGGCGAGCAAACACCAGCCCGCTAAGTAAATCTCACTACAGCACCATCACACTTTATTTTAGTTATTCCACACATTTTTCATAAACATGGGCATTTATAACACCAAATTACACCGACTTCACATTATAAACTCCACTAGAAACAATTTACAAAACAATTAAGAACACTAACCGCGCAGTCCGCCGAAATTCCCGCCAAGAACTCCGTCAGTATATCACATTCATTTTTTTTTTAATGGACCTTGTAGACTCAAGGTGAACTTTTGCTATTTCACCGGGCGTTTGAAACGACGGCAGAGTACCCTCAACCTATATACGCAACATCACCAAAGGGCCCCCAGGAGGGACGGACCTCGGCTTTGGACGTTGCCTGTGTGCGCAAGGCTTGGGAGTGACAGCAAACTCTCAAATTACCTGATGGGCCGCGATTACGTGAGCCTGAAGGGCCAATCTGAGAAACAATGACAAATGGCTTTGGAGAGAAGCAACTCTCATCTTGGCTTTACGGGCCGAAAGCTACTTTTTTTTTAATGAATAATTTGAGTGCGTTTGACCTCTATCTTGCCTGATGGGAAGCAACGATGAGGTAGGGTGGTACAAGCAAACTCAAATAATGCTTATTCACTCTTGTTCACTCTTGCCTTGAAAATCCCTAAATTGAACGAGTCGGGAAACAGTGACGCGGGGAGGGAATTCAACGTTGCCAGAAGGGCCTATCCTGGGTGCAAGTCACCCGGGACAGCCGACACCAGTATTCGGAGCTAATCCTACTCAACGCACTCTGTTTCGGTGGCGAGTGCGAGGAGATCGGATAGTGGGTTAATTTCTATACAGTACTAGCACTTATAAGTTGTATCGGCTTTCTTTCACAAACTACCGCCGAATCAAACCGAATGAAAATATCAGTGAAACAACGAAGTTATAACTACGAGACTGAGATAGACAGTCAGAGCCACTTTCGCATTTATAATATTATTCATATTCATTTATTTCAAAGAACAATACAACATTGTGTGGAAATATTATAAGACATACATTGCATAAATTACATGAAAAATCAAACAATAAAAAGAAATTGAATTAAATATAAATAAGTTACATAATTTAGGTTAAATATTAGTATGGAAGTATGGATTGATAGTCATAAAATTTGTAATAATAAAAACTGTTTTCATGCAAATTTGCAGAGGATAATAGCAAAGGTAAGTTAAAGGAATACATACTGCATTTATATAAAATAATTTTATATAAAAAAAAGTTAGCTTTTGGTTAAAACGAGAAAAGCTTCACGGTTTGACTTTATCACACACTAGTGCCTCTTAATACAACATTTTGGTGTCTACGTTTTTTTTCAAATAGTTGATTTAATATTATTTAAAGTAAATTCATGTATGGCCTAACTTTGAAAAACGAACATTTATTATATTTTTAAGTGTTTATTGCATTCACAATGCTATTTTGATATACTCTTATTAACGCCTAAAGGTTTGAACGCGCGGTAGCTCTATTTGCAGGGTATGGGTTAAACAGAGACCTGAGGTCGCTGGTTCAGACCCCGCCCACGTGGAAATTTTTTACCATATTTTATTTCTTAATTTAATAAGATTTATTATATTTACCAGTCTGGCCAGCGTGGAGAATGTAGGCCAAGTCCTCTGGCTGCTCTGGCCAAGTATGGCTCTAGTAGTATAAAGAGTGTCGTGCTCCTGTATTGGAGACTAAAAAGGAACTAATGATGATGATTATATTTTGACAATTATTGTCCAAAAATTTTTTGTATGAAAAATTAATTTAAAAATGTATTTCTTTATAGGAATCCAACTGCTCTGGCTGTTGGTGCCCATCGTGATCTCGTATCTGCGTCCCAATGAGTCCCAGCGGATGCAGCCGCACGTCCGCACGCTTCATGAGTTCGCTTTGCACTGGCTGACCAGAGTCGGGCCTAAGCATCCGCAGGTTAATACTTACTCTTTCTCTCTAAAAGTCAGTGGTGTCTTTACTCTTTCTCTCTAAAAGTCAGTGGTGTCATCTTCAACTGCCTGTCCGTTGTTTTTAGGGTTCCGTATCCAAAGGGTAAAAACGGGACCCTATTAATATTGTTCCGCTGTCTGTCTGTCCGCCTGTCATCAGGTTGTATCTTATGAACCGTGATAGTTAGACAGTTGAAATTTTCACAGGTGATGTATTTCTGTTGCCGCTATAAAACAAATACAATTTTTTTTTATAAAATAAATATTTAAGGGGGCTCCTATACCACAAGCGTGTTTTTTTTTGCTTGTTTATGCTCGATATTGATAACGGGTACAGGTAGACACTTGAAATATTCACAGAATGTTAAGTTATATATTCACTTTAAAAAGAAATAATTAAATAAAAATAAAATAAACATGATTTTTTGTCGTTTTTATAAATAACGGTACGGAACCCTTCGTGCGCGAGTCTGACTCGCACTTGGCCGGTTCTTTTTCTCTTTTTTATATTGTTCGAAGAAGTATATTGTTCGGCTTGCCCTCTGGCTGCTCTGGCCAAGTCTGGCTCTAGTTGTACAGAGAGGGCCGTGCTCCTGCAGTGGAGACTAAAAAGGACCTGATGATGATGTTATTGTTCGAAGATCGATATTTAGAGAAATATAGTAATTACAGTAAGTTGAATGTATTTTCCTAACAGGAGTTCAAGACGATGATGCAGCAGTCTCCCGAGCTGCGCCAAAAGCTGGAGAGCGCGGTGAAGGCCAGTCAGGCGGGCGCGCGCGCCCGGCCGCCGCAGCCGCGCCCCGCGCCCGGGGCCCGCCCCAGCGCGCCCACCATACAGCTCCGGACAGACTTCAGCGACTTCCGGTAGGCTGAGCGAACCTCAAAAACGGACAACTCGGACACACGAACAGTTCTATACCACCATACATACAGCGTGATTTTGAACCCCCTAGCTATATTGAAATGTGGGAATCAGAATCCCTAATGGAATACAGAATTGTAAGAAAAAAAGGTAAAAAGCAAAAAAAGAAAATTAGGTTTCCCATACAAAGTCGCCGATTAGCGGGCCCTTAAAATTTGGGATTTCACGCGATTCTACAAAATATTTGAACTGGCCTTTTGCTTTTTTGGTAATTTGCTGACATGGTCACTCACGAATTGATAATTTTAAACTCGCGATTGGCCAAAATGTTTGAATTGGTCTTTTGCGTTTTTGGCCGTTTGCGTCGAAAGGCTTCATATTCCATTCAAATTTGAAATTAAATTTTCAAAGAGGCTAAAGCACAGAAATATGGTATAATATAAATTCCTCTAAATAAAATTAGCTACTTTGGACATATCCATTAATGTTTTATTTTATGTATAAATAACAGAAAAATTTTAACGTACCACAATCATGTTACTTATTTCTGCTTACAGCCATTTTAGCTTTAATTTGCTTGAATTTATTTATTTTAAAATTGATAGATGTTTCTATTAACTATCTAATGTGGTTGGTCTGAAGCTGCATTGGACAGAGACAAGTGGAAGGAAATGGGGGACACCTTTGCCCAGCAGTGGGACTATAGATTAGTAAAAAAAAGATGTATCTAATAAATTTTATCGAATACCGCTGAAGCATTTGATATTTGGGAATATTTAGTAGAAGTATTGTGGGAACGAATATGAAATTACGTAGGTATGATAAAAATAAAGACTAATAAAATAAGTAATAGTTAAGTTTATATAATAATTTAAGCAATATCTGTCTGTATAATTAATATGAAATTACCTAATAACATAAAAATATATAAAAAATATAACTTTATTTACATGGTTAATCATAAGGCACATGTACAGTTATGAACTAAAAGCTGTTTGTTGCTAAAACAAGAAAATATACGGAAATAAATAGTCGAAATATATAAAAATGATATATAAAACAAAGTTTGCTGTGATATGAAAAGCAGACGGTTAAATCAGATTTGCCAAATAATTATAGTTTCACCGCATAACTCGATGCTACCTGGGGATTGTCGGGGGAAGGGGGGAAATACACCTTGCCGATCCCTGTTACCTGAGAATTCGATTGCATCTTTGTCCCGGGGCCTGATAAAAACATGCTAGTATCTATTTTGCATTTTTTTTTACGTTTTTTACCCAACTGCCCAAAAGGGAAAAATCCTTGTTATGAGTTTCGCGCGTATCTTGTATGTTCGTAAATTTCTTTATTATCTTGCAAACGACTGGACGGATATCGACAGTTCAAGTCAACAACTTATAGGTTAACAATACCTGTGGTTTGTCTCAAAACCCCAATTAACCTTAAATAGGTATAAAAAGGATTTAAACTTTTTAAAATAATAGTTGGTATACGTATAACTTTTTATACTTTCAAACTGGTCATACTTGTATGATGTATGACAGTTTGAAAGTATAAAAAGTTGTATGTATAACAACTTAATAGTTGTTATACATACAACTTAATAGTCGTTATACATACAACTATTTATACTTTCAAACTGTCATACAAACTAACATTGTATGACATCTCCTTAATACTTCCCGCTCCCCTCTGCCTTCATCAGGCCGCGTTTGAGTTAATCGGCTTAGCCAGCTATTTATATATAATTAAGTTGTGTCCGGCTGATATGATAATGATGATGAAGTTGTGTCCATTAGTGCGACTTTTTGCAATTACTGATTTTAAAACAGAGTTTTTGTTTGATGATGGCCATCTCTTTGGACGCGCCTTAACACTGCCCAATGCTTCCAACTAAAATAATTCCAATATTCTATTTATTGTGTTATTGTCGTAAACAATATGCTGCGAAATAGTTTTACTTTTGTTTAGATGTAAGTTATTTTAGCGTTTTATTTAGATATTTTATTTATTTACCAGTCAATGTATGATTTTATTTTAATAAAGGACGAGTTATACTCAATTCTCTTTTATTTCAAAATTAATCACATTTTAAAATGTTCTAAGCTTTCTGTTCGACTTGCATGGGTTCCCCGTTCGTAGACTTGATTTCTTCACTACAGGTGGTTTCAAGCTTCGGCGAAGGTCTTTTTGCTGAAAAATAAAAACAATACGTCAGTTAAACATCCTACACATTACAACAGTTTTTTACATTCAATTTGACATTACAGAGAAGGATGAACATATAAGACAGAGAGAGTGGGGAAACTATACAACTTCTCTTTTACGTATACAGATCTGTCCTGGCCGTTTGGTATCCGGCAGAGTAGAATAGGACCACTCCAAGTCTTCCCGTGGACGTACGAGGCGACTTAGGAAATACAAGCTAAACAAAGCTTATAAACATCTCTGAGACCTCTCCAACCCGTCTGGCCAGCGTGGAGAGTGTAGGCCAAATCCCCTGGCTGCTCTGGCCAAGTATGGAGTAGTACAGAGAGGGTGCTCCTGTAGTGGAGACTAAAAAGACCTGATGATGATGATGAGATCTGTCCTGCTCGATTTGTTTGACAAATTGAATCGTGTCTAGGACGTTTTAAAAAGGATGTATCGAGCTAATAATCGTTGTAATAACTAAAAGCTGTCCGTTACGTTTTTTGAGGTAGTTTGGTGCAAGCAGCAGTGAGGTTAGACCCCGAGTTAAAAAAGATGATGAACTTCATTTAGGTACCCTTTTCTACAATATATGCTGAGGTTTTATGTAATAAAATCTACTGAGGATGATATTCTCTTTTCGCCAGTCTCATATCAGACAATGAGGTCGAGCAACTGGGCCGAGATTATGATGAAACATGATTGGTGGATTTAACAGCTGCTATCAAAAATACCTCTCGTCTTAGTTCCGGACACATGGGGCAAAATCGATTCCGATAGGTCTTATTTCCGTTTAGCCTAATTTTCTTGCAAGGACAGACAAAAACAGTATACAGCTTTTAAGAATTGTTAAGCACCCAGAATTGTCTAATTATTAAATAAAGAATAAGGTGATGCAAGCCTTAACCTGTTGTATACGGCAATACCAGACACAATAAACAATGCACTTTTACGCAGATATGCGCTCCCGCATACGAGCGATTAATGCATTTGAGAGGAATGGAATATGGTGAAGATTTTGCGCGCGCGGTACCTACCTCAGTTGGCAGAGCTTAAGTGGTATCGTAGGTCGCCGGTTCAAGCTCACTCGCATGGATTTTGTTCCAGCATATCATTTCTTCTTCTTCCTCTTTATCCTTCTCCCACTATTATGTGGGGTCGGCACAGCACGTCAATCTCTTCCATTTTGCTCTGTCACTGGTCAAACCCTCTGTTACGCCCTTCCTATCCATATCCAGTTTGACTTCCAGCATATCATTTATTTTTTTTAATAAAAACAGTATAGATTTTTACCTCTCGCGAACAGCGGCGGGAGTGTGGCAACGGTGAGGTACCCCGTGTGACCAGGACTACTGGTGGGCCAGGCACCCACCACGTAGCTAGCCTCGCCGCTTGGTTTCTCCTCCACGGGACTCTCGGAGCTCTGTAACCAAAGAATTTGATTTAAGAGGAAACACTAAGCTCAAGAGAATTGAAATCGCCCAAACAACCCCGCAGAGTACTATAGTGACAACTGCAGCTCAGACCGAAAATACCTATGAGAAGTACCTACACAAAATTAACGCTTCGTAGTCCCTCGATTTCTTTTCCAAAGTTTAACCGATGAAATTTCTTTTTTAATTAAAAATTTAAAAAAATGAGCTATAATACAGTAATAACTGTGTTTAATCTTTCATGTTTCATTTTTTAATATAATCGCGTCTTTGTTTTCTTTATGTTTGAACACAACAGAAATTCTTACCAATTTTTCAGGTTTTTGAAGGCACATATGTCTTTAAATAATTCAATTATGAAAAAATTTAAAACATTAAGACATGCTATAGGTATCCATAGACTTTTTTGTGAAAAATCATTGCTCTTCTGGTACTATCAGGCGAGAAATCAGGGGACTATACGCATATATGAAAATACGGTCCCACTATTTCCTCATATGGATGTAACCGGGACAGATGAGAGACGTTAGTGCGATAGTTAATCCGTTTATAGTAAAACACAGTAATGACAACAATTATGTATGCAATGGCTCATCGCCAGTTATTTGGCGCATTTGCTCGTAGTTTGGAGGACGGCTGCGTGGCATCGGTAATTGTGGTAATTGCTGTAATCGCGCTTCACGCCCTGACCCTCGTGTACAGACGAGCTAAAAACTTACGTGAGTACAAGATTATTTTCAAAAAAAGCCTTGGTCTTTTACCGAATAGCCTCTGTGGTCCAGTGGTAAAGGCGTTTGCCTGTAGACCAGGCCGTGGTTCGATTCCCTTGGGAAGTATATTTTGTTTTTTTTCTTTTACGTGTTATAGGTATTTTGCATTTACAATAATATTTTGATATACTCTTATTAAATCTTTAAATCTAAATATATATAACTCAAGGGTGACTGACTGACATAGTGATCTATCAACGCACAGCCCAAACCACTGGATGGATCGGGCTGAAATTTGGCATGCAGGTAGATTTTATGACGTAGGCATCCGCTAAGAAAGGATTTTGATCAATTCTACCCCCAAAGGGATAAAATAGGGGATGAAAGTTTGTATGAAACTTCTATACTACTTAACGCGAGCGAAGCCGCGGGCAAATGCTAGTTAAGAAATAAAATATAGTGAAAAAATTTCAAAGAAAAAATTACGACTTACGCTCTTCCAACTGAATTGAACTGCATATTGCATGGCTTCCTACATATTAGTTGATTTAAAATTCATTGTAAAATGAGTTGAATCAAATACCTCACTTGTAAAAGTCGGGTAGTTATGTTAGGTGACGTAAGCCTTAATACGTATAAGAGGAATGGGATATGGTGGAGAATTTCGGCGCCGAGGTAGGACTTCAATCTTCCTGCCCTGATCCCCCGCCTGTTCCACAGGCACATATATTTATGCAAATAAAGATTTTTTAAATTGAATTGAATTTAATTTTACTAAAGATTTAGTTGTACATATGCAAAACAATATATTTTTGTTCACGAGTGTCCGTCCCATCGAGCACGTAGTTTGTCAGGTGTCTAATAGCTGTCTGATCATCCGCGGCAGCTCACACAAGTGATGACGTCATCGGTTAGTAAAACCAGCAACTAATTTTATTTGGATTCGAACCATTTTACGATTCAGTTTGCGAAATAAAATTTGTTTGACGTTTGTTTGTTTTTCGTGTATGTGTCTATTGGAATGGAATGAGGCCAGATGGGGTACAATACGAACCCGATGGTACTCGATAGGACCCAATGGGATCCGATGGTACATGATAGTAGTGGATGGTTCTCAATTGGTACTTAGATGGTATTCGAAGGTACCAGAAGGTACGTGTCTTTGAGTCAGAGTGGTCTCGTGCGACATTGGGAACCCATTCGAATAATAGTTCAAAAGATTTACCATGCGGAAGCTTGATAATCAGTGGCGCATCGGGGTCCTTAGTCGTTTCACACCACGAGCAATTCGAACCGTGGTTCGAATCGCCCAAGTACTGTTTCAAAAGTGGACCATTCGCACCTCAGTGGTTGAACTTTGCAAATGGCTCAAGATATCTTTTTGAATGGATTAATTCGGACCACGGGGCGAAGAAGCATGTGCCCATATTCCAGGGTTGTTCTTTGTTTATGTGATCGGTAAGTCTGCTTCTTAACAAAGGGATGATTTTCACTATCCGAATTTCCCTATCTAAAAAGAGAACAGTTTTGTTACACTGCGGTCCGACTCAACCCCATATAAAAAGCGGTGCAAAAGGACCTATTCAAAAAGAGCTCTTGTTTGATTCGCACCGCGGTTCCAATCGCTAGCAGTGCGAAACTACCCAATCGAGAGCGTCACTATGTTTCACATGTGGTGTTACCAACTTTATCTCGAATATAGCATTATTTAAAGATTTCACAAACTACGACTGCGACACTTACCACCTGGCCAAAGAGATGATTCAAGCGATTGGGCAACGGAATAGGTATTATCCCAGGGTACGCAATAGGAAGCCATCAGCATAATGACAAACAATTACGATTTAGCCTAGGCACAGACTATAGAGTAACAGAGAGAAGGCTTCATATAAAGTGCACTCCAATAATGCACAGAAAATGTCTCAATTTCTGCAGTCGCAGTTTAATATTAATGCACAAGACACAATCACATTAACAAACAACTTAAAAAAATACTGCTATATGAATAACTAGTATAGAAGCGTTAATAAGTATAGAAGTTTCATACAAACTTCCATCCCCTATTTTATCCCCTTGGGGGGTAGAATTGATCAAAATCCTTCTTAGCGGATGCCTAGGTCGTAACATCTACCTGCATGCCAAATTTCAGCCCGATCCGTCCAGTGGTTTGGGCTGTGCGTTGATAGATCACTATGTCAGTCAGTCACCTTTGAGTTATATATATTTAGATGGAAGATGGATTAAAGTAAGTCCGAGGTAGCTTTAGCCCACGTTTTATACCTACAAGCAGAATAATGTGTACCTAGCCTTTTGTGTAGCGTTACCAGAGGTTACACTAAGAAATTATTTAATTTTTAGGGTTCCGCTCCCAAAGGGTAAAAACAGGACCCTATTAATATGGCTCCGCTGTCTGTCTGTCTATCCGTCTGTCATCACTCATCATGTATCTCGTGAACCGTGATAGTTAGGCAGTTGAAATTTTCACAGATGATGTATTTCTGCCGCCGCTATAACAACAAATGCTAAAAAATAGGATAAAATAAATATATAAGGGGGGCTCCCATATTACAAACGTCATCATCATTTCGATTAGGTGTCAATGTCAATCGACCATGCACACCCTGGTGTCAGAGTTCTTCGGAACCGAACGATAACGATAAAAGTACTTACTAATGTAAAAAAACAAAACTTTATTACCATTACAAACGTGATTTTTATGCTCGTTTTTGCTCGATATTCAAAACGGCAACAGATAGACGCTTGAAATATTCACAGAATATTATTTTATTTAGTTTCACCTGTCCTGATGTTTGTCTGTAATCAAATCTTGCGAGTTAAATTTGATCCACTTCCCGGTTACCGATTGAGCTGAAATTTTGCATGCATGTGTAAATCTGATGACAATACAATATTAAGGAATCGTTACGCTGGTTTGACGATGGAATCGGAAGGTGGCCATAGGAACTCTTAAACTAAATAAGATACGCGAATCGTGTTTGTCGACACTTTACAGTGTGGATTCGTTTGAAATAAAAGCTAGGACAAAGAAAAACCATTGCCATCCAACGTGGCAATGCTGTCAGCCTACTAAGTACCCTTCCGCGTGACAACAAACTGCAGGACATATTTTATATATAATGGTGTAAGTAGGTTAGGTTATTTTATTTTTAGTTAGGTTTATTTATAAGTAGTATTATATAGTTTAAAATATTATACTTAATTAATAAATGAACGAATAATAGCTTATTAATAAACATATGTAATAAAAGCTTATCACAAAAATGTTATTTTTATTCAATTCAATTCATTTATTTACATAATGTGGGTATACAGATGTTACATGTTCATTAGTCCCGTCACATTGCCTTCTGCGAGGCATGCAAATGTTTACAATTATTACTAATTTCCTATACTTGTTGTTCAGTTTTTAATTGTTATTCAGTTTTGCAAGAGATCTTGTTTTACTTCTGTACTGCCAGTGTTTTCTGGCCCAGCTGGCGCTAAAATAATGACAAGGCGCGATGTCCTGTCATTTTGCCGCCGCTGAGCTATGCAGTTGTGAATGAGTCGGTCTTTGTTTTACCCAACTTGAATTGTGGTTAAGACTGTGAGATATTAACTTGTAAATATTTTCTCAATAGGTAGGTACGTTCTGCATGGCCATCCATACTAATATTATAAACGCGAAAGTAAGTTTGTTTGTTTGTTACGCTTTCACGACGTAACTACTGAACCGATCATCATGAAATTTTGCATTCATTTTCTCTGGAATACGGAGGACATAGGCTACCTTTCATCCCGGAAAAAAGTACTGTTCCCGAGGGAACGACGTTGACGCAAGCGAAGCTGCGGGCGAAAGCTAGTAGATTATAATGTAAGATGTAGAAGTAGGTATAGTTATAGCTCTGTGATTGGCTCTCTAATATTAAAAATAGTCCCTTCAGACCCATCGCGCCGATGGCCATTCGTTTTTGACTAATATTATAATTATTTTGACTAACCTGAATTAACAATAATAAATATTTAATATTTTATAACATGTGTATTTTAAAAACTTGCGAAGATACATTGGGTTAACGAACGTCGAAAATTTAACGAAATCTCACACCTAGGAATGCAACTTGGCAAACACGCCATTAAACCTCACCACAAAAAAGATAAACTGCAGTATCCATGTGATGATTTCGTCATATTGACCGAACAAATTATCTGCTTATACCAAGTTTTTAACCATTCCTAATGACCGCGTTAGTACTTGTCTGTCTATGTAACAGCATCGAAGATTACCATAGAGTTAGATTTATACTAGAAAAACAGACCTTAATGTGTACTTACTTTAACGTACATAGATATAATTGATAGAAACTGTATTACTACTACGGTATTTTCTTTATTTTTATAGACCAGTCATTGCTCCAAAAATGTGTTGTTTGCCGAAATTTTAAACAAACAAAAACATCTCTTTTTTGATGCGATAACGTAATAATTAAGATATAAGCATTCATCTCAACCGCAAAAAGTCCACTGATGGATAAAGGCAACGGTATTTGGGAAGCTACTGCATCCCAAATACCCGCAGGCGAGCTCCGTGGCGCAGTGTTCTTCACGCCAGTCTGCGACACGATAGTGCCCAGGTTCGATCCCCGGTCAGGTCATAATGGAAAAAGATATTTTTCAGATTGACCTAGATCTGGGATGTTTATTTATATAAGTATCTATTGTAAAATATAGTATCGTTGAGTTAGTATCCTACGACCTAAGTTCGCAACTTACTGTGGGGCTAGCTCAATATGTGTTATATGTCCCTATATATTTATTTTACTTATTTATTTTAATACCGTTGCGTATACAGGTATAGCATCGGGCACACGCGCCATCCAAGCAAGTAGGTATGCTTGGATGGCGCGTGTATGTATTCGATGTCATATCTGCAATCCGCGGACATGCAGTTGAGAAAGACACCCCTCCTGACCGTAAGAACTAACACGTTAAAAAAATGAAGAAATAAATTGAAAAAGGTTATGCCTAAAATGTATAAATTATTCAAAACAATGCTTCGTTTTAATGTTATTCATACAAAATTTTAATTGTACTTACTGTTAATGCCTCTTCCGTTTTGAATGGTTTTGTTAGTCTTTGATTCCGTTTGTCAAAACATATTCTAAGAGTTGGGTACTATTCAAATTTTAAAACCATTTTTAAACAATCCTTATACAAATTCAAATATCAATGGCAATAATAAATGTAAAAACCATACCGCTTTTACGCAATTAAAAAACCTCATGAACTTTAACATGACTTACGCAAGAAGACATCAAATAATTTGTTCCCATTCGACGTCTATCACACGGGCCTACCGAGTCTATGGGAGCCGGACCTTGGCCATAATATTGTTTTTCCTTGGCGGTGAAGATTACACCAATTTAGCGATGGTGTTCGCAAACCGCAGCCTGAACTTCAAACTGGCCTTGGAGACAGAGCATTAGCTGATGCTACCTAGACCTTTTAAGGGCCCGTACTACCTCACACGGCTTTGCATGATTGACTGTTATATTAATAATAATTAAATACTCAAGTTGAAATAAAAATGCAGCAAAGTTCAGGACTAACTCTGGTAACTATATGACTCAAAAACACGATTGCGTTAAATTTTCTCGATAGAAAAAAATTGCAAAGTTGCCTCCAAATCACGTCTAATTTACTTGGTATATAGCATTATTCACCAAATACATTAAAATTAACCTTAAAACTTTTCATTATTATTGCATTACAGATAAGGCAGGCATCATATGTTTTTCTTTTTCGAATAACCCTTAAATATTCCTAAAAAACGAAAATATCCAAAGTAGCCAACGCGTTTAGACCATCCGCGTTTGTACCGCCACGCCGCCTGGCATATGGCGGGCTCTTAAGATACATTGCTCTGGATATTTGCTATTTTGTATAATATTTAAGTAAAAAAAAGTGTTTTGTTGGGTGTGTGTCTGCTTTTAGACCGTGTGGTATCCGGCAGAGTAGAATAGGACCACTCCAAGTCTTCCTGTGGATGTCGTAGAAGGCGACTTAGGAAATACAAGCTAACCAAAGTTTATAAACATCAATGAGACCTCTCCAACCCGTCTGGCCAGCGCCCAGCTGGCTGGCTCTGTCTGCTCTGGCCAAGTATGGCTCTAGTAGTACAGAGAGGGTCGTGCTCCTGTAGTTTTTTTATATATTCGGACAAATCATGCTCGAAATTACGAGACTTGTGTTATGAGTTATTAACTCAAAACGTCAGAGGCCGAGAGGCGGTTCTGAAGAACTCTGACAACATGGTGTGCATGGTCGATTGACCGTGACATCTACTCGAAATGATGATGATGAACTCAATTATACTATATTAGAATATTAAACATCCAAGACCCAGGCCAATCTGAAAAAGATCATTTTCCATCTTGACCTGACCGCGGATCGAACCCGGGCACCCTCGTGCCACGGAGCAAATTGTTATTGTTACCCTTTCTGACTAATGTTGCAGTTATGACATTACACAATACAATTTAACCCGTCAATATCAAACCACAATTAATGAGCAGGGCAGCGCCGCCCGCCGACCCATCGATCACGGCAACCGGTACTTAACTTGCGTAAGCGTGTTTTTACACGTATAACGTATCGATTATATCTGTTAACGTCACTGTTATCGGATCGTTTGGAACCGATTCGATTACGATTGATGGTGTTGTATTAATCTTTCGTTTAACCCCGCCTAAGCTATGGCTCCCTGGTAACAAAGGAAGAAAGCGCTCTATGGCCCAGTCTGTACACATTATTAGTGGTAAGTATCTCCGTGGTCCAGTGACTCTGACACCAGGGAGTGCATGGTCGATTTACAGCGTCACCTACACGAAATGATGATGATGATTAGTGGTAAGGCAAGTGCAGAGTGACAAGTACTAAGAAACTTCGATTTTTCATACTAAATACATAGTATCACGTCTTTTTCCCTTGCGCGGAAGACAGACCCCAGGGCTTTAAGACCTAAAAAGAACGTTTAGCATGTTGGTGGGCGTTAGGTAAAAATAGAATTATTGTAATGGGTTGCTAGCCGCATCGCCTACTAATAGGTATGATTCGTCAGATTTCCCCATTCCTTCAATCGGCTTTTATGCTCTGCGCGAGAAGAGAAGCAGCTAGTACATTCTACGTTATTCTGTTCTCCCAGACCACTTCGATTTTTTCATGTAAAAACTGTTTATGATTTTGTGACAACGTGAAAAACCGACAAATATGACAGCATTACTTAGATGTAACATGGAACCGTATGTCAAAAGACGAATGTAGTTAGTAAAAGAACTTTCCACGCGCCTTATTAAAATAAACGCAAATCGAGGTAAAAGCCTTTTAAGAATTGTTAGAGTTAAACTGTGACACGGTAACTAGGTCTGTAAATTATAGTAGTCTATTAAATGCCAAGCATTGTTCCGTACCTCCCACAGACCAATCCGGGGCCTCTATAAAACCATTGAACAAAGCCATTAATTCGCCATAAAAAGGAATACATACGAAGATACGCGCTCACCGACCGCGAGCGCATTAATAAGCTTTAAAACATTTAAGATAGAATAAATTATCGTCCCAATACATTACACCCCAACAGTAAACATAAAATAGATAAGTTTTTATAACACGACCATAATACCGATTAAACTAACATACGATTAAAACATAAAACCTCCGCGCTGTCAACACAGAATTTAACCTCCGCGGTGGATGACATAAATAAAAAGAAAATAAAATTTAAAAATGGAATAGAAAAAATGGTGGCGAGCAAAGAGGCGCATTAAGAATGGAGATAAAAAGACGGCAGGCACTCAGCGGCGCGCGGTCGACTTTATTATTTATTGACACTTAAAATAATTACTGGCCGGTTGGCCCGTGCCGAAATCTGGTGTCGAAGACCTTACTGTCTTTGGAGCGAAAACAATTGGATTTATTTGGTTTTCGAGAACGGTTTTAGTAAAAATAGATTTATTATGTTGGTTTGGAAGATTAAATAAAACATGAATGTGTCAGCTGGTTTTCCTGTTAAAACCGATCAAGGGACCATTCTCTTGATCAACTATATACCTACTAAGTGGATATCATGCCAGGCTAGCATACCGAATCTCCCGGGTTCGACCTCAGATTATGTTGGAAAATTATATTTTTCAGACATATTGTATCATGTATCTAAATATGTATCGTCGAGGTGTTGATACCATAACATAAAGTCTCAGTCTCAAACTTCCTTTGGGCTCAATTTGTGTGATTTTTTCTTTTATACCTATATATTCACTAGCTTTTGCCTGCGACTTCATCCGCGTAGTAGTCGAAAATGGTTCGTAAAGGAGAAGATGTACCAAGAAATCACGCAGTCCAATACAATTTTTGCCCCTCTTTTTCACCCCCCTTAGAGGTAGAATTTCGGAAAATCCTTTCTTATCGGATGCCCAAGTCATACAAATAACACAACCTTCAAGTTTCGGGTTTCTACGATTAGCTGTTTAGGCTGTGCGTTGATCAGTCAGTCGGTTAGTCATCATCATCATCATTTCGTGTAGGTGTCACGGTCAATCGGTCATGCACACCCTGGTGTCAGAACCGCCTCTAGGCCTCCGACGTGGTTCCTTTAACGACTACCAGATGGCAGCCGGGACTAACGGCTTAACGTGCCTTTCGAAGCACGGAATCATCTTCATTATCAGACAATCAGGTCAATCATTATAAGTCAGTTAGTCATTCAGGACAAAGCATTTTATTTGTATAGATTTATTATAAGCCAGTCTTCTCTGTAAGCGTTTTAGTTGTGGTAGGGCCACGTTACCGGCAAACTTCATTTTTAATTCTTTAGTAGCACGAATGGGCCGGCTCGTCCGGGGAAGTGCCACACTCTCACAGAAAATCGACGTTCGAGAAGCTTTACCGCTTCTATGCTTCGTTTGGTGAGTGAGAGAGCCGGAAACCCATCCTTTCCATTTCCTACCCCCAACTCTTTCAAAGGCCCGCAACGCTCCTTTTACATCTTGGTGTTGCAGTTGTCCATGGGCAGCGCTGATCGCTTACCATCAGGTGACTCGCTTGCTCGTTTGGCTATATCATAAAAAAAGAAAAAAAAAACATCAGCTTGCTATTGATGCGTGTATCCTGTCACAAACTTCAATACCATCTGTCCTTCGTGCGCCTTATCACGAACATGGTTTCGGCCGCTACCGAAGCATCGCTTTCTCGGTATCTTACTTATTTCTCATTTACCTGAGGACGTCTATATCCGGCTATCGGCGTCTGACAGTTATGGCGACAGGGTACATGCGCAGCTGATAAACGGCGTTTATGTTCGGTGAGTCATTGCCAAATATTCGCATTTAAAAGATGGAACTTGCAGCAAGGGATACTCAAGTTTCATAAAATCGTTTACTTATGTATGTATTCTTGTTTTTTTTAAGCAGATACTACGCTATACTATACTAGTCTTATTAAACAAGAAATAAGATATGGTGAAAAATCCCATGCGGGCAGGGTTTGAACCAGCGACCATAGGTTCTATGTACGACGTACACTCTGCCAATTAAGCTACAGCGCGTAAACTCCCAAAAAAAGATACATTTATTCATTTAATTTAAAACAAAACAACCATGAAAATTGTGAGAGAGTGGTGTCTGAGATAGGTTTCAGGCGAAACCTGTAATACAGATCACCACATAGCACTCAAAAGATTCAAGCTGGAGAGAAACAGTTTAAATGGCTTATAACAATGTGCCCAAGAAAACGATAATATTGGCGTGAGGTAACAAATATAGGTTAATAACAATGAAAAAATAAAATAAAAACATGATATGGAACAAACTATGAATAAAGTAAATTAATGTTACAAAGGCTTACAGACTTAATACAACAGCTTACAGACAAAAAGCTCAAAGTCGTCGAGGAATCTCCGAGCCCTATATAAACTCGGAGAACTCGGGTCTTGTGCATCACTATCGAAACCTGGGCTCTAATGCGCCACGGCTGAGGATGCATGAGGATAATTATCTCGGATAAGATGGTGAAGAGACTATTCAAATATGATGCACTGGCTGTCTCCCGCAGCCCCGCTCACGGTAACGTCGATCCCGCGGGAACTGTACTTTTTTCCGGGATGAAAGGTAGCATTATGTGTTAATCCAGGTAACCTATGTGTGTGCAAAATTTCGTCAAAATCCGTTCAGCCGTATGGCGTGAAAGAGTAACAGCCATCCATACTCACAGATTTTCGCGTTTATAATATTAGTAAAGATGGTTACTTCAGTCTCATCTATTTCTACGATTGCCTCAGTCTTATCGAACTATCATACGTGTTGCGTCATTAAGGTTATATGAAAAGCAAAATTTCTGTCATCTTTTATTCTCTTCTCGGTGTCAATGCGTCGAAAGAAAATACCTATACTTTTGATTGGTAAAATGGATTTTTGTGCCATTGCCATGGTGAATAATTTCCTAGCGTGCAGGATTCTTCACGACGTTTTTCCTCGGTAGTGGTGAATGAAATTAACCAAATCAGAAGTACAGTTTAGGCTGAGCAGGATTCGAACCCGAGACCTTTCGCTTATGGATTGCGCTCTTTCACAAATGAGCCACTATCGCTTCAGTCAGGTGACAGGTCAAGTGGCAATTCAGGTTATTAAATAAAGTCTTTATGGTGATTTCTTCGCCTCTCGCGGCGGGAAGCTTCATAAAGCTATATTCAATTACGCATTGATACTCCGAGTCTCATCGTAAATCAGCTAACTGCTAACTCCAGCGCCATCTGTCAATAATGGGGGCGCATGAATCAGGAGCGGCGTATCTGTATACCTACCTCTACACTTTGGAGTGTAGAGGTAAGGAAGGAGGATCTATTCCATTATTATTATAACCCAAACCTAGTACTTATTCTGTCCCCAAACGTACATTTAATTTCACTTTTGAATTACTAAAATAAAATATCTTTTACACTTAAACAATAAACTAATTGTAAATGTACATATTTTCTTTTTTTTCCAATTTGGATATTCATGTATATCTTTTTGAACGTCATATAATTATTTTTTACAATTTGCAAAATCAATAAACTAGTTTCGGAACGACCACTGCTGAGAAGAATACGCCGAAAGAAACTCAGTCTAGTATCCCTACGTGTCTGAAAGAGCTATGAAATTAAATTACATCAATTCAATTAAGTTTGTTTTGGTAAAACTTAGACTTTTGTCTTTGATAGTTTTCACAACACTTTGTGATAGCTGCAATTGGCTGTATAATTGATTATAATTATTGTACAATTTTTGTATAAATGCAGTTGGTTTTGCTATATAAATTAACTCTGTTTGTCTGTAACTTTTCACGGTCCAACTACTAAACAGATTTAGATGAAATTATGGTAGATGGCAGTGATATAATTCGAAGCCCGGGAAAGGACATACATAAGTACCTTTTATCCTGGAAAAAGCAGGTTTCTTATAGAAAAGTGTCAGTCAAAAGGTATTGATTAGTTCAAAGAGGTACATTTTAGAGAAGGCGTCAATAGTTGTTGGAGTAGCTAAGACAGCTAAATATACAAGGACATAGGTAAGCTTGGATTTGGCCTACACTCTCCTCGCTGGCCAGACGGGTTGGAGAGGTCTGATTGATGTTTATGAGCTTTGGTTAGCTTGTATTTCCTAAGTCGCCTCTTACGACATCCATGGGAAGATTTGGAGTGGTCCTATTCTACTCTGCCGGAAACCACACGGCTAGCCGGAAACCACTCTGTCTGCTCTGGCAAAGTATAGCTCCGGTCGTATAGAGAGGGTCATGCTCCTACAGTGGAGGCTAAAAGACCTGACGATGATGATGATGTACTTTGTTTTTACAAAGTACTGAGTGAAATGTGCAGCAAAAGAGCTCTTTTAGCTTTTGCTAAAAGAGCTCTTTTGATGCACATTTCACTCAGTGGTCAGATTTTACACTTACATTTACCTAAAATTTTTTGTTAGACAATTCTTTAACGTATCTTAAGAGATACGTTGAAGAATTTATATATGTATAAATATTGTTCTCCTTTCCTTTACATTTCATACTCTACACTCACGTTTATATACCGTAATGTACTGCGGCTCTTTAAAAGCCTGTTTAATACCGTTCATCTATCAAAGTTAAAACTGAAGCTACTTTTTGTACAGATATAGCATCACTTCTTTGACCCTTACGGGTAGACAGGCCAAAGGTTGTAAGACCAAATGATGGGCTCAAAGAATTCGGGAATCAAAAAAGAAAAAAGGAATAGTAGCTTAATTCGTAAAGCATTGGTCGTATAAAGAAAAAGTATTATATTATTATTACGACGGTATTCCCGAATCGATACGACATTGGAACCTTCAAAAAACGAGTCTATGATTTCTTAAAAGATCGGCAACGCTCTTGTCACACCCCAGGTGTTGCAGACATCAGGTGACCCGCTTCCTAGTTTGCCGTCCGATGTCATGAAAAGAAAGTAGCTGGTTCGAATCCTGTCCGCGTGGAATATAGAATAGCATTGTCAATGCAAAAAATACCCTTATAAAAATAACACATGTTTAATAAAATGAATATTCTTTATTTTTATCTTCAAAACATAATTTAATTTTATAAATCTCATTGAAGGCTAGAATCTATTCTTGGATCTTTACCTCCTGACCTCTATTCATATCGACCATTGATCTCAGGTCAACGATATCGATCGAACAAACATATCTTTCGCAGTTACACGGGTTACCATTACTTATCCTTAAACAAAAGTGACAAAAAGGCAACACCAAGCAAAATCCTTTAAACAGATTCTTTTCACGCGCGATCGCATATGTATTTCCGAAGAGGGCCGTAACCAGGTTTCAAATACGAGGGACGTTTGACAAGGAGACACAAAAGTTTTGATTACTAAGAAAAAGGTGTTCTTTGTTATTAAAAGAAAAAAAAATATATATATTAAAACTATCGCGAGATAAATTCATTATAGAATCACGGAGAGTAAACCCGAGATTCTATAATAATAAAAAACCCATTCAAAACTTCTCGACCCTGTTTTTAACAAATAACTAGATAACGTACGTGGTTTTTATTTGATTTCATATTGAATTATAACCAAAATCTTTTATATAGGAGTTTGTATTGAGTTTTTTATGGGATTGGGATATAATTACAAAAATATCAAGAACTTTAAAGTTTACCGACGGCAATTGTTGGCTGAACTTCAAAGTCATTCATTCCATAGAGACCAATAGTACCTAATTAGACCGGTGACTGATCGCCGCGATAAGTTTCCCTGTTACCGTATTTCAAAGTTACCATTTAGGAAAATCATAGGTCTGTGATGAGAATTCCAGGTCTTCTGAATTGTGATATTGAGTGTATATTCTTATATTATTAAACTACTCAACAAAGTATCATGCAGTTTTCCACACACTTCGGCAGTTCGACATTCAAACGAATAAAAATATAGTTGTGTAGGAACTACATAAGAATGAATCAATCGCTAGCCAGTTTTAAATCTCAAGTCAAATTACTTTAGCTTTCCTCTTTGTAGGTTCATTCTTTATCGCTATTTCCTTCCATTTCGCACATTTTTATTCTGTATGCTATATTATCCTTCTTCCAATTTTCCAATTACCCAAACGTAGCCTGGAAGAGATTGCTGTGCGATAAGGCCGCCTTTTGTACATTATTTCTTCTATATATATATTTTGTAACATACTGTTCAAATGCGCAATAAAGTGTAATAAATAAATAAAATGGAATGGAATAAGACAACCTGAAAACATGTGCCAGAAGAAAACTGTATTCTAATTGATGATTCTTTGACTTGACTGAAAAAACTTTAAAGCTTTTACCACACTGTAAACTGTGCTTATACCTAGGGGGATAACACACCCACACCGGCGTCCCTAGATACGCCCTTGCTTCCGAGGCGACATTCCGCGCGTGTCGCAGCTACCGTCAACAGTTTTTTCTTCTTTTTTTTTCTTTTTCTTCACTCGACTCGCTCGATAAATCGCCAAGCGTGTAATAACGTGTTGATATCTCTGACAGATTGACTTTTTTACGTTTTATTCCACTGGTAAATAAATTATTTCATGTTATGCTAATTGTCGACGGTTTCGCTATCCATTTTGATTATTCTTTATTTATTTTTTATTTATTTATTTTGGATACAGAAACAGAGTATAATCAATGAAATTCTTAATACAGTGAAGTTAATACAGTTTGCTTTTGATTGCAATGAAAGTACACTGTATTCTATTAGGGATTCTGATTCCAGGATTTCAGTATAATTCAGAGGTTCAAAGTCACGCGTATACCTAAATATTTAGTAGAATTTCTTCAGTTATTCTGTATATGTATGATTGGTTTGATAGTAGAAAGGTGAAATTTTAAAGCAAAATATAAAATGGTACAAATTTTTCATGTTTTTTTCCAGTTATGTTACTGTCAGGGTACATATTAAAATCCCAAAAAACATAACACCTTTATTTAAAATGTACGAGCCCGAAATACACGAACTCAAAATACCTTAAGATTTAAAATACCTGAACCGATTACACCTTACTATACAATGCCAGAATTCGAAACACTAAAACATTATTATGTCAGATTTTTAAAATACCAAAGCTTTAAATATTAAATTTTCAATTCACCTTACATTATAATTCCAAAATATGAAATGCATAAAATAAATAACCCAACCTAACCTAATACCCGTATTCTGGTAGCAGCTCAGCTTGACGGCGATTTGTTTTCTGGTGGGGTCGCAGTTCTAACCCAACCTAACCTAATACTCTGGTAGCAACTCGTTTCTGACGACAATCCGTTTTCTGGTGGGTAACAGTTCTAACCTAACCTAAATAATATTCTGGTAGCAGCTCGTTTCTGACGGAGATTCGTTTTCTTTTGGAATCGCAGGACTAACCCAAAACCTAACCTAATATTCTGGTAACAGCTCGTTTCTTCTTCGAACTTATAAAATAAGTTAAATTAGGTTAAGTCTTTTTAAAGTCAGGTATTTATGGTATTTACAAGCTAAACAAAGCTTATAAACATCTAAGACACCTCTCCAACCCGTCTGGCCAGCGTGGAGAGTGTAGGCCAAGTCCTCTGGCTGCTCTGGCCAAGTATGGCCCTAGTAGTACAGAGAGGGTCGTGCTCCTGTAGTGGAGACTAAAAAGGACCTGATGATGATGATGATTTATGGATAAGGTATTCCGTAATAAGATGTTTTGAGCTTGAGCTATTTAACCATAAGGTAATTTAAATATTTTGTTTTTTAAATACTTGGTATTTTAAATATACGGTATTTAGAATTCGGGTATTTTGGGCTCGTACATTTTAAATAAAGGTGTTATGATTTTTGGTATTCTGATATGTACCCTACTGTCAGTTTAATGATTAATTTAAAATATAAAATGGTACAAATTTTTCATGTTTTTTTTCAGTTATGTTTCTGTCAGTTTAATGATTAATTTAACGAAGCAATTCTACACATTTTTAAAAGACCATTTAAAATAACGGGTCAATGCAGAATAGGCCGGGAATAAAATTATAATGTTTATGAATCTACTGCTATATAAAACCAACACAAGCTCGATTTAAGCATATTTTTAATTTGAAATTAAATTTCAAAATTACAGCTCTTTTGTTTGAACGGATAAAGCCACCATACAAAATACGAAAAGGCTTTTCCGCTACCAAAATTTAATCCATTACATTAAAATCAGAGCAAATTTTAACACACACCGACATCATTGCCAAAAAAGAACTAAAGGGCAAACCAAAATAAAGCAATATGATTTAATGTTTTTAAAACGACCCATCTCGGGTTACCATCGAGGTATCATGTCTCGCGATAAGTGAGGTTAAGTAACCGTTGATCGATTTGGGTTTCGCAATTTTTAAATTACCACTTATCATTGGAAATATTTAAGTTCTTTGATTAGGGTAACCATATTTTTCACAATGTAATATGTTTTATGGGATGAATAAATAATCAAATAATAGCAACCTGTCTATGAAAATTTAATACATAGGCACATTTTTAAGAAATCTAGACTTCTATCCTAATTAATATTATAAATGCGAAAGTGAGTTTGTTTGTTTATTTGTTACGCTTTCACGTTGTAGCTACTGAACCGATCATCATGAAATTTTGCATACACGTTATCTAGGGCACGGAGAAGGACATAGGGTACATTTATCCCGGGAAAAAGTACTGTTCCCGAGGGATCGAAATTATCGCAGGCGAAGCCAAAGCTTCCTTACAAAGGGGAAAGATTTGATTGTTTGTTTCTATGCATAGAATAGGGTACTACTGGACCGATCTGAAAATTGCTGTCACCATATATTTATAAGTGCTTTTTGCATTCACAATGCTATTTTGATATACTCTTATTAAATTGAGAAATAAAATATGATGAAAAAATTTCAGGCGGACGGGATTTGAACCTAACGTCTGTGTACGACCTACGTTCTGCCAATTGCATTGTTCATTAGTAGGAACAGTTGTTCATATCGACGGGCTGAATCACCCCTTCAAGGCTCGGACAGGGTTTTCTTCACATATTGTACATCTTCGATGTAAGCTACTGTCCCGCCATAAAAAACTAACTAGCTTAACCTATCCTCTGTGGTCAAGTTGTTTCTGTTATATTGGGGGTTTCGCCCTAAGTTGTGGGGGGTCAGGTCTTTTTAGTCTCCACTGCAGGAGCATGACCCTCTCTTTACTACCGGAGCCATACTTGGCCAGAGCAGACAGAGAATTTGGCCTGCACTCTCTTCGCTGGCCAGACGGGTTGCAGAGGTCTCATTGATGTTTATTAGCTTTGTTTAGCTTGTATTTCCTAATTCGCCTCTAACGACCTGCATGGGAAGACTTGGAGTGGTCCTATTCTACTCTGCTGGAAACCACACTGCTAGTGTGGCATAAAAACGGCAAATTCGTTTATCAGAAGCCTTTATTTTCCCGTAGCTTAGTTATAAAATGATAAGCCAGTTTCAGTGGGCAAAAAATCTGTGGATTATGATTCCCCCATAATAGTTTACCTGATCATTATTGCCCAATTAGATTTACAATATGTTAGTCAAGTTGCTCATAGAGATTACTCCGTCCACTAGCCAACTCTAGTGACGTAATCCCGTCATATTCGCGCCGACAAGTTTAATTTTAACTGTAATTAATTATTATAATTAGAGGCTGCTATCGAAATTCGCCTTGATCTAAGCCCGGGAAGAGATAACATCTATTGTACAAACAAAGCTGCCTACGGTCAAAGACTAGTAGTACAGACGTCTGTTGTCTAGCGGTTTTATTGGTGATAAAACAGATAAATCTTTGAAATAATGAACTTTTTACAAATGCTCGAAGGGCTTCAATTACTACAACATCAAGTCATACAGGAGAGATAGCCAAGAGTGGTAGAACAAAACAGAACGAAAGTGAGTTTGGCTATGTAGCCGATATTACTTGATTTTTAAGTGTTTGACTGCTCTAGCATTCATAAATCAGATTTTGGTGCAAGCGTATTGACAAATAGCCAACCTACACGTAGGTTGGCTAATAATTTGTCAAGAAGACACACCATATTGTAATTAGTTCGATAAAAATATAAAGGGACATATCACACAACGATACTATATTTCATAAAAGATACTTATATAGATAAATTAAAATAAAACAAATATTTAATGCCGTCTCTATAGAGAACTAGCTTTCGCCCGCGGCTCCGCCCGCGTTAATGTTGATCCCTCGGGAACAGTACTTTTTACCGGGATAAAATGTACCCTATGTCCTTTTCCATATCCCAGATAACGTGTATGCAAAATATCATGATGATCGGTTCAGAAGTTACAACGTGAAAGCATAACAAACAAACAAACAAACTCACTTTCGCATTTATAATATTAAGTTAGGATTAGGATGGTACGGAAGACATCATGCGCCAGTCCGACTCCCATTTCGCCGGTTTTTATTTGCCTACGATTTTGCGTTTTATTGTAGTACTCGACCTTGTGTATAACAAAGATATTTCATCTAAATGGCGATGCTAGGATTGTCACATAAACACAAGCCTCTTAATAGAATACTTCTACTCCGGTGCTAAAATCTCTTCTGACTCCAACTCGATTACTCTTTGACAATCGTAATATCGCTAAACGAGCCTCCATTGAACGGCTCAAACGGCACGTGTGGACGAATGGACCCCCCGTGAATCGATAATACGATTATGCGCAATCGATCGATTATCGCCCAATCGTAATCGTAAGACGGTCGCGCTTTCACCCAGTGTGAATGTCAGTCGTATGGAGTCTAGTGGGAAGGAGAACAATCTCTTATATGGAAGTGTCCTTAGAAAGATTCAATACTGGTGACGCCACTATTGCAAAGGGGTAAATTTGGATTGTGATATAAGAATGCTCAGAAACTATCAGAACTATACGTTTGTACATTTAAAGAGATAAAACAAAGTCAAGTTAGTTGTACTTTAGAAAACTCGAATGCAGCTGGGAGCGTATTTTAAGATCTTTGTTGTTATACTCAAATAGCAAAATGCCTCTCAAGATCGCTTCAGAGACCCGCATTACATTCTGGAATGCCTTACAGGTCTCTGGGAAATTTGTCATAAACAGGATGTCTTAACAGGTTAAAACAAAGGAAAAGTTCCAGCCAAAATAAGTGAGGTAATCATTTCTTAACGAACTACGTTCGTCGATTCAGCTCGTAGCTAGAGAAAGAAACAAGGACAGAAATGTTCAGCTATGTAACAGCCAACAGCGCTCTTTCGACGCTACCATTATTCAGGCAAGACTACTATTAAATGGTTTCTGTGGACACTTTTTCAGCGGATTTCCTAAAAAAGATTGTTCTTCTTGCCCCTACACTCCATAATCAGGCGATTTAATGTGGACCGACGTGTAAGATGCAAATCCCTTTTGTCACGGTCACTTGTCGCGCAATAAATATTACAAATAAGCAAAGATAATTATTATAAGAGCCCATTTGACATTTATTATGATTGTTTACAAAGACTTGATAAAACTGGTATTAAACTACTAAACATAAACATATATTTTCATATAAACTGAAAGAACTTTATCTTTTACAATAACAATGTATGTTTTTTTTTATGTTGCATAGCGCATACCCTCCCATACAAATAAATTTTTAATTATAGTCCTAACCACGAGTTTGTCTATTCTTTATCTATGATATTATGAACTCTGAAGTAGGATTGCAAGGTGGTCTCCCTCCACTCCTCCTTTCTAAGTTTTTCAGGCCATTACAGCCGTTCAAAAATTGCCATAGCGGACGGTATTTCACGTCCACAAGGCGGGGTATTGGTAAAGTTTTCAACTAGCAATAATCGCACCTCGGATTAACCTCATTGGTTACGATATTGCCTCTGCGCAAAGTTAACTAAAATTTTTTTCGAAGAGCTACTTAAGCTTTGGTAAAAAAATAATGATAGCGCGTTCTAACTTTGGACAGCGCCATCTAGCGGTGTTTGGTGGAACTAAGCCGCGAGAGCAAAATTTGGCAGGTTTCCAGCGACGGATTGTGCTAAAACAGTTTATTTCTTAATTTCGCAATTTCCATTATTTTTATTTCAAATATGTATTTTGATTATTTTCGAAGTATTCATTTTTATTTCTTAAATTGCTAAACGAGATAGAACAAATAATTTTGTTGTCATGATGTTAAATATAGTTATGGTAGTGGGTGTGTAAATAACTTACATATTATATGTATAACATTTTTATTATTATTTTTAAATGTATTAATAATTATTGAAATAAAAATATCAAATATCTTATTTAATATATTTAATGTAATGTGCCTACGTAAGATTATTTGAGTCTAGTTATCGTAATAATGCAAGAAAAAAAAAGATTTCCATGTACTTATATAATGAATTAAACGCCAATTTTGGATTTTCATTTTGGGGAGATATTTATTTATTTATGTTTACACACATTATTAAATATCTGTAGAAGGTTTTATTGCTTGTATATCTCTGGATGTTGAATGAAATAGATATATCTAACGTCGATTTTTATTTTTAATTAAGAGGACGACTCCGCATCTAACGGCGAAGATACTTGCACGTAGTGTTTTCTCAGGTTGGTCCGTGAATGGATGGTCGCCGTCACGATCGCCCGTTCGGGCGATTTTTTGTCGCGTGTGACTCTTGACTTCCGAGTCGGAGGTCGCCCAGTTACGTTGTTTTCCAATGGATAACTACCCGTGTGGTTTCCAGCAGAGTAGAATAGAACATTTCAAGTCGACTTAGGAAATACAAGCTAAATAAAGCATATAAACATAAATGAGACCTCTCCAACCCGTCTGGCCAGCGAGGAGAGTGTAGGCCAAATCCTCTGTCTGCTCTGGCCTAGTATGGCTCCGGTAGTACAGCTCTCTGTACTACCGGATCATGCATGCTCCTGCAGTGGAGAAAAAAAAAAGACCTGATGATGATGATGATGAATAGACGGCGATATACGAAGAAAGTCTTTAAGATTTGGCTTAAATTATTAAATATTACGCGCACGCGTTCCCATTTAGTATAATCAAGTTAACTTTGTACGCGGAACGCTATTCCCATTTAGTATAATAAAGTTACCTTTGTAATAAGGTAAAAAGATAAAAAGTAAGCCATCAAAAACATAATATGTAAAAAAAACAAAGTCTCGCAACTCAGTTCTTCTAACGTAAAATCCGTGTAATACTTACCAAGTCGGTTAATTTATTTAGAAGGTCCCTTAAGTAGAGACCTTCTGTCTTAAGTTATTGCGTAATTAGCTAACCTAACAACACTTTATAGTGACCATATCAATATTAAAATTCATTTTAAATAAATAGATTGACTTGGCCATCGCATGGAAACACAATAATAATATAAATATATAGGGACATATAAGACAAATCGAACTAGCCCCACAGTAAGTTGTGAACTTGTGTCGTAGGATACTAACTCAACGTTACTATATTTTATGATAGACACATATATAGATATATCTTATATAAAATGTATCTCAATAAGATTGTTGTGTTATTTTTACGCCTAGACATGTAATTTCTTTTCCATATCCATCGTAACCAATGGAAAACATGGGGTCTTCGGTCAGGAGCTAAGTCGTGACCCGACGCGGTCCACCGCGCTCCATCCAACTCATCTTTTGATAACTCCTCAATGAATTGACACAGTACCTAACTAAAAAAAGAACCGTAGCTATCCGAACCCTTCGAAATCAGCGTAGAAACTACTTCGCATTGTCTCCACGTTTAACCATGCAATCACGAAGAGTGTTTAAGGAAAGCTATTGTGTGTATTATTTATGATTTTTTTTCGAAAGTTGCCAGCGGATTGTGTGAACTATGAATTTCCGCGAAGTTTTTGTCACCTTCACAATGGATGAACAATACGGCTTATTGTGCATTGAAGAATGATTCTTTCCTTGAAATGGTTACCAAAAAGTTAGTGTCGTTGCCCAAATATTGTGTTGATGTGAGAAAAATCAGATAACTGCACAACGACGAATGATTTTAGTTTTCATCACACACTTCTTTTTTTTTATCTTTCTCTGTTATATACTGTTCTTTATGATCAAACCTTACACTTTTACATATGGTGTGACTTTTCAGGAACATAAGCTTTCATCGAAATATTGCCATGGAATCGGAATTTTGAAAACAATATACATCCGTAAGATAAAAAATAAATTAGTAAAAAAAAATCCTTGTCATAGAAATTTGACCAGCTTTAAAATATATTTTTTTTTAAGAAAATCACTTTAATGCATTATTTTCGCGTATATTACATTATTTCAATAAAATACAGTAATTTTATTAAAATAATTATGTATTAAATTTAATAAAAAAAAATACAGTATTATTGTAGCGTATATTACATTGTTTTAATAAAATAATGTAATATACGCGATAATACTGTAATAAAGTGATTTTATTTAAATGTGTAACAATCACGAAAACGTCAGAAACCATTATTTGACCAGCTGATCGGTGAATGTATATGGGAGGTCCATTTTTTTTCACTTTTATCCTTTTTTTGGCTTCTATATTCTATTAGGACTTCTGAATCCAACATTAAAATATTGGCAAATTTAAATCAAAATCGCCTTGTACGTTTAAAACCAATCTTTATGATAATTTTTCTTGACGTGATAACGTCGTCGAAGAAAGTTGACACGTTTTGACACGTTGGAGATGTGGTGCTGGAGACGGATGCTAGAAGTATCGTGGACAGTTTCATACCAATGACTCCATATTAAAAAAACTCGGCATCAGACAGCGCCTATCAACCACAGTGCAGTCACGCATTTTGACCTTCTTCGGCCATGTATCTCATCGTGTATCTCAGTGCAGGGAAAAGTAGAAGGCACCAGGCCACGTGGTAGATCACCGATGAGATGGACAGATCATATTAAGGCCGCAACTAAGTGCTCAGTTTACGAATGTACCCGGAAAGCTGCAGTGCACGACGAATGGCGCCGTATTACCGAAATCATCACTCATCGTGATGTATAATGATGACCACGACCGATCTGGCAAGAGTGTACCGACTAAGAAGAAGAAGATAACGTCATATAAATCGATGAATACCGGTTGCACGCACAAAAAAGTGACATGTTCTGTGTGCAAGCGAGAGCGCGGAACATGGAATAGAGAGGCACGATCGGCCTAATATAACCGTTCGTCTTGTGACGCATCTATCTCTCTTCCACCGATATCACGTAAAATTATCGCCCGTAAACCGACAACCAATTTTTATCACATTATCAAGGTCCCAATCGTAAGCAATAAGAGTAATGTTGCAGTCTTCCACCAGATTAGACTATTACTCAATTGCCTAACTGTAATGAGTTCATTTAACGACTATTGTCTCTGAATAGTAGATTAATTGTGCCTCAATGGTGAGCCTTGGAGATAGATCCGTATCGAACTAGTATTGCGAAATCAATTGATGGTTTAAGTTAAGTGATTTCTCGAGGTCAATGTTAGATGTCTGAAATGGTAATGATCCAGTGGTCTAAGAGCGAAACTCATAATTGTATGATCTAGGTTTCGATCGCTGCCTACAGTTATTCCCATCAATGAGGGTTACCGTTTTTTGCTCACTGATAAGTGGCGCCACTGATAAGTAAGGTTTCGAAGAACTTTTTTATTGCAAGCGTGTAGAAAATTAAATATTTACTAGCTACAAAACTAAAAATTAATTAATCCTATCTAAAATAAAAACCTACCTATAAATAAAAAGCGTGGAGATAAATTTAATATTCCAATGATATTTCATGCTTTTGTCTCCATAAAATGTCTTACCTTATTACTTTAAAGAAACGACTTTTGTATACGTGCAAAGATAAAAAAATATCTAAGAAATGGTTTCAACAATTTAGATAAAATTTTGTATTAGGTACCTATTCATGGCGGATGCGGGCCGCGCGGCGGAGGGTCCCAAACTGACGAGTTCGGATCTAAAGTCGGCAATCCCGACGAAATAGCACGTGGGTGACCCATTCTTATAGACAACTAGCTGTTGCCCGCGACTTCGTCCGCGGCAATTTCTGTTATTATGATTAATTAGTTTTTAAAGGAATATATTTTAAAGTGCTTTTCTTGTGGCAGAAGAACATCAACCGATCTTCACAACCTGACATATAGTTGGCCGTGTGAAAAGCAGTCTTGGCGTAAATCGATTCCTACGTGTTTAGATGTTTGCCCCTGTGATTTATTAATTGTTACAACAAAAGATAACTTATCTGGAAATTGAATTCTTTTAAAATGAAATCTACATCATTTTGAATCATTGGGATCTCGCATCCCAATGATTTAAAATGATGTATAAGCAGTGTTTGACCAACTGCTGGACCAGTCAAAACTATTGCAACGATCACGTTATTACGGAGATACTTGACTTCAAGTCGGTTCCCGTTACATAAATTTGGTGGTTTAAGATTTCTATGTAAAATTATTAGGCACCTATTTTTAACTTGAGGGAATATGGGGGAAGGCCACCCGGGTTTAAGGTATTAAGAAATTCCTGTGCGTAATGGAGCGCGTCGTCTTGATCCATTACATTATCAATATATGTGCAGGTAATTATATTTCCTGGAAATTTAGTTAAAATTAGGTCGACAATTTCGTCAACACTACTATTTCTTGCCGCCAATATTGCCCTTTGACACATCCATTGATGATCTTTATTTTCTATTTCAACTATATCTATGGGTAAACTTTCGATATTAGATTCTCAATGCTAGTCACTCTTTCACCTTGATCGCGATCAAATTCAATTTTATTTTCTAAATGAGGTACTTTCCCGTCTCCTAAAAGTAACTTTGAAGAAAAAATTGTTAATAAATAAATAAAAACTCCCCCAGTGCTCTCATATTCGTAAATAGTTTTAAGGTATGAACAAACTTCCACAATGGGGAACTTTTAAGGCATGACCTTACAATGAGTGTTCTAGTTCCTCTTCCTATAGGTAGGTAGTTTGCCGAAAATCCCCAGCAAACATAACAGTGTCCCACCCATGATTTTATCACAGCTTTAATATCTTTGAGAGCCCTATCTAGAGCTTCTACTTGAGCTCTATGAATCATGGTACATTCGTCTTTTTAGGGTTCCATACCCAAAGGATAAAAACGGGACCCTATTAATACCGTTCCGATATCCGTCTGTCTGTCTGTCTTTCTGTCTATCCGTCTGTCACCAGGCTGTATCTCATGAACCGTAACAGTTAGACAGTTAAAATTTTCACAGATGATGTATTTCTATTGCCGCTATAACAAAAATACAAAAAAATTAATTAAATAAATATTTAAGGGACCACACAATAAACGTGATTTATTTTGCTTGTTTTTGCTCGATATTAATAACGGCAACAGGTAGACGCTTTAAATATTCACAGAATATTTCGTTAAATATTCACTTCAAAAATAAATAATTAAATAAAAATAATATTAAAGGAGGGCTCCCATACAACAGACATGATTGTTTTGCAGTTTGAACAGCGTTTTGGATAAGGGTACGGAACCCTTCGGCGCGAGTCCGACTCGCACTTGGCCGGTTTTTTTTTAGTTCGTTTAAATAGAAATAATTCTTTAATACACATTTTTTGAGTAACTTGAACCGTTTACGCATTGCACGCGTCGGATGTCCACGATGAATAATTTTTCCCCGATTTCAAAACATTTTTTATTGATGCTTCGCTCCTATTTGTCGCAGCGTGATGTTTTATAGCCTAAAGCCTTCCTCAATAAATGGACTATCCAACACTAAAAGAATTTTCCAATTTGAACCAGTAGTTCCTGAGATTAGCGCGTTCAAACAAACAAACAAACAAACAAACTCTTTAGCTTTATAATATTAGTATAGATATATGGGACACCTTTTAATACATGCACGAATAATTATATTATGATAATGCAAAATATAATCTCTCCACTTGAAACCGATCCGAGTAACAACGAACAAAGGCGTATCTATATCTTAATTCGTATCTTAAGTGGCAGAGGAAACAAATTTGCATGTACCGAGATATATAAAAGGACAAAATATATAATCTATAGATACGACACTCCATACAACCCTGAGTGAGCGAAGCGAGCGTCCCCAACTTAGGGGTAACAGTAATTGACGATATATATAATGGTTTAGATATTGTTTTTTAGTAATAGTAGATTTTTAAAGGAAAATAATGCTACCTATCATATTTATTCTATATCTTTTATATATCATAGCATTGTACCGCATTGCATCCTCCGCTATTATCCGCTACGAATTACTGAGGAGCCCGATGGTCCAGTGGGTCTGAGCGCTAACGTAAATTAACGCTAACGTTTTTTTTTAAATTTGAGTAAGTACCGTTGGGCATAGAAGTGCCCCCTGACGCAACGTGACGTGCCAGTCGTATTATAAAATTATAGAATTGTTTATTGGGAAACTAGAAATGTTTACAAAATATTGATGGCTGGAGCCTCCTTTTAAGCAAAAATGTGCTTGTGCCAGGAGACTCCGCTCTTTCTCATCTCTTAAGTTTTAGGTGATCCTAATAAACAAAATCTTAGACTATAGCCTGCTGAATACAATTACAGTACTAACTTTAGAAGTTAATTATGTTACATAACAAAATAAGAATATATATATATTTTTTTTGTACCAATCGTATCATGCTGCCCTGCACCCACAGCGTGACTTTCTCCGCCGCCCCTATTATAGGTAGTTTGCCGCCCTTCTACACCTCCAACCCTACCCATTATGATCCAGCACTGGAATGGCCCCATAACAAAAAAGTTTTAAATTTTAAGGGATAGGTATCTTATGTAATTTGGTTTTTCTTTATTTACGAGTATTCCTGCAGTGGAGACTCAAAAGACCTGATGATGATGATGATACTTTTCAAATGGACTTGTCCAATCAACTTGAACCAAACCTAACGTGCCAATATTTAATTAAAAGTGTGCTTAAGGGCCCGTACTACCTCACACTGCTTTGCATGATTGACTGTTATATCAATAATAATTAAATACTCAAGTTGAAATAAAAATGCAGCAATGTTCAGGACTAACTCTGGTAACTATATGACTCAAAAACACGATTGCGTTAAATTTTCTCGATAGAAAAAAATTGCAAAGTTGCCTCCAAATCACGTCCAATTTACTCGGTATATACTTAGCATTATTCACCAAATACATTAAAATTTACCTTGAAACTTTTGATTATTATTGCATTACAGATAAGGCAGCCATCACATGTTTTTCTTTTTCGAATAACCCTTGAATATTCCTAAAAAACGAAAATATCCAAAGTAGCAAACGCGTTTAGACCATCCGCGTTTGTATCGCCACGCCGCCTGGCATATGGCGGGCTCTTAAAAGTAAGTAAATCGATGAACGCCGGCTGTACGCACGAAAAAGGGTCACGTTCCATGTGCAAGCGAGAGCGCGGAACAAGCGAGAGTGGCACGATCGGCCTAAGCGTTCGGCTTGTGACGCATCTCGTAAAACCATTACAGACAACCAATTTTTATCACATTATCATGGTCCCAATCGTAAGCAATAAGAGTAATGTTGCAGTCTTCTTTGACTTATGAGACAACCATTTTCTTTAAAATTAACTAGTATTTATACTTTTCAAATGGACTTGTCCAACCAGCTTTAAACGAACTTAACGTACCAATATCAGATTAAAGGTATGCTCAAAAAAATATATACGGTCGAATTGAGAAACTCTTCCTTTTTTGAAGTCGGTTAAAAATAGGCTATAATTTTTAGTTAGACGCTTACGTCACCATTAATATTTATCAAAATCTACAAATCATGTCGGTTCCCTCGTCTATTTTTGGTAGAGTGTTCACAATCTAGTGTACTTTCTTGTGCCAGGAAACTCCAGGCATAGTCAGAGTTCCCTACGTTTTCATTTTTTAATTTGTGATAAAACTATCCTTATGCAATGGTGTGTGCGCTGTCAGAACGACACATTTCAATTACAGATAGGGGCTTTATCCGCGAGATAGTCCGGAGCGCGGGGGGTGGTATAAGTGATGAGACATTTGCGGCTAATGTGGCCTTTTGCTTATATGACCACATTAACACAATGTAATTTCCTTAACAAATTTAGAAATAAAATATGGTGAAACAATTGAATCAGCGACCTAGGTCTATATGTACGACCTACGCTCTGCCATCTGAGCTACCGCATGATTCAAACGCTCGGTGAAGTAGCGAAAGCTCACTTGGAGCTAGCTACATAGTCCCTCCAAAAAAAAAACCGCATGATTCAACATCGGCGCCGAAATTCTCCACCATATCCCATTCTCCTTATACGTATTAGGCTTACGTCACCTAACACAACTACCCGACTTTTACAAGTGAGGTATTTGATTCATATAGTATATCAAAACAAAATAGCATTGTGAATACAAAATAAAACACTCATAAAAACAATGTCAATTCTTTCGTATTTTAATATTGCCCAGAAAAGGTGTGTAATGTTTTTAAGGTTTATGTATGTAGAACCTACATAATATCGAGTCTTTTTCTCTTGCGGGATAGATAGAGGCTAGGTATATAAGATGTAAGAGCGACGTTTCGCATGTTGGTGGGCGTGTAGGTGGAAAGCGGGTACCTATACGTAGTATAAAGTTACTAACGTATATATGTATTCAAAAAAAATATTTATGTACGTGATTAAAACTGTGAGTTTAATTATTGTTGAACATATTATACATGAGGTAACGTCAGATTCATAATATCATCCTTCCCCCGCTTAAAAACGCTTCTGATGGCCACCAGCGTCAGAAGAAGAAGAAATGAAGCCAAAGAAACTGCGCTCGCTAACCGCGCCAGGCGTGATGAGTTTGGCAGGCAATTCTTCCATGTAACAAAGAAAAGTCCTTGGATGAGGCCTTTGTCCAGCAGAGGACTACTTACAGCTGAAATGATGATGATGATATTAAATGTACAAAAAATGGACTATAAAATTGGATTATGTGGGTATAGAGATGGGCAATCCACCCACTCGGGTTTAAACCCAGTTGGGTAAAAACCGGGTGTTTTGGGTGTTTTGGGTTTAAACCCAATAAGCACCCAAAATTTTGGGTTTTTACGATTTTTTACTTAAATTATGCTACTTCTTGACCTGACTAAGCTGGTACAGTGGGCTACAGTTCCAACCCTTCAGGTCCAATCGGTCTTCTTTCAACTTTTTGTTTTATGTCCTCATCAAATAATATTTTTTGCGATAGAGCGAGGTGACATGACCAGAGGATAAAATAAACGGATATTTTGGACTGTTAGTGGCTCAATAATTTAAATATTGTCGCGAAGCTCCCAGAATGGAATAGTCTAGAACTTATCCGAACACCGTCTGTCGCGCTCATAAAGCTTATATCTTGCTCATACATATGTATTCTAGGTTAGCGGGAATACACACTATCGAATATTCTGGCAGTCGGAACCGAAACTATATGGAACTTTCTAGAGACAAGACTATTATAAGGGTACGGAAGGGGTCATCGTCATTCAGTTGACCGCGAGTATTCGAAGCGAACGATTCCAATACGAGTGCGAGTAATAACAGTGACTGCAAGGCAACGAGTACACGCGTCGCGCGGCTGCGACAGGCTTCAGAGGCAGGCGCACGCGGTAGAGGCAAGCGCCAGCGCCAAGGTGTTCACGAGAACGGACGGCAAAGTGGACGTATTCAGATCAAAGAATAATACATTATTTTTTTGATAATACAATTACTTATTGTTTTGACCGTGTTTTGAAGGATTCATTTGATACTTGCGTTTTAACCGACTTCAAAAATGGAAAACGATGTTTGACAGTATGAATGTTTTCTTACTGACTGGTTGGTAGCTTTTGGGTAAGGAATTTGGGGATCTCGAAAATGATGTCAGTCTTGGAATCCAAGATGGCGGACGCGACTTGTCATAAAAAATCGACATGGGTGTCGTTGTCTAGATATTTTGAGGTGTAGATCTCAAAAATGACGTCAGTTTTGGAATCCAAGATGGCGGACCCGAATTGGTACGGTACGGCCTGGTTATTTGGGGAAAGTCTGTAGAAATGAATAACGTGTTTCTTATACAAAAGAAGTGTATTAGAGCTCTCCACGGAGCAGACTATCTGGATCATTGTAGACCCTTGTTTCAAAAATCTAAGATTCTTCCCCTTCCTTGTCTCTACATATCCGAGTTGTGCCTATTTGTAAAAAAAACATGCACACCTATTCCCTTTAAATGACACGGTACTCGGAAAAAATAATAGTAGAAATCCTACGAAACTATTCGTACCAAAGCGTAGGCTTTGTAATAATAACGCACCTTGTATGGCAATCAAAGTGTACAACGCGTTGCCACAGGAGATAAGAGAAGCCTCACCTTATAATAAGTTCAAATGTATGTTATTCAACTGGCTTCTTGATAAGTGTTATTATAATATCAATGAAATGACTAAATGAATTTAATGGAAAATGTGACATTGTGTGATGTTGAGATAACTGGACTGACGATCCAATGGTGATAAAATTAACAATATTTATAATCTATCTCGTGAAATAAAATATACTGTACTAACATTATTATATAATTAAATTCACTCATAGATTTCCTACGCCAGCTATGGCAGAATATGTGTACACTATAAACATGTAACATCGTGATTGTCATCATATCACCATGTTCTAAGGAATAAATGAAATGATTATTATTATTGTCATAAAAAATCGACATGGGTGTCGTTTTCTAGGTTTTTTTGGGGTGTAGATCTCAAAAATGATGTTAGTTTAAGAATCCAAGATGGCGTACGTGACTTGGCATAAAAATCGACATGGGTTACGATTTTTATGTTTCTTGGGAAGAAGATCATAAAAATAATGTCAGTTTTGTAATACAAGATGGCAGAAGCGGCTTTGCATAGTAATTCATCATGGGTGTTGATCCCTTGGTTTTTTGGGGTGTAAATAACGTAATTTTCGAGGAAGAATAGGAAACAACACTCATGATGATTTATCATAAAATGTCGTCATATTGAATTCCAAAACTGATTTTATAATCTAGATCTACACCACTAAAAACCTAAAAAACAACACGCGTCGATTTTTCATGACAAGCCGCGTCCGCCATCCTAGATTCCAAAACTGGCATCATTTTCGACATCTACACCCTAAAAAACGTAGAAAACGACACCGATGTCGATTCTTCATGAAAACATGCCTCCGTCATCTTAGATTCCAAAATCGACGATCTGCACCCCAAAAAGCCTAAGAAATAACATCCATGCAAATTTTTCATGACAAGTCACGTCCGCCATCTTGGATTCCAAAACTGACATCATTTTCGAGATCTACACCCCAAAAAACGTAAAAAAGAACACGCATGTCGATTTTTTATCAAAACTCGCGTCCGCCATCTTGGATTCCAAAACTGACGTCATTTTCGAGATTTTCACCCCAAAAACCTAGGAAACGACACCAGTGTTGATTTTTCAAGACAAGTCACGTACGCCATCTTGGATTCCAAAATTGACGTCGTTTTCGAGATCTACACCCCATAAAACCTGAAAAACGACATTCATGTCGATTTTTTATGACAAGTTTTTTCTGTAACTACCAATGTCGTAGCTCGGGTGGAGCGCCAACAAAGGGTATATTTTTTTAGGTTAAATGGTATAGGAATTATAACGATAGATAATACCTCGAGACATTCTGAAGTAATTGTGGAATAAGATGCTCCTATACATATTTTAATACAAACATAATCTTTAAAAACAACAAAACACTCCTTTTTTTGAAGTCGTGTAATAAGAAAACTATCAAAAACTCAAATTTCAATAGAATTATTTATTCTCCTGATTACGTCCACCGACTCACTACTAAGTCATTACCGCACTCGTTCTAACATAAGGTCTGACACACCATGCTTTCTCTTTCTACTTTGGCGCAAAGCCTTTAAAATATTTACGGCAAGCAAAAGACCAACATGTTGGTCAACTGCAACATGAAAACACAGAACTAATTATTTTCATCTTGGTTTTTATTATTAGTAAACATTTTAAAATTTCCTATAATTTAATTAAGTACGTACCTAACATTTCTTTAAATTATTTTAACGTACAGCAACGTAGAATTGATCATTACAATTTAATAAAAATATATTTTTCATATAATTACTAACGTTTTTGACAAATAAAGTAAACACCCGATTTTTTGGGTGTTTATGGGTGATTAAGGGTGTTTATTGGGTTTTTATCAAAGCACCGGGTTTAAACCCGGTGCTCTGCCCATCTCTATGTGGGTATAAATTACCACAGTTAGCTGACCCTGGGCTTCAAAGCATTCGAGCTAACCGGGAACACGCTCGGATGAGAAAGAGAGATAGAAATGATATGAGAAAGAAACATACATAAATTACTACTAAATGGTAACAAAACAAATAACTAAAATTTAAAATCCGCAGGAAATGGTCAAAATAATAAAAGTCAACATCCCTAAACTTGGACCAGCCCCAAATCCAAGAGACAATGGGTACCAAGCGGTTACTAGATCGGGGTCACGGCGGGTCACGAACCGACGTTGTTTTGGGGTCGCTTGCTTGCTACCATGCTTGCGAGATATTCGAGGTACTATGATACCAGAGATGTTGATTACTTACGTAATTTCTGTTAGATTAGATAATTATATAATTTATATGGGAAAATTCTATATAACATAAGTTACTACTTTGCCAAAGTAGAAGGGAACTACATGTTATATGTGCAAATCGAATCATTTTAGAATTTACGAAGTATAAACAACGTTCCACCTTATGTTATCATCTATTGCTCTGGTTTGCTACAAGACATAGAGGGTGAAATTGAATTCATTAGCAAACGTTTAAGGAGTGACTCAGACTACGAATATGAACAACTTACATTATGGGACCAAATCCGAAATTTGCAAAAAAAAAAGCTGTTCCATAGATTTTGGCCGAGTAAATATTCCAGTTTTGTATGAAAGAGCAGATAATTATTTTCACGATGTCGAAATTGGTCCCATAATGAAAGTTGTTCAGATTCGTGGTCTGAGTCACTCCTTAAACGTTTGCTAATGAATTCAATTTCACCCTGTATAGCGTGTAAATTGACCTCGACGTTCGCTTAGGGGTGACTCAGCCCATCAATATAACAACTCTACCTATGGGAACAAAGTTGAAAACTAAAAAAAAAATCGGCATTCCCATACAAACTGGCCGGGCGGCAGAACTCTTTTGTATGGAAACGCCGAATTTTTTTTGAGTTGACAGCATTGTTTCCATAGGAAAAGTTGTTCATATTGATGGGCTGAGTCACCCTGTCAGGGGAAAGTCGAGAGTCAATTTACACGGATTTTAAAATAGAGTAAAAAATCGGAGTAAAAAACAGACTCAAAGATTTATTCAGAAAATAGTTTCTCAGGCACTTTTGCACGTAATTTACATCATTATCATCATTTCAGTCGCAAGAAGTCCACTGCCGGACACAGGCCTCTCCTGAGGATTCTTCGTTCCATAGGAGGATATGGCCGGCCATACTCACCACGCTTGGAAGGCGGGTTGGCATAGTTTCTTTGACTTTTTGTGCTTCCGACGCTGCTGCATATCGAAAGCATTTTGAGCTGGGGAAGGATAGGAATTTGTTGGATTTGGGAAGGGAATGGAGGTATTGGGATAGTAATCACTCTGATGAATAGGAGAAAAGCAAGTAGCAGTTTAGGACGTCGGGCGCGCGTATCCAATGTCATTTATTTATTCATTTATTATATAACTAAATACCACGGTATAAACATCCACTTACAGTATTTAGGCAGTATAAGTTTTACAAAAAAAAGATAAATAATTACTTAAAATAGAACTTATTACGTACAGGTAGACGTACACGTCACATTCATCCCTTTCATAAAATAGTAAGAATTGCCTAACAAGCACACTGCATCCATCCACAAACACATCACACTCTGGTTGCTGCCTCAGAAATTCGTTAATGTCTAAGAGCATGCGACAGAGAGGAGGCCATACCTACAACCACCGGACAGGCAGTTGAGGATGATATGACCTCATTTTATATCATTCTAATTTACTTGTTTTGAAATTTTACATACATACATATTATCACGTCTTTATCCCTTACGGGGCAGACAGAGCCTATGGTCATAAGACCGAAAGGCCACGTTTAGCGTGTTGGTGGGCGAAAAGGTGGAAAACTGAATCAAAAAAGTGATGGGTTGCTAGCCGCATCGCCTATTGTCATGATTCTTTAGATTTTCACCCATTTCCTTGACCGGCTTCTACGGTCTGCGCGGGAAGAGAAGCAGCTGGCACATTCTACGTTTTTTCTTTTCTCCCAGACCAGCATGGAAGAGCATGAAATTATTAATTATTGTTTAATAGCAACAGACTACTAGCGTTTCGGGATACAATGAACAACGTTAATACATTGTATGTTCCATATCAAAATCTAAAGTGACTAATACGTGCCCAAACATTACCTAAGATTTATGTTAAGTACAAAACACAGTCTATAATCGATTTATATTTTTTCAAGGATGTAAGAAATGCTTATCAGTGTCAAAACGTACGTATATAAACATACTAGCATATATTCGGCGAGCTCCGTGGCGCAGTGGTTAATACGCCAGCCTGCGACACGAGGGTGTCCGGGTTCGATCCCCGGTCAGGTCAAGATAGAAAATGATCTTTTTCAGATTGACCTGGGTCTTGGATGTTTATCTATATATGCATTTGCTATAAAATATAGTAACGTTGAGTTATTATCCCATACCACAAGTCTGGAACTTACTTTCGGGCTAGCTCAATCTGTGTGATTTGTATATATTTATTTTTAATATTACTTTACATGGTCGATGGAGCCTGAAAATTAAGCTGTCAAAAACTTACACAATAAACTTTCAGAGCCGAACTTTCGAGTCGTGACACGAACGAATATACTACGTTCTGCGAGCATTGTCCAGCGCCATCAATCACAATAACGGATGTATTTCTATTAATTAATGCGGACACAAGGTTTATCGCATTCCTGAACTGCGCGTGAGCGAGGTGAGGTTGTGTAAAAGGTCCTTATTGTTTGATTAAGAGTTACATGTCTGTTTTGTACACTGATAAAAAATTATTGAACGGGCCCTTTAAAATTATATTTAAATTAAGTTATTTATTTTTATAGTGAATATATAACTCAATATTGTTTGAATATTTTAAGCGTCTACCTGTTGCCGTTATCAATATCAAGCAAAAAACGAGCAAAAAAATCACGTTTGTTGTATGAAAGCCCTCTTAAATATTTGTTGTTATAGTGGCAACAGAAACCATTATCACATACATTCTCAAATTGTATATGGATTTTCGCTTATAACTTTTTTATTTATGGTTCTACGACTAAAAGTTACTGGACAAAAGTTGTAGATAATTTTATTTGCAACAAAGTTTTCCATCTTTGTGAGACCCATAGTTTGGACTAAAATAAATAGATTATTGTCTTGGAACGTCATAATTTAAATGTGAAGAGTATAAAATGTCTCCTCGGGAAACAAACGTCACATGTAATACCATTTATTTTTAATGGAATATTTCTTAAGCTTGCTTCGAGTGAGCTTTTGCTAACGGGCCATGAAGTTCATTTTCTTTTAAAATTAATATGTAGCTAGCTCTAAGTGAGCTTTCGCTACTTCACCGGGCGTTTGAGGCGAGGGCAGAGTGCCCTCAACCTTTATAGACAACATCACTAAAGGGACCCCAGGAGGGACGGACCTCGCCTTTGGGCGTTGCATGTGTGCGCAAGGCTTGGAGAGACAACAAACTCACATATTGCCTGTTGGGCCGCGTTCATGCAAGCCTGAATGGCCAATCTGAGACACATGAAGTTAATTTTTTTTTTGGTATGACTATATAGCTCCTTCCAAGTGAGCTTTCGCGGCGTCACCGGTCACCGGGCGTTCACTTGTTTTTTTTTTTACCATGTAGCTAGCTCCAATTGAGCTTTCGCTACTTCACCGCGCGTTGGCGTTCACATGAAGTTCATTAATAACATATCAGATTATTACAAAAACTATGATAGCGCGTTCTATTTTTGGATAAGCGCCATCTATTGATGAATGAACAAAACTAACGTTTATACAGAATTCTAAAGACTGGATTATATATATTTTGTCCTAAAGAGAGGTTTACTAACTTAAGAAATGAGTCTGTATTGTTAGGAAATACGTAATCTTCAAGTATTATTGAAGCAAATTAATGATTCCGAGGTAATCTGTAGAAGTCAGTTGCATAATTAATTAATAGTGCATCTACACCACAGACATGGAATGTTAATTGATTTGCTTAAATTAATGAATAGTTCATAAGACGGTAGGTTGAGCCAAAATATCTTGATCTTGTGAAGGTATTCTGGATCCAAACTGTTTTAAAACTTGTTGATCGAAAATACGACTTTACGTGACTTATTTTAGAAAACTACACTGCACATGATTATATGTATGTCTATAAAGTTACTTAATACTTAATGCCAATTATTCTGATTCAAAGTTAATCACAAAAAATATTTTGCGCCTAAATATTTTTATGGCACTTCCGCTTTGATTAAAGTTTTAAGTGTTACAAGAAAAGTTAACTTGATATATATTATGTACAAAAAAGCTACAATTTATTAATAAATAAATATAATTATAGAAATTAATCACACAATTTGAGCTAGCCCTACGAGTAAGATACCAACAATACTATATTTTATGATATATATTTATATAGATCCAAGACCCAGATCAATCTGAAAAAGATGGTTTTACGTCATGACTTGGCCGGGAATCGCACCCCAAACACTGAGCTACAGAGGTCCTCATTAATGCATGTAGGGTTGTAGGTATATAAAAAGTAATCGTTATGTGACATATAGAGAATATTTCTAATTTTAAGTTTTTTTTTTAATAAATTTATCTTAAAATCTCGATTATTCATTTAAATACCTCGAGTCATCCAAGCCCACGATTCTATACAATCTGAAACACTAGACGTGACATGCAACATCGTTTGCAAAACATTTCGGCTTTATTTACTAGCGCGTCAAACTCGCTGGATAAAGTCGTCAGTCGCTTGTAGCTCACTAGAGACCAATAAATTTCCCCTGGCAGTGTGTTCCCACGAAATGGTATCAAGATTGGGCCGGCCAGAGTGCCCGACACCGAACGGGGACACCTCGAAATGCTTTATTTTCGCTCTCGGCTTGTTTCGCGACATTTTGTTACGCTTTGTACCCTGTCACTCCGCTCTATGCATACGATGTAGCCAGGGGATTTATTGGCGCACGTACTCCGGTTAACTAGACTTATTCGTTTGTAAAATAGAGTAAGTGGAATATTATGAACTGGCTGTTTTGCTGTTATCTTGAATGCTGTGAGTTATACTTTTTGCAATGAAGGGGTACCATTTTAACAATCCTTGTGTGCCTAGACCTAAACTCTGTATCTTACTATACAAGAGAGGTTTAACTCAGTAGGTAGGTGGTTATCCAAAAAACAGAATCTATACTAATATTATAAAGGTGAAGAGTTTGTTTGTTTGTTTGTTTGTTTGAACGCGCTAATCTCAGGAACTACTGGTTTAAATTGGAAAATTATTTTTGTGTTGGATAGTCAATTTATTGAGGAAGGCTTTAGGCTATAAAACATCACACTGCGACCAAAGGAGCAAAGCATCAATCAAAAATGTTTTGAAAACGGGGAAAAATTATTCATCTATACTAATTAATCATAACAAAAATTGCCGCGGACGAAGTCGCGGGAAACAGCTAGTATAATATATGATCGTTATATAACTGCCTACACTACAGTGGTTAAGGCGTTTGCCTGTAGACCCGGGGGTCGTGGATACAATTTCCACGGGAAGCATACTTTATTTAGTTGTTTCCAGTTTGGTTAGGACATTGCAGGCTTGAATCACCTGATTATCTGATAATAAAGATGATTCCATGCTTCGGAAGGCACGTTAAGCCGTTGGTCCCGGTTGCCATCTGGTAGTAGTTGAAGGAACTATGTCATCAGGGTGTGCATGGTCGATTGACCGTGTCACCTACACGAAATGATGATGATGAGTTCTACCTATCAAATGTCATGTCGGATACCTCACGCTACACTAGCGCCTCCAGAAAAGAATGCACAAGCGATGTATTCATATTTTTTTAATATTTTTAATGTGACCCGATTCGGATGCGGTTTTTTTTATTTGAAATGAGGTTTTAAGACTAGACAGACATCAAAACCAGTGCAGCCATTATAGCCATAAGCACAGGAAATAGGAATTTTCGTGCCAGGTTGCTTCAATTTTTATTTTGGTATATTGAGAATTTATGCATAGAAAAAGACATCAACGCGTTATGTTATGAGACGAGAACAGTCATTGGTAAAGTTATGTGTCGGCAATAGGTATTATAACCGCACAAATTATAATACGTATTACAATACTGATTGAATTATTACCTATACTATTTTATTATTATATCTTTTGAATATATGACTAAGTACAACTGCAATATCTTTCCAAAAAAAGATTTTAGTGGGATACTTTTATTTTCGTTGTATCTCACTTATTAATCCCAATGTAACCACCTTCTTTATCTCTTACGCATTGTGCTATAATCACATGAATACCAAATGAATACATGAATACCTTAAGACTGCATGGTGTGCAGTCTTAAAGTCAAAAGACCCAAAAGCCACGTTTAGCATGTAGGTGGCAACAGAATCAAAGTAGTGATGGGTTGCTAGCTGCATCGGCTACTAAAATGATTCCTTAGTTCCCGCCCTAGGCGGGATTGCCTAAAAAGGCTTTTACTGCTCGGGAAGAGATGCAGCTGATTCATTCTACGTTTTTTCTTTCCTCCCAGACTAGCATGGAAGGGAATGTCGAATATTAAATTATAATACGGTCAGGGGTGTCCCCTTATAAGCCTGACCAGTAATTGAAGGTAAGTATGGCATCGGGTACGCGCACCCGGCCTCCCGAGCTGCTTGCTTTTCCCATTCATCCGACTGAGTAGTATCCCGTGGTAGTATCCCAATACCTTCATCCCCTTCACAAATCTAACTTTATATCCTTTCCCATCTTAAAAATGCTTCTGATGAGCACCAGCGTCCGAAGCACAAGAACCCAAAGAAATTGCGCTCGCCAACCCGCCTGCTAAGCGTGGCGAGTATCGCAATATCCTCCCATAGAACGAAGAATCCCTGGGAGCGGCCTGTCCAGCTTTTTACGGCTACAATGACGAATGATGATGAAATTCTGAATTACATTTATCTATGACCTAAAAGAGATACCTTATATTTCGCACATTTAAATAACTAGACCTGTCTTTATCACTCACGGAGGCTCACGTATCGTTGCTCAACTGTAACATCAAAGGCAGCGCATCGTGCTATAATTCATTATGGCGTTTCTGTAAATCAGATTAGTAAATTGATCCGAATGTTATAGCATAATTAGATCATTCCATTATCTTAAGTCTGTCGAAAAGTTCTAATAACGTAGACTTAACACATTTTAATAATCCATAAAAGTTCGTATTGTCACTCATTGTGACAGTGTGTGCTATAATCAAATAAACTATAGCACGATGCGTAGTCTAAATAGACAGCAATATCAAATCTAAACAAAGAGATCCTATACCTTATATTTCACACATTTAAATATCTAGACCTGTCTTTATCACTCACGGAGACTCACGTATCGTTGCTTAACTGTAACATCACAGGCAGCGCATCGTGCTATAATTCATTACGGCGTACCTGTTAATCAGATTAGTAAAATTGATCCGATTGCTATTGCATAATTAGATCATTACATCTTTAATCTGTCGAAAAATTCTAATAACGCAGACTTAACACATTTTAATCATCATGATCATCAGGTCTTTTTAGTCTCCACTGCAGGAGCATGACCCTCTCTGTACTACCGGAGCCATACTTGGCCAGAGAAGACAGAGGATTTGGCCTACACTCTCCTCGCGGGCCAGACGGGTTGGAGAGGACTCATTGATGTTTATGAGCTTTGTTTAGCTTGTATTTCCTAAGTCACCTCTTACGACCTTCATGGGAAGACTTGGAGCGGTCCTATTCTACTCTGCCGGAAACCACACATTTTAATAACTATCACTTATAGAGGTTCGCGTATTGTCACTCAACTGTGACAGTGTGTGCTATAATCAAATAAACTATAGCACGATGCGTAGTCTAAATAGACAGCAATATCAGATCTAAACAAAGAGATCCTATGCCTTATATTTTACACATTTAAATATCTAGACCTGTCTTTATCACTCACGGAGGCTCACGTATCGTTGCTCAACTGTAACATCACAGGCAGCGCATCGTGCTATAATTCATTACGGCGTTCCTGTAAATCAGATCGGTAAATTGAGCCGCTCTCTGCCATACGGCGCGCTGATGCACGAACTGCACTGCATTTGTGGCGAAATCATTTATTATTGAGGTGTTGCGACATGATGGGTACTCTGGGATAACGTTTATTTAAGAGATGCTCTTTGTGAAAATTAAATTAAGTATCATTAGATCCTGCGAGTAATAATAAATGGACATAGGCAGACTTGTAGTAACATTAGAATATTGCAGTCATAAACAATTGATAAGCAACAATTACAATATATAATATGGCGAGCTCCGTGGCGCAGTGGTTAACACGCCAGCCTGCCACACGAGGGTGCACGAGTTCGAGTCGCGGTCAGGTGAAGATTGAAAATTTATCTTTTCAGATTGGCCTGGGTCTTGGATGTTTATCTTTCTATGTATTTGTTATAAAATATAGTATCGTTGAGTTAGTATCCCATAACACAAGTGTCGAACTTACTTTGGGGCTAGCTCAATCTGTGTGATTTGTCCGTATACATTTATAAAAAAAATACAATATATATTACTAAAATGAAAAGCCTTGTTATAAAAATAAATCATTTTATGATTTTATTTTAGAAATTTGTGTAAAAAATAAGTGTGCAAAGCAGAGCGCAACCCAAATTTGTCTTGTCTAGTGTTTTGTAATGTTTTCGTTTGTCGATTATTACTATTATTTCTTAATATGGTTACGGCAACTATGAGTGTAAAAATAATATAAATGCGATACATACATAGTATCACGTCTTTATCCATTACGGGGTAGACAGAGCCTAAGGCCGTAAGACCGAAAGGCCACGTTTAGCATATTGATGGGCTTAAAGATGGATACGGAATCAAAAATGATGGGTTGCTGCATCGACTATTTTCATGATTCCTTAGATTTGCGCCTATTACCTCGGCCGGTTTCTACGGCCTGCGCGGGAAGAGAAGCAGCTGGTACGGTAGGTACATTCTACGTCTTTTTTTTCTTTTCCCCCAGACCCTATGTAAATCCTCAATGATACTGGACGATATCAATTAATAGCCAAACAACACACGACAGGCTCCGTTCAGTAGATATTGCACAATAAAGTCTTACAAGTCTAAGATTTAACGGCTATTTTTCAATTAAAACGTTTAATGCATTTCGTTTCAGACTCTATTGCTGGAATATAATAGCATTTATGGGCAATTATCAGCACATAAACACCTGTAATACCTTATTCAATTCGGCTAGTAAATTATCAGGGTCCAAGGCTTTCACCTCTCAACTCTGACTCCCAATTCGTTAAACATATATTCTGTTATTGAATGTAAAGTCTTCTCAAACGACATTTACATCTTTGAAAGTATCGAATGGCCGGTCGGTTTCCTGGCGATAAACAATTATTGAAGTAAGTAATCGCAATTTTTTTTTAAATCTATGTAAGTAATGCTATTGTTAAGCGAGTGCCGCGCGAACGAAAAACGTTGCTACTGCGTGCGCAGAACCATTAGGCGATGAGAAAAAAATATGAAAAGTCTTAATATTTTCATATTTATATTTTTATAAAAAAAAAGGAAAGGGGGGGCGACCCGAGATGTAAATATCAATATTTTCATGTGAGAATTATTGCTTTAGACGTAAAAAATACAAAGTTTTAGAAGAAAAATGTTAAATAATTAAAAATAAATAATTAAATAAATAAAAAGTTAATATTAAACTACTGGCTCCCATACAACAGACATGATTTTTTTGTCGTTTTTATAGATAACGGTACGGAACCCTTCGTGCGCGAATCCGACTCGCTTTTGGTCGGTTTTTTTATTAAAATAAATTTTGTTTTGCCAACTTTCTACAATTTTGTGTTAAAATTGCTAACATTTACCTATCCCACGGACACAATATAGTTTCAGTCGTATCGTATTTTGTTTGAAAGTTTTGTATCGCAACCCAAAGCGAGTTAGGTTCCCATTAAAAAACCTTTGGACCAAGAAAGATTCGGTGCGGTCTTTTTTTTTCTGGTAAGTATATATTGGTTTGAAATATATAAGATTACATGAACATATTTTGAAAAACAGAATTAAAGAGCCTTTTTAGAACAAATATTTTTTAAGAAGCATGTTGCTGGTGTTTTTTTGTGCCATTTCACTTATTAAGTACTGTATTGGCTTTTAGCTTAATCGACGACAACAAACTTAACAACACTAAAACAGCTGTTTTAAAGATACGGGGGTACATTTGATACAACCATTTTTTTTAAGTTTTGTCTAAGCGCGTGAATGTACAAGCGGCATAGCCTCTTTGGCATAATATTATAAGACACGCGATCCCGTCCATCATATCAAAACTCATAACAATAATTCCTCCCGATTAAGGACGGTCCACATAAAATGCTCAGATATAGAGGCTTGAGTGTAGTAGTCGTAGATGAACAAACACTTATTGTGTCGCTACGTCACCAATTATTGCACTGTGCGATCTATAAATTATATTTATGTTAGAGTTAAACAGTTATATACTATGTGAATATAGACCCCCTCTCCCTACCATGAAATAGGGTGAGGTTCGGCTCCACCCCCTCTCCCCTAAACACCACGTAATTTATGGACGTCCCCTAAGCGGGTAAGTATTGAATCTTTCAGACTATGTGACTGACGCCTTACCGGTATCGTAGTAGAACACTTACCGTGTCGCGACATCACCAATTATTGCACTATGCGATCTATAAATAATATTTATGATCGTGTTAAACAGTAATTTACTACGTGAATATAGATCCTCCTTTCCCTAGCATGAGATAGGGTGAGATTCGGCTCGACCCCCTCCCCCTAAACACTCAACAAAATAATGGACGCCCCCTAAGCAGGTAAGCATTGAATCTTTCAGACTATGTGACTGTCGCCTTACCGGTATCGTAGTAGAACACTTACCGTGTCGCGACATCACCAATTATTGCACTACGCGATCTATAAATAATATTTATGTTCGTGTTAAACAGTAATTTACTATGTGAATATATCCTGCTTCAAGCTGGAATTCAATTAATGTTTTACCTTATAAAATATAATGGGATTCGTCCTCAGGGCTTGTTTTAATCATACGTTATTTGAGGGAAACGGTTTATAATTTACTAATAATGAGCAAGAGAATGTATGTACCTATATACTCATATTATTAAAAGGAATTAGTATAATTTATGGCACATAATCAATTAATATTTTCGTGTTTTTTAACATTTAAAAAACTAAGGTATATGAGACTATGGGAATGCATCTTGTTGTTGTGGATGTGCAGTTTTACATAACTATGCAAGATCCAAGGGGGAATTAAATTATTATGGAAGTAAATTCATAATAAAACTCTCGAACATTGGTGTCACATTTTTCAAGTTGCCTATAGGCACCTGCCTGTCTAGGCATTTTCCTAGGTTGATTAAGAGTCCTGCGATTTGCAGGTCCTGCATTCACTAATATAAAAGTCCATCGCCGATGGTAAGTTACATAATATCCCCTGTTTTGTTTATCGGATCTAATTGGATATCGTCATTATCATTTCGAGTAGGTGTCACGGTCAATCGACTATGCACACCCTGGTGTCAGAGTTCTTAGGAACCGCCTCTCGGCCGTCACGTCAGAACGTGGTTCAAATTTATTCGGATACTTTTTAAATTTTATATAGATAAATAAATATATATGGATATACCAAACAAATTGAGCTAGCTCCACAGTAAGTTGTGAACTTGTGTAATAGGATTTCTCAACGATACTATATTTTATAATAGATACTTATGTAGATAAACATCCAAGACCCAGGTCAATCTGAAAAAGATAGTTTTCCATCATGACATGACTAGGGATCGAACCCGGACACCCTCATGTCGCAGGCTGGCTCGTTAACCACTGCGCCACGGAGCTCGACTATATATTTCTTTCTTATTTTAATATATAAAACAAAGTTGGGGTTGTTCGAACATTTATAACATAAAAACGGGTGAAACGATTTTTAAAATCTTTGCTTTGTTGGTTTTGTTATCGCCCCGAATTCCAGAATAACTATTCAAATAAAAGAAATATTTACGATAAGAAAATAATAGGGAAACGAAGTTCACAGGGACAGCAAGTTTCTTAATAGGTATATGCAAAATCGAAAAACTTTAACGTTAAAAAGAATACGCCGAAAGAAACTCAATCCAGGCTTGGCATATCTGAATTGCATTTCAGAAATCTAGATGTCTTGCTGCAATGTCTAGTATGTATGGGTATGTATTAATCAGGCCAAAACGGCTGAACGGATTTTTACGAAAGTTTGCACACAGATAGGTTATTACCTGGATTAACACAGGCTACCTTTCATCCCGGAAAAAATACTGTTAATGCGGGATCAACATTAACGTGAGCGGAGCCGCGGGCGACAGCTAGTAGATTATATTTTTGACAAGATATACTACGAATTTGCCTAAACTGATCTGTTTGGGAGGAGAAACAGGTGATAGCTATGTAACATTGACTCCTAGAGTATCATCATCATAACAGCCACATGAAGTGCACTGCTGGTGGTCACAAGAGGCTTATTGAATAAAAATCCTTGGTACTAAGCGAAATTTAATTCGAATTAACCGACCCCATTACAAAGTGTGTCACATTTTTTCACCAAGTAGTGATCGGTCTCTCGTTTGTCAAATCACAGTTGACATAGCCTCCTCCAAGGATATACTCATCACGCTTGGCAGACGGGTTGGTGAGCGCAGTTTATATAGGCTTATCTCGTTTTCCGACGCTGCTGACCATTGCAACTGTTTTTTAAGCGAGGGAATGGTAGGAGTTTATTGGAATGTGTTAACGGGATTATGGTACTTACTTAGATGGATTGGGGATGAGGAAGTAGCAGATTGGGTAGCCGGGCGCGCGGACAGGCAGTTGAAGAGGGCACATCTGACCATAGACACTAGAGCTTTAAGAGGAAATCGTTGGGGCGTATTTCCATACAAGCGTAGTCCCCTGATTCCCCGCCGGATAGTACCAGTAGAGCAATGATTTCTTACCAAAAATATATATGGATATAGTAGCATGTCTCTATGTTTTATTTTTTTTTCAACATTTAATTATTTAAGGAGATATGAACCTTAAACCTGAAAAATTGTTGAGAATTTCCGTTGTGTACAAAAACATCAAGAAAACAAATTCGATGCGATTACATTAGAAAAAGAAAACACAGAAACAGCCACAGCTTAATTAAAATTGTTAATGAAAAAAGAAATTAAATCAGTTAATGTGGTTAGGTTTTGGAGAAGAAATCAGGGGACTACGAAGCGTTAATTTTGTGTAATTTTCATAGGTATTTTCGGTCGGAACTGCAGTTGTCTCTATCGCACTCTGCGGGGGTTGTGTGGGCACACAGCGCGACAGCAATATATTTTACAAATACCTATTTTTCAATTCTCTCGAGCGCAGCAAAATTAGATTAACAGAACCGGATGTAACAACAATATCTGTAAATCTAGACTACGGCGGCCTATATTAAGGTATCTGATTGGGATAGACGTAATATATCTTCCTAGGCGTTAATAGCTCGGAACGATCGGGTTGCCTATTATTTTGTCAAGCTTCGATTTATAGATGGCAGCACTAACGGTAAGCTTTGTCGGAGTCCCATGGAGCACTTGGTTTCAGGCAGGGAGCTCACAATCTTATGGAGTTGGAATTATCAAACAGGAATAGAAAAAATATTTTTTAAATAAATATATACGGACAAATCGTAGACATAATGAGCTAGCCACTAAGTAAGTATTCTTGCTTACTCTTAAAGTTTTGTTTTGGGATACTAATTCAACAATACTATATTTTATAACAAATACAGGCATAGATCTCAGACCCAGGTCAAACTGAAAAAAAGCAACGGGTTGCCATCCGGAAATGCCGGCAGAAGTGAAAACTCGCTTTTGCGGCGCTCTCAGTTCAAGTGTCTGTCTTACGAATTTTCGATCAGGTCACGTGTTGTGACGCGAGTTTAACATTTTTACCCATTCCAAAAAGTGCACAGCGCAGCTAAAGATTTTTTTACTTGAAAAAAATCTTTATATCCTGACCGGGAGCAAACCCAGGACCTCCAGCGTGACAGCCGGGCATGATAACCACAGGCCACAGAGATCGTCGTTGTCGAGAAGACAATACTCGTAATTTACAAGAAACTCATCCCCAATAGCGAAATTGTATTACGATACTCATTACAGCCCTTGACATTGACATTTTAATCAAAAATTTAAATTATAACAATAATTAATAATACAATCACGAAAAGGCACCATATTTTTTTGAGCAAAAATAAACTTAGATTTTTTTGAGACAGGAAACGACAATAAGCGTTATACCAATCAGACTATAGAGTTTAGCTAATACGAGTAGAGATTCCATAGCTGAATGTCTTGACATTTTTGACGTGATAACGTCTTATAAATCGATGAAAGCCGGCTGCACGAATGAAAAAGCGTGCAAGAAAGAGCGCAGAACCAGCAATAGAGGCCAATCGGCCTAAGGGTTCGGCTTGTGACGCATCTATCGGAAGCGTTTGGTTTGTGACGCATCTAGCTCTCTTCCATAATGTAAAATTTTTCGTCTGTAAACCGACTTAACAACAACCAATTTTTTTTTTCTTTTTATAGATAGTACTCGTAATGTCTTAGCAGCCAACATAAAATGTGTTTGATTTAATTTTTATTTCCTAACCAACTACACCAAGACAAATGTGTGAACGACGGTTATTGGCAATGGCAAAAATTACGATAAACTACCAAATATGGCTGGTTAGCCTGTAGATGCGATTTCATATTAAAATTGAGAACTGAAAAGATATTGGGTTTACATATGAAATTGGCGTTTTCTATAGAGAATTTCTAAATATGTTTTAGTAGTCTACGTTTTTAGTACTTTCGGGTTTGATAAGTTCAACTAAAGTAAAAATTTGCATGTATTTACGAATAACAGTAAACATGATTTACGCATTATAAAATGTACAAAAGTTTAGCAAAAGAATAGAAAAATGGCGACATTTTGAATCATTACGGACACATCTGAAACGAGTTCCTTTCATGAGCATTTTTCAATAGTTAAATTAATAAAAACAAAAAATATCCATGCAGATTGTTAATAATATAGTCTCCTTTCAAGTTTAAATAAAAAAAAATGTGATGAACTGAAAATCAGTGATTAGGAACAAAATGGAAAGCTGCAACTTATTATACCCAGGGGTTGGAATACCGGTAAAATTAATTACCGGTACCTCTATGAAACGACAGTACCGTTAATTGGATTGGTACCGGTACATTTGGTAACGGTAATAATCAAGTACCGGTACCTCTATAATACAACGGTACCGGTAATTGGATTGGTACCGGTACCTCAATAAAACGACGGTACCGGTAATTGAATTGGTATCAATAAGTTTAATAACAGAAGTACCTGTACTAAATACCGGTAAACAGTACCGGTACTCGTATCGGGAATTTTCATTTTGTTAATGTGTGTCATTGCCGTGTTGTGCATGTGCGGCGTGAGGCGGGGGCCGACAATGGGGCGGCACTTTTGCAGTGGAGCGAGTCCCATGCGGCGCAAGGCAACAATGCGTAGGTACCGGTAAAATTAACGCAATTTTAATACCGTTAAAATTTGACAGAATAGAAGTACCGGTACTTACCGGTACTTATAATGTGAATTTGGTACCGGTAACAAGTAGCGGTAAAATTACCGTTAACTGTTAACAATATTATTACCGTTAAATACTAGATTACCGGTACCCCATATTAACGTTAAAATTTTAACAGAATGGTAATACCGGTACTTACCGGTACTTATAATGGGAATTTGGTACCGGTAACAAGCCCTGATTATACCCCGAAGGGTGAGAAAGTAAGTTCTCTATTATGTTACCAGCTCCTTGGCATAGGGCTCTTGATAGATACCATCGATGGATAAGCGGGACTCGAAAGGTTAGACTTGTAAACAGTACGATTGTGTGAAAGAGAAATGCCTCTATAGGTTCTTAATTAGATACAGGTTCCAACAAACGGTTTGTTCGCAATGAGTATATAAATCGTCGTTTTATTGGCTGAGAACTTTTCAACACGTGGTGGAACCACGTCTTAGCTAAAATACTATCCCCGTGGCAGTGATGCTCGTTTTCCCATGTTTATTCCCTTTTGAATCTTGTGCTAATCAATTCGTATAAGGATGAAAGTAAATCTTACTTGAATGGGATCCGTAGATTATAAGTGAGTCAAGGGGATAGTCGTGATGAAAATTTATTTGTACGATTGAAAGGCTACAGAGATAAGTATGGTTATCAAACTAACAGAAATTGCCGCGGACGAAGTCGCGGGCAACAGCTAGTCGCTAATAATTTTCAACTATTATCTAAACATTGGAGTGTTATTATGATTAGTTAAAACAAATTAAGGGACTTTTATGTAATTTTATGGTGGTAGGTATATAATTTACTAAAGTAGTAAAACAGAATACTGACCACTACTGGTTGACTGGTAGAGAATGTTGAACATTAAGTCCGCTCTTTGTTCCATTGTGGTCAATAAAGATTTATGAATAAATAAAACATGAACAGCAATAAAAATAAATTTTGTCATTATTTCATCCTACAGTTCCGGTTAATTTTGAACTTACCAATTCAACATACAACAAGGTAAGAAAAACCCTGTCCGATCCTTGAAGGGGTGATTCAGCCCGTCGATATAAACAACTGTTCCTATGGGACCAAAGTTATTCTAAGAACTATTGTATTCTATTTTATGTGAAACTAGCTGTTGCCCGCGGCTCCGCCCGCGTTAGTGTCGATCCCTCGGGAACAGTAGAATTTCCCGGAATCAAACATACCCTATGTCCTTCCTTGGGCCTCACACCTCCATACCAAATTTCATCCAAATCAGTTCAATGGTTGAAGCGTAAAAAAACGACAGACAGAGAGTTACTTTCGCATTTATAATATTTGTATTAGTTTGGAAGTATGGATATTATTTATACTTCTAAGTCCAGAAATGAGAAAATTTCCATAAAACCTTTACCCTCCCATTTTACCCCTTTAGGAGTGAATTTTGTCCATTTCACCCACATATATGTTTTTTAATTGTAATCGAGAACTTACATAGCTATTTATTTTCATACTTCATAGTCCAGAAATAAGAAAATTTCCAAACTAACTTTACCCCCCTTCGGGGGGATTTTATTTTCCAGCTGACTTACACAGATCTTTTTCAATTGTAATCGTGAATTTATTTACTTATTTTCATACGTCTAAGTCCAGAAATGAGAAAATTTCCATACAAAGTTTATACCACCCACCCATCCCCATTTACCCCTTAATTTCATCTACCTACACACATCTTTTTTTAATTTTAATCGAGAAATATATACCTACTTTCATACTTCTAAGTTCAGAAATGAGAAAATTCCATATAAATTTTACCCCTTTAGTAGTTAAATTTCTTAAAAATCCTTTCTTAGTGCTCACTCACATCATTAAAAGAAGGGGTTCGTACAGGGGTGTACCAAATTTCAAGTTTCTAGGCGCAGCAGTTTCGGTTGGTTTGCCGTTTGCCCGCGGCTACGCCGCCGCTGTTAGTATCCATCCCTCAGGAACAGTTTGGACCCTTAAACGGGTGACTCAGGTCATCAATATGAACAACTTTTTCTATGGGACCAATGTGGGGAACTCAAAAAAAATTCGTCATTTCCATAAAAAAGAGTCCTGCCGCCCGGCCAGTCTGAATAAGCATGTCGAATTTTTTTTTGAGTTCCCAGCATTGTTCCCATAGGAAAAGATGTTCATTTTGATGGTCTGAGTCACCCCTTTAACCCCAAAACGATAAAAAATTCACCGTGTATATTTGCAGGCAAACTAATGCCTTGAGTTCATTCAAATGACGATAACTTTTTTTTTTAGAACCGATTTTGATGAAACAAACTTTAGATGTTTTGCTGAGTTAATACAAAGCAATTGGTGAAAGTTTGAAGTAAATCGGTTCAGTATTTTCGGAGATAATCGTGATCATACATACAGACAGACAGACAAAAAATTTTTTGCTTTCTATTATTCTTTTTATGTGTCCCTCTATCCATTTCAGTCAAAAATTTTAAATGTACAGACAAAATATTTTTACTGTTTTATTATATGTATAGATATAGATAAAACATCACTATCATTATAAAAAAAAATAACTACGTCAGAGGCCGAGAGGCGGTTCCGAAGAACTCTGACACCTGGGTGTGCATGGTTGATTGACCGCATCACCAACACGAAATAATGATGATCTCAACAATTTTTAAAAAGCAACAAAGATAAAAAAGGAATTTGGTTAATGTAAAACAAATAATGCAATCGACCTATCCGAATTGTAGGCGAACGCCTCTTAAGTCTCCGATTAAACCCGACTAAGTACTGTTTATAATAAATTAAACTAAGTTCAGACCAATATATGTCCAAAATAATTTAACACTACCATTATGACATTTTCTCAGTTTGCATCTACTCAATTATATAAATATCCAGTTGGTATTTTATATAATAGGACTGATAGGCATAAATGCAGATTTACATTAGGCAAGTTATTTTCAGTTAATATTTGAATCGGTACCAAAACGATACGTGAAGCTATCACAGAGCAAGAAATTCGCCCGCGCGCTACGAGCGGCATAATTATTCCTAGCTCTGTGCGTAACTCTTTTTCAATATTTGCTAGGTTAAATAATACTAAGATACAGATTTCACACACCATACGAAGAAACTTTGTAATTGAGGCACTAAACAAATTAAAATATATTTAGTGTTAATAAGAGTACAATGTTATGAACAGTATACTTTTATACTCAGTATACTTATTTCATCATCAGGTCCATTTAAGTCTCCACTACATGGCCAGAGCAGTCAGAGGACTTGGCCTACACTCTTCACGCTGGCCAGACGGGTTGTAGAGGTCTTACAGATGTTTATAAGCTTTGTTTAGCTTGTATTTCGCTTAGCGATAAGTCCGCCTTTGTACCAATTGTGAGATTTGTTTTTCCCATTTTGTGTTTATTTGGTGCAATAAAGAATTGTTCATTCGTTAATTCATTCATTCATTTCTTAAGTCGCCTTCTATGACATCCACGGGAAGACTTGGAGTGGTCCTATTCTACTCTGCCGGATACCACACGGCTTATTTAATCAAAACTTAATTATCCTTACGAAAAACTCATTGTACAGTATATGAAAGGATGGTAGATACGAGTTAATAACTAACCCTTCTTGGCAGTCGGGTTTTTACCGGACGGTGCCGCGCCGTTGAACGGCACAGCAACCTACCGTTGAACGGCGCGGCGCGGCGCCGTAGCTGTTGAACGACACGGTACCACAGTGCCGAACAAGTGGACGGTACGATTACACCGTACCGTAGAAATATGGCCGAGCTATTAGGGTAATCGTTAAGCCAGACTAACGCTAGTAACTCAACCAATGTAAAACTCCGTCTTAATATTTACCAACACCAATACACGCAAATCAAAGAACAAAGCGAACCAGGGCACTGTTACACTATATTGTGGAGGTGACGCAAGTTATCTGTCGCATCCAAGATGGCGGCTATTGAGCGGTGTGACGAAAGGACGCGCCGTGAAATCGCTCGTAACAATGTATGGGCTTTGCCGGTCGCGCCAAATAGTGCAGTGCGAATCGATCTTGCTAATAAAAGGAAAAGTTGTTGTGTTCGACAGGTTCGATGTGTTGTTTTAAAAACTCATTAAATATTGAAATGGGTTCTTTCATCAACCACAGATTGATAAACACCTTTTTGTTCAAAATAGGATAATTGTATCGCTTTTTGAACGTCATATTTTTCCTGTTATTTAGTTTTGTTTTATTATGTTTGCTAAATTGAAAAACTATTAGCGTTTCGGAATGACCACTGCTGAGAAGAATACGCCGAAAGAAACTCAGTCCAGTCTTTGTCTCTAGTTGTCTGAAGGGCATTTTAATTTATCATCAATGCTAATAATAAATCTGTAAGGGTTGGTCGTGGAGTATGTAATTTAAGTAGCCTATCCTGTGTCCGGTACGTCTAAATAAAATTCGTTTAAGAATTATGAAGGAACATACATAAAGAAAAAGATTTAAAAATCCTCAATTTAGTTTCAGTATCATGTATAGAGCCTATAAACACGATATCTCTGAAAACAAAGTAACTTACTCCATGACCAAGCCTTACAGATTATTAGTATTGAGTATTGTATTGATTACACGATTTTAAAGCACACAAGGCTCAATCATAATGACTAGCTCCGTGGCGCAGCGGTCAACACGGAGTGACCGGGTTCGATCCCCGGCCAGGTCAAGATGGAAAATGATCTTTTTTAGATTGGCCTGGGTCTTGGATGTGTATCTATATATGTATTTGTTATAAAATATAGTATCGTTGAGTTAGTATCCCATAACACAAGTCTCGAACTTACTTTGGGGCTAGATCAATCTGTGTGATTTGTCCGTAAAAAAAAAATAATAATAATGACGTCACGATGTTAATCTGTTATATAACAGTTTCTGTTAAGCATTTTACTAATGAGTTGTAGTTTGTGATCAAATATAATGTTGTATAATATTATTTGTGGATAGTCTTCGCCGTTGGGGTTTCTATTCTTAGTATTTAATATTTTTTATATATATAATGAATTTAACAGCGTTACAATTTGAACTTATAACTAAGGATGAGATTATAATATACAAGACCAATTACAGAATCCATCAAGAAAATACCGAAAGTATACAATTTCGAAAGCAAGCGGCTCATCAAACAAAAAAGTATTACGGGTACCTTAACCTAGGCACATTATTAAATAGAAATTCAAATGACAGTTCCCTTTTCTTTATAGGTAGACATACGGGTAGTACATAAGTACTTATAAAAATATATTATATACATATAATAAATTAAATATTATTATACAATAAAATTAAAGATTAAGAAGTTTTATTTTAGGGACACAGAAAAAAACGATGGTGAGAGGAGCAAAGGCTACATAGGAGTAGCCGTTATAACTCAAAAGCAATTAGAAGTTCTGCTTTTTTACACCAACGAAAAAACATTATATAGAAAGTTCTGCTTTATGCTTTGACAAGACTAAACTTTTTTTCGTGCCATGCTTAAAACACCCCTAACATATACATAATAGAGAGAGAACTGGCATTAGAGCATACGGAGAGCCGACCCTAAATAACAAGAATGACTAGGATTGATGATGAAGATGATAAAAACGATATGTGATTTCAATCAAATACCGATTTTTAGAAAACGCATCTTTATCAAAACCTCTTTAAATAAAGTTGTTTTAACCACCTTCCTTTGGGTCTACAGGAGCAGTGTAGACCCGGAGGTCGTGGGTTCGATTCCCACGGGAAGCGTACTTTGTTTAGTTGTTTCCAACTGGAAGGCTTCAAGCTTGCAATGTCCTAACCGAACTCGGTTAGGACATTGCAAGCTTGAAACACCTGATTGTCTGATAATAAAGATGATTCCGTGCTTCGGAAGGCACGTTAAGCCGTTGGTCCCGGCTGCCATCTAGTAGTCGTTAAAGGAACCACGTCAGAGGCCGAGAGGCGGTCCCAAAGAACTCTGACACCTAGTCGAAATGATGATGATGACCACCTTCTAACTGCGGTCATATTGGAATTCCTTGGGAGAGGCCTATGTCCAGCAGTAGACAGCTGATATGATGATGATGAACCACCTCTAACTGCAACTACGTGGTGTTGATCCTATTACTCATATGGTTTGTATAATTATTATCAAGTTTACAAAAATAGAATTGAAGATAGCAAGACCAAAGGTCTTTTTAGGGTTTCGCACCCAAAGGGTAAAAACGGGACCCTATTAATTTCGCTCCGCTGTCCGTATGTCTGTATATTGACTTTAAAAATAAAATTAATATTAAAGGTTGGGTCACATACAACAGACATGATTTTTTAGCCCTTTTTATAGATAACGGTACGGAACCCTTCGTGCGCTAGTCCGATTCGCACTTGACTGGTTTTTATAATGTATTTTAAAGTACTCTCATTACTTGCCAACACTACATGCGATGAGTATTCATTTCCCCCTTTGCTAAATTAATATTAAAGGGGGGGGTCACATACAACAGACATGATTCTTTTTATAAATAACGGTACGGAACCCTTCGTGCGCTTTTCCGATTCGCACTTGGCTGGTTTTTTATAATGTATTTCAAAGTACTCTCATTACTTGCCAACACTACATGCGATGAGTATTCATTTCCCCCTTTGCTAAATTAATATTTAAAGGGGGGGTCACATACAACAGACATGATTCTTTTTATAAATAACGGTACGGAACCCTTCGTGCGCTAGTCCGATTCGCACTTGGCTGGTTTTTTATAATGTATTTCAAAGTACTCTCATTACTTGCCAACACTACATGCGATGAGTATTCATTTCCCCCTTTGCTAAATTAATATTTAAAGGGGGGGTCACATACAACAGACATGATTCTTTTTATAAATAACGGTACGGAACCCTTCGTGCGCTAGTCCGATTCGCACTTGGCTGGTTTTTTATAATGTATTTCAAAGTACTCTCATTACTTGCCGACACTACACGCGATGAGCATTCATTTCCCCCTTTGCTATTGCCGGCGGCTTTTTTGTTCGAATACGTCTTGTATTATCTGATAATCTACATGCTACATTCCGGAGTCAGTTTGGCATTCAAGCTATGCGGCATTCAATTTATTGGGCGGAAGTGTGTGTACTGGGACGATTTGGTGATTTTGTTTTAAATTTATCCTTATTCTTACTAATACTATAAACTAGCTTTCGCCCGCGGCAAATTTTGCATACATATCCCGCATAAAGACCCGCGGGCGAAAGCTAGTTAAAATTATAAAGGAATAAAAAACTCATATACACGTATAGACAAGACACATGCGTATATCATAATATGTTTTTTTTGGTAAGTTGCAAAAAAAGGGAACGGATGAGGGTTTTCTCAGATGTTTACCACCAGATGGCTGCTCTGAGTCGTCAGATAAATAATAAATATAAATAAATAAATATAAAAGATAAGCTGCTGTCTTGGATAATATTTTCAAGAAGCAACAACTGACTTAACCTTTTGTACGCCAGCGCTTGTTTACGTTAGTTCACGTCAGACGCCAGGCTAGTACAAATTGTAATAACTTTATTTGTCAATGACGTCTCAGTCACACGACCGTTTTGCAACTAAAGTGGTCAATGGCGCCCAATAGGTTAATGTAAATATAACAGCTTACCGAACTCGAGTTCTTGGCGGGAATTTCGGCGGAATGCACGGTTTTTGTATTGGATTGTTTTGCAAATTGCTTCTAGTGGACTTATAATGTGAAATCGGTGTAATTTCGTGTTATAAATGCCCATTTTTATGAACAACTAGCTGTTGCCCGTGACTTCGTCCGCGGCAATTTCTGTTATTGTACTGTCGCGGACATTTTTTTTAATTTTTTGGGTAACTTGTACCGTTCACGCATCGCACGCGTCGGATGTCCTCAACTATGAATAATTTTCCCCCGTTTTCAAAACATTTTTTATTAATGCTTCGCTCCTATTGGTCGCAGCGTGATGTTTTATAGCCTAAAGCCACAAGTAGTCATCTGCTGGACATAGGTCTTTCCCAAGGATTTTTAATACGACCGGTTGGAAGCAGCCTGCATCTAACGTCTTCCCGGGACTTTACTCAGGTCGTCCATTACCATCTGGTCGGTGGGTGTCCAACGCTGGTACGTGGTCGCCATTCGAGAACCCTTCTGCCCCATCGGCCATCGGTTCTACGCGCTATGTGTCCCGCCCACTAGCACTTTAAAGAGGTAATCCGCTGAGCTATGCCCTTTGTTCTAGTTACGAATCTCCTCGATTTTGGTTCTATCTCATAGAGAAGGACATGCTAGTAAGGTAACCTATTGGCGACACGCACGACACGTATAACATTAACAATCTCATAGCAAGATAATTAACCTCTCCAGTAATTACTGCTTTGATGTATTCATTTCAGACCGTAGCGCGTGCGACGCGATTCGATCTTATCGGACGATCAGACGACAGACGAGTCCGGTCAGACGCGTGTCCAAACACTGTGATGTTCTGTGACAATACCTGACTACTGATATAAATGAAATACTTCTGATTTACTGTTCTTACGTCATCTTGTTTGTTATTTAATTCCTTGTTTTATTCGTCTTTTACTTCAGCTGGGATTACTATTCAGGCTCTGAAATGATTACGTTAAGATTCTTTTGCGGGCTGCTTACTTGAGTTAACCAATCCGTATTGGGTATTGGGTGTCAAATCTTAATTCCTTGGTATCTTTGACTTTAGGTAATTTGGTGGAGTATCTCTTTAATATTATTTATCTTCTATATTTTATAACTTAATATGCCAACCAGCCAGCAGACTTCTTGGCCATTTTGTTTATTAAAAGAAGATATAATGAGTTGAGTTATAACATAATATCTTCTTAGATAGACCATTTACTAGTGATTACCAGTCTGACTGCATTAATTTCACTGCGGACTGCGGCGCGTGCGGACGTGATGCGATCTTATCGGACGATCAGATGACCAGGGGTTGGAATACCGGTAAAATTCATTACCGGTACCTCTATGAAACGACAGTACCGGTAATTGGATTGGTACCGGTACATTTGGTAACGGTAAAAATCAAGTACCGGTACCTCTATAATACAACTATAATACCGGTAATTGGATTGGTACCGGTACCTCAATAAAACGATGGTACCGGTAATTGAATTGGTATCAATAGGTTTAATAACGGTAATAACAGAAGTATCTGTACTAAATACCGGTAAACAGTATCGGGAATTATCATTTTGTTGTGTATGTGCGGCGTGCGTGAGGCGGGGGCCGACAATGGGACGGAACTTTTCCAGTCGAGCGAGTCCCATGCGGGGGACGGCATCAATGCGTAGGTACCGGTAAATTTAACGGAATTTTTAACACTATTATTACCGTTATTTTTCTATGATTACCGTTAAAATTTAACAGAATAGAAGTACCGGTACTTACCGGTACTTATAATGTGAATTTGGTACCGGTAAAATTACCGTTAACTGTTATCAATATTATTACCGTTAAATACTAGATTACCGGTACCCCAAATTACTGTTAAAATTTTAACAGAATAGTAATACCGGTACTTACCGGTACTTATAATGGGAATTTGGTACCGGTAACAAGCCCTGCAGACGACAGACAAGTCCGGTCAGTCGCGTGTCCAAACACTGATATATTTCATAGTGACAATACTAGAGACAGATGGGATATTGGTAGATGAAATACGTATGAAATCTTACTAATGCATTATTATATCTATGATAATATTATAATAGCGTGGTTTTCGGCAGAGTAGAATAGGACCACTCCAAGTCTTCCCGTGGATGTCGTAGAAAGCGACTTAGGAAATACAAGCTAAACAAAGCTCATAAACATCAATCAGACCTCTCCAACCCGTCTGGCCAGTGAGGAGAGTGTAGGCCAAATCCTCTGTCTGCTCTGGCCAAGTATGGCTTCGGTAGTACAGAGAGGGTCATGCTCCTGCAGTGGAGACTAAAAAAGACCTGATGATGATGATAATGATGATGAATATTATAATGTGAAAGTTTATAAACAAATTAAAGGATGTATGTTAAATGTTGTTGTTTCTTACTCCATCGTAAAGAGCCCGATATTATTAGCGCCTACATATGTTAAATAACACCGGGCTTGATCCCTACTGGGACGGGTGATCGCAAATTCGCAAGGAAGGGATGTTAAGTCTTCCCGTCCCGGCTGACGTGATCGTTGGTAGCAGTTATTTCGCTATGTCCGATGCCTTAAGGCAGTTTGTGAAATCGACACCAGTGTTGGCCATTTACACACACACGAAAAAGGAACAAATAAACTTCTCCGTGCAAAAATTAGACATAAACATACTAGACATACGTTTATTTGCTACTGCAACATACACATCTAACACAATAATAAAGTATTACAATACGGATTATGTAAAATAAAATATAAACGACTGGACGTATTTTGCTGAAAGTTAACAATGTTATAGCTGATAGATCAGAGTAGGAAATAGGCTAACTACGCGAACGAAGTTGCGTTAAAAGCTTTAAAATGTCATAAATATTGTATAAGGGACACTGGCACTGGCAGTATCGGTAAATCGGTGTCCACAACGGGGCGCGAGTCGCGCCGCGTTGCATCGCTCATCGGTCTAATACTTTTTAATTTTTAAACCCGGATACAAATGCGCCCGGACGCTCCCCGGACGCCCTCTATATTAGGATAAATCCGGGCGGATGGCAACCCTATGTAGGTAGTAAGATTTTGTAAAAAGTGAAAATTAAAGAAATGTAATTTTGTTACTCGCAACTTCCTGGGTTTCCATCACACCTACTCCACAAATATGTGGGTAATGAAAAAAAATACTAGGTGTATTATTTCAGAAATTATCTCATTACATCGATCTCTCTTTAAAAGTAACCAAATAAGGTCTAGGTCTGGGTTCACAGGGCACAGTGGCCGTCATAACTAGCAGCTAATAGCCCTGTCTCGGTTATGGCACTGTACCATCTGTAATGTATGGGAGGGGTATTATTCCTGTCTCAAATAACATATTATTGAAAGGTTTCTCAGGTGTTTTTAAAGTTTTGAACGCAATTTATGAAAAAGACAGGTTATAAATATTAAAGTTAGTAAATTTTGTTTAAATATTATAAATTATAATATATGTTTATAATACGTTATCTTAGCTGATGTCTATATATTATATACGTGAAGCAAAAACTTTGCACCCTTTTTACGAATATGCAATTTCGGAGAATGACGGAAGAGTATCAAATTTCACACACTTAAAGTTGCAATTTTTTTATATCTTACAAAAAATAACGTGTAAATTAATTATGACTGAATTTCGACCATTAGACAATCACTACTAAAAGTCCCATATTTGAATCATAACCTACACTAAATTATAAAGATTCGATTGTTTGTCAGTTTGAATTGAATAAGCTCCTAAACTTCTGGAGCGGTTTGAAAAATTCTTTCACCATTTGAATCCTACATTATTCCTGATGAACATAGGCTATAGAATAAATACCTAAATCTATCCGTGCAAAGCTGAGGCAGGCCGCTAGTCTATGACAAACTTAAATAAAAGCAGTAAGTTTACGCTCTTAGCTCATATTTAAAATTATTTTTTACGATTAGTAATTTAACTAATCATCGTAATACTAGAAGATCAAAACATAGGATCCAAACGTAGCTATTTTTTCTCCTGGAGTTTTCTGGTAAATATTTATTTTTGTTGCGACTACGTATTCTTTTAGTGATGCTGGTACCAAGATTTCAATATTGACAGAGGGTTCAACCGATATACCTATAACCGTTCCAGAAATAAACACAAACGTAAGTAAAAATTAAAGGACGACGGCGAGACGGCACGTAAAAACTCGTTTCTTGACTTGCCCTTTGCCTTTTTGAGTTGTCCCTTTTTAGGGTTCCGTACCCAAAGGGTAAAAACGGGACCCTATTACTAAGACTCCACTGTCCTATCTATCTGTATCTCTAAATTGTGATAGTTAGACAGTTGACGTTTCAACAGATTGTATATTTCTGTTGACTTTATAACAACAAATACTAAAAACAAAATAAAATTAATATATAAGTGGGGCTCCCATATAACAAACCTTAATAATGGCACGGAACCTTTAGTGCGCAAGTCTTTTTTCTTTTTATTTTTTATTGATGAGGTCTAAAATATGTTAGCTATACCATAGAGCAGCGCATAATTGGACATAACAGCAAATGAATACGAACCAAACCCAACTTACTCGTATTATAAATCAGCACTGAGCGCCAGCAAGACGGCTCTTAATTACTAGATATCTAAATAAGCGTCTCTCCTTATTTAGACCAGTTATGATTTATATGAGCACAGCTGTGCAACGAAACCCAAACCCTTAACACGTCTAAAACAACCACAACCTTATTACAATCACATTACGGTTCAAAGGTCGCACAAAAAATAACGCTCTCGTTTTAAGACGTCATTTCCCACATTACTTACCGGAATGACTGATTGGGTTATATTGTGTTGCCAACATGAGCTACGCGCGAAAAACAAAGTTATATTTTGATGGCCTAAAATGGCTACTATAATTTATTTCTGTGAGTAGAAAAAGTGTGTTTGCATTGTTTATTGTGTAACTATACAATTTGTATGAGTACGTTATTTCAATGTTACCTTTAAGAAAATAAATGTGAGAATATCGGCATCTACAATTTTGATTTTTATTTGTGTGAGTGGCTAACACTGGTGTCAGATTTTCCAAATTGACTAAAGGCATCTGACATAGCTTAACAACTGCCTTCAATTTCATTTATTTATTCATTAACAATTATACAATCGTGTTTGAAATATAATAATAATAGGGATTTTCGGGGGTACACAATCGATCTAGATTAGTCTTATGTTTGAAAAACGCGTGTTTTCGAGTTTTCATGCGTTTTTGTTTCCATGCAAAATATGGTCGCTAATTTTGTCCTGCTGGCCAATGTTCGTCCAGTCCAGCGGATTGAGACACGGGCGGCAAGAAAAAGACACGGGTTCGAATCCCACTCGGTGACTTACTTTTTTCTTATATGTTTAAGTTTATATTTTTATTGTTTTTAGACAAGTATTAAAAAATTACTCAATGTTTGAGATAACAATAAATATTTCTCATTAATATAGATTACTAGCTTTCGCCCGCGGCTCCACCCGCGTTAATGTCGATCCTTCGGGAATAGTACTTTTTCCCGGGATAAAAGGTAGCCTATGTCCTTCTCTGTACTCCAGTGAATTTGTATGCACAATTTCATGATGATCGGTTTAGTAGTTACGGCGTGAAAGCGTAACAAACAAACAAACAAACAAACTCACTTTCGCATTTATAATATTAGTAAGGATCACCTATACACCACCATATTATAATGAATTGTATTAACCGCGCGAAGCTCGGTCGCACAGGTACTATTTTATAAAACGATACGCTTTCAAATAGTCAATTCAATCGCGATGATCAAAGATTTTGGCCTGGACCAGGTCTGGTCGGACAATCGGACAGGAGTGACAACATGAAACGCGTATTGTGCGATCCACTGACACTGGCCCGATAGAGTCACTCCGCCGGCTATCGGTCAATCGGTGCTCTATTGATTCTAAGATTTATCTCTGAAGGGTGAACGGTTTTTTGGCTGTTGTGTTGTGGGCCACCTACTTTTAGGGTTCTGTAGTAGATAATAATTATCCTTATCCTTACTAATATTAAAAATGAGAAAGTGAGTTTGTTACGCTTTCATGCCTCTACTACTGAACCGATCATCATAAAATTTTGCATACAAGTTCTCTGGAGTGCGGAAAGGGACATAGGCTACCTTTTATCCCGGGGAAAAGTACTATTCCCGAGGGATCGACATTGACGCGGGGGAGCCGCGGGCGAATGCTAGTAACTCTATAAATTAGAATATTTTCCATGTATTGACTTCATTTGACACAAATTCAGACTTTTTATCACGCCAATTCACATTTTAAATAATACTTATTACATTATATTCAAATTATTAATTAAGGACTAGCTTTCACCCGCGTCAATGTCGATCCCTCGGGAACAGTACTTTTTCTCGGGATAAAATGTACCCTATGTCCTTCTCCGTACCCCAGATAACGCGTGTGAAAAATTTCATGATGATCGGTTCATTAGTTACAACGTGAAAGCGTAACAAACAAACAAACTCACTTTCACATTTTATAATTTTAAGTTAGGATTCTTCCAAAACTACAAACTACTAGCGCTTCGGAACCGACCTATGCAGAAGAAGACGCCGAAAGAAACTCTTTCGGCGTCTATAATTCCTATCCTTCTCCAGCTTAAAAATGCTTCCGATGGGCAGTAGCGTCGGCAGCATTAGAAGCCAAAGAAACTACGCATACCAACCCACCTGCCAAGCGTGGTGAGTATAGCAAAATCCTTTCATGGAAGGAAGAATTCTTGGCAGAGGCCTTTGTCCAGCAGTGGACTCTTTAAGCTGTAATGATGAAATGATAAATTATATGGAACCCTACACTGGGCGTAGACCGTCACGCACTTAGCCGGTTTTTTATTGAATTTCATACTGCGCAAGCGTTTGTAAAATAAATTCTATACAACTGAGCATTTCAGGTACAACGCTAAAAACGCACACCTTCTAATTTTCTTTGATAGTAATATGAATAATTTAAACATTTAGGAAGCTTTATCTACTTCACACAAGCAATTAAGAGCATATAATATTATTACTGGCAAATCATTCCATTATGTGCTGCCAAAAATAGTCATCTAACATGCTGGTCTGGGAGAAAAGAAAAAAGTAGCGTGCACCAGATGCTTCTCGTTCCACGCAGATCGTAAAATCCGATCGAGGCGATTCATCGATGGCAAGATTTTAAGGTTCTCATTAAAACAGTAAAAGAAAAATTGCATATGAACTAAACATATTTATATGGTTTGATCTAACGATTTCACAATTTTCTATTATAGCAATGATGCCACATTACCCAACGGATATGCACATCAATCATTCATAAAATTTCCTGCATTATAATGTGCTTCAGCAATAACTAGAACATTCCGTGCTTCTCATTCATCAGTCATCGTTTTGAAACAAATGCACTAAAAGAATTATGACCAATAAACAATTTATTATTTTATTGTACTTTCTGTCAGAACAGAACTCGCGTGAATAAACACTTATTATCGTATTAGAACCTTTCAAAATTTTTACAGTTGCAAAATCAACATGTTTAGTACTAGCTTTAATTAGTTTGTAAAGCTAATTATCATTACATTATAAATATTGCTTTTGTATTTTGGATATTTGAAAGTTTTTAGGTTATAGACTGCAGGTCGACGTACAAAAAGCGCCATGTATTTGATTTCAATGATTAGTAATATGCTTTTTTACGTAAGCTGCTCCAACTGTGCCTATTTACAAAATCTCTACCCAAAGGTTGGCTGGAAGAGATTGCGTTATGCGATAAATCCGCCTTTGTACCTTCTATAAACAGGTATTTTCCTATATTGTTTACTTATAAGTGTTGGTGCAATAAAGCATATTCATTCATTCATGTCGCAGTATTTTTGTTTTCATCATCATCAGGTCCTTTTTAGTCTCCACTACAGAAGCACGACCCTCTCTGTACTACTAGGGCCATACTTGGCCAGAGCAGCCCAGAGGACTTGGCCTACACTCTCCACGCTGGCCAGACGGGTTGGAGAGGTCTGTTAGATGTTTATAAGTTTTGTTTAGCTTGTATTTCCTAAGTCGCCTTCTGCGACATCCACGGGAAGACTTGGAGTGGTCCTATTCTACTCTGCCGGATACCACACGGCAATTTTTTTGTTTTACTGGCTTTATTTTCACCCGCTAAAAAGAAAAGTAATCATCGAGTTTTCGTCCCTGAAAAACGTGATAGTGTTTTTTTTTTTTTTTTCATATTTGTTTTACGGCATTTGGCTTTCTGTGCCTTTTAGCCCTTCATATTTTTCTACGTGTTATCAAAGAAATGGTGGTGTAATTCATTTCGGTGATTCAATGGAGCCCCTGGCGACAATTCCCACGAATCCACTGGTTTGATCATAGACGCAGTAGCAGTAAGGCGAGCGACCACCAGCCCGCTATGTAAATCTCACTACAGCCGCACCATGACACTTCATTTTAGTTATTCCACACATTGTTCATAAACATGGACATTTATAACACCAAATTACACCGATTTCACATTATAAAGTCCACTAGAAGCAATTTGCAAAACAATCCAATACAAAAACCGTGCAGTCCGTTGAAATTCCCGCCAAGAACTCTCAAACGTGATAGTGGTGTAATCATGAATATTTTTTTTATTTTGATATCATTTACTTTTTTATCTTCCTCGCCCAGTCGCAGTTAATTAAGGTACATCTGGCAGCTACTTCTACGTATACGCAGTTACCGTAAACCCCAGCAATCAGACATAACTCAGTCAAACTGTATGCTCTCATCACTCACGCGGGCGCACTCATTTAAAGTGACTTGGTATGGGTCCATGCACCTCACGGGATATGTCACGTCGGGAGCTCTTTGAGATGTTAATGGATGATCTCTTTCCTATAAATAATAATAATCCAAACTTATATTATATATGCGAACTGTTTTTTACTGCCTTGTTTGCCTGTAGACCCGGGGGTCGTGTCAAACAAAGTATGCTTTCCACGGGAAGCATACTTTGTTTAGTTGCTTCCAGTTTGGTTAGGACATTGCAGGCTTGAATCACCTGATTTTCTGATAATAAAGATTATTCCGTGCTTCGGAAGGCACGTTAAGCCGTTGATCCCGGCTGCCATCTGGTAGTCGTTAAAGGAACCACGTCTGAGGCTGAGAGACGGTTCCGAAGAACTCTGACACCAGGGTGTGCATGGTCGATTGACCGTGACAACTACTGGAAATGATGATACATGCGAAAGTGAGTTTGTTTGTTTGTTACGCTTTCAAGTTGTAACTACTGAACCAATCATCATGAAATATTGCATACACGTTATCTGGGGTACGGAGAAGGACATAGGGTATATTTTATCCCGGGAAAAAGTACTGTTCCCGAGGAATCGACATTGACGCGGGCAGAGCCGCGGGCGAAAGCTAGTCTAATATAAAAGGAAGCTTAAATATAGGGATGCAAGATCATCTAAATATATATAACTCAAAGGTGTCTGCCTGACATAGTGATCTATCAACGGACAGCCCAAACCACTGGACGGATCGGGCTGAAATTTGGCATGCAGGTAGATGTTATGACGTAGGCATCCGCTAAGAAAGGATTTTGATCAATTTTACCCCCAAGGGAATAAAATGGGGGATGAAAGTTTGTATGAAACTATACTTCTTAACGCGAGCGCAGCCGCGGGCAAAAGCTAGTCTAATATAAAATGTAGCTACAATCTATAGATGTTGATTGAGCGGAAAGGAGTTGTTAACATGCTGTGTGTAAATTTACCTTCGACGTTCTCTTAAAAGGGTGATTCAACCTTTCCAAATGAACAACTTTTCCTAGGCGACCAATAATGAGAAGCAAAAAAAATATTTCATTTTCATACAGTTGCCGGGTCTGTCAAAAAATTGCATTGGTCATATCCTACATGGTGAAATTTTTATCGTTTTGGACCCTTAAAGGGATGACTCAGACCATCAAAATGAACAACTTTTTCTATGGGACCAATGCTGGGAACTTATTTCGTCATTTCCATACAAAAGAGTTTCGCCACCCGGCCAGTTTGTATGGGAATGTCGAATTTTTGTTTGAGTTCCCAGCTTTGTTATAAGAAAAGTTGTTCATTCTGCAGGGTTGAGTCACCCCTTCCCTAAATTTACTCGCTTTATACCCATCATCATAGACATTCACATTACTAACGTTGGTTTCTATAAAAGAAAAAATCTATACTTATAAGAATAAAGTAAGAACCATAATATTAAAGTTGCACCTTAGTGGAACCGTAAAATATTTGTATAACTTATTACATTAAGTAATAATTTGAACCATTTAGATTACTTGACTTAAACATTGTTGTACTTGAAAGTTTACTTAACTGCTTAAACATTAGTTTTATCAAAATATTTTGTTACAATGACATAATTTCATGTATAGCATTCCACAACGTAAACGGTAAAAAAGACTTTGTGTACATACCAATAAGGACAAAAATCGAATACTTCTGTCGTTTGGTGCAAAATAAATACCATTGGTGATGTATTATGACCTCTACGACCCGCGTCATAAAGTACAAATTCCTGTGATATGCGATGCTATCGCGACGTATCGCTGCGTTCAAAACGTCACGCGCGCAGTTTGTCGCGAGCGGTCACGTTTGGACGGTAGCCGAGTGATGTGACGATTTTATTTATTCTGTCGATGTTCTTTAGCGATCAATACAATTGATTTGAAAACTAAGGATAAATAATGCTCATCGAAGTAAGACAAATCGTCTAGATTCGGTTTCTGAGAGCGACGTCTATTGCGCACGGAGCAGTCAAATATTTAATTAATACCTGCTATTAAATTTAGATTTTTGTATGTTGCGCATCTGAGAAATTGATCCGAAGAATTCGATTTAAAAAAAAAAATATCTAGGGCAAGTTTCTCGAGCGGATTCTAACGGATGACGACTAACAGTTCGGAGCCATAGCCGAATGATATCACGTTTTAATTTTGCGTTTGTTTTTATTCCAAACTAATCCTTACTAATATTATAAATGCGAAAGTGAGTTTGTTCCTTTTATCCCGGGAAAAAGTACTGTTCCCGATGGATCGACATTGACGCGGGCGGAGCCGCGGGCGAAAGCTGGTATCATTATATAAATGGAAAATTGTGCTTGTTTCTATGTCAGTGCTGCAACCGACCGAACAGTATTTAATTGGTTTACCAAACTAATAAAATATTATATCGCCCTACAACCATAACTAATGTATATTCGTGCGTCATAAACAAAACATTCAAACAATGAGCGACTTATCGACAAATCCTGCCTCGACATGGACATCCCTACCAACAAAGGATTACGCTAACCGTGAGAAAATCTGCGGGGCTTTTTAAAATCTATCTTAAACCGCCTAGTAAGGGCCTCATGCCACGATCATATATTAGACCCCATTATTAGGGCATCCGGGTCGATGTAGCGTGCCTTAAAGGCTGTAACCTTTTTCGGGAACGTCGGCAAATCGATTTATGGATTGATCGGTATCTAATATGCTGTGTTTTATTGAAAGCTTGTAATGTGAATTTGCTTGGAGTGTTCCGACGGGAAAGTACAGCATATTCTTATAGCAGACTAGCTTTTGCCTGCAGCTCCGCCCGCGTTAGTATCGATCCCTAGGAAACAGTAGAATTTCCCGGAAGAAGGGTACCTACCCTATGTCCTTCCCCGGGCCTCAAACTACCTCCATACTAAATTTCACGCAAATTGGTTCAATGGTTGGAGCGTGAAAAGAAGACAGACAAGAGTTACTTTCGCATTTATAATATTAGTATGCATTGCAGGCAAATTTGTTTTTTTGACGGAACGAGCGCGAAGTGCGAGCGATGTGTGTAGTCAGCTTGGGCGAAATACTTTTGTATGTCTGTCTAGCTCTTTTTCAATCTCCTACTCATCCGAGCGTTTTACAGTTGCGTCCTCAGCTGTGACGCTTTGGAGCCCGGGGTTCGCTATTATGATAACACTTATGCTGCGATTTGAATATGCCACATGAGAAAACATTTTTTCAACCAATACTAATGAAATCAGTGGAGACTAAAAAGGACCTGATGATGATGAAAACAAAAATACTGCGACATGAATGAATACCTCCGTGGTCCAGTGGTTAAGGCGTTTGCCTGTTGACCCGGGGGTCGTGGGTTTGATTCCCACCGGAAGCATACTTTGTTTAGTTGTTTCCAGTTTGGTTAGGACATTGCAGGCTTGAATCACCTGATTGTCTGACAATAAAGATGATTCCGTGCTTCGGAAGGCACGTTAAGCCGGTGGTCCCGGCTGCCATCTGGTAGTCGTTAAAGGAACCACGTCAGAGGCCGAGAGGCGGTTTCGAAGAACTCTGACACCAGGGTGTGCATGGTCGATTGACCGTGACACCTACTCGAAATGATGATGAATGAAATTTTAGTTCGTGAGCAGGTTTATCTGTAGATGTTCATTTTAGATTTTTTAATAATGGCACATAGGACCTGAGCTCTATTATATAGCTCTTAAAACATTCTGAGTGTGCTGTGATAAGACTCGCGAGGTCATAGTCAGGAACAGCTCTAAGACCAAATGTTTTATGAAATAAAGCATTTCATAAATTAAAATATATAGGTAAATTGCTCTAAGCATATTTATACTTGCGAAATGCTATAATAAGTGATGAATGTGATGTCTACACACATTACAGTCTCGGTTTACTTAAGAGTTACCGCTTTCCATCAGGTGGGCCGTATGCCTGTTTGCCTACTAAGTAGTAAAAAAAAGTTATAAAAGTGAAAACTTCATTATGGGCTTTCCATCAGGTGGGCCGTATGCCTGTTTGCCTACTAAGTAGTAGGTATAAAAAAAAAGTTATAAAAGTGAAAACTTCATTAAGGGCAAATCACACAGATTGAGCTAGCCCCAAAGTAAGTTCGAGGCTTGTGTTATGGGATACTAACTCAACAATACTATATTTTATAACAAATACATATATAGATAAACCTCCAAGACCCAGGCCAATCTGAAAAAGATCATTTTCCATCTTGACCCGCCTGGGGATTGAACCCGGGCGTCCTCGTGTCGCAGGCTGGCGTGTTAACCACTGCGCCAAGGAGCTCGCCATTCTGAGATAAAAACTATTGAACTCGCAGCACTGTTACCGTTACCGTAATCTCTGTATGTACATAGGTAACCGAATGTTTAATTTTCACTTCTGTCGGCACTCCTGGAGTGCCACAGTATTTTTTATAGGATTATATATTCTCTGTGCTGTTGGGCCCTTCAAAGCTATGCCGAGAGTAAATTTATACCCAGCATACACTGAATAGCTCACTTTCGCATTTATACTACACTACAGTAAACAATATATAATATACTATGCTACGGTCTGGACACGTACCATGCATTCGTAACCATTTATACCCGTATCCATTCATTGCTTGATACGCAGACGTGTATGCCCAGGAAATTGGAATCTACTTTTTTTTTATGTTATAGGGCGGCAAACGAGCAAGCGAGTCACCTGATGGAAGGCGCCAGCGCTGTCCATGGACAACTGCAACACCAGGGTGTAACAGGAGCGTTGCCGGCCTTTCAAAGAATTGGGTAAAGGACATGGGGGGAGGAAATGGGGGAAGGATGGGCCTCCGGCTCTCTCACTCACCGAACGAAGCATAGAAGCGGTAAAGCTCCTACTCAAACGTCGATTTTCTGTGAGAGTGTGGTACTTCCCCGGACGAGCCGGCCCATTCATCTAACTCTACTTGAAATCTTTTCACCATATGTATTAAATTATTATTTTTATTGGGTTTCAAATTAAAATCAAACAATTAAAAATGGGTTTTATGCAACGTAACATCGTAAATCACGGCTCTAGGCGGTAATCAATACAAATAATTTAAAAGCAATTATTCAAGTAACAGTTAAATAGATGTGTTATAATGATAAGAAATCAAAACACTGCCAATAAATATAATATGCACCTATAGGCATCATGAAAATAATTTGGTAAGATTTAATTGGCCCATTTCATTCTGTAATAAATTTTGAAATGGTAATATCTGGCGCAGTAATGGTAAAATATTTTTGCTTCAACGACTGAAGAAAAATTAAAAAACTAGAAATACTAGTACTTATTCTGCGGTAGTAGTGTATTGTCTAGTAGATTTAAAAAACTATTAGTACAGAGAAATTGGTGCAAAGTGGAACAAATATATAAGCTTTTGAATCGGAACTTCCAATAGGTAATTAAGCACTCCGCGGATGCGGTATTCTTAGAATATTAGGAATTCGTTAATCTGTCACTGAAAGTTTAGTGAAACGAAAAAAAACTTTTATATATTTACTATTAAATATATAAAAGTTTTTTTTTATGATATAAGACAGCCAACGAGCAAGCAAGGCACCTGATGGTAAGTGATCAAAGCTGTCCATGGACAACTGCAACACCAGGGTGTGACAGGAGCTTTGCCGGATTTTATGGATTTGGGTGGAGGAAATAGGGGGGGTCAGATGGTGGAGGGGGGGGGGGGGGGGATGAAAGTTTGGCTTCCGGCTCTCCCACTTAACAAACGAAGCGTAGACGCCATAAAGCTTACTCAAACTTCTATTTTGTGCTCTTTTGAATCGCAGGTTTGATCCCACGACACAAGTTCACAACTTGCTGCAAGCTTATTCTGCATGATTTTTCCCTATATATTTATTTATTTATACTACATACTGTCTGGGACTTCATGCTTCAAACACTGAACTGATTAAAATGACATTTGGTATAAAGATAGTATCAGGACTTGACAGGAGGGATATAGGGTGCCTCTCGTCCCGATAAACCCTATTGTTCCAGAAGGATTTATCAAAAATCAAGTGAGCGGAGCCTAGAATAGTTTGGTAGCCTACGTCCACGGCTCCGCTCACGTCATTATTGATTTTTGGCTACTGAGAAATAAATTTTTTGAACCTTTAAAAATAAATGTTTAATTTTTCTTATATATCTATAAAAAGACACAATATAGGTAGCTTACACATACATAAATATCATAGTTAACATTTTTGGTTATCTGAAGAATACGATAAGATGAAAACAGTGAAAAAAAAACATACATGAATAAAGAAACTTTAATTTTTTATTGGAAATGTTGTATCATATGACTGACGTAACTAGGAAAGTCTAATAATATTATTATTTTTTAGTCTTCTGGTGCATGCTGGTCTATGCTGTTCTTCTCATGCTGGTCTGGGAGAAAATATAAAACCTAGAATATACCAGCTGCTTTTCCCCCCGCGCAGATCGTAAAAGCCGGCCGAGTGAATGGGCGAAAACCTAAGGAATCATTTTAACAGGCGATGCGGCTAGCAACTCATCACTATGTATAGTATTAAGTATGTATGTACCCAAAAGCAGGTTCCGGGTACAAAGAAATATTAAATTTGTCTAAAGAACGTGTCTGGGTCCGGCGCCCTATCATAATTTTACTCTAACTTTGCTACTTTGGTACGACTCCATGCTCCGTGGACTCCATCATCATTATTTTAAGCAGATTTTTAGCGAATCTCAAAGCAATTAAAGAATACCTCTTAATAACTAATACTTAATTTAATGTCTATATTATATTGTATTTGCTGTTGGTCATCCTTTATAAAATAAATAAATACATTTCAGTTAAACAGAATCTAACTCCTGGCTCGCTGCCTGAGAGAAATCTTGCCTAATCAACGCTGAACTTTAAAACGATATTTTTCCACATAAATCCAGACGAGTCCTAGTAACCATTTGTACCATTTACACTATCTAGCTCGCAATCTCCATCCATGACCTCGCTCGAACGAGCTGGTAATTGACAGCATAACTTAGCGCGGGCTACGGTGTTATTTAAAATCAATTACGGATGTTTTAGTATGCGATGGTGTCGTAAAGCTGGAGCTATTGTTAAGCGCTCCAGTGACGGACACGAACTACCTTCCGAGTTTGTAGAAACAGTTTAGTTTATTGATTGACTTTATATTTATTAAACGCACAATTGGGAATTAAAGCGAACATACTATTTTAATTATGTTTATAAACGGGACTTGGAGGAGCCCGATGGCCCAGTGGTCGTGAACATTATTAGCACTTACGTATGTTAAGCAACTCCGGACGCAGCCCACACTGGGATGGGTAACCGCAAGTGGCATAAAAATACGTAGCGTACGTGCGCATCCTACCCTCAGTCTAGGATCGGGAATACAGTTTTCTTACCTTATGATTCAAGAATAAAAGAATGATATTCCTGACCTCCTGGCCTCTATCTTGCTTGCAGCTCTTGAAAGCTCTACTCGTATAATATGCGTTCTCTTACCTTATGCTTCAGGAACGATAAGTCTCTCACTGGAACCGTTCTCTTGGAGATTTTCAGTTCAGTCTGCAAAACCTCCATTGTAGACAGTTCTTGGAAGCCATGCTCCTGTAGTGCCAAGCAAGTTCTCTGGACTTGCTCTATGCACGGCGAGAATGAACAAAATCGCCCACCTGGGGAAGGAGAAAAAAGAATATTAGTTTTTTTATTATTATTTTTATACAACTGCGTAGACAAACAAGCATACGGCCTATCTGATGTATGGTTACCGTAGCCTATGGACGTTTGCAACACCAGAGGTGCAACTCGCGCGTTGTCGACCCTGAAGAAATCTTTACACGCCCTTTTTTAAAGGTCTCCATGTTGTAGTGTCTAGGGAAAACCATGGCAGGGAGATCGATCCACAAATTTAGCGTACGTGGAAGGTTCCTTTCAAAACGTATTGTACGTAACCATTTAGAATCCAAGGTGTAGGGATAAACTTCCTGTCGATGGCGTGAGGTGCGATTAGAAGGTGGCCGTAGGCATCATGTCAAACAATTCCGAGGAATTGTACAATGGAATGTGTTCCGAGAAGCACAGTCCATTGTACAAGCGATAAAACAAAGAGAGAAGCAAAATTTCTTCTTAGACTCAGCGGTAATATTGGGATCGTCGACAATTCTGACAGCTCGGCTTTGTACCGAGTCAAGTGGATCCAGCTGATACTTGGGTGCACCAGCCCCGAGGTGACAGCAGTACTCCGTTTGTGGGGCGGACTGACTTACAAAGTTATGCATATGTTTGCTGTTATACTTTCATGCTCTAACAACTGAATCGATCATCATGAAATTTTACATACGCTTTGTCAGGGACACAGAGACAGAGAAGATAATAGGGTTTCTTTTAACCCGAAAAAAAAACTATTCCCGAGAGACCGAAATTACAGTAACAGGGCCGCGGGCAAAAAATCAAGTGTCAGATATTTCTGTGAAATGACTTTGACATCTGTATGTGTTAATGGCCACCATATCTGTCAATTCAAATTGCAACAACGCAAAACATGGCAACTTAAAACTCTGCGCGGTAGAAAGAGAGGGGGATATTACTTCCTCTCCTACGCGGCGCCGGCAGTCTCAGGTCACATGTTATTTATTTATTACACGCGAGTTTAACATTTTTACCCATCCCAAAAAGTGCACAACACTGCTAAATAACTTTTAACTTCAAACATCTAGATAAATAATAAATTACGGGAATCATCATTTATCGAGGGAGTTGGTAGTACCCAGAGTAGTAAAATCTATAACAGTTTTAAACAGTACTTACAGACCAAAGATTGTTAGCTAAGCAAACTGTAACGTAACCGTTACTTGATTTTGAAGAAGATTATTATTCAATTCAATGAATTCAATAGTCCATATTTTTACATCAACCTTTTCAATCCTCCAATCATTCAATTAACAAAACTATATTTATCAAATCTCGGACCAAAATTGTTAGTTATCAGATCAGCGCATTGGTACATACTAGATTACATAACACAAATAGACCGACGAAATGCGCGTTTGATTGAATACATGGGGTCTCGCCACACCACGACTTTATTTACCACATCACTGACTATTTTTGACGTGAAACGTCTTTAAAATCGCTACTATATACGGGGCATCAGTAAACCGCAGTGACGTGCAGTCCATATAGACTGTTAGACACTGTCTACCCTGCAGTCGCTAAATAAATAAATAAAAAAATTCTTACAAAAAAATAATTATATTCGGTGCGCCTGCAAAATTCTGCTAGCAAATACTTTATAGTCGATTTTGTTCAAGTACGGCACTGCGCCCGCGGCCCTCGCGTGCCCCTGCCCGCGCTAAGCAGTATCTCGACGCGTAAGCCGCGTAAGACAAAATTTCAAAGGTCTGACTTTTCACGCACACATAGAAAATTATTATACACCGACAGGAAATCGCTTTTGTAGTAGTACAAGTAAACATCTTTCATCGGCTCACACATGCAAAGCATATTTGCGCTGTGTGTGTGAATTTGAGACAATGTCTCCGAGGTTTCTTTTGGCTGCCGCGCGCGATGTAAATGTCATCGTCACTTGTCAATGTCATTATAGATATTATTCATACTTATGTCAACGTCATAAACAATGCCATTGATTTACATGTTTACAAACAATCCAAGAGGAAAGTTTTATTTTAAAATTAATTGCTTTATCAGTTAAATTTCATTTGTGACAAAAATATTTTCATGTGCAAGTTGTGTCGTTTAGTGTTTGCATGCCGAAACCGAAATATAAAGTTTTTTGAACACGCTTTTAAACAAATCAAGTAACTGGTTAGTTATGGTTAGTTATTCTAAAGTTTAATCTTAAACCGTATGATACGTTTACGTGGCTCGCAGGTTGTAATATATAATATATACGGACATTGTTTTTTGTGGTCGAAGATCGAAAGACTATCATAATATTAAACGAGTTGTAGATAAGTAGCCGTATAGTAAGGTAAGGTATATAGGTGGTATATTTGTTAGGTAAGTTTTATAATTATGTCTACCCTATGATAAATGTCTGTGCACGTCACTGGCTAAACCGGTTCGAAAAGAATTGGTCTATATCGTCTGACATTAATAACTACAAAACTATTCATCATAGAAACATATTTTTAGTGACATTATTTAGCGTATATAGTCAGCTCGCTAACTAAGACCTTGAGTTTGCATCGCGACATCTGGTTTTCTTTCAATCTTTAACACTAAAAGCGACTCACTGACGTCTATAGACGTCAGTGAGTCGCTTTGACGTCTATATAGACGTTTCACGTTAAAACCAACGACTGTGTAACCCACACAGCCCCATCCGATTTTTTAGTTTCGGTGGAGAGCTCAGCTGTTTATTCACACATTATGACGCTCTGAATTAAAAAAAAAATACAGTAAAAAAAAAAAATAGACTACGGAAATAGCGTTCATAAAGCAGTAAAATCGATACTTTCTCCTTTTGTGTTGTTGGGGTCAGACAGAGCCAATATGTCTACTTACAAGTTTAGTTTGAAAAAACTACTTCAACTAAACTAGTTAATTTATTTTGATGAAATTTATATGGAACCAATCCGGAAGTATACCCGTCTAAATTAAAATATTTTTCCAAATCGGTTAATAAATCATGGGTTCATGGCGTAACAAATATACGAAAAGAAAAACAGCCCAATTTACTACTTACAACTTTATTAAAGTCGAAAATAAAGACGCCATTTCCGATTCGAACCCTGGCTTTCAATTTCATGTGAAAATTGTACGTCTTTCCGTTCAAAATTACAATCCTGGTCCAATTTCCATGCATATCTATCATCCCAGCGATGGGCTCTGGTGACGCAGTATTACGAGCGGCGTGGTGTGGCAATACACTTCAAATAGTATTATCCCGGACATAGCCCGGACATACAACGTCGACAGATGTTTTCATTCTTATGTGATTCGAGATGACCGTTAGCGAGCTCGATAGCGTTGTTTTTGGGGTTCCTTAGACCGTATATAAAATTAGACCGATAAATAGAAAATAATAATAAACTGGTTAAGTGCGAGTCGGAATAACACACGAAGGCGGAACCCTACCGTATAATATTTAACTACATAAAACGCTTAAAAACACGGTATTTGTATGGGACTCCACTTAATTTTGAAATTTTATAAAATTTTATATTATTTGTCTTTATAGTGGCAATAGAATTACACATTTAAAGTTTCTTATTGTTACGGTTCAATAGATATAGGCCCTGTGACACACGGACGGATGGACAGTATGGCGTAGGCTTAGTAATAGGGTCCCGTTTTTACCCTTTGGGTAGGGGAAGCCGTGTGGTTTCCAGCAGAGCAGAATAGGACCACTCCTAGTCTTCCCTTGGAGGTCGCAAGAGGTGACTTAGGAAATACAAGCTAAACAAAGCTCATAAACATCAATGAGACCTCTCCAACCCGTCTGGCCAGCGAGGAGAGTGTAGGCCAAATCATCTGTCTACTCTGGCCGAGTATGGCGGTAGTACAGAGAGGGTCATGCTCCTGCAGTGGAGACTAAAAAGACCTGATGATGATGATGAGGGGACCCTTAAAAACAATTATGGATTCGCTGAGTATACAACGCAATACCCGATGTTTGGCACAGTGGATGAATTACACATAAACCGAAATACTTTTGTTATGCAATGACCTTCAAAATAATAATATTTACTTCAAAGTAATAGTAAATTACTAATCTGTGGCGTTTTCTTAATATTTTTCTATATTATGTAAAGTAAGAAATGCAAAGGCTTCAATTATCAGAAAAGTTAGATAAAACTTATTAGTAATTATTCGTCGTTAAATATAATTTATAAAAATAATTACTATTCCATTTAAGACCCATCATAATGTTAGACAAGTATAGTAGCATAGTTTTCTTTTTCCTGTTCAAATAAATATATATTGATTTTTTTCCTCAAAAGCAATATACGGAACCTTCTACTCTAGCAAATCCGTATTGCACTAAGCCTAATACCATTCCGAGGTTTTTACAAGCCCAAAACGCCGGAGGAACGGAGCGACACAACTTTTATGTGGCCGCTGTGTTATCTGTGACATCTTATCGGCCAATGAGGATGGGCAACGTCACTCACTGCCTGTCCGAACGGCCGATCGCGGCGGGGGGCGAATTTGAAAATTGTTCTATTTTCAAACGTATTTGGTCTATGGTTGTCGTGTAATGAAGTCATAATGGATGGAGGAGGCACGTGTTGCTTTGTGAATGTATGGTACCTATGTATTCCGGTCGGATATAAAAATATGTTCTTTTTTATTAATATTTAATTTGGTTGGTTTAATAAGGAAGAGCAAGGGATCAGTAAGTTAACATATTGAAACTATTTATAAAATACTAGCTTTCGCCCGCGGCTCCGCCCGCGTCAATGTCGATCCCTCGGGAATAGTACTTTTTCCCGGAATAAAAGGTAGCCTATGTCCTTCTCCGCACTCCAGAGAACTTGTATGCAAAATTTCATGATGATCGGTTCAGTAGTTACAGCGTAAAAGCGTAACAAACAAACTCACTTTCGCATTTATAATATTAGTAAGGATAAGGATGATTACATTACACAGCCTAAGGAACTTTCCATAAAAGAATTAAGGGAGATATGCAGAGTGTTACTATCAATATATAGAATAGTTATTATTTTAGAAAATTGCAGCTTTTCCGCAAACGGATAGAAAAGGTTGCTTAAAAATCCTAGAGACTAAGTCATCTTCATAATAGAGTCACGGTTTTACACACGTTTCATTAGTCAGGTTCGCCGACTAAGCTAAATCCGACCGAATAAGTTTTTAATATTATTACTAAATAATCTTACTTTAATTCGTTTTCGAGTTTCCAAAACGTAACATAATGCACATAAGATGTAAAAAGAGGAAGTTTATGGGATAAATACATGCGTCTTGATTTGCAATTCAAATAGCAATCTGTCTTAATAGAAAATATATGGCTCCATAACCTGAGCTGGTTTAAGTGTTTAATTAAAGCTAATTAATCAACGATGACGATTTGATTACATATCACACCATCAGGCTGCAAGGTCTATGCAAGTTCCATATGTTGAACGTAGATATAACCACAAATAGAGAGCACCAATTATCTTCCTACGTTTTCTAAGTGGTGGTTGACAGCCTCCGTGGTCCAGTGGTTAAGGCGTTTGCCTGTCGACCCGGGGGTCGTGGGTTCGATTCCCACCGGAAGCATACTTTGTTTAGTTGTTTCCAGTTTGGTTAGGACATTGCAGGCTTAAATCACCTGATTGTCTGATAATAAAGATGATTCCGTGCTTCGGAAGGCACGTTAAGCCGGTGGTCCCGGCTGCCATCTGGTAGTCGTTAAAGGAACCACGTCAGATGCCGAGAGGCGGTTCCGAATAACTCTGACACCAGGGTGTGCATGGTCGATTGACCGTGACACCTACTCGAAATGAATGAATGAGTGGTGGTTAAATCCACCAAAATATATTTCTTTAGACATTACACCTATTCAAGCTGCAATTTCTATACAATGGCAACAGACAATGTAAAAATAGATAAAAAAAAATCCAGTCGGGAGCAGAGACTACGTAGATGCGTTACGTTAGTACTATTACTTATTCTTTACGTCACCTACACAACTACCCAACTTTTACAAGTGAGGTATTTGATTCAACTTATTTTACAATGAATTTGAAATCAACTAAAATGTAGGAAGCCATGCAATATTTTTAAGTGTTTATACTTATTTTGCATTCACAATGCTATTTTGATATACTCTTATTAAATTAAGAAATAAAATATGGTGAAAAAATTCCATGCGGGCGGGATTTGAACCTGCGACCTTAAGCCTATGTACGACTTACGCTCAAAATTAGAGAGTTTAAAAAAAGCTATTTTTTAAACTCTCTAATTTTTAATTTTTGCTTTGTGCCAATTTAATATCTATTTACTATCTACTACTAAACGGTCTATGATACAAACCTACGACACACCTCCAATAAATAACAAGTAGGCTGTAATTAAGACACAAACGTTCCGATTAATTTGTTGCGGTCGCAATAAAAATATAAGTCATTGATCATGACTTGTCTAATTCACACTTGCGAGCAATAATGTTAACATTACTTAATGCTTTACTTTTAAGTGTGAACGTTACCAAATGTTTAGCCGTGTGGTATCCGGCAGAGTAGTAGCCGTGTGGTATCCGGCAGAGTAGAATAGGACCACTCCAAGTCTTCCCGTGGATGTCGTAGAAGGGGACTTAGGAAATACAAGCTAAACAAAGCTTATAAACATCTGAGAGACCTCTCCAACCCGTCTGGCCAGCGTGGAGAGTGTAGGCCAAGTCCTCTGGCTGCTCTGGCCAAGTATGGCCCTAGTAGTACAGAGAGGGTCGTGCTCCTGTAGTGGAGACTAAAAAGGACCTGATGATGATGATGATGATGATGTTACCAAATGTTTGAGAATGCTTCATATATTATCAAGAGTGTCATCCTCAACTACCTGTCCAGTGGTTGCAGGTATGGCATCGGGTACGCGCGTCCGGCCTCCCGAGCTGCTTGCTTTTCCTTCATTCATCCGAGTGAGTAGTATCCCAATACCTACCATTCCCCTTCCAATTCCAACAAATTCCTATCCTCTCCCAGCTTAAAAATGCTTGCGATGGGCAGCAGAGTCGAAAGCACAAGAAGCCAAAGAAACTGCGCTCGTCAACCGCCTGCCAGGCGTGGTGAGTATGGCAATATCCTCCCATCCTTCGTCCAGCAGTGACATTTTTGCGGATGTAATGATGATGATATCATTTATGAGAGCTACCACTTATAAAAGTAAAACGGTGGTTTTACGGACATACAGGATGATTTTAAACTTCCTAGCATATTTAAATGACGAAACCAGAATCCCTAATATGTATATTAGAGAAAAAACAAATTGGCTTCCTATATAAATTCACCATATCATTAGCTGGTCAAATTTCTATAGGTCGACAAAATAAGAACCTCCTCCTTTTTATGTCGATTTAAACGCGAATACCTTTAATTTTTAGTTGCATTACGAAAAAAAAAATTTCTCACACTTGGCTAGCAGAAATCGTTTTTCCTAAGGAACCCGGAATGTACAAATCTGACTCTCACTTATGTAGATATTACTTTATTGGATTGATACGATAGTATTCCTTGTCCTCGTACGAACATTTTCTCGATTTAATCTTCAGATCTGGTGCATCGAAGCCTCTCTATTATGACAGCATTCACGCTGTAATATGATTTGGTAAAAGTTTTACGGCCAGCCGCCTGCCTGCCGCTTCCGCCCTTCTTGACTCTTAAGGCTCAATAATTTCTTCCTAAAACGCTAGTGTCGAGGGAGACAATAGCTGTTAGTCATCCAAGCTTGCGACACGGTCCAGGTCAGAGGACTGGTATGTCTCTAATTGACAGATTAGGCGGACATCAGCTCGGCAGAATTATGCGACGCGACGGCTATTGTTACTTCATTGGGTTGAATTGACATAGGGCCTATTCGTAAAACGTCCACATTACTTTGTGTAGTAATATATTCACAGTGTATCCCGCGATTTAGAGTTCCCGTACCTCACTTTCACTCATTGGTAAGGGCTAGGAGCGACAAGTATGTTTGATGCACATTTTGACGTCTCTACATTATGTTATATTTAGTTTGTAATATTTATAAGTGTCAATATTGCTCTGCATTGCATGTGCAAAGTACCGCCTGATATACTCGTAAAAGACCCATTTTCGATTTACTTTAATAACGAGTTAAATGTATATACAAATATCCCAATTAATGGATATTTCGCAAAATTAATTTTGTTTGATTAAATATGTTTGAAATGATTGTACTATATTTACAACATTTTTCTTCAATGTTTTGTCAAAAAATCCTGTTATTACCAATACATGCCATTTTGCGAATAAAACCAGTGTCGCCATACCCTTAATTGCTGGCCATTGTACTGCTAATTGATAGATTGATACCGATCGTGTTGGGCCTGGCCGAGTTAGCACTTCGTGTGTTTCGTACCTAGTTAGTTATCTACAAAAACTGGCCAAGTTCGAGTCGGTCGCTCTGGAGTTCTGTACAAGAGTATTTTTGTGAAGCCACTACAAATTTACGCTTTTCGGATTTTTTTATAGTACTAATGAATTGTGCTATGTGTGTATCATCATTATCATTATCTTTTCAGACGAAAGAAGTCCTCAGCTGGACAAAGGCATATCCCAAGGATTCTTTGTTCCATGGGAGGATATTGTCATACTAACCAGGATTGGAAGGCAGGTCGGCGAGCGTAGTTTTATTTGTCTTTTTTTGCTTCCGCCGCTGCTGCCCATATTTTGTAGGATTTGGCCGGCTCTCTCACTCACCGAACAAAGCATAGAAACGGCAAAGCTTCTACTCAAATGTCGACTTTCTGTTAGAGTGTGGTACTTCCCCTACTAGCAATTTATTTTGCCGGTAGCGTGGCTCTACCACGATTAAAGTACTCGTATCTATCGTTGACTTAGTATCCTATGACGCAAGTTCACATCACAACTTACTGTGGGGCTAGCTCATTCTGTGTGACTTGTCCCTTTATAACTATTTATTTCTTGTTTGTTTTCATGTATGGCCAACACTGGTGTCAGATTTTTCAAGCTGCTACTACCATCTATGATGACCGCCGGGACCAGCGGCTAATGTGTCTTCTGAAGCACGGAGCTCGAGATTTTGTTATGCCACTTGCAGTCCCCCATCCCAGTAGGGACTGCGCCCAGAGTTGCTTAACCTGTCTTAGCGCTAATTATGCTCACGCCCACTAGACCATCAGGCTCCTCATTTATTATAAAATAAGAGAAGGAAATCACAAAGGACTCCATAATTTCAGTCAAAACAAAACAGTCACTTTCTAACAACAATCCCTTTCTGAAAACGCCAATAAACAATGATTTGAACAAAGGAATTAAAATGAGAAGGAATTATTCCCAGCTCCCAGTACTAATGAGGCTTATTATTCAGCAGATAATAATTCTTGAGCGAAATGTCAGCATTGATTTACTCACCAGGTGGTTCAATATCGCAATTTTCATTTAAAATTAATTTCGACTTAACATTCGGATTGCGATTTGAGTGTTGAGGCGATTAGCTAACTAGGACCGAGAGTCGAATTGAAAAAAAGTGGATAGGGTTATTCGGAACGCGGTGTGTATAAGCCTATTAAAAAACGAACACAAGGGCAATATGGACCGCAGTCCGAGTTAATTTAAGTATCGAAACGCCTTAACACCCTGTCATTTGCTGCTTTGCTGCTAGGATAACTCGAAACGCGGTGCGGATGGCTCCATTCAAAAAGAACGTATATGGGAGTGCCGTGTGGTTTCCGGCAGAGTTAAGTAGTATAGGACCACTCCAAGTCTTTCCGTGGATGTTGTAGAAGGCGACTTAGAATAAAGAAGCTATACAAAGCTATTAAACATCAAATATGACCTCTCCAACCCGTCTGGCCAGCGTGGAGAGTGTAGGCCAAATCCTCTGTCTGTTCTGGCCAAATATGCTCTGATAGTACAGAGAGGGTCGTGCTCCTATAGTGGAGACTAAAAAGACCTGATGATGATGATGATATATGGGAGAAGTTGAGCGTTTCGTCTAAAAAAAAGTTACTTTTAAATAATTCAAAATATGTGTTGGGCTCCGATGCATCACAGCAGAGGATACAACAGGGAAAATTAATAAATATATAGATAGGGACAAATCACATAGATTGAGCTAGCCCTACACTAATTTGTGAACTTGTGTCATGGGATACAACTCAACGATAGTATATTAAAGGCCCGCCCCGGTTTCGCACAGATATAGGTATTATGACATAGCCTATGTTCATCAGGGATAATGTGGGATTCTACGGTAAAAGAATTTTTCATTTTTCACATAGAAACACAGCCATAGCTTTAAATTTTTCATGAAAAAATAAATTAAATCGGTTCAGTTTTGAAAAAGACATCAGGGGACTACGAAGCGTTAATTTTGTGTAATTTTCATAGGTATTTTCGGTCCGAGCTCTAGTTGTCTCTATCGCATTCTGCGGGGGTTGTTTGGGCACACAGCGCGACAGCAACAGATTTCACAAATACCTATTTTTCAATTCTCTCGAGCGCAGGTTTCCTCTTACTAGCAATCAAATCTTAAAAAAAAATAGTGTAGATGATAGACACATAATATCTTTATATGCAGATAGACATCCTGACACAGGCCAATCCGAAAAAAATACTCCTTTTTGATTTGCCTTCTTGTCTTGGACCGAACCTTGGACCTGGGACTCGACTGAAAGGCACCTGCAGAGAACTACAAAATCGCACCTAAGAGGAGTCGTATAGTACTAGTTTATGCACTTGCTGCAACTCGTAATGTGGTTGTATTCCGTAGTTTCCTTAGTTTGCGCCACATGTGATTTCACTGTGCATCGCGACTAATACATCAATGGCCGTCCGACATTGTTAGTGACACTGACGCGTCTCATGATCATTGTGCTTTGACTGAACTAGTGACGATGTCACGACTCTTACATCTGTCGATGTTTTGATATCGATGGTTTGATGTTGAAGGTACAATTATAAAATAGTATCATTGAGATATTATCGCACGGCGCAAGTGCGATTTTTCGTGTTATATCGCGATGAATCGATATTTAAAAAAAAAAGACAGTTTTTGAACATAAACTTACATTGGTAAATTTTCAAAAACTGCCATATCATATTCGGGGTAGAAGGTAAAAATAAATGTTGTTTTGAAATTTTTATCTTATATTAATGGTAAATATAAAAGCCAAACAACTTTTATAAGCACATAATGAAATCCAAATATTATAAATACGAAAGTGAGTTTGATTGTTACGCCTTCACACCCTAAATACTGAACCGATCGTCATGAAATTTTGCATACCCGTTGTCTGGGGCACGGAGAAGGACATAGTGTACATTTTATCCCGGGAAAAAGTATCTACTGTTACCAAGGGATCGACATTGATGCGGGCGGAGCTGCAGGTGAAAGCTAGTTAGTTATGTATATAAACGGGACTTTTACGAAAAATGTTCGTTCTAAGTCCCGTTTATATATGATTATTATGTGTTTAAAGCGCGAAAGTTAAAAAAATAATAAACTAATGTGGTAATTATGCTTAAAATTTAAAAAATATGGTTTAGAAGACCGTATTATTATAATCATTATTTTGATTTATTCCAGAGCATACTTGAATTTTGTAAAATTACTAATTTATCATCATGTAATTTCAAAACGGTGAACCATTAATTCTACAGCAATAATAATTAAAGGTGACCTACAGAAACACGGCAACATATCATTATTAACACGACGGTAACAGAAACGTAATTAATGAGAATAAATTACGTAGGAATTTTCGGATATTAAATTACTATCTTCCATGTAGGTTAGTCAGGTAGTTGTTATTGTGACAGCAGTAGTATTAGTATTCCAAATATTTTAGTTGATAAGTTTTTTTTTTCTTTTAACTAACAGATTCACTTGATATCAACACAGACAGTCTCTTAAGGGGGGAGGAGTTAAGGATGGTAAACCATGCCAAATAAGATTAGTAGACAAGAAAATAGGAAACAGATCAGCAATTACGCAACTTTCGTGAACGTCATTGCTGATCGACATTAAATTAGTATATAAGTTAGTTTTAAGGTTTTAATTGTCGAATATTATACTTCAAAAAACTAGAGCCGAATCTCTGCCGATTTTATCTCGGAAAAGTTTGTTTTTTTTTAAACAAAACTATCGGCCACTACTTGACTGGCTCCTCCCCCTTTAACAACTTGAATCCATAAGTTAAGTTTGTTGGAAATGTTATGGCATATCAAGTATTATAGTAGGGAAGCCCTGGATGCTAAATGTGTATTTACTCAAGTGTCATGGATTTTGAAGATTAGGTGTTCTGAAAGCAGAGAGAACAGACGGACAGACATGGCGAAACTATAAGAGTTCCTTGTTCGGAACCCTAAAAAAGGGAAGAGAAGCTAGGAGGTTTCAAAACTTTAAAAGAAAAATAATTGTCCCATGTAAATTTTCGATCACGTCTTATTATTACAAGCTGGCTTTATAACAACAATAATTGCGTACACCAATTATCTGACGACTTGACTGTCTGACGTCGAGGTGTGAGAGGGTAACAAAAGTGCAGACAAAAAGTTAAAAAATCACCATTGTATACTCGTGCGTGGTTGCCAGACTTTTAATTCGGAAAATAATTATTCAAGTATAACTGGGAACACATAATCTGACAGTAAACATATGTTATAAAAAATATAACCCCAACGACAAACAAAAGCAAATCTAAGTGTTCTGCAATTGCGAAGTTATTTTGTAACTATATCGATATTTATGTACGTTTTCTAACAGACATCACTACCGTGAACGTGGTACTTACAGCACAAAGCCCTTGTTACGTAAGCTATCGTTAAATAGTTACAAAATCTATCGACAAGGATCGCTGGATAGCCTCTTTAGACCACTAATGGGCACTTACACATACCAGTGTTATTCTAATACTCTCCGCTTATTTTTTTAGTACATTGATGCCAGGCTTCAAGTATGGTGGCCGTCGTCATACTGTATGAAAGAATCTTATTGAGATCATGTAAATTATACGAACACGATTTTACACACGTTTATTTAGTCGGAATTGCCGACTAGTTTCGGTCTGTTACGGGGATACAGATCAGCCGGCTATATTTGCTAACTTAGTATACGTTTTGATAGTCATTTTAAAATACATTGCGGTTTTCGTATGATTGATGATTTTTATTTTAGAAATATAAAAAAGAAATGTATTTTGAAGTGACTATCAAAACGTTGTACACTCAAGTTCGCGAATAGGCCGGCTGATCTTGTCACCGTCCTTAACACTCGCCTTGATGATGGTCTTCGTAACAGACCGAAACTAGTTGGCGATTCCAACTGAATAAACGTATGTAAAACCGTATGTCTATAATTAATCATACCTACGAGTAATTGTCATATTCGTGAGTGTCAGTAAATAAATAAATATATACGGACATATCACACAAATTGAGCCAGCCTTGCAGTGATATATACGGATATATACAGACAAATCACACAGATTGAGCTAGCCCCAAAGTAAGTCCGAGACTTCTGTTATGAGATACTAACTCAACGATATTATATTTTATAACAAATACATATATAGATACACATCCAAGACCCAGGCAATCTGAAAAAGATCATTTTCCATCTTGACCTGGCCGGGGATCGAACGCGGGCACTCTCGTGTCGCAGGCTGGTGTGTTCACCGCTGCGCCACGGAACTAGCCTAAGTTGTGTGTAAGAGTAAGTTGTGAACTTGTGTCGTAGGATACTAACACAACGATACTAAAACCAGTATTGGGTCAGTAGCCAATACTGGTATCAGATTCTTTTAACTGCCGCCTGATTTCTACCACTCATCTGGCATAGAACATTATGAGATATTTTTAGTCTTTCTCGCAATCTGCGGGAGTGATTTCGTGAAGTTTGTAACAAAAGTTTATTTGAAGACGTAGAGTGCGCGTGTGTTCATTTATTTATCGTACAAAAATGTAAGGTATTCGACTGTGTTGAGATTATACAAAACATGTTTTATGCGTAACTATCTTAAATACTGTTTTTCAGGGTTCCGTAGTAAACAAGGTCTCCTTATAGTTTCGCCATGTCTGTCCGTCCGCGGTTTTACTCACTCAGAGACTATACGTACAATAGAGCTGTACTTTGGTATGGATGTGTATATTAATCATGTCAAAAAACAACTACTGAATAAGTAAAGAAAAAATAAAATCATAGCAGCTTTAATAATAATAATAATACCTAAATTATTATAATATATTTTTATTTATTATTATTATTATAAATTAATAGTATGGCGCAAACCTACAAAATCTTGTTACCGGCGCTTGCCTATGTATGCGGTAAAACACAAATGGATAATATTTTTTAAATTTCCCTTGTGAATTAGGATTTAATAACTCTTTCTTCAGTTACCACCGTCCTACGTGGGATCGTTTTTAGACTATTTAGTTGTTAAAATGTGAGGCGTATAATCAAACATGGCATTCGCAACTACGGAACGCTACATGACGCGTGGCCCGACACGCACTTGGCCGGTTTTGATTTTATATCTATAAAGTTAAGTGAACCCTTAAAGTTGGGTAGGCAAGCCCGTTTTCAAAAGAATAAAAATCATAAAATACATACATAAACATTAACACGTCTTTATCCCTTGCGGGGTAGACAGAGCCTAAGGTCATAAGACCGAAAGGCCACATTTAGCGTGTTGGTGGGCGTAAAAGTGGAAAACGGAATCAAAATAGTGATGGGTAGCAACCCACCTCATGTCAATAAGTCAATCATGACAATAGGCGATGCGGCTAGCAAGCCGCATCGCCTATTGTCATGATTCTTTAGATTTTCGCCCATTCCCTTGACCGGCTTCTAGAGTCTGCGCGGGAAGAGAAGCAGCTGGTACATTGTAAGTTTTTTTCTTATCTCCCAAACCAGCATGGAAGAAGTTTAAAAAAAAAATTTACCATAATATAATCCACTTACTTTTCTGAAGGCATTATAACCGTAAACGAAATATATAATATAGCTTCCAAACAAAGATTTCGCGCCATCTTTGCTGACCTTGCTCGTGACGTCACGTCACTTCGGATACCTCACGCTACACTACCGCCACTAGCGGAAAATTTACACGCAATAGCTACCATTAGAAGCAATCTATTATGTAATTGTGGCTAGCTCCGTGGCGCAGCGGTCAACACGCTAGCCTGCGACACGAGAGTGCCCGGGTTCGATCCCCGGCCAGGTCAAGATGGAAAATGATCTTTTTCAGATTGGCCTGGGTCTTGGATGTTTATCTATATATGTATTTTTTATAAAATATATTATCGTTGAGTTAATATCCCATAACACAAGTCTCGAACTTACTTTGGGGCTAGCTCAATTTGTGTGATTTGTCCGTATATATTTATTTATTTATTTATATTTATTGTGTCGTCTATCTGCATTATTATTATTTTATGCATGTGTGTGAGCGACTAAGGGGGTCGGCTCGTGCCGCGCATTGTTCTACCAGACTCCAAATTTAATTACATCAATCTCGAACTGGTTTTAGTACTGGCCTTCGAGATGGAAAGTATTTTGGGAATGTTACTTGACAATATTGGTAATAGCAGTATAACAGTAAACTATATAAAGGGCAATTTTGAATTACCTGGCAATGTTTTTGTGTCGGAATCAGAATCTCTAATAGAATATAGACCAATAAAATGGTAAAAAAATAAAAATAAGCCAACCGAGAACACATTTTTTTCATTTAAATATATACGGACGTATATATTTGTCCGTATATATTTAAACCTTTTTTAATTGCGTGCATTATATAAGGGACTTTGATTTCGTCATCAAAATATTGCTATGAAGTTTAAAATCACCCTATATACATTTGGCTATACCTGTGGCTTTATATAGAAGTTTTGACGTGTTAAGTCTTATTAATCGATGAACGCCTGCTGCACGTACAATAAAGTGTCACGTTCCGTGTGCAAGCGAGAGCGCGAAACAAGCGATAGAGAGGCACGATCGGCCTTAGCGTGTCATAGGAAATATTATACATACATATAAAAATATCCGTGTGGTGTCCGGCAGAGTAGAATAGGACCACTCCAAGTCTTCCCATGGATGTCGTAAGAGGCGACTTAGGAAATACAAGTTAAACAAAGCTCATTAACATCAATGAGACCTCTCCGACCCGTCTGGCCAGCGAGGAGAGTGTAGGCCAAATCCTCTGTCTGCTCTGGCCAAGTATGGCTCCGGTAGTACAGAGAGGGTCAAGTTCCTGCAGTGGAGACTAAAAAGACCTGATGATGATGATAAAAATATCCCAAACAATACGAAGATTCTGTATAATTAACAATTTAATAATAAGGCGATTTAAGCGCTTTAAAATCCACGAAGAAAGTTTTTCAATGTCATAATTTCTGAGCATATTGCAAGTAGAGAACCACATACGAGGTAGAATATACGAGACTTAATATCCCGGAGGTTTATAATAATGTAACTAAAACGTCAGGTAATAAATAATATTAACCAAACATTTCAAATGTAAATAAACCCCACTAATGCAACATTAGAATTACCTTTTCCCTTTCCATAGACAATAAAGCTGTACGGAGAGCGGGCACAAAATATCTATGGTACAGAAGAATAACTTATTTGCAAACGCACAGCAACTCCAGAAAATGACGCAGGCTGTTTCAAGCTTCAATTATTGTAGAAATGGATTATGTTTAGCAGTATGGTGGAACTACAAGAAACATGAATTAGAAAAAGCAACAGATTTGTGTGAAAGTGTGTTGACACCAACACACTTAACGTGGCCTTTCGGTCATATGACTTTAGGCTCTGTTTATCCCGTAAGGGACAAAGACGTGTATGTATGTTTGCAACAGATTTTTTAGCCCGTTGGCTATCCCGGATCACCAGAGTTACGTACTTTTGAATAACTTTTACGAAATGTTCGCGAGTAAAAGCAACTGGCTTATTTTTATTTGTTCTTAGACCAATATGCATAAAAACATGTACAGTCGGGGGCAGATAAAACTGACTCCTCTAACAACATATTTTAAATTTTAGGATGGTTACATTTATCTGCCCCGACACCCAGAGTGCGAATTTAAGCTATACGTCACGTTTCTTTTTCTACTTCGCGCGGTGTTTGATATCCTTGATTATGAAAGATTAGAGATCATTACCACATACGAGTATATCATTTATAGTAGCATCCAGTCCGCATTTCTTGGATCTAACACTTTTGCTGAAGCCCGATTAAGACAGCGAGACATTTATTCTGTAACGCCAGTTTTCGTTCCACCCAATGTTGTCGTTTCTAGACCAGCAAGAATGCGTCAAGTTCCTATTCTATATTCTCTTTATTTGTTGGCACGGGGCTTCGGGGTGGCCGGGCATGCGTCGGTCCCGCCCCTGCCGCGGGCGCCTCAAATACCAACTACGAATGTGGTAATTCAATGTAAACAATCCTGGGAAATGCTCTTGCAGTATGAATTTAAAACAACTATTGCCATTTGAAATAATTATGATTCAATTTTTTTTAAATATTATGTATATTTCGATCCAAATTTTTCTGCCCTAGTCAGTACAGATAACAAGACTTATTCAACAAAATTAAACCGACTTGAAATGTCTAATTTAGTGACTATATATATCAATAACTGCTGAAAGATTTTGATGAAAGCTTTCCATAAGTTAGACCAAAGTATACCTAGTCTAATATTTTTTGCAATATTACCGTTTTTAAGATATGTGCGAATAAACAATACAATGCATCTGGAAATTTTAAACTGGCATCGACTAACTTAAACTAAATCTGTGAAATTCCAACAATTTACGAATACACTGATCGAATCGATAACCTCAATTTTAGAAGTCAATCAAAAATGGGTTGCAATGAGTTGACTTTTGGATTGATAGATTTTATAGTATTTTCGATACATGTAGTAATGTAGTATTAAGTAGTTCCTCTATTTGTTATACAAAGAAAATCTTTGTATGAGGTGGGTAGAGACTATAAGTTAGTATTGTAGGTGTATGAATCAATCTGAGTCAAGTCAAGATGAATGTTTTTAATTAATATCGCAAAGGTTTATTAAATCTAAAATGTTATATTTACTTTATTTTCAACGACTGCCAAAACAGGAGTGTATTGTTTTTCGAGTTCATGTAAGAGTATTATATGTATGTATGTCAGTTTTTTATTCCACTCTAAATTCAAAATGCCTCAACGGATTTGGTAGTATGTAATATATGGTTAGCACTCTAACACCTCCCACGTGACAAAGGCTGTTTTTGACGTGATAACATCTTATTAATCTATGAACGCCGGGTGCACGAACGAAAAAGTGTCACGTTCCACGTGCAAGCCAAAGTGCGGAACAAGCGATAGAGAGGCACGATCGGCCTAAGCCTTCGGCTTGTGACGCATCAATCTCTCTCCCATCGTTATCACGTAAAATTATCGTCAATAAACCGACTTTACAGACAAACAACTTTTTACAAAACTTCTTTGATTAATTTATAATAATGTAAGTAGTATAAAATTGACTGACAAAATAACCTCCTAAAAATAATCTTAGTCATCTCGCACTAAAGTTAAGCTCGGGGCGTCTGTTAAGCAGTTTATACAGACCCCAGTTGCTTCAGGACTCGCATCAAATTACCAAAGTTATAGTTCATTGAAACAAAAGGTCAAAGTGTAATTAAGGGCAAATCAGATAAAAAAACTCCGAAAATAAATTACAGCGTACAATACACTATAACATAAACTCTGCCAATGATCTTAAATCAGAACCTATAAAAATTGCAGTAAAAAATGCAGAGTAGCATTACCTGGAAACTATCTGATATTGGATAACAGTTCCAAGTACGACGACTTCAATTAATTTAAAAAGCATTCGTTAATTTTATTAATGCGGCCGAGCCTAAATCTACGATCGCCGAGATGTGATCGCCTTCTCATTTTCGAAATTAGCAAATGAATAAAAAACAAAATGTTGGAAACCGCCAACAGAGAGGACAAGATAAAGGAATATACTGAGAGGTGCTGCGTTCAGAGTAAAGATAACACCATTAACGCCGGAGAGGCAGTCGAGCAAAACGACTGAACAGGACAACATTATATTGACGACATTCTAAAAGGTTTTAAAACAAATGCTGAATCAATTGAAAGAGAACCTTATTTTATTGATGATAGAATTAAATTCTGTTTAAAACACATTGGTGAGTTACGAGATGAAGATTTCGAAAGAGGTTTGGATATTGTTGGTAGAAAGAAAGGGACGGGAGACGATGGCAATGATATCGAAATGAGTGGAGTAAGGTTTTTCTCAGCCACCCAGCCAGCAACATAATTAATGATGCTCGTGTTTCAGACGAATTTATAAATTGGCTTCATTCCTTTTTAACAAAGGACATGCGTGATACGTTAGATAGACAATCTGCTACGTAATTGTGCGACTTTTGTTTAATAGAGCTCTTAATTACTCAAGATTGGTAGCTCTGACACCGGGTTAAACCATTCAAATTATTTTAATTCTATAATGTTGGTAAAGTTAAAGTAAACCTTTACGAAGACAACGTACTCATTAAACCCAATAATATTGTTTAACACTGATGTATAAAAATAGGATGTTTAATAAAACTTCTGCTACGCAACGTTTTCTATTTGTCCGACTACGACGAATACAAAGGGAAGGTTATGATTTTGGCGTCTTTGCTGGTCGACATCACATAGGCTATGTAACGTCACACCAAATCCAAAATTGGCGCCATTTAGAGTACAAAAAGTTGCGATTATTAAAAATCTTGTTTGCTATATATTGTGTTTGGTATCAAGTGAAAGGTGTTATAATGTAGTGTACAAAAATACAGGTGAAATTGAATTCATTAGCAAACGTTTAAGGAGTGACTCAGACCACGAATCTGAACAACTTTTATTATGGGAATAACTTCGACAACGTGAAAAAATTATCTACTCTTTCATTCAAAAGTGGAATATCTACTTGGCTAAAATCTATGGAACAGCTGTTTTTTTTTTTTGCGGCTTATAATTTTTTAAGTACGTTTACTAGTTAGAATATTATAAAAATGCTTAATTAAATTTCAGGAATCGGTTAAAATAAGCTTACATACAGACTCCTTGACATAAATTTTGATATTTCTTTTAAACACCAAGAGTTTTTATAAACTTAAATTATTCGCTGACCTGCAATAAATACCAAATAATCTGCGCTGTCCCTACAAAGCTAATGATACACTGATTAACAATATTCGGTGATGGGCAGATAGCGCGGGCTGCAAGGGGCGGGGCGCTGTCAGATTGCGCGCGCGCCGATTTATGCTAACCTCTCCGTATTAACTGATATCAAGCACTAAATATGCCATTATTATGTACGGAGCAAATAATACTCGTAACATTATTTTTGTTTATCGTTGAGAATGGAATTCCAAATTGGTTTTGTGCTCTAAATTGTTATCTCAGGTCAAATCTTTGCCTTTGGTTATTCCTGCTTGTTTAGCTATTTATACCAGTTTCGTAAGGAGTTGATAAATGCTTTTAGTTAGAACTTCTGTTATGTGAGCATGTTCCCGGATGCATCCTCTGTCGTTTGGAACCCGGGGTCCGCTATTAGAAAGTGTGTTAGTTTATACTATTCGGGTCGTGAAAAATATATACGGTTAAAACACACAGCTTGTGTTATGAGATACTAACTCAACGATACTATATTTCATGACAAATACATATATATATAAACATCCAAATTGATTTTGCAAAAGATTTTACACCCGGTTGCGTGCTTGATGCCAACCGTCATTGGGTGGGTATAAGGCTTTCGTCCATTAGTGAGCTCGTACGACGTCTTCACTAAGAAACGGAATGATTCTACTATTATAGGCCTAGGAACCACAATTCGATTAGTTGTACAATCAAAATATGGTGGCTCGAGGGCTAACTGTTGAAACACACGAAATCAACAATTAGTTTTACTCATAAATTTAAATAGTATATCGAAAAAGAAATTGTTTGATTCTATAGAGAATTAAGAAAAAACATCTACATATGTATATTAAACTTCATAGAGCAGGTACAAAAATGTGCAAATTCTTCTTATACAAAATCAGTGTCTTTATCTAACACTTGAAATAAATCTAACCGGCCATTCCGTAGCCTTACGAGTACTAAAAGACAATGACTTCAATTAACTCACAGTGACTTGGACTAAACAAAATAAACCCCAATGAATGTAATCGATCGTATATCTTAAATCTAAGAATTATGTTTCGAGGAGCTGTATTTGAGTTTTTGTGCATTCGTTTGTAATAGAGTAACTCAAAAGCTACTGGACCGATAATATAAAATCTTTCACTTACAGACCCATGCATAACCCGCGACCGCGAGTAACAAATGAGAAAGTAAGTTTGTTTGTTTGTGACACTTTCACGACTTAACTACTGAACCTATCATAATGATATTTAAATTACACGTTGTTTGAGATATGGAGAGGAATAAGCACATAGGCTACTTTTCATCCCAGAAAAAGCACTGTTCTCGACACTGTTACCGATATCAACATAATGTAAAATGAGCGGTCCATATAAAAATGCTAACAATTAATTGCGTAGACGTGATTGCAAAGAGAAACGGTTTGATATAAACACGATTGTCGATTTATGTCAGTTGAATAGAAAAATAGGATATTAGAATTAGTAATATTATTAAAACTTACGCGAGATATCATTTTAATATATCACAAAACGGTTTAACTCACGTATATTTTTAGTCGGAAAAATGCCGACAGTTTCAGCCTAGTCAGCCTATCAGAATTAGCTTTAAGTTTTGATAAATTAACTTAGATACCAGAAATAATATGAGATAAATATTCTTATTTATCCCTAGCAGTAAGTATAACTTAATTTCCCGGTTTGTACGTCAAATATTGTTTTTGTTCGACTGTCATTTCAGCTGTTATAGTCAGCATATTGTAGGCAAAACTTATCCAGGGGCACATAAATATAAACTCGAAATACTATTTAACTAAAGTGTTTATTAATTTTTGTTACCGGCACTCAGAAAAGAAAAATACAGACAGATGTCAACAACAACAACCACAGATTCTTTTTTCAGTGTCCCTCTATCCATTTCAGTCAGAAATTCGAAATGTACAGACAAAATAATTTTACTGTTTTATTATATGTATAGATTATATTTATCCAATCAGAGCGCCGATCTCGTTAACATTTTAAATAATGCACCATTTCTGTCTATAAATCTGAACAGGACTATAGTATTGACAAATATTTTTTTGAAGAGCCTAAGTTTTCCTAGAGCAGTTTGCAGCACCTAATATCAGTCCAGCATTTATATGAGGTCAATGGCACACACCAATAAAGTATTTTACAAGTGATACAAGAATGTTCGCCAATCAGAGCGCCGATCTCCTGAACATTATAAATAATGCGCTATTTATTTCTGGAAATCTGTGCATCATCAGCATTGGTTCGGATCTTTACCGGCCTCCAATTATATTGGATTTCTCGGTACTATTTACTCGATGAAGACCATTTTGTATCGATTATTGGGTGTTTTTGCTATTTTGCCATACACTGAATACAATTTATAAATTATAAATAATAAAAGTTATACTTTAATGTACTTTTTTTAATCCGTTGCTTTTCTAAGCATTTGTTAAAAAGAGAAATCCACTTTTATCATTAATTTTATCGTGTGCCGACTGGACAATTTATTTATTTGTTTACTTTTTACATACATACATAGTATCACGTCTTTTTCCCTTGCGGGGTAGACAGAACCTAGGTCTATAAGGCCTGAAGGCTACGTTTAGAATTGGTGGGCGTTAGGTGGAAAACAATATCAAAATAGTCATGAATCCTCAGATTTTACCCATTCCCTCAATCGGCTTTTACGATCTGCGCGGGAAGAGAAGCAGCTGGTACATTCAGCCAACGAGATACCTGACCCCGAAATCTACCTATATCTTGAATTTTCTCTCAAACTAAAAGTCATATTAACATGAAAATGTATATTCCAAAAGTCTTAATTAAAATCTTTCTCAATATATATTTTCATGTGAATATTATTTTTAGTTAAGGAGAAAATTCAAGATATAGGTAGATGGCGGGGTCAAGTATCTTGTTGGCTGACTGTACATTCTACTTTTTTTTATTTTCTCACAGACCAGCATGGAAGAGTTACATTTTACAGCTTGATTAAATTGAAATGGGATGTGATAAAAAAAAAATTGAAGGTGATTGGCGAACTCCGTGGCGCAGTGGTTTACACGCCAGCCTGCGACACGAAAGTGCCTGGGTTCGATCCCCGGTCAGGTCATGATGGAAAACGATCTTTTTCAGATTGAACTGGGCCTTTAACTATATAATATCTATTATAAAATATAGTATCGTTGAGTTAGTATCCGCCGTGTGGTATCCGGAAGCCGTGTGGTATCCGGCAGAGCAGAATAGGACCACTCCAAGTCTTCCCGTGGATGTCGTAGAAGGCGACTTAGGAAATACAAGCTAAACAAAGCTCATAAACGTCTGTGAGACCTCTCTAACCCGTCTGGCCAGCGTGGAGAGTGTAGGCCAAGTCCTCTGACTGCTCTGGCCAAGTATGGCTCTAGTAGTACGGAGAGGGTCGTGCTCCTGTAGTGGAGACTAAAAAGACCTGATGATGATGATGAGTTAGTATCCAAGTTCACAACTTACTGTGGGGCTAGCTCAATTTGTGTGATATGTCCCGATATATTTATTTAATTAAGGTATACTCTTTCAAACAAAAAAAAAAGTAAATGACAATGAGATCGAAGTTAACACTAACATTAAAAAAAATACAACCGAATTGATATCCTTCTCCTTTTTTTGAAGTTAGTTTAAAAGAGTAGGTTTGCCCTATTCCTAATGTAGGCTCTATAGAGAGGGATATTAAGGTCGACTATAGCACGCATGCACAAGCGCAGTCAATAAATAAGGAGCACTAATTACAGTGTGTGTTCAAGCAACACGGACAAACGCGCAGGTTGTCGCGACATCCGCAGTTGTTGCGTTGCGATACTGTGTCCATAAGCTGATTAAGTTGGTTCTTATTGTTATGAGGCAAAATGAGTCTACTTACTGTTAAAGTAGGTTTTATAGAATAAAATTCGTTCTTCTAACAACATATGCATAACGTCAGATAATAAATTACAGCGAGTCTACGCAACACGGACAAAACGCGCAGGCAGCGCGTCGCGCGATATCCGCACTTGTTGCATGCGGGTTGCACGCAACAAGTGCGGATTATAGTTGGTTATAACAGTTATAAGACAACATCAGTCTTATTATAAAACGAGGACTAATTTTAGTACCTGGTTTAAACCATTAACAGTCTAAAAGAAATTGACAATGACGGTTGACCAAACGTCAAAGTTTCGTCTTATTTCGATCGGATAATGGTTTAAACCAGGTACTAAAAGTTAGTCCTCGTTTTATGATAAGACGGTTTGAGATCTACGAAGAAGTTAGCTTGATATAATCAATTTCGTTTATCTCAACCTCGCATCCACAAGCACAGTACTTAAGTTTCATGCACTTTTAGTGTGTGCCCATGGAACACGGACAAAGCGTAGGACACGTGTCACGGCGACGCGCGACATTGATCATGTCGCGTTGTGATACTGTGCCCATAACCTGGTATATATTGGTTCTAACAGTTATTAGACAAAATGAGTAGGTTTGCTTTATTGCTAAAGTAGGCTTGATATAGTTAAATTTGTTCGTGTCTACTACGCATGTAATGCACAGTCAATAAATTACGAGCACTAATTACACCGTGTCCACGCAACACGGACAAACGCGCAGGTAGCGTGTCACCGCGACATGCGACATCCGCACTTGTTGTGTTCTGAACTGTGCCCATAATCTGAAATAGTCGGTTTAAATAATAAATGAATTCAACCTCCTGTATTCATGAACTAACCTGGAATGAAATGAATTCTTAAATTGGATCACGCATAACTTAACAGGCGACTCGTTTTACACAGCTAGGAAATTCAACCTGTAGTCCGCTCATTCCGATTCTGACACATCTTTTTTGTGGCCCTTTCGGATTTGAAAATCGGAAAGCTCTTATAAAACCATTTATGTGACTTTCTCACTTTAGATGATAGATGGCAGTATTCGTCCTATGTATTTGATTAATCTGTTTTCTTCGCACAGGGTACTTTCACTGCTTAATTAAATGAATTCCATCTGATTCAGATTAATTACTAGAATTTACATGTAAATATAAACATGCATAATTAAAGTAGTTATTGTTTTTCTTTCTTTTTGGAAAATTCATATTATCCTAAAAATCAGACAACTCTGGAATTTATAAAATTAATTTATCGAAATTCAGATTAAAGTAGAAAACAGGTTTGCGTTCCTACACCCAGCGATCTTGTCGATTAGCGACTGTTTTATCTTCAACTCGATACGCGTTTTAGCGAGTTACCGACTATTTTCACTAAATCATTAAGCGACGTGCCAATGCCTAACAGAACTAGGTACCACCAAACGCATAAGGCAATAAAACTCATTCACACGTATCTCAACTTAATAGATGCCTTATTAAAAACGAGCCGTTGAATCGATTCAATCCATTCGCTTCTCGATTTATACCGATGTATCGAATGTTAACACTGGCAGTTGCGTTTACGCGCCAATGTTGATTTAGGAAGCATTCGATATTTAAATGTATTCGTGTTCTATTTTATAAATGTCTTGATTCTGTAATTCTGTATGTAGTTATTGGCTTAAATGATTCGTGATTTATGTAGCGATGTGTTAAAGTATAATTGATTATTAATAGTTAACTGCAACATGAGTAGTTATGGGTGTTTTTTTTAAACAAAAGGGGTGGCTCGAGAAAAAACAAAATGGAAGAGACTACATTCCGACTCGATGCTGACTCCCACATAAAGCTATAATGAGAGCAGGGAGAATATAGTTGTTTTTGGTTGTTGTCAATAGTTTATATTAACGTAACTACCTTCTTTGTCCAGTGGTTAAGGCGTTTGCCTGTTGACCCGGGGGTCGTGGGTTCGATTCCCACGGGAAGCATACTTTGTTTAGTTTTTCCAGTTTGGTTAGGATGTAGGATGAATTTAAATGAATTATATAAAAGTATTACCTTAGTAAGGCATGACGATGCACAAATAAGAAACAAGAAGGGAGGGTTTTGCCTAGAAGTAAGGCGTTAAAATAGCCAATACAAGTAAGAAATCCTTGGTAATTTTCAAGAATTTCGCATTTCGCAAGTAAATTAAAAGTAAAGCTATGTATAATCGAGCACTTACATCGTTACAAGCCTTTCTATGACCACGAGTCATGTTAGGAGTCATTTACTAAATTGCAAGTTAACTTTCATCTACAACTTCACCCAGTTATGTTATGGTCGTGTTTTAACCACTTGCGATTAGTTATTGTGGAAAATAATAGTGATTTTGTTCACATGTAGGAAATGGTGATAGATAAGGGACTCAAATTCAAGTCAATAAGGCATAATATGTATTCCATCCTAACTAACCCATATCTATACTCCATACCATTAATGCCTATAAGATGATTATGCTAAAAATCAATTATGCCTAAGAACTATTATACATACATAGGGTACATATTAAAATCCCAAAAAACATAACACCTTTATTTAAAATATACGAGCCCAAAATACCCGAATTCTAAATACCGTATATTTAAAATACCAAGTATTTAAAAAATAAAATATTTAAATTACCTTATGTTTGAATAGCTCAAGCTCAAAACATCTCATTACAGAATACCTTATCCATAAATACCTGACTTTAAAAAGACTTAACCTAATTTAACTGATTGTATAAGTTCGAAGAAAAAGCGAGCTGCTACACGAATATTAAGTTAGATGAGAACTGCGATCCCACCAGAAACCGAATTGCCGACAGAAACGAGCTGCTACCAGAATATTAAGTTAAGTTGGGTTAGTACTGCGATTCCAACAGAAAACGAATAGCCATCAGAAACGAGCTGCTACCAGAATATTAGGTTAGGTTAGGTTAGGTTATCCCCCCCGATTGGTTCCCATCTTGTCGCGATAGGGGGGGGCTCAGTAGCCGCGGATTTGCCACCCGCGGTGAAGCCAAGAGGAACCGGGCGGAAGGCGCTCCAGGTGGGTTTTCGGTGGGCACCCACCTCGGAATTGCCTTACAGAGAGGAGAACACCTCGTTAAAAAATCAGTAGAGCGGGCCTCGTGGAGAGAAGCACGTTAAAAAACGGCTAGTTAGTGGGCGTCGAGGAGGACAACCTCGTTAAAAAACAGTGGATAGGGCCCCGAGGAGATGACCTCGTTAAAAAACAAACTAGGAGGAGGCCTGGCTGTGGGTGAGGGGGGTGGAATCTCCCCGCACTCACAGTCGTGGTAGGGGTCGCGGGGGAAGAGGAGTGTCGGTGAATAGGTGCGCCGTTCTCCCTGTCCTCCGCGACCAAGCGCGGCTGTGGCGCTTGGCATGGCATCGGTGGGGCCGCAGGGGAAGAGGAGTGTCGGTGATAAGGTGCGCCGCTCTCCCTGTCCTCTGCGGCCGACAATTGGTGGGCCTCTGTTACCTATGGTTAACAGAGGCCAAACTGAGGGCTGGTTGAGCGGCGGAAACGGGATTCCGTCTCGCTCGACAGACAGCCCTCCGAATAGAGACGTCGCTGGTGTCAAGACGTCTACCCTTTAGGGCCAGATTGGCTGGCTGAGGGCCGCTCCTATCCCTCTCAATGGAGAGGGTACCGGAGCTGGATGGGGCTGCGAATTAGCAGCCGCCGCGCTGGGGCTGTGGAGCATTAGGAAGCACACGGCCCCGGCATTATGCGGATTGGATAATGACACCGTGTGGTTTTAGTGGGTTCGAGTCCCACATACCTGTCCAACTTCCCGTGGCCGGATGGACGAGACATGAGCGAGACATGAGTATTTCCACACGTTAAAAAAAAAAAAAAAAAGGTTAGAACTGTGACCCACCAGAAAACGGATTGTCGTCAGAAACGAGTTGCTACCATCATCATCATTTCGTGTAGGTGACATGGTCAATTAGCCATGCACACCATGGTGTCAGAGTTCTTCGGAACCGCCGCTCGACCTTTGACGTGGTGGTGACGAGTTGCTACCAGAATAGTAGGTTAGGTTGGGTTAGAACTGTGACCCCACCAGAAAAGAAATCGCCGTCAGTATCGAACTGCTACCAAAACATGAGTATTAGGTTAGGTTGGGTTATTTATTTTATGCATTTCATATTTTAGAATTTTAATGTAAGGTTAATTGAAAATTTAATATTTAAAGGTTTGGTATTTTAAAAATCTGACATAATAATGTTTTAGCATTTCGAATTCTGGCATTGTACAGTAAGGTGTAATCGGTTCAGGTATTTTAAATCTTAAGGTATTTTGAGTTCGGGTATTTTGGGTTCGTATATTTTAAATAAAGGTGTTATGTTTTTTGGGATTTTAATATGTACCCACATACATAGTATCACGTATTTTTCCCTTGCGGGGTAGACACAGCCTAGGTCTATAAGACCACATTTAGCATGCTGGTGGGCATTAGGTGGAGGAATCAAAATAGTGATGGGTTACTAGCCTCATCGCCTATTAACATGATTCCTCAGATTTTACCTATTCCCTCGATCGGCTTTTACAATCTACGCGGGAAGAGAAGCAGCTGGTACATTTTTTTCTTTTCTCCCAGACCAGCATGGAAGTAAGAACTATTATGCCAAAATATTTATACTAAAACCGGAGCATACCCTCTTTCGCTCCCATCCCTCGCTTCACACAGAAGTCTACTTAAGAATCCCCCACTTCGCTCGGGATTCTAAGCTAGACTCTTTCGTTCCACTCTGGATTCAAAATAATGCCCCCACCAAAATGTATTATGTTAGCCTCTACCACAGAATTAATATAAGTGCCTCTACTATTTTCCGCCCGTACTACATAAAGCGTGTAATTTTACCACCGAAATTTCCTTAAAGGGGTAATTCAGCCCGTCAAAATGAACAACTTTTCCTATGAGACGAATTGGGTACTCATAATAAATCGATATTTTCGTACTATACTGATGCCGGGCCGGCCGAATACTGTATGAAAATTACGATTTTTTATCGATAACTATACAACGTCGAGGGAAAATATGTTAAATATATAATATTCATATATATACGTATGCAATAATAGTTTAAAACTGCCATCGAGGCCAATATTCCAGTTGTATTTAATTACGACAATAATTTGTTCCTGCGACGTTTCGCTTCGTTTCAATGAATTTTAATCGAATGAGATCATTCAAACGTTATTCTGTTATTAACTAGAATAATTGGTTTTGAATGTTATAATTTACAGTTAGAAATATTATACAAGGTTAAAGTAAAAATAAACTCTTAGGGAAAGTTAAGTTTATGATACCATTCGGTATGACTTCAACTGACTGATTGGATTAATAGAAGCAACACGCAAAAATTGGCTGACTGATAACCTAAAACATAGTTTAATCTTTGATATATTTTCAAATGTGAGAAAAATCTGATAAAATAAGATTGGCCGATGACAGAAATGATTTAAGTTAAAAAAATAACTCTGTTTTGACATATTTGATTAATAGTTGCAAAACAAATAGATAATTGTAAAAGTTATATATATTCATCATCATCATCATCTCAGCCGCAAGAAGTCCACTGCTGGACATAGGCCTCCCCCAAGGGTTTCCAATATGACCGGTTGGAAGCGGCCTGCATCCAGCGTCTTCCTGCGACCTTGGTTAGGTCGTCCGACCACCTTGTCGGTGGGTGTCCAACGCTGCGCTTGCCGGTACGTGGTCGCCATTCGAGCACCTTTCTGCCCCATCGGCCATCGGTTCTTTGAGCTATGTGCCCCGCCCACTGCCACTTCAAAGAGCTAATCCGCTGAGCTATGTCGGTGACCTTTGTTCTTCTACGGATCTCCTCATTTCTGATTCGATCTCGCAGAGAAACACCGAGCATAGCCCTCTCCATAGCTCTTTGAGCGACCTTGAGCTTTCTTATGAGGCCCATAGTAAACGACCACGTTTCGGACCCGTAAGTCATCACTGGCAACACACATTGGTCGAATACTTTCGACTTGAGGCACTGAGGTATTTTTGACGAGAAGACACTTCGGAGCTTCCCGAACGCTGCCCAGCCGAGTCGGATTCGTCGAAAGACCTCATCCTTGAAGCTGGAACTTCCAACCTGGATCAATTGACCCAGATAGATATATTGGTCAACAGCTTCAAGTATGGAGCTCCCAACAAGCACTGGAGAAGGCGCAACATGGACATTCGACATTATTTTCGTCTTGTCCACGTTCATTTTAAGGCCCACTTGTTGGGAAACTTCATTGAGGTCATTGAGCATGGCACTCAGACCCTCCAGCGACTCCGCCATTATAACAATGTCATCGGCAAATCATAGGTGAGTGATATACTCGCCGTTAATATTAATGCCAAGTCCTTTCCATTCCAGCAGCTTGAAGGCATCCTCCAGAGCAGCGGTGAACAGTTTTGGAGATATCACATCTCCCTGTCTCACACCTCTCTGTAGTCGGATAGCCCTCGTACTCTGCTCCTGTACTCGGACTGACATTGTGGCGTTGCTGTATAAGCACTTCAACACTTCGATATACCGATGATCGATGCGGCATCGCTGGAGAGATCGAAGTACGGCCCATGTTTCGATCGAATCAAAGGCCTTCTCATAGTCCACAAACGCTAAGCATAGTGGCCGGTTATACTCTCTGGTCTTCTGTATAACCTGCCGCAGCGTGTGGATGTGATCTATGGTACTATAGACTTTTCGGAAACCGGCTTGTTCGGGAGGCTGGAAGGCATCGAGCCTGTTCGTGAGACGATTCGTGATTACTCTCGAAAACAGCTTATAGACGCGGCTCAGGAGAGTGATGGGTCTATAGTTCTTCAGTAGGGTATTGTCGCCCTTCTTGAAGAACAGCACCACCACGCCCCTGTTCCACGTCTCTGGCGTCACGCCCTCGAGCAGAACGGAATTGAAGAGCCTCTGAAGGACTTTCAGTACCGGCGTTCCGCCCGCTTTCAGTAGCTCTGCTGTGATTCCGTCCTCGCCCGCCGCCTTGTTATTCTTGAGCTGTTTGAGAGCAATCCTAATCTCGTACAGGCTGATGTCCGGGATATCTTCGGTATAGTGTCGGGTAAGTTTGGCTCTAGGATCTTTGGCCAAACTTATAATGGGTTTGGCTACTGAGGTAAACAGCTGTCCATAAAACCTCTCGATCTCGCCCAGCACCTCGGCTTTTGACGATACCACGCCGCCGTCCTCCTTCTTCAGCTTGGTTATTCGGCTCTGCCCAATAGACTCCACTCTTGCGAACACTTTGGAGCCTTTATTTTGCTCTATCGTTTCCTTAATACGCTTGGTATTAAAGGAACGAATGTCGTGTCGCAAGGCCTTCTGGATTTGTCTATTGAGCTGCCGATGTACGTCCGCGTCTTCGGAGGTCTGCAGCGGCATAGATCGTCGCGTGGCCATCAATTTTAGGGTCTGGGGCGAGATTTTTTGAGGCTTTTGTTTCGAGCGGGACTTAAAAAACTTCGCTCCCGCCGCTTGGACTGTGTCTACGAACCCATTATTTAACTCGTCCACAGATACGCAATCCTTCAAGCAATCGAAGCGATTCGAGAGTTCCAGTTGGAAACTTTCGACATTTTGGATATAGGCCGGAGACGGTCGGAGCGTAGACTTCATCAAGCGAGTCCTCTCTCGTCTGAGATCGATATTCAAGATGCCTCTTACTATTCGGTGATCACTTTCGATTTTAATCCTGTTGATCACAGAGGCATCATTGAATATCTCTCTCCTCGTCGACAAGATGAAGTCTATCTCATTTTTGACAGGGGCCTGGTTCTGCTTGGACCCATCCAGGTCCATTTTCTGTTTGGCGGCTTCTTGAAGAAGGAGTTCATCGCGTAGAGTCCCTCCTCCTCCAAGAAATCGGCCAGCCTATGGCTCCTTCCGCTTTCCATACCCAAATTGCCCCACTCTGGCCTCTCCGTCGCTCCGCTTGCCAAGTATTGCGTTGAAATCCCCCATAACAACCGTAAAATAGGTTTGGGAAGCGTGTATGGCCCTACTGATGTCCTCATACACCACTTCCACCTCTTCATCTGAGCGTTCCCCGGTCGGCATATATACCTGAATTACCTTCAACAAGTATCTTTTAGATACTCTGAGTATCAGGTATATTACCCTACTGGAAACACTCTCGATGGTTATGACGTTGTTAATGAGGGACTTGTGGACGAGAAACCCGACACCATGCTGTGACTTTTTAAAGTCACCCTCCCGTTGATAGAGTAGGTTACCAGACTTTAGGGTTGTCGTGCCCTCTCCCTCTCTTCGGACTTCTGACAACCCCACTATGTCCCATCGTAACCTACTCATTTCCTCTTCCACTTCCTCGAACTTCTCGTCTAGCCTCATAGTGCGAATGTTGTGTGTCGCCAGGGCCAGTCTTTGTTGGGGGTGGTAGCCGGATCTCTTCCGGAGATTATTAGCACCCCCTGCCCCGCCATTACCATGACCGCTACCGGAGCCAGGAATAGCGGGGCCGCCGGGGACTGGGGGCCTTGGTATATTTTCTAAATCCATGAGGGGATTTTGCCATACTCACCACGCTTGGCAGACGGGTTGGTGAGCGCAGTGTATTTGGCTTATATGGCTTTCGACGCTGCTGCCCATCGAATCGTTTTTTTAAGCGAGGGATAATAATAATAATAATAACAGAAGGCAGTACTCCTGGATACGGCACGAATAGTCAGAAGGTTTCTTTCTCTGGGGCCCTGACTGCCGGTAGCTTGAGCCCTGCCCCGCTGCTGACGGCACTCTAGGTTTAGGTTTTTATAATGTTTTTATGTTTTGTAATTTATTTTTATATTTTACTTTTATATAAATATTGTAAAAACCTAAAACTAAGAAATAAATAATATATAGAGATAATAATAATAAATAATAATAATATTTATTTTCCTCCAAAAAATCTTATAACTATGACATGTACAATATAACTACGAAATGTAAAAAATATTATAAAAAGACTAACTATAAACATATTATGGAGAACTGGCGCCCATACTAGGTTTCTGTAAAACCTGTATTACGGGTCACCAGGACTCGACATTAATTCTAGGATTATTTAACAATTTAACTATACAATGTAAATCATGATTACTATAACTATAACAAAAACACGATAAATAAATCTAGTGCAAAAACGCAGGGAAAAAAATACTACTTATTAGATGATGTAAAGATAATTTTAAAATTAGTAAGAAGTGGAGGTGCCTATTACATAATAAATATAGCTTAAGCTTAGGTTACAATTTGCAGAAGGCTCTCAGTCTGGTCATACGACAGGTTTTGTAAAAATTCGGTGATAACTTTTTTGCAATTATAATTATTGAGTGCATATATGAAAACATTGGATTTTATTTTTTTATATAAATATGGTCCTAAAAAACAAAAGAATCTCTTTATGAACTCAGTATTGAACACAGGGAGGGGATATGTTAGTCTATTATTTCTTGTTAGTAGTCGAGGGTCGAAAGGGAGTTGTGAATGCTGCTGCATAATTGTCGAGAGGATAAAGAGCTGCCGCACTGTCAGTACCTGGCAATCCCTATATAGGTCTGATGTAGGGTACCTATATGGCTTGAATGTGCATACTTTTAGGACGGCTCTTTGTGCCCTTTCAGCAACGAGCAGATGTGATTTTGATGCACCACCCCAAGACGTTATGCAATAGGCGATAATCGATTGGCAAAGAGCCAAATATGTTATTCGGAGAATATTATTGTCCGCTATAAATCGTAATTTTTTAAAACTGTACAGAAGTTTTCTGATTCGGGCAGAAAGTTGGGTAATATGTGGGGAGAAATTAAGGTTTGAGTCAATTAAAACTCCTAGATATTTAGTAGTGGTGGTCATTTCTAATGTAGGACAGTTACAACTGCCATGACTGCAATCTGAAGACGTAAGTGCATGGGCATACAATTGACATGTATTGGAGTCAGGAAGATTTGCATTTCTTATACTAAAGGCCATGTACTTAGTTTTACTGACATTTAATGTCAAAAAAATTGAATCTAGCCATTTTTTGACAAGGTTTAGCCCCAGTTGAGCGGAATTAAAGGTGTCTTTCCATGTTTGGCCCTTAAATATTAAGGCCGTGTCATCAGCGAAGGATACGACTTTACAGTTTTGCAGAGATAAGTTGCACAGGTCGTTCACATACAACAGAAATAAACTGGGACCCAAAATACTTCCTTGAGGGACCCCAAAAGCCACTTTTTGGTCTGAACTCGTGTAATTACCAATCTTTACACGTTGAGTGCGGCCCAATAAGTAGTCCCTGAAAAACTGTAACTGTGTACCTCTGATGCCAATATTGGCTAATTTTGAAATGAGAAGGGGAATAAAAACAGTGTCAAATGCTTTGCTGAGGTCTAAATAAATGACGAGGCAGTTTTCATTAGAATCGAGTGCTTTAACTGCTTCGTCAACAAGAGCATTTACTGCTTGAGCAGTAGACCTGCCCGGGCGAAAACCAAATTGATTATCCGAAAGAAGGGAATTTTTCTCGAGATAATTGGTAAATCTTTTACCGACAATACGTTCTTGAATTTTGGATATTGCTGATAATATAGAAATAGGACGGTAATTGTCAATGACATTATTTTCTCCTAATTTATGAATAGGATGGACTACAGCCGTTTTAAATACTGTCGGAAAGACACCACTGCTTATGCATAGATTACAAATATGGGCGATGGCGGGAGATAAAAGACTTTTGTACATTTTTAAAATTTTTGTAGATATGTTGTCCCATCCTGGAGCGGCATCAGTTTTCAAAGTGTCAATAATGCTGCAAATTTCATGCTCATCGGTGGTATTCAGGATAAAGGAATTTAATTTTAAGCAAGGAGCAGTTTGAAAAGGCATTGGATTAATTGGTTTGATTTTATTTGCCAATGATGACCCAATTTGTGGATGGGAAGGAGTTTGTTGCATTTTGGGAAAACGGGATAAAGGTCTTTGGGATACTACTCACTCGGATGAATCAGGGATGAGTAAGCAGCAGCTCGGGGAGCCGGGCGCGCGTACCCGTAGTCATTACCTGCAACCACCGGTCAGGCAGTTGCGAATGGCACTGGCTTGATTATATATATTGAGGGTTTGCATTTGCTCTAAGCTCATCCCTATTTAAAGATACCGCCTCTGAGGATCACTTCCCTGATATTTCCAATGTAAAAAATAGCTCATTTAAGTCTGCTTACAGTTACAGTCGATTATCAGAAGTACTTTTTGTGTGCATATTTTTAACTTGTGCTCGTCCTTGTGTTGTTTATATCTTAAATTATATCAATGTTTTAACATATTTTTCGCCTTTATGCCTTTATATTTTCCTTAATAATTATCTTATAGTATGTTTACTTGTATTGACGAACTCACGTTCCCTTACTTACCGGGCAATGACTGAATATCAGTGTTTTGCTTCTTAAGCAAATGTACCACTAAGTTGTGACCTTTTTGTTTCACTGCGAGACATTTTTTGATTTGATATATCAATCGTGACAGTTTATTTATGTATAAGTCCTAGTTGTGTATCTTTCAATACCTCCCTGTATGTTCGTAGGTGTCTCAGTTGTTGCAAATAAAGTTTTTATCTATCTATCTATCATATTTTAACTCATTATTTTTATTCTAAATTATTATTCTAACATCCCTATTTAACGCTAACACCTGTTAGAGTCACTACCCCCGTGGGAAAAATCCCTAATTGCCGACAGATAACGAGTCTAATTCGCGTGCGTGAAGCGCCCTCTCACGCACGCATTGTCTTCAGTAATTGCCGATCCTGCACAATTTGTAGGATTTGCTGCGTTCCACATCAAAATACCGACGTGATAGAAGGATAGGTTGGAACGCTGCCTTCTGTCCGACAAGACATTGTTATCATTGGATAATCATCATTATTTACCCATAAGATATCCTGGACCTAGGCCTTTTAGTTCCATGGAGGATATTGCCATACTCATCACGCTTGGCAGGCGGGTTGGTGAACGCAGATTTGGCCTCTTAAACTTCCGACGCTGCTGCTCACATCCAACAAATTTCTATCCTTCCCTAGCTTAAAAAGCTTCCGATGGGCATTGCTTAGTATTATTTTACTTTAGAAACAACGGATCAAGTATCAAACCTAAAATTTAATTGCTAGCACCAGGTCCCAAGAACCTTAATTCTACACCCTCTTTGATTGTATAGCTTCTACGGTTCGGTGTGATTTTTTATTGAAAGGCTATTGCTAAATAAATCGCTTGCGTGCTGTTAGATGCGGGAACGCAGGGCAGCTCTGTGATTACACACAACTAAATTGTAAGTTTGATATGTATGTACGTGGTTTACTAGACGTCATACTGCACTCAGTGTTAATTCACACTCTCTTTAGTTTATATCGCCGCAGTTCCATGGCTCAGTGTGATTCCTTTAAGTGCCCCTTTCAATTGCTAAATAAATCGCATGCGTGCTGTTAGATGCGGGAACGCAAGGCAACTTTGCGATACGGAATTCTCGCACCTGGTTTGGCTATCTTTAGCAAAACTATTCTTACTATGATATATGTACATATCATATGGGTTTTAACTAGCGCTCGACATTGCTTTGAAATAGGTGGCTCAGCGAAGGCTGACATGGGGTCGAATATTGACATCAAAATGTTATTGCTGGCCGGTATGAGATTGTTGTATTTTTTTTCGAGTTCCTAGTACTGGTCCCGTTATCGGGGTGAGTTACTACTACGATTTAATGTGTCACATCACGTTTGGGATGGAAAACTTCAAGAAATATCTTAGGGGAACTACTCTTGACAATAATTTTGGGCCTAAATAAAAAATAAATATTTATATCTGTATTTAAAACCAGCCGTTTACCTTCATCCACATAAATTATACCCTATGTCACCTGCTGATGATGTAGCATACTAAGGGCAAAATATTCTTTATATCGGTTCAGTGTTTTATTTAAACAACATACACAAATTCTTTCTTATTTTTAATAATAATAATATAGACGCAGAACTAGTGCTTGTAAAGTTTGCAGTGTATTGTAAGCTCGTAAAGTCAGAACTCAGTTTCTTGAAGGAAGCAATGGGGGTAACGAGAAACCAGTTCAGCATCACAAGGTGCATTCCATCGATGAAGTCAGTGCAATTCATATTTGCACTTCATCTTTTTCGGACTGAGTGAGTTCGGTGAAAAGAAGTAGCTGCTCGCTACGTCACTCAATTGGAGCCCGTTGTTCTAGTCTCTACGCATTATTGGCGCTTACAAATGTTAAGCAACAAGGCGCGGTCCCCACTGGGATGGGTGACAGCAAGCGAAGAGACGAGAAGGGCGCATGGAGCCTTCAGGACATCATCAGTCTTATGAAAGGTTACCGATACTGATATGCTATGGTTTGTAGCTCAGGATCTGAAGGTCTACTTGGGATCACGAGGTCGTCACAGAACTGGTAAAGGGCATTGCCTTTCTGAAAGCGAGCCTGGCCATAGAATAAGTCCTAGTACATACGTACAGAAGGCGCACTCTGCAAAGGTATTCAAAAAAATATCAACTCAATGTAGTTAGCGATACGGTGTAATTTAGCTCGCATCAGAACGCAGCACCTTTTCATTTAGATACCTACAGAATCTATTGCAAGCCAATTTCATTCTTATAACTCTGAAGAAACGATTCATAATTCGATGAAGTCGGTGAACACATGTGACTAAACGCGCGGCGTTCCTACCGCGAGGTTTTACCTCTTCGAAATGGTCGTTTTTTTCTATACTGACACGGGAAGTGAGACAGGCCGGCCGGCCTATTTGCTAACTCAGTGTACAACGTTTTGACAGCCATTTCAAAATACAAAACGTTACGTTAACGTTCATAGGAAACCCGCAATGTATTTTGAAGTGACTATCAAAGCGTTGGTCACTGAGTTAGCAAATAGGCCGGCCGGCCTGGCTACTAAATGTATATCGTCACTTCACTACTAATACGTACCACTAAAATTAGTTACCATTAAACCGTTAGTAGCGGAAAACAATAAACAAACTGAAAGACGAGCGTTAATTTGCTCAAACCCACGATGTACCTACTAATTAGATATTCCGTTTTATTGCAAATAGAATAGTAATTATTCCAAACTTAACTACCTACTTTCAACGGATTAACATGATTTTAACGGATGACCATCCACCGGGACTGCATACCGGTATAAATATGGGTAAGTATATATTTCCTGTATTTTCTGAATTACGGTATTTTACCTGTACAACTAACTAAAAGTTAGTTTAAATATTACAGTATTATACCGCGTGTTGCTATATTGAAATCCTGTAATCAGAATCCCTATTGAAATATAGGATTGCAAGAAAAAAGCTGAAAAAAGAAAAAAATATGCTTCCCATACAAAATCGTCGATCAGCTGGACGTATTTCTCTGGAAAGTCAATCTATTTTTTCGTTTTTTACCTTTTTTTTTGTAATTCTGTACCTATTCAATATAGCTCAATATAGGATTTCAATATAGTTCAGAAGTTCAAATTCAAGCTGTATTTACCGGTATTATGTATAGATAGAAATATATTTTTCAATAACTCTAGATCTTCTATGCTGGTCTGGTAGAAAATAATAAATGTAGAATGTACAGTCAGCCAAGGAGATACCTGACCCCGCCGTCTATCTATATCTTGAATTTTCTCTTATACTAAAGATAATAATAACATGAAAGTATATATTCAAAAAGATTTTAATTGAGACTTTCTGAATATACATTTTTATGTTAATATAACTTTTAGTTTAAGAGATAATTCAAAATATAGGTAGATGACGGGGTCAGGTATCTCGTTGGCTGACTGTACCAGCTGCTTCTCTTCCCGCGCAGATCGTAAAAGCCGATCGAGGGAATGGGTAAAATCTGAGGAATCATGTTAATAGGCGATGCGGCTGCCCATCACTACTTTGATTCCGATTTCCACCTAATGCCCACCAACGTGCTAAACGTGGCCTTCAAGTCTTATAGACCTAGGCTCTGTCTACCCCGCAGGGTAAAAAGACCTGTGTATATATAACTCTAGATGCTATCAAGTACAAAAGTAGGTATAATAGATGTTGCGTGCGTGATGTGCGACTAGCAACAGTAGCAAGCAACTAACCCTGCTTTTTTCAAAGCTATCAAACACCCAAGAACGGGAGAGAGGTGCGGGGACGCCATATTGCGGGGGACGCTGCGACTTTCCGTTCTGTACGTATGTATTACGAGTATTTAAAACCAGAACTGTTCCGATATTTACCGGTATATTAGTTTCATATTGGTAGGCGAGCCCTAAATCTATTTTTATTTTAAGTAGGAACATGTATACGATTCAAAACATTAGCTATGATATATACTATTTTGGTCTCTAATGATATTTAATTAAAATTCTGATATTTATTTCACAATCGCGACGACGTTAGTTATTTATTCCGAATTGCCAAATATTACTAGTAATTTAGTTTTATAGTACAGGAGTTGTAATAAATATATACATCTAAAGATTTTCATTGCAAATGTCATCATACACAGATTTAAGAAACCGTATTTATTTAGTACATGACATTTAGCGCTATTTCATTTGCAGTAAATGAAAATTAGACATGGAAATTACAAAAATTAATGTTAGATCAATTTTTAAGTTTACATACCGGACTCAGAGTAGCTTTTAGCATAAGAGAGTAATATATTGAAGGAGCCAGAATATCTGTTCGTATAGGCTAATTTAAATACTGTCGCAATTTTGATGTGGTTTTATCTAGAGCATATTAATTAAAAGACGCTAAATTGAATGCCTCCGTGGTCCAGTGGTTTAGGCGTTTGCCTGTAGACCAGGGGGTCGTGGGTTCGATTCTTACAGGAAGCATACTTTGTTTAGTTGTTTCCAGTAAGTTAGGACATTGCAAGCTTGAATCATCTGATTGTCTGATAATAAGGATGATTCCGTGCATCGGAAGGTAAGTTAAGCTGTTGGTCCCAACTGCCATCTAGTAGTCGTTAAAAGAACCACGTCAAAGGCCGAGAGGTGGTTCCGAAGAACTCTGAAACCAGGGTGAGGTCGATTGACCGTGTCACTTACACGAAATGATGATGATGATTAAAAGACGGTTAATATGTCGCATGAAGGCTGAGTATCGGGCAAATCACCAGCATTCTTCTTCTTCCACTCTTCATCTCATTTTATACTTTCAATGCTGTAAAAAGTTCGGCTTATTTTTACGGTGCTGTTGCTTTTGCGCATTTTTATAACCAGCCGCCACCCGACGTCAACCCTTCTAGGGAATGCTTTCGTTGCACGAGATGTGCTAATCACCAGCATTCATATTTATTAAAAAAGCGACGCGGCTAGCAAGCCATCATAATTTTTTTCAGTTTTTTACTTACACGCCTCCCAACATGCTAAACATGGCTTTAAAGTCTTATAAACGAAGGCTCTGTCTGACCTGCAAGTGTAAAAGACTATCACAGTAGGAGAGGATTTTTACAAATTCTTACTGGAATAAATATAGTAATTTACTCTTACTGAAAGAAGTATAATTTGTAACAGTAATTGCTGATGTAGGTGGTCTGCGTCACTATTATCCAAAGACGCGTGAATTGAAACAAAATTATAACATTTATCTAAAATCGCGTTAGCGGATCCACATTAGAAATTCCCGTGTCTAACGTCGCATAATAACACGTCTGCTCTGTTCGGCGTCGCGAGCGCATCTAATCAATTTCAGCAGTTGCCGCGTGATGTCTTCATCAGCCGCCCGAAGGCGTAACGCCCAGCTCAGCACTTGTACCATAAATTATAGAGCAACAGAAGAATATCTTTTCTTTACGCACAGAACATCAAGTAAGTAGGATGGTCAAAAATATAAATATGTGAAAACGTAGCCATTCAGGCACGTAGGGACCAATACTGGACTAAGTTTCTTTCGGCGTATTCTTCTCAGCAGTGGTCGTTCCTAAACGCTAGTAGTTTATCGATTTTGCAAATATTAAAAATAATAATGTGACGTTCAAAAAGAGATACATCTAAGAAGTTAGAAGCGAAGGCTTCATCTTCCAGTGCCAGTTTCATTTCAGTAAAGTCTTAGAATAACTTCTTGAACTATAAATCCATGGCGTGTATGGTTATAATTAAGGTGAGCATAGGTCCACCTGCTTTTAGTATTATAATACAAATGAAGCAAGGAGAGATTGAAGACACATCCTCACACCCAGTCGGAGCAAACGAGGCCTGTCGAGTCCCGCTTTGGCAACACTATATGCCAAAGCGGGACTCGACAGGCCTCGTACCCACTTTTCTACCGACGAAAAAAAACGGCGGAGGTTCTCAAGTCGACAAGTATACAATTTTGACATGATCACGCAAACTTTTTACAGAGTAGTCTGATTTCGACAATTCGTTTTTTGAATGAAGCGTTTTGTTTTTAATGCTTCTTGTGTTTCAATCTTTAATTTATGCGTGTACTGCTTTGTACTTTCCGAGCTTTGGTACGAATACCATTTATAGTTTTAATGATAGTTTTATTAGCGAAAGCGAGTTGAAGATTTATTTTACAACCACCGACTACTTACATCTTACTCAATATATGTTATGGCAACACTATTAATTTTGATCGATAATCTGTAAACATTCACACCAATTAAATTATTATTCATATGTTATGTAAATCTAGATTAAATAAATATAATGAGAAGAATTAACAGAACAAGTTCATCATCACCATCATTTTAGCTGCAGGAAGACTTCTGTTGGACATATAGCCTATATTGGCAGCAGAAGATATCCCCCAAGAATTTCCATCACGGAAGGGTATTGCCCGTTTGTTTGGCTTACATCGGTTCCAGGGCTGCTGTCCATCGAAACCGTTTCTTAAGCGAGGGAATCAGGCAATGACGCCAGGGGGTGCCATTCTCAACTGCCTGTTCAATAGTTGCAGATATGGCTACGAGTACGCGGCCCGGGATGAGTAAGCACCAGCTCGGGGAGCCGGGCCCGGATGAATTAGTTTATCCGAATGAGTAGTATCCCAAATACGTTTATCCCCATTTCCCCAATCCAATAAACTCCTACCTTTCCCTCGCTTAAAAACTATTTCGATGGGCAGCAGCATCAGAACTGATTTAAGCCGAATAAACTGCGCTCACCAACCCGTTTGCCAAGCGTGGTGAGTACGGCAATATCCTCCCATGGAATGAAGAATCCTAAGGAGGCTTTTGTCCAGCAGTGGACATTTCCGGCTGCAATGATGATGAATGAAGCGTGGGAAGGTAGGAGTTTGAAGGACTAGACGAAAGGGATAAAGATATTTGGGATGCTACTTGCTCGGATGGATTGAGAATGAGAAATTAGCAGCTTGGGAGGCTGGGCACGGGTACCCGAACGGACAGGCAGTTAAAGAGGATACCCCTGACCATCACCATGACCATTGATTCTCTCACTCGTCAACTTATTCGAGGAGAATGGATTTTAAAAATAGGGCTATTAGTTGCAGGTATGGCTTCGGGTTCGCGCGCCCTGTTTCCCGAGCTTCTACTTGCTTTTCCCCCATTCATCCGACTGAGTAGTATCCCAATACCTTCATTCCTTTTCCAAAACCAACAAATTCCTATACTTACCCTGCTTTAAAATGCTTCCGATAGGCAGCAGCGTGGGAAGCACAAGAAGCCAAACAAACTGCGCTCGCTCACCCGCCTGCCAAGCGTGGTGAGTATGGCAATTTCCTCCTATAGAACGAAGTATCTTTGGACGAGGCCTTTGTGCAGTAGTGGACTTTTTACAACTTTTTAAATAAATATATACGGACAAATCACACAGCTAGCCCCAAAGTAAGTTCGAGACTTGTGTTATGGGATACTAACTCAACGATACTATATTTTATAACAAATACATATATAGATCGCAGGCTGACGTGTTAACCTCTGCGCCACGGAGCTGTCAATCAGTATCAGTACAGATGATGATGATAAAAAATTCGCCGGCGGAAGTTTGACGACACCATACGTAGCCGTCCGGACGGTTTAGAAATCGAGTCCCGGACATTTCATAATGACTAACTCATTAATTAACTAATATTAATGTAATAAAGTTATAATAACATCTACATAAAACAGTTCAATTTATAGTCGTTGCAGCGGACGTGTCAAATGTTCGAAAACTCACACATTTAGCCTTTCTACTTGTTTATTAATTAGAAAATTTCCTTTTCACACGCCTCTTACACCTTCTATAGGGCACTTTCTGTTTTTCTCAATCGACAATTTATTAATATTGACGTTTACAACTTAACCGATCTTATGTGGATATCGTTAAAATACTTTATTTTATTATTAATTTTAATCTTAACTAGCTGACCCGGTGAACTTTTTAAGTGTTTATACTTATTTTCCATCCACAATGCTATTTTGATATACTCTTATTAAATTAAGAAATAAAATATGGTGAAAAAATTCCAAGCGGGCGGGATTTGAACCTGCGACTTAAGCCTATGTACGACTTAAGGTCGCAGGTTCAAACCCGCCCGCTTGGATTTTTTTCACCGGTGAACTTTGTTTCGCATTTTTTTCTATCGTATGAATTTTTTATATACCTATTCTGATATTCGGGGTGATAACAAAACCAACAAATTAAAGATTATACCTATAGAATATCATTCATATAAAAATCCAACATCAAACAAACCTGAACCAATTTTGATGAAATTTGAACGCGACTAATCTAGTATGCATATTCTATTAAAAAAAAGAACTTTTCAAAAAATTACGGAGTTATGAGGTAACAAACATTTTATTTACAAATATTGTATGTATGTTAGTCTGTAAGGTATTTATAATATGGGCCTCTGGTATTGTCCATAATTGTAAGTACAATACTATTGCCTGAAATAAATGAATTATTATTATTATTAAAGTAGCCGTGTGGTTTCCGGCAGAGTAGAATAGGACCACTCCTAGTCTTCCCATGGTGGTCGTAAGAGGTGACTTAGGAAATACAAGCTAAACAAAGCTCATAAACATCAATGATACCTATCTCCAACCCGTCTGGCCAGCGAGGAGAGTGTAGGCGAAATCCTCTGTCTGTTCTGGCTAAGTATGGCTTTGATAGTACAGAGAAGATCATGCTCCTGAAGTGGAGATTAAAAGCATTGATGATGATGATCGAGAGATGAGAGAGAGCTTTTATTTATCTTGCAAACAAACAAGTTACATTTGTACATAGTTTGTACATACCGCGTGATTTTGAATCTCTGAAATATACTGAAATCCTGGAATCTGAATCCCTAATGAAGAAAAAAATTTAAAAATTTAAAAAAAAAATAGATTTCCCATACAAAGTCGCCGATCAGCTGGACGAATTTCAATGGAAGGTCGATTACTTTTTTACCTTTTTTGAGTCAAATCTTACAACTCAATTTTGAAGCTCAAAATGTGTGCTTATGTATGTCAGATTACAATGCTTCCGCGCGAACTCCTATAGGTTTGAACCTTTTCGGCTTGTTTTTTACATTACCATAGCGTTATTTCCTTTTTGCGCCATGGCCCATGCCGATTGATTATCTTTTCGCAAAATGTACGATTTTTTTTATTTGGTCGCCTGGATTAATGTCCATAGGAACAGTCGGAGTGATCCTACACTCTTGGGAAAACTTTTCGGCACATATTTCTATAAAAATCTAATCTATATAGGTGAAGCAAAAACTATGTATCTCTTTTTACGTGTGCGGACGGAGAAGTATGAAATTTCGCACACTTTTTTAGTGCAAAATGTTAATATATTTTTTTAATTATGGTCGAATTTTGACCTATGGGCGACCACTACTCCTATTAAAATCGTGACAACTAAGTTATACTATTAACGATCCAGAATCCGGGCACGCCTATTAAAAAACAATAAATCAGTTTTTAATCTACTTTAATTATATTATTTCTATATTATTTATAATAAGGGTCACGTTGTAATGAATTATCTATTTTGTTGTTTTTCCCGATTAGCAACAGTTCTAATACTCCACGAATATATTGGTTTGAAATTCCATAACGTGTCAATTTAATCGTATTTACTGTTATGGTGTAAATCACACAGCGTGATTTTGAATCTGTGAGCTATATTGAAATTTCAGAATCAAAATTCGTAGTGGAATAGAATTGCAAGAAAAAATTGTAAAAAAAAACGATAAAAAAAATTAGACCTCCTATTATACAAAGCCGCCAATCTGCTGGGCAAATTTCTATAGGCAAACAATTTTCTTTTCCGTTTTTATCTTTCTTTCTTGTACTTTCCTTTCGTTCTGTACTTCGTTAGGGATTCTGATTCCAGGATTTTAATTCACAGGTTATAAATCACTTTGTATATTCTAGTATTTCCCTTACTTACGGGTAAACAGATTTTTACGGGTATATGACGCTGTGTTTATCGTAATGCTTGATACGAGTACTTATATCGATGGAAATAGGAATGGCCGGCTAGCGTATTGCCTATTCTTAAGCCAGAACACAGATGGGGTTAAATTTATATTTTTGATTTTTGTTAGATTGGGTTAAAATTCTGGTCGTCTCTTTCTGGGTGAACCTAGAAAGAGACGACCAGAATTTTAACCCAGACCAGACTTGTAGGTAAGATCGTTCTGGGGTTTGAGACTCAAAAAAAAAAAACCTGGCAGGGTCGCCATGAGGCATCTTCAAAAGGTTGATGAAAGAAACATCACATAAGGCAAGGATGTTTATTGGCTTAGCGTCAATAATGGAATAATACATCTTAACTTAAAACTAAATAAGAACTATTTCGAAAACATATTGCTTACGCTTCACTCCATGCTACACGTGCCGGTGTCCCAGTTATTAACATATGTGTTTCGCAATGTACTAAAGTACAATATACTACAGCGTGGTTTTTCATAGCGTTGCGAAACAGAATCGCAGTGAACGAGGAACAAGTGTTTTCAAGGAGCTGTCTGCTAGTTATTTAAAACCTACTTACTGGCCGTAGTTTATTAGAGCAGCTTATGTAATAAACTCGCTCGAACCATGGGAATTTATGTTGCAGTTGGGTCATATGGAAATTATTGCACCGGTTAAGGGTTATGTGTTTGTAATTAGTTTCGCTTAGTAACGATTACCACTTGATAAGAAAGTTTACTTAATACAGTTTTAGCGGATGTTATTAATAAGATTTGTGATTTAGGATAATCTCGGCTATCCCTAACCATCTTCAAATATTATTTCAATTAAAATTTCCACCATTGATCTTTTAAATCACTAAAATGTCAACTATTGGATAAGTTGATATTGGAATAAACTGTTTTGCAATAAAACCGATGTCAAAAGTTAAGGTCACGAATATAGCGTGATTTTGAACCCCCTAGCTATATTGAAATCTTGGAATCAGAATCCCTAATGGAATACAGAATTCCAAGAAAAAAAGGTAAAAACCGAAAAAAAAAATTGGCTTTCCATAGAAATTCGTCCAGCTGATCGGCGACTTTGTATGGGAAACCCAATTTTTTTTTTCAGCTTTTTTTCTTGCTGTTCTATATTTCATTAGGGATTCTGATTCTGAGGTTTCAATAAAGCTAGGGGGTTCAAAATCACGTTGTATACTCTGTATGACATTATCTCATGTGTTTTTATCGAAGTGAAAACTTCTTTAGCGGCGTTGTACACTTTTTGGGATGGGTAAAAAATGTTAAACTCGCGTCAGGACACGTGACCTAATCGAAAATTTGTAAGACATACACGTGACCTGAGACCGCCGGCGCGGCGTAGGAGAGGAAGTAATATCCCCTCTCTTTCTACCACGCGGAGTTTTCACTTCTGACGGCACTCCCGAAGTCCCGTTGTTTTTTATTTTATTACTAGCTTTCGCCCGCGGCTCCGCCCGCGTCAATGTCGATCCCTCGGGAATAGTACTTTTTCCCGGGATGAAAGGTAGCCTATGTCCTTCTCCGTACTCCAGAGAACTTGTATGCAAAATTTTATAATGATCGGTTCAGTAGTTACGGCGTGAAAGCGTAACAAACAAACAAACAAATAAACAAACTCACTTTCGCATTTATAATATTAGTAAGGATTTATTCTGGGAGTCTTCATTTATACTTTTTTGATTACCTATATTTTTTAGGCTAGTACTTTTTCTGTGGTTGAGGTTAAGTGACACCAGTGTTGGCTATTAACACCAACGAATAACAGAGAGAGAAAAGGTTCCGTTAGGCGTCCGTTCTGCGACGCGCCCGTACAACCATGAATTTTTATTACTATTTGTTTTACGGCATTTGGATTTCTACGCCCTTAAGCCTTTCATATTTTTAAACGTGTGTTATAAACGAAATACTGGTGTAATTCATTTTGTTGATTCGACAGAGCCCCTGCCGAATCCACTGGTTTGATCATAGACGACGCAACAAGGCGGAGAACCACCAGCCCGCTCAATAAATCTCACTACAGCTGCACAATGAAGTTTATCTTACTTATTCTACACATTATTCATAAACATGGGGATATATAACGCCAAATTACACTGATTTCACATCATAAATCCACTAGAAAAAACGAAAACTGTGCAATCCGCCGAAATTCCCGCCAAAACTCACCATGAATTTCATATATTTTTTTTTTTAAAGAAACTTGAGAGTGCTGCTGAGAGCAGAACTGAAATACAGGAACCTGTCCAGTACAAGAGATATGGTGCGTGTGAGCTAGCAAACCGTTACCACCAAAACTAGAGCACACGCCTCTTGTAAATATTTATTTCCCATTTATTCCCACACGTAGCGTGCTTCGGGCCATTCAGCGCAGGCGCCGCGAGGCAGACCCGATTGTTGAAAACGTGCTAACAATTAATTGCCGCATTAATTATTTTAATAATCTACACTTATCGGTATATAAATAAATAGGTTTCAGTACTTGATAACAATATGAGAAATCATACTTCTAGCTTCTATTCTACATTTGGATAAAACGGTCTAATATCGTCAACATAATGCTTTGTTTAATATCGCTTATAATTGCAACAGTGCAAAAGAAAACAGATACATTCCAAGATCTATGCTTTGTAAGGCTATTGAAACAAAAAAAAATCCTAATTCAATACAGAGGATAGTTGGTAGTTACCACCTTGCGATCCTGTCGTCAATTTAATAAAATCTCAAGCCCAATTAGATTGCATATAATAGGTTATCAATAAATATTGTAGGTGGTAGTTTAGCATAGTTCTTATAACACAATAGACAAATGTCAACTTAGTCTACCTGCGCCATGAAAACGGAAAAGTTTTTAAATGGTGTAAAATAATGTAACAAACGAGATAAAATCATGATTAAAGTTAAATGTTGTGTTTGTTTTAAGTACTGTGCGATATGTGGAATTCTTAAGAAACGTAGCCGTGGCTACTTGTTGGATTTAATAAAAAAATAAAAAGAAAAATATTATATGATTAATGAGGACTAAACGTAATTTCCAAAAGACCAAAAGAACAAAATTATAAGAAGAAACTAGAGCAGCATTTCTCTTAACAGAATATTTATTTACTACTAGCTGTTGCCCGCGGCTCCGCCCGCGTTTGTGTCGATCCCTCGGGAACAATTAATCCCTCGGGAAGTAGAATTTCCCGGAATCAAACATACCCTATGTCCTTCCTCGGGCCTCACACCTCCATACCAAATTTCATCCAAATCAGTTCAATGGTTGAAGCGTAAAAAAACGACAGACAGAGTTACTTTCGCATTTATAATATTAGTATTAGTATGGAAGTATGGATATTATTTATACTTCTAAGTCCAGAAATGAGAATATTTCCATAAAACCTTTACCCTCCCATTTTACCCCTTTAGGGGTGAATTTTGTCCATTTCACCCACATATATCTTTTTTAATTGTAATCGAGAACATACCTATTTATTTTTATACTTCATAGTCCAGAAATGAGAAAATTTTCAATTTCCAAACAAACTTTACCCCCTTCTGGGGGATTTTTTTCGAGTTGACCTACACAGATCTTTTTCAATTGTAATCGTGAATTTATTTACCTATTTTCATACTTCTAAGTCTAGAAATAAGTAAATTCCTATACAATCTTTACCCCGCTATATTACCCCTTCAGGGGAAAATATCGTCCATTTTACCTACACAGATATTTTTCATAGTAACCTAGAACTTATATACTTAAATTCATAAGTCTAAGTCCAGAAATGAGAAAATTTCGATACAAAGTTTATACCACCCACCCACCCCCATTTTACCCCTGTAGGGGGGGGGGGGGGGGGGGGAATTTTGAGCACTTATATACCTACTTTCATACTTCTAAGTCCAAAAATGAGAAAATTCCATATAAATTTTACCCCTTTAGAAGTTAAATTTCTTAAAAATCCTTTCTTAGCGCTCACTCACATCATTAAAAGAACCCCTGTACCAAAGGGCAATGCCGGCTATTGGCGTCTTTTTTTTTTCGCGCGGCCACTGACCAAACCTTGTTTTTCTTGTAGACAATAGCATACTAAACAAAACTTATTATAACATATATACCTCTAAACTCAGTCCGAACTGAGTTATTTGAGTTCAAAATTCGTAAATAATCAAATTTTTTTTTTGGCAATTTTTATCATAATCGCGAGTTTTAATGAAAATATGCAATAAAACAATTATCTTTGAACATTTTTATCATTACTTTACCCCTTTGAGGCCGGCCCCCACCATCTGCACACCTTGTTTGAGTTTAGTTGTATTGGTGAGTCATCTTTCATTTTGCGAACAAAGCAGGTAAAAGCCTAGTATACACAGATATATAGTATCCCTACCCTTCCTCCGCCTCCTCTCTGCCAACCCTGCGCACCACAGTGCAGGTATGTACTGCCCATTCTCTCTTTTAACAATACATCCAAAAATAAATTGCCAGTTAATTTTTAAGTGTGTTTATTTAATAATTCCTAACTCTTATAACTATTACAGTATATGGTATAACTCGCAACCAATTAAGATTATATATTATTTGGTTGTTATAGTATGAATAGCGTAAAAGAGGTTAACAATAGATTCGTTTTACCTATAATAATATTTGTTTGATTTTAGTCATGACACAAAAACTACAGGTAAAAAACGTATACATACATCGATCGAGTAGGTACTTTTATTTGTAAAACATCAGGTTTACCTACATAATAAGGTTATTGCAACAATAATATAGGTGTGGTGATATACAGCACAAAAGAAGATGTGAACAGGGAAATAAGTATCTCCCCCATGCTAAGTACTATAATACTGACATGACGTGGGAACAGCAGCCAAGCGTTCGTTTGCCGATAATGCAACTGCAGTAATGGGCGCATATAGCTTGCCTGCCTCCCATACGTTTATATTTTTATTAATGATATAATCGCCTAGATAGTTCTCAGTTTCTGCGATCGCTTCTATTGCTAATAATATTGCTTCAACCAATCTATGATCAGTCAGAGGACGCCCGAAGGCATATAATACTGTAATATTTATAACTTCTTCCCAAAAAATCTATCATGTATGGATGCTGTTGGAAGCACTGCGCAGTCAAAGGGTAGGATCTTCTTGTACTGTTATTACTTCTACTTATACTTCGAAGACAAGCAATGCACTGTCTACGATCCATCTTTGTACACACGCACATACAATATTGTCAATCAGAGTCCGTAATACACAAGTCAATTCACTACACAGGGGGAATATCAGTAAGGTCCATATAACAAGCCAATCCACAAAGGTAAGATATCAATGTCGGAGTCAAAGTTAAACAGGCCAAGTCGTCATTTGATCACTTCTATATAAAAACTGGAATTAAATACGCGTACGACACGAAGACAGAACGGTAAGTGAAACTGAATCTTTCCAAACGCTTGCTTTCACGAAGAAAGAGACAATCAAATCTGAGATTGCACCTGTGAAAGCAGGAAGGTAATAGATACCTGCTGAGTGGCGCGTGGAGATGGCGGAAAGGAGGTGGGGGAAGGGATTAGCGCAAGGACACTAGCTACATGTGTACCCATGGATAGATCTGCTTTGTTCGCATAATGATCGATGACTCACCAGTACCACTAAACTCGCCGAACAACGTTTGCTGTTGGTGGGGAAGGCCGCAAATGGGTAAAGTAATAATAAAAAAGTCCAAAGATAATGTTTCATTGCATATTTCAATTAACCTGCCACTTTTTTGAGGAAAATTGCCTTCCTAAATATATGATTTTTACTGATTTCAAACTCAAATAACTCAGCTCGGACTGAGTTTAGAGGTATATGTTTGATATTACGTTTTGTTTATTATGCTATTATCTATAATAAGAACAAGGTTTGGTCAGTGGCCGCGCGAAAAAAAAAAGACGCCACTTCCCATAGTCGAATCGGCATTGTTCTTTCAAGTTTCTAGGCGCAGGAGTTTTTTTGGTTTGCCGTTTGCCCGCGGCTACGACGCCGCCGTTAGTGTCCATCCCTCAGGAACAGTTTGGACCCTTAAATAGGTGACTCAGGTCATCAATATGAACAACTTTTTCTATGGGGCCAATGCTGGGAACTCAAAAAAATTCGTCATTTCCATTAAAAAGAGTCCCGCCGCCCGGCCAGTTTGTATGGGAATGTCGATTTTTTTATTGAGTTCCCAGCATTGTTCCCGTAGGACGTTGTTCATTTTGATGGTCTGAGTCACCCCTTTAAGGGTCCAAAACGATAAAAAATTCACCGTGTATATTTGCAGGCAAACTAATGCTTTGAGTTCATTCAAATGACGATAACTTTTTTTTTAATGAACCGATTTTGATGAAACAAACTTTAGATGTTTTGCTGAGTTAAAACAAAGCAATTGGTGAAAGTTTGAAGTAAATCGGTTCAGTATTTTCGGAGATAATCGTGATCATACATACAGACAGACAGACAGACAGACAGACAGACAGACAGACAAAAAATTCGAAAAAAATTTTTTTGCTTTCTATTTTTCTTTTTAATCGTCCCTCTATCCATTTCAGTCAAAAATTCGAAATGTACAGACAAAATATTTTTACTGTTTTATTATATGTATAGATTAATTTCCACATGTAGCGTGCGTCGGTCCATTTTGTGCGCAAGCGCCGCGAGGCAGTCTCAACAAAACAAAGAAAGGCAGTATAGAAGGATAGTTCGCGTTTATACTTCCTTGTTTGACACAAGTATAGGCCAACGTATCGCACAAGCATAGAGATGTATAGTGGGCCTGCGGGCTTGTCGGGGGCGAATGCTTTATGTTTAAATTGATTATATTTCTCTATAACGTGACCGCGTTTTAGAGTAGTATTTTTTTCTTTACCATGTTGTGCATTGATTAAGTGCAAAATTGTGAGCTCCGTTATGAGTCTGGAACATCATGCCTTATAAACACATTATAATATTAAGTTTATAAGGCATGTTGGAGCAAAAACTTAAAAGATATTGAACTGGAGATTATTTTCGGCCGGGAACCGATCTAACCTAATAATATTCTGATATCTGTGCGGATAGCTTCGCATTTATAAAATAATTATAAAATAGACTTCATTGAATACAGATACCACTCGTGATTAATTGAGCAAGTTACTAATCGTACCTATAGTTTGATCCATTGTGGCGTGCTCTTTCGTCAGTGCTTGCAGAATCAAAATATTTGAAATTTCGGAATTATTCTTCTTCTTTTCGAGTCGTTGGCAAACCGTAAAATAGTAAATTAAATTATATCCTGCCAATACATTATATTATTGTAAACGGAGTGGTAGGAAGGAAAGTCCTTTCGCAAATGATGATGTCCTCGACTTTACTTTTTTCTTGTAACGTTGACAGTTGTGTCTGCCTCAAAGGCAGAAAAAGATTTCGCCTGTCATCTGATACCGTGAATTAATTGATAATTGTGAAGTGTCGCATCTACACTCTCATTGTTTTGGTATAGTCGGAGCCATCTCGGCGTATTAATTGCCCACATAAATGATTTTAATGCCCCGCATTAGTTTCTGCACGTAATAAAAACGGTTTGTTGACTTTTTGCCGCTTTGATTAACTAGTGGGTTAATTTTCATGCTGTTCGGAAGGAGGTCGCTGTGACTGCGAATGCGTAGGCTTTTCTTATAATATTTTATATGTATCTGTCTGTACTCGTCATATTGCTATCTTATTGAATAGTTTATCAGATTGCTTCCTGAGCTGCGGTTGTTACGCTCGCTCGCTTCTGTTTTGGTCACAAGAAAACCTTCCCTTCATCATCTCATTTCCTTCCTCCCAACTCCTTAAAAGACTGGCAATGTCACACCCTGGTGTTGCAGTTGTCCATGGGCAGCGTTGATCATGCTCGTTTGTCGTAATATATCATAAAAAATCCTACTCGAATCGAACCTAACCTACCCTCTGTGGCCATGTTGATTTTCTTATATATGGTTTCGCCCTAAGTTGGGGACGCGTGGCCTTTAAGACAATTTTTTTTAAAAACCCTTTTACTTAAATAAGCATTTTATTTAAGTAAGTGTTTATAAAAAAATTGTTTATTAGAAGCCTCTCTATAATTTTCCCGTGGTTTTACCCTTAAGTCGTCCGGTTATCCGGTACGACATCCAAGGGAAGAGACAGAGAGATCCTATTAGACCGGAAACCACGAGGCGCAATCTAATCTGACGCGAGGTAATTCCCGAGCTTAGGTTAAAAACCAAACAAACAATTGACCTAAACTGACACACAATCGACTCAATTCCCGCACTAAGTGCGTGCGACCATCGATTACAACTCGAACAGTGCATTCAAGTGCCTCGTTTCAAGGGAGTCACGGACAAAATTGGTAATATTCTGAAGCGAGCTTCAATCAAGACCTACTGCAAGCCGTACAAGACAATAAACCAATAAGACCTATAAAATCGATATTCCATTAAAAGATGCTAGAGTTTATTATTGTAGTTTTTCTTTAGTCAATTAAACATATAATGATAAAGATATAGCCCCTTGAAATTCCGTGTTACATCACAGTTAGCTACACTTTTTAGCAACCTGTGATGTCATGAGCACCCACTCATGAACACTCTTTTAACGAGTGAACGCAGGCGCGAAGAGCACAGGCGCGAATGAACGGAGGAGCGAAGAGCTGAGGAGCGAATGAACTGAGGTGCGAAGAGCTAAGGTGCGAAGAGGTGAGGCACGAGTGAACCTAGGCGCAAAGAGCTGCCGCGCGAATGAACTGAGGTGCACCTAATCTATTCGCACCTCAGCTCTTCGCGCCTGGATTCATTCGCGCCTCAGCTCTTTGCGCCTGGATTCATTCGCACCTTAGCTCTTCGCACCTCAGCACTTCGTACCTTCGTCTTTCGCACCTAAATTACACACTCAACTTTAGCGCACTTTATCTTTATCATTTATTAATTAATTGACAAAAGAAAAATTAAATTATCTAAATGACGGACTTATTTTAATAGTTTTTATTTAGACCTTTGACCTAACTAGCCTATTGTGCGACAACAGCCGGCCTATTTGCTAACTTAGTGTACAAAGTTTTGATAGTCACTTCAAAATACATTACGTTTTATATATCTTAAATAAAAATAGTCAATCATACGAAAGCCGCAATGTATTTTGAAGTGACTATCAAAACGTTGTACACAAGTAAGCAAGTCCCCGAATGACGTTTAAGGACTTAACTAATTAAATAGTTAGATTTCCTTTAGAAAATAAACACTGAAACAGTTCTCATGGTCATTAAAATTTACTGACGTCTACTTACTTCTAAACGAAGATAATGAGCCTCTAGAACCGTTGCAATCGACTGCTGATACGAAATTAAATTATTATATTACTTAGCTAGAACTTAGGAGCTTGATAGCCCGGTGGGCGTAGATATTACCGCTTACGCAAGTTAAGTAACCGTCGAGTGATTCACACTTAGATGGTGACCACATAATAGGGAACACATATTTCTTTAGCTCCTGCCTCCTACGTGTTTCGGAATGGTTCCGGATGTTGTCAATAGAAGGTAGTCATTAATTTACCGTTAGGAAAACTGACGAGACTGATGACTACTAACATAGGTAAACAAGTTTTTTTGCAAAAATTACGTTTTTGTGATAATATGTAAGATCAATTTAAACTACTATGGATACTAGGTCACTGACCTCGACGATCAAAACAGCTGATCTATCGATTTTAATAAAAAAAATAATTACTTTGTATGAAAAATCGATTTCTTAAAATTTGCTACTAAAGCGTTTCTTTGACCTATGCCCAGCTCTTAAAATATTTGCGCTTAATTTAAATGGACCTTGTATAATATACATAGTAATATTTGTTTTGGGATGACTTAAGAATAAGTAATACAAAACTATGGGATGAAAAAAGAAAGGGTAAGTGAGTAATTAAAATTTGGGATGAGTAAAGAATTTTGGACACGTGGGATGAGAATACGTGGGATGAATACGGAATAACCCATATTATCACGTCTTTATCCCTTACGGGGTAGACAGAGCCTAAGGTCATAAGACCGAATGGCCTCTTTTAGCGTGTTGGTGGACGGAAAGGTGGAAAGCAAATCAAAATAGTGATGGGTTGCTAGCATCGCCTATTGTCAGGATTCTTTAGATTTTCGCCCATTCCCTTGACCGGATTATTTTCTCCCAGACCAGCACGCGATACGCTTTTATTACAAACGAATCCACTACCTAAACGAATAAAAAGCTCTCAAAACAAATCAAATAAGCCCAAACATGAGTGGTGTGCCTTGTTTAGTTTAAGACTTCCTATGGCCACCTTCCGACTCTATCATCACACCAGCGCAACGATTCCATGATATTGTATTGTCTCTGATTTACAAATAAATGCATGCAAAATTTCAGCTCAATCGTTCACTCGGTAACTGGGAAGTCTCAAAATTAACTCGCTAGATATCATTACAGACCAACATCGGGACAGGTGAAATAAAAGCTTGTAAAGAGAAAATTAATTAATATGAAAGGACAGTCGTCGAGTCGTGAGTCGTGCATATTTGAAATTATTAATAACTAAGGTACCTAAGTATTTCGAAATGTTAATCAAGCCTTAATTTAGACAATTAATAATAATTTTATGTTTAAGTCAACAGAAAGGTTAGAGGCTAACTGCATGTTTAAATGATAATTATTACATTTCTATACTATTATACTAAATGTAGAGTCATTTATAATATGTCAGTTTTCCCGGTCACATCAAGATGGAAAATTATCTTTTTCAAATTGACCGGGGTCTTAAGGGCCATTAATTTATATCCTTATCTTTATCCTAACTATAATCCTAATCCTAACTAATATTATTAATGCGAAAGTGAGTTTGTTTGTTTGTTACGCTTTCACGCCGTAGCTACTTAACCGATACTCATAAAATTTTGCATACAAGTTCTCTGGAGTAGGGAGAAAGACATAGGCTACTACTATTCATACATACTATTCCCGAGGGATCGACATTGACGCGGGCGGAGCCGCGGGCGAAAGTTCGTCTATTGTAAAGTAAAGTATAGATGAGTTATTATCTACCGACACAAGTTTACAATGGGGCTATCTCAATCGGTTTGATTTGTCCCTATATATATTCGCGATCTTATTACTTATTCGTAATTCGCGATCAATCGTTTTCGCCGTTGAAAAAAGAACTGAATCGATACAAAAATATACTATGAAATTATCAAACCTGTACACTGAATTCGACAAGAACGGTTGAAAAATGAGACCTTAAAGGAAAGCAGCCAAATAGAGACCGAGACAGACAAAGAATACCCTTATTCCCACGATTGACTATTACAATCTGCGCGGTAAAAGACGCAGCTTCAGGTATATACATTTTATTGCACTTAAAAGAGCATAGAATCTAACATCAAAATAAAATCCCTTTAATACGGTATTATCGCGTATATTACATTATTTTTACACCTAACGTTTCGAAATCTTTACAGTTTTCATGGTCGCAGGTAGAAAACCGTAAAGTTTTCGAAACGTTAGGTGAAAAAAAGTGATTTTACTTAAATGTGTAGCAATCGCGAAAACATCAGAAACAATTATCTAACATCAAGTTAATAAAAAGTATTATCACTTGAAGCTGTCTTCCTGTAATAAGTTCGACAAGTTGGTAATAAACTCGACAATCACATTTCTGGTCTATTCAATGTTGAAACCGATACTATTTAGACAGTTAATCTGTGACAATTAATGGGTAATGAAAGGCCGATAATGTAACAATTATTCAAGCTCGATTGAGATAACTCGGAGCTCAAAGAAAATTTGTTGTTTCACCAGTTTCGGGGCAGTGGTGACAGCTGTTGGGATGATTAAGATCTCAACGACATAATGATAGTCTTACGATAAGGGTAAAATTATTAGAAGATGTAACCTATCTAGTTTAAACTTTTTTATTTTTTTTATTATTTTTTTTTCACTAGCCTATCCTTACTATAAATTCCTAACAGCACCAAATACTAGCTGTATTACTCTTAATCTACTTTATCAACCTACATACCCTATTAAAGTTTTGTTTCTTTGTTCAATTCGTTCAGGCGTGATCATATCTAGCAGTAGTAACCCTTGTTTTATCATAGTAACCCCTGGACCTTCTTAAATGAAGTGATTTTGAACCTAACCTATGGTGATGAAGCCTAGCCCTATCTTATGCTATGTCTAAAGTTGCTATCGGCCTTGTGTATGACTAATTTCTACTTATAAATAAGAATAACTTTATCCTAAGATGCGCTTATGTTTTTCCTAATAAATATTGTTTAAGTTGCACTTTGTGTTATTTTATGTAGCCTGCTATTTCACATTAATAGAATTGCCTTATTTTATGAAGGGTTGATTAATTATTTATCATAAATGAGCATACTGCTTATCTAGCATGGTTCATTCTACAGAAATATGTTCCTCTACCAGCGGCTTATGGATATAGTATTGAATTTTGGATATGTATAGTAAGTATTAGAATGTAAGTAGCCATATTGGCCTATAATGAGTTATAGATGACTACAACTGTAGGTAATGAATAGAAGTTTAAGGTAATAGTTTAATATTGTCATTGTATGTGTTAGTCAGTGGTGGTAGATATATATTATAGTGAATATACCCAGCGTTTGGTGTTACGGTTTACTAGTCGAGCCCCGCCATCCGCCCGCCAGAGTACCACTCGTCATCCAGACTTGGACGTGATTCCTCCGTATGCTAATTTCTTTTGGAAAGCAAAAGGGATACCCATTAAAGAGTAAATAGTACCTGTTCCCACCTAATAGTAGGATAGGCAATTTGTCAGTAAAATTATGTCTGACTATTAAATTCAGGGACAAGAGGGTAGACTAAATGTCTTCAAGCGTATTACCTGCTACACAAGCATTATGCTCTCATTGTGTTCGCTGGGATGAGTTCAGACTTATTTACTTTGAAATAACACCACGGAGGTGTAAAAGCAAAGAACTCAATTTATAAATTTACAACAAGCAGGTAGTACTAGGTACTCAGATGGAGTTTTATAGCAAGGGTTTGTTTGTCAGTCAAACTATACCTCAACGTTCACTGCAGAAAAGGCATCCTTACATGATAATACTCCCTGTATCAATTGTTACTCATTATCCTATTATTTTCAGGAATTATGTAGTTATGTATGTTAGCTTGTAAATGTTATACCATGCTGTTATGTATAAGCACTATTATGCACTAACTCTAGATCTTAGAGATAGATTGAGATGAAATGTCTATTAGTATTTAAGTACATTACATCAGACTTATTTGTCTCAGTGATTCAACAAATTTAAGTGTGAGGATTGTAATATTCCTAGATTTCAATATGTAGGGGTTTGAGTCAATCTTACACTCGCCCTTAGTAGTATATAAGGAACATTACTCTCCCAGAATTCATTATTTATTCCAGAATTAGATAAATCATATGGTATATAAGTGGATTGTCAATATCTCAACCTTACAGAATTTACATGACTTCCATGGAACCAACAGACCATCTCCTTCAGAGAATGATTATCATGATAATATATTGTCAGAGAGTTATTAGATCTCACTGGACTAAACAAATCTGAATTTTCCAACAAAATAGGTAGATCAAGAAGGTATTTATTTAGTAATTAAATAGACAACTCAGACTCAATCCATTGTCAAATAACTATGAGATTATGCCACAAGTTATGATATTAATTGTTCATGGCCAATCTATGTGATTTTACAATATGAAAATCCCCAAATCATTCAGGTAGATACTCTATACACTATTATAGTCTCAGGGCCTTGTACATAAAATTTAAGGTTAGGAATTTCATACCTTTGTTAGAAACAGATTCCCTGAATCCTTCACAATTAAAATACGCACATTTCTTCAGCATTATCACAGAACCAGCTTATGCCATTTTGTTATCATATTTTCACATTCAACTTCACTTTCATATTAGATACCACTATCTACCTTAAAATTACGGTCAAAGATTAATTGTTTGAATAACGTCCTACCCACCAGCAGCTTGGATGGTTATATTGCTACCACCGGATTTACCGTGAAAACGAATGGAATTTTATCTCCTATACCCCTCTTTTCCTTATCCTGACGCAACCGTTAATGGGCCTAATCTAGTCCCTATCAGTCCCTAATTTCTAGTCTAAAGGTGTTAAGTTACTGTCCCCCCATCCCCAAAGTGTGTGTGTGTAAAACGAACTCCGGTGTAAGAGATCCCTCCCTAATCTAGCTAAAAAGATTTGAGGAAGCTTCCCTCGCCCTATTTTAATGATTCTACCTGCCTGACTGCTCCTAAAATCAGATTTCCTACTCTGGTAAATAGATTAGGTTCCTAGCAAGGATCCGTCATCTCTAAGCTGTAAAAGGGAGCCAGAGTTTGGGCCCACGAACCTATTATTCCTATCACTCTTGGGTTGTGGTCATCTCTTGTGGTCAGGATCGAGACTTCCGCGCCCTAACAAAGGTTTGAGGTTTCCAAACGTATCCCCAGGCAAGTGGAATGTTAAATAATAACTGCGACGTTCGGACCGTTGTCTTTCAACCCCCTGGGGCCATCTAGACACCTCAAGTAGCATAACTAGGCTGGGAATTTCAGCCCATTCGACCAGCTACAATGTCGAACTATTTTTACTCCTACTTGGCCGCTACCCTCATAAAGAACAATCGCTCTCATAAGGAATAGAGGTCCAGCGTTGATCTTGGCCATGTATTCCCCAATTCGACACAAAACTCTATTAAACTTTCATTAAAATCAAACAAATAGGAACTAGATATCTCAGATTTGACACGGAGAAGATTTCGAAAACATCAAAGATCTCCCCAACATCATTTCCTCAATATCATTCAAAACTTTACAGTATATGAAACTATTATAGAGAATTTACTCTGGACAAGCTAATATTCATATATTTCAAAAGAATCTACAATATTTTAACTTCAGAACACGATACCAATGTGCTTCTTAGCTAAAATATTTTCGCAAGGGACTTCGCGGGACTTTTCGATCCTAATTTGCCAAGATAACGCAATAACCCACACTTTAAACTACTTCTTTCTTGATTTAAAATAAAACTTGCAGTGGCGTTCTGGCAGCAATTCCTCTTGATTCTTCAAATTCCCGATGCGTAATGACCAGACTATTTTTTTTTTTTTTTTTTTTTGAAAGGACTATGTAGCTAGCTCCAAGTGAGCTTTCGCTACTTCACCGGGCGTTTGAGGTGAGGGCAGAGTGCCCTCAACCTTTATAGACAACATCACCAAAGGGCCCCCAGGAGGGACGGACCTCGGCTTTGGGCGTTGCCTGTGTGCGCAAGGCTTGGAGAGACAGCAAACTCTCGTATTGCCTGATGGGCCGCGTATGCGTGCATGCAAGCCTGAAGGGCCAATCTGAGAAACAATGGCAAAAGCCTTTAGAGAGCAGCAACTCTCATCTTTTGCCTTATGGGCCGAAAGCTACGTTGCCAGAAGGGCCTATCCTGGGTGCAAGTTACCCGGGACCGCCGGGCGGTCACCAGTAATCGGAGCTAATCCTACTCTACGCACTCTATTCCGGTGGCGAGTGCGACGGGGTCGGATAGTGGGATTCCTCTGGCTGTTCGGAGCCGAAGAGGGGTCGGGGCGGGCTTGTGCGATGTCAATAGGATCATCGGGATCGTCTAGTACGTTCCTAGGACGTCTACGACGTAAGGTCGTATCGTGTAAGTTGGGGGAGTAGTTAGCAGCTTGCACTACTAACGGGTTGGGGTGGCGTGCGGCTTTCTCAAAGTAACGCTTGGAGGCGTTTTTGAGATAGCCGCGAATGGATGGGAGATCTAGGTCACGGTGTAAGTCTGTCATGCGCAAGTACCGGTGGTGACTCGTATTCGTGGCACGGGTGACGAAACGGTTCTGCAATCGTTGCAGCCGATCGATGTGGGAGGGCGCGATATGGGAGAAGACTACGCCGGCGTAGGTCATGATAGGGCGGACGCAAAGCTTATAGAGTGTCAACTTATTTCTAAGTGACATCTTAGCATTGCCTATCATGGGGTGGAGACGGCCTAATACGAAGGCGGCATGGTTGCGGACTTTGGTGATGTGGGGGCCGAAGGTCATCGCGCTATCGAGTACGACTCCAAGGTATTTAGCCTTGCCTGCCCACTGAATGGGCTTTCCGTACAACGATACTGATCCTAACGAGGGGAGTTCTGCTCCGGACATGGTGATTTTTCGACGTGTCACAGCTTGGTTATCCTTTGAGAAAAACACAGCTGTGCTTTTCTCCGGATTAACTTCGATGCGCCACCTCTTGAACCACCCGCCGAGAGCGTCCACGGCGGACTGAAGACGATTCACGATGACCGTTTTAAGGTGATGGGACGTGTAGAGGGCCGTATCGTCGGCGAATAGTGCCACTTCTACATCTGGGGTCTTTGGGATATCGCTTGTGTACAGCGTATAAAGGAGGGGCGAGAGAACAGCGCCTTGCGGGACGCCGGCTCTAATGGGACGGGGCCTCGAGAGGCATCCCTCTACTCTGTACCGAAAAGACCGATTCGACAAAAAGTCTCGTATGATGTGCACGAGACTATCCGGCAGGCCCAAGTTGGTCAACTTGGATATCAAGCCCGAATGCCAGACTTTGTCGAAGGCTTTCGCTACATCGAAGAAGAGTGCTCCCGTAGGACGTCCCCAATTTCTCAACTTGAGAATATGCTCCGTGAGGCGGTGCAGTTGGTGGTGACACGCGTGTTTGGCCCGGAATCCAAACTGTTCGTCGGGGATGAGACTTTTGGACTCTACGTAGTCCTTGAGTCTTTTGAGGATGATCCGTTCGTAGATCTTGCCTATACAGTTCAAAAGACTGATAGGCCGGTAGGAGGAGGGGTTCTTCAGGTCTTTGCCTGGTTTAGGGATCCCGATCACGATTGCTTCTTTCCAGGCGGCTGGAAAAGTGCAATTTGCAAGACAAGCATTGAAGATGCTTACGAGCAGGAGGAGGAGGGTCTGTGGGAGGCATTTGAGCACTCCGTTCGAGAGTCCGTCAGCGCCGGGCGCTTTCCGGGGTTTGAGATCGCGGATGATTGACTTCACTTCGTCAAGTGTCGTCGGGGCAAGGGGGGTATTCGGTGGGATCGTCTTAGAAGCCACGAAGCGTTCTACGTGCGATTCCACCTCGCGAAGGTGATCGGGGTCTACTGGCTCACGACTAGGGGAGCATTGGCTCTCCAGGCTGTCTGCTAGGCATTCAGCTTTTTCATCATCATCGAAGGCGATGGAGCCGTCTGGACGTGTGAGGGGGGGAGTGGCCGCAACCGTGTCGGTCTTGAGGCTTCTGGCTAGTCGCCAGTATGCCTGGTGGGAGGGCGTCATCTCGGCAAGGAGATCGCCCCAGCGTTCGTTCCTAATTTCCGCGATGCGTTCCTTGACTCGCCGTTGCAAGAAACGAAGGTGGGCACGGGCCTCTTCGGTGGGATAATTGTCATGTAAGCGTGAAGCGCGATTCTTCTCTGTCAACAGCTGCCGCATATCCTCGGGGAGCTCCATTCTGTGGGTGGGATCCACAGAAGGGACTTCCCGAGAGCATTCCTTGTAGGAAGCTTGCAGGTGGCTGGTGAGAGAGGAGATTGCGCTGTCAGTGTCGTCAGTCGTGGTGATTATGTCAGGGATTGCATCCAAGTGCGGTGTTGGCTGGTTGATAACTTTTCCAAGTTTCTTCCAGTCAGTCACCGTCCTTGTATGCACTATACGTCCGTTGTCTGTCGGTCCTAGTTGTAACACTACAGGTCGGTGGTCGGAGGAGATGTCAGGGTGGACCTCTACTGAACACACCTGAAGGGTGATGTTCTTAAGGAGGGCAATGTCAAGAACGCTGGGGTTTTGTCCCTCTTGAGTGGGGTAACGCGTGGGAGCTAACGTGGCCACAACGTCGAAATCTAGTTCGTCATGGAGACTCTCTAGGATTAGTCCGTTGGGCGAGTTCGTGACAGAGTGCCAGCGAACTGACTTGCTGTTAAAATCTCCAGCCAAAATGGTAGAGTTTGACAGCGAGAAGAGGGATTCGAGGTCGCTACGGAGCAACGTCTTTTTGCAGGGGAGGTAAATCGAGGCGATGTTGATAGGCGCATGACCGGTCATGGCTATCCGGAGGAGGGAGCACTCGATATTTGTAAGAGCTGGGGGGTCCAGCTGGGTGCAGTGAAGTGACCTTTTGTAGTAGATTACTGTTCCGCCCTTTTGGGTGCGTAATCTGTCATTACGGATGATGTTGTAATTCGCAATCCGAGGATTGCGATGGTGGGGCTTCAAAAAGGTCTCTTGTGCAAGGAAAATGTCCACCTGATGTGTTGTAAGAAACTCCTGGATGAGGGGTTTCACATCGGTGAATTTGCCGTTGGCGTTGTAGTACGCGATAGTGAGGGAGCGGGGTTTAGTTCTCTTATTGAGACTACCCATATTAACGCGAGGGGAAGTAACGCGCGAGGAAGGGCGCGTTTTCTAATCTTTCCATTAGGAAACGGTGTTGGAATACGATTTCCAAGATCGCGTAAGCGTCGCCGTTTGTCTCGAGAATGGCGTGACCCATTTCGAGGATCTCGGCGCGGTCCTCACGTGTTTCTCGCGCAATGTCGAGAACCACTCCGAAGGCCAGAGTGTCCTGGTCCCGGCTAGCCGGAGGAGCGCTGTGGCGCATCAGAGGTGGGGGCCTGCTGGGGGGAGCGCGGTTCCCCGTTGGAACCTTTGGGGCTTCTGAGCGAGACACCGGCTGTCTCTGCTTCAGAGGGGGGAAGGCAGCTTGGCTGCTCATAAGGGGTTGGGGGGCGGTGGGCGCCGGCGCCTGGGGGGCACGATTTGTGCGTGTTTGTGGGGCAGCATTTTGCGAGGATTTTGAGCCCCAGGCGTTCCTGCTCGCTTTGGGGGCTTTTGAGCACCCCCGCCAGTTGGCGGGGTGGCCTTCCTGCCCGCAAAGTACGCAGGCCGCCTGAGTCTCGTTCTCCGCACTGCGGACTCTTTCACAGTCCGCTGTGCCGTGATCCCCCAAACACTTCACGCATCTGGGATGGGCATGACAGTTACGGGCCGAGTGCCCGTAACATTGGCAGCGGTGGCATTGACCGATAATGCCACGCTTGTGGGGGGGCTCGACTTTAAACGAGGTTAGCCCAGCGCACGACGAGATTTGGAAAATCCCCTTACCTTCCGGTGTGTTGTCTAAGACAACTAGCACCATTGGGTACGGGGTTTTCTTTTTCCCGTACATGCGGTGGACCTCGTTTACGGGGAGTGACTGAGAGACAAGGGTCTCTTTTACATATTCGACCGAAGTCGAGACGGGGATGCCCTTAATGACCGCCCTGAGTTTGCGGTCCTCAGGTAGGCCGAATGAGTGCCAAGGGATTTGGCGCTCGTTAAGGAGGCGGGTGAGGGAACGGTAGTCCTCCATGGACTTGACATTTATGTCGATATTACCGTCGCGGTTGGTGGACGCGCGCGTGTATTGCACCTTTTGTGCATTTAGCGAGCGGGAAAGCGGTTCCCACTGCTTAGGGTCGCGTAGGACCACCATCGGAGGTGGTCGGGGCTTCCTTCCGGTGGAAGATGGGGCGGGCTGGGAGGGAGTCTTCGCGACGGATGAGCCGTTCGCGGTTTTAAGTGCCTTAGGGGCAGGCTCTTTCTCGGAGCCCTTCGCCTTACGCTGGCGCTTTGCTCCGGTGACGACGGTGTAATCGTCGTCGTCGGAGCATTGCGGCTGCTCTGGCTCGGGGTCCTGTCCAGAGGGGGGCGTCTGCTGGGAGGCTGTCTCCGTCTCCATATCTTCGGACTCGAGGACAGTCTCTAAGGTTGCAGATGGGTATCGCGGTTCGAAGGGCTGAGCGGCGGTCTCAGCCGGGTCATCGGGATAATAGTAATCGGTCTCATCCACGGGGAGGCCGTCGTATCTATTTCCGGGGAGGGCGGTCGCGGTCGCGGTCGGAGAGGGGGAACCCGGGGCAGAAAATACCACGGGGGATCGGGGACGCGTCACGTCTGAAGACCCATCGGTGATGAGATCCTCGCGAGCGATGCCGCGGGCGATACGAGCACGGTACTTGCGCTTGTATGCGTTATAATCCTTCCTAAGAGAAGGATTGTTGATTACGAACTCTTTGAGGAGTTCGTAATCGGAGGGGTGACCAGACTAATGGCGCCGTAGCCTTTTATACTCGCTACCGTGCGGTTCTCAGAAATCAGGCCACTTTGACTGAAAAACCGTTGGCCAATATTTTTTCTAAAAAGATCATTCAAATATCTAACTAATATCCCTACATTTAATAACTAATCTGCCTTGCTAATTCCTGTCGATAAGACCTTTTTCATTAAATTCTCAATTGAATAAAGTTTTCCCATTGGTTAGGTGCAAAACTTTCTAGACCATTCTAAGACTACCTGTCTCTTTCTCCCTTTCATCCTCATTGAATGCTCACCCCTAATCGTAATGAAATAAAGGTCAGCGTGCCTTGTAACAAATTCAATTCCATAGACAATTTCATAGTTTTCTTTTAATTATTAGTGTTCCCTGTGCTATCTATAGGATCCCTTGAATCGACCTACTAGGATAATCTGGCATCACAAGATATTATAATAAATGAGATTATAACTTTACCATTTAAATTCCTTTTACGCTGAGTATTAATTTACTTTAATATTTGTTTAATTTTGATTGAATCGATTCTCTCGATTATTCGTAAAATGCTTACTTTTTTTCAACTCGACAAAAGAATAAACTAATTATCAATTATTTGATCAAATTTCGTTATCATCATGATTAATTTTTTCCTTGTTCTTACTTAAAGATATAAAGTCAGTCAAACCATACTTTTAATTTCATATTTTTTTAAATTTACATTTCCCTATCCTTGTTCTGTTTTTTTTTTATTTTTCATAGATCATAGATCAATTTTCTTCCTCGCGTCAATTATTGACAAGACAAACTGTCAATGTCATTCTGCTACATAACAAACAAAATAAGATGGATATAATGAATTATTGTGAAACAATTTACAAAAGACTGTATTTTATGATTGAATTTCAGTTTTCCAGTTAATATTTGAGAATTGTGAACTAGAACATTAGTGTTCCGTTACAAAGAGTATTACAAAAAGAAAAAAGTTTAATAGCTGTAATTAAAATATATTAAATGTCAACCTATATTCCAAAGTTATATTAAAGTTGTGATTAAGGTCTGGGGTGTGGTGACAGCCGTTGGATTCATTTAAATCTCTGCAGATTTTAAGATAGTCTAAGGATTATTAATAGAAGATATTTGTATAAGAAATAACCGAAAATAATTAAGAAGTCATACACATAACGTTAGTTTAACATAATTAAGTGAGCTACAACAGTATTAAAACATGAAAAACTTAATTTTAAATAGTCACAGGTCTGAAAGTTACCGTGAGTCTTTTAAAACTTGACTGCCAATAGTAATATTTTGAAGTCGCAGTTAGATCGCTTACCTGTCTGAGTTTGACGACCATTCCTTCCTGATACCTTAATTCCCTCCCCAAATCCAACAAATTGCTATCCTTTTCCAGCTTTAAAATGTTTCCAATGGGCAGCAGTGTCGGACTGCCTCCTGCCTGATTTAACTGCCTCCGTGGTCTAGTGGTTAAGGCGTTTGCCCGTGGACCCGGGGGTTGTGGGTTCGATTCCCACGGGAAGCATACTTTGTTTAGTTGTTTCTAGTTTGGCTAGGACATTGCAGTCATGAATCACCTGATTGTCTGATAATAAAGATGATTTCGTTGGTTAGTCGTTAAAGGCACCACGTCAGAGGCCGAGAGGTGGTTCCGAAGAACTCTGACACCAGGTTGTGCATGGTCGATTAACCGTGTCACCTACTCGAAATGATGATGATGAGCAGTGTCGGAAGACAAAGACTCTGCGCTTGTCAACCCACCTGCCAAGCGTGGTGACTATGGCAATATCTTTCCATAGAACAAAGAATCCTTGGGAGAGGCATTTGTTCAGCAGTGGCCTTCTTACAGCTAAAATGATGATGTAAAGCGCCCTGCGTTGAATATAGATTTTACTAGAGGAAGTATAATATTAAAAACAGGCGGAGTCGTCTACAACAGCTAGTAATATATAAATATGTACGAGGCAGTGACGTGTGCGGTATGCAGCTGCCGCGGGCGCGGCGAGTCAAGGCAAGGGGTCATAGAAAGGGAGGCCTAATGTCTGTATTAATTTTGTACTTTAATATCGAATATTACTCATTTATTAGTCGGTCTAATATGAAACTAATATGTATAAAGCTTTCTGAAAAGCTATGATATTTAAAAGCCTTCTTATTAGAAGATGTCGAAGTTAAAGGGTATGGTTATGATTTTGGACGGTGTGTTCGTAAAGTTCAGTTTTTAGCTTTTTCTTTATTCTTGTAACTATGGCTAGCTCCGTGGCGCAGCGGTCAACACGCCATCCTGCGACACGAGAGTGCCCGGGTTCGATCCCCGGCCAGGTCAAGATGGAAAATGATCTTTTTCAGATTGGCCTGGGTCTTGGATGTGTATCTATATATGTATTTGTTATAAAATATTGTATCGTTGAGTTAGTATCCCATAACACAAGTCTCAAACTTACTTTGGGGCTAGCTCAATCTGTGTGATTTGTCCGTATATATATATTTATTTATTGCACTCTTCCATGGTAGGAAAAAAGAAAAAATGTAAAATGTACCAGCTGCTTTTCTTTCCGCGCAGATCGTAAAGGTCGATCTAGGAAATGGGTAAAATATGAGGTATCATGTTAATAGGCGATGCGGCGAGCAACCCATCATTATTTTGATTCCGTTTCCATTCAATGCCCACCAACGTGCTAAACGTGGCCTTCAGATCTTATTGGCCTAGGCACTGTCTACCCCGCAAGGGAAAAAGACGTGATACTATGTATGTACTATGACTCTGTAGCATAATAGCTTGTTGTTAAACCAGAGGTTTTGGCTTTTTTCTCCTGCTAGGACAAGATGAGAAACGATCTTTTTAAAAAGCCTATTTATAGGATTTGAATATAGTGTTAAAAAGACGTGATTATATGTATGTATTTTTATTTCTGTTTTTTTTTCGTGTTAGGTATATGTATGAGCTTAAAAATTAACCTTTTTCTGCAAACCTTTCTCTGATATTGAATGCGTTCTTTTTGAGAACCATTTTTAAATTTCTGTTGAGGAGAAAAGACGTAAAATGTGCAATTGCTTTCTTCCTTCATAGACAGTCGAAGCTGGCCCAGGAAATCGGCGAAAATCGAAGGAATCATGTCAATAGTCGATGCAGATAGCAATCCATCGCTTTGATTCCATATTCGTCGCAAGCCCACTAACCTAAACGTGACCTTTGTGTCTTATGGCCTTCGGATCTGTCTACCCCGTAAGGTATAAAGACGTGATAATATGTATACATGTATCTATGTTTTTTGTTATAACTAAGCCTAATCACACTTTACTGAATTTATTCACTGAATAAAGAGACGCCATAGTACGCATAAGATACGATATCTCCATTCGCGTCTTACGTACTGCGGCGTCTATCTCGTCACTGTACTGAATTCAGTAGTGTGATTGATTGGGCTTTAATTTATAACACAAAAACACATGTAACGATAAATACATTTTTATTTAACATGTCAACTACCAAGCGCCCCAATAGGACAACATAACAATAGATAATCAATTGTGTCTGCAATCCTCGCGATTGATGAGTTAAAAACCCCATACAAGGGCGAGACGGGGCTCAAACTGCATATCTATTATTATTTGTGTTAAAATATATTCCCATCACGAAACACGCATCATATGCTCATTTTCACAGATAATCAATGGAACGTGCAATTTTCGTAAGGCTCTGGACAAATTATTTATAGTACTTATAATTATAGTCTATGACTAACCATGAATAAATTAAGCACATAGTTGATTCAAATTAAAGACAATCACAGATGCGACACTCCATACAATGTGGTCTAACTCAAAGAGTACAAAACAACCGACGACATTAACTTGAGTACATATAATACAAAGTGGCTCTGTAGCACTTCCATGCTGGTCTGGGAGAAAAGAAAAAACGTAGAATGTACCAGCTGCTTCTATTCCCGCGCAGATCGTAAAAGCCGGTCGAGGGAATGGGTAAAATCTAAGGAATCATGTTAATAGGCGATGCGGCTAGCAACCCATCACTATTATGATTCCGTTTTCCACCTAATGCCCACCAACAAGCTAAACGTGGCTTTCAGGTCTTATAGACCTAGGCTCTGTCTAACCCGCAAGGGAAACAGACGTGATACTATGTATGTACTATGACTCTGTAGCATAATAGCTTGTTTTGAAACCAGAGGTTCTGGCTTTTTTCTCCTGCTAGGACAAGATGAGAAACGATCTTTTTAAAAAGCCTATTTATAGGATTTGAATATAGTGCTACAAAATGTAGTGGATTTGAATATTTTATTATAAACAAAGTTTTTTTTCCTTAGACTTTTTCCGCGTTATACATACAGAGCATAGGCTCTGTATTTTGAAGTTTAAGATACCTAGAACATTTTGAGGTCCAGTAGTTTGTGCTTAAAGGTGTGAAAAATATTTATCCATGCATACATGTTCAAAAAATTACTCAGCTACAGCTTTCATACAAATAAATACAAAAGCTTTGGCTAAGTCGTAATACAACAAAAAGTAGGTACTTGTTTGTACTATATAATCTTTCATTAATGTATAATAAACGAGATCAACCAAACTACTGAACCTATTTTTATGAAATTCAAATGTGTATAACAAAAGTATATCCTTTCAAATAGAGGAATAATTTTTCAAAAATATCAAAGATGCCGTCATAAAAAGCGGAAATTACATTATGACATAACAAGCATTTATAAAAAACAAACCGAGTTAAAAATATCAGCTTTTTTCAAATCAGTTATAAAAGAAAAAAACGCAACCAGCGTCGTGGCTTATAACATCCGTCCACGACACGACACATGCTGAGCGAAGGCCGTTTTGGTGCATTTACTAGTATATGTTATAGTGTATAGTGTAACCGTTACGAAAAATGTTGCCAAATAAACTATTTTTCTATCTTTTTCTTTCTTTCTTTCTTTAATTCAGTGCTCAGCGATACGCGCTCGGCAACAGTCGCGTACCGCCGCATTGCACTGACGCGGATATTATTTCACGAATTGCGCGGCTTAGCCGCTGCCTGATATCGCTATGAGTTCCGAAACACTCATAGCGAACGAACTGTTGGCGTTCATCCAACACGCCATCGACACCATGGATGAGATCAGCATCTTGCAGATCTGCAAGTCGAACTTCAAGGAAGAGGAGATTTGCAGTGGCAAGGAGCTGCTGTACTGGAGTCTCGGCATGGCCGATCGAATGCCGTCCCGCAGAAGGGATGAAAGGGGTGAGAGGAGCCTGCAGGACATCATCAACCTGCTGAAGGTTACCGACCCGGACGACGTGCCCACATTCGTGGCGAGGCGGCTGGACAAGTTGCCTCCCGTCACATTTGACCACGTCGACGTCACCAGGTTGCTGAAGGACATCACCGCCCTGAAAGCCAGCCTGGCCGAAGTACAGTGTAGGTTAGGGGTCTCTGAATCCACCATCAGTGAGCTACGTACCGAATTATTAACTTTGAAAAGTGGTGATTCGGTAAGTAGGTCACCTGAGACCGCTAACGTAAACACGCGACGAGGCGGCGCGCAAAATGTCTCCATCAGCAGTTTGCCGTCGCCGCCTGTTGTTGTGCGCGCTACACAGCCTGCCACCCACTTCCCCGCACCCGCCCCGGTGACGTCGAGCCCGAGTGCGCCGCCGCCACGTGCCTATGCCGCAGCCACCGCTGCGCCCGCGCCCGCCGCCACCCCCGCCGACACCACGAAGCGGCCTTCGGCACAGGTGAAAACAGGGAAGCGGCGTAAGCCAGCTCCCATCAAGTCGTTGCCACCACCGGGTCCCGAGAGGAACCAGCGCGACGAAGAGGGCTTCATAAAGGTGGAAAGGAAGAAGAGGTCGGCGGTCGGCGCGGTCCCGCAACCACTGCGGGACCGCGCCGACCGGACCGGATTCTCCGCTGCGTCCTGCCGTACCATCGACGCAGCTGTACGTGTCCCGGCTGCACTGGTCCACGAGGGTAGAGGACGTCGTGGACTACGTCCGAAAGAAGTCCACCTTCACCTTGAGGGTTGAACGTCTGCAGTCTCGCCACAAAGCGAATTTCAATTCTTTTGTGGTGAGAGTGCCGACGCATCATCTGCCAACCTTCATGAAGGAGGACTTTTGGCCGCAGGGAGTTGTATTTCGGAGGTTCCGAGGTCGGCTGCCTGACGTCACTGCGAGTCACACGTCGCCGGCACTACGTGTGATATAGGATAAGATATTTATTATGTATGTTAGTCTGTAAGGTATTTATAATATGGGCCTCTGGTATTGTACATAATTGTAAGTACAATACTATTGCCTGAAATAAATGAATTATTATTATTATTATTATTTAATGGTTATTCTTCTGTAACCCCTCGTTATTTCATGTAGTTGTTGGAATTCGCTTACGCTTGACCGGCTGGTCGAAGTTCGGCGTCTGACATTGTGCTTTGATCCACATTTAAACCAGTTTGCTATACAATGAGTTATTATGTTGTAAGAAGTAGGTATTATCTCGTTAGAGAATAAATGATATCAATTAAATAGGTTACTTTGATTTCTATAGATTTTGATTGATATTTATTTTAATTTTTTATTGATATTTATCTTATGCATGTATAATGTCTTTGTAATTAATTTGTAAAATAAATATTGCTCCGCTGTCCGTCTGTCACCAGGCTGTATATCATGAACCGTGATAGTTAGACAATTAAAATTTTCACAGATGATGTATTTCTGTTGCCGCTATAACAACGAATAATAAAAAATGAAATAAAATAAATATTTAAGGGGGCTCCGATATAACAAACGTGTTGTTTTTGCATGTTTTTGCTCGATATTGATAACGGCAACAGGTAGACGTTTGAAATATTCACAGAATATTTAATAACGTATTAACTTTAAAAATAAATAATTAAACAAAAATAATATTTATCATCATCATCATCAGGTCTTTTTAGTCTCCACTGCAGGAGCATGACCCTCTCTGTACTACCGGAGCCATACTTGGCCAGAGCAGACAGAGGATTTGGCCTACACTCTCCTCGCTGGCCAGACGGGTTGGAGAGGTCTCATTGATGTTTATGAGCTTTATTTAGCTTGTATTTCCTTAGTCGCCTCTTACGACATCCATGGGAAGCCTTGTGGTCCTATTCTACTCTGCCGGCAACCACACGGCTACTAAAAATAATATTAAAGGCTACCATACAACAGACATGATTTTTTGCCATTTTTATAGATAACGGTACGGAACCCTTCGTGCGCGAGTTTGTCTCGCACTTGGCCGGTTTTAAATAACTCATAAATACAACAGCTCCGAAGCGTCGAATTCGGAATTCAATCCAATTAAAGCAGACATACACGTAAGACTGAATTTACGATACTATTGTAAATAAAGTGACCTATAGACAATGCAATACGAACCCTGAACCTCGTTAGTTGATTCTAAACGTAGCAAATTGCCTTATTTGAGCAAATATGGACGCAATGAAGATTGTAAACGTGTATAATTATAACTTTAGGCTGCACGGTTATTTATCGTATGCCGATCCAAATAGCTATTGCTGCATTGAGAATTCTAACTTTTGACCTAATTTAATTACCAATTTACATACGGTAGAATTATATTAATGAATAAACTCCTTAAATTGTTTATGTGGCTTGAGTGACGATCAAGCCACAGTATGTATTTGTTAATAAAAAAACCGTCTAAGTGCAAGTCGGACTCGCGCACGAAAAGAACGGTACGGAACCCTACCATTATCTATAAAACGGCAACAGCCTCCGTGGTCCTGTGGTAACGGCGTTTGCCTGTTGACCCGGGATTCGTGGGTTCGATTCCCACCGGTAGCATACTTTGTTTAGTTGTTTCCAGTTTGGTTAGGACATTGCAGGCTTGAATCACCTGATTGTCTGATAATAAAGATGATTCCGTGCTTCGGAAGGCACGTTAAGCCGGTAGTCGTTAAAGAAACCACGCCAGAGGCCGAGAGGTGGTTCCGAAGAACTCTGACACCAGGGTGTGCATGGTTGATTGACCGTGACACCGTGACACCTAAAAAAGGGGCACTTTAAATATTTTTTGACACGAGTAATCTCTTCAAAATCGCACAAGAAACGACAGAGAATCAACAAATCTGCTCTCAGAATAAAATAGATATAGCCGTCAAGATTATTTTTTAATAAAACTCAATCCAAATAAATTATGAATACACGACAGGCCGCAATTACCTCAAAACCCGCCTGCATATCAAAACATCAGACTTTTATCAACAAAATTAACGACATTTATCTATACCACTGTATATTTCTCACTCCTTATCGTCTTATCGGCGGGTTTCACTCAATTAGTCCCGGCTAATTAAGGCAGCACTGGAATTAATTTTTCAACTGTCAACCTGAAGACACAGGCGTTGAAGAGGGAGCAGGGTGGCGTTTACGACGATAATGTTAATGGATAGGACATCAACAAATATAAAATTAGTGAGTTTTAATTGTAAAGGTGCTAAGGGTTCCAGACAGTGCATCAGCAATATTTGTCAAGCGGCAGATTTGGTGGCACTACAGGAAACGTGGCTGCTGCCTTATGATCTGCCTTTTTTGGACAATATTGACTCTGACTATAGCTTTGCCGGTAAGTCTGCAGTTGACACGTCTGTAGGCATATTGAAGGGAAGACCATACGGAGGAGTTGCCTTATTGTGGCGAAAAAGTCTATTTAGTATTGTGTCAGTAGTTTAGTGTGCTAGCGATAGGCTTGTAGCCATCAAGGCTACTACGGCTAAGGGTCAGTTGTTGATATTTTCTGTGTACATGCCGTGGGACTCGCCTGATAATTTGGTGGAATTTACAGAGTGTTTGAGTGAGATAGTGTCCATTATAGATAGCCAAAATGTGGAAGCAGCTATTATTTTGGGTGACTTTAATGCACATCCAGGGACCCTTTTTGGCAAGGAGTCGAAACAATTCTGTATAGATCAAAAACTTGTGTGTGCTGACTTTATGTGTTTGGGGGAGGGGTCTGACACATACACATTTATTAGTGATAGTAACGGAAGTAAGAGATGGTTGGACCACTGCTTAGTGACAGAGGCGGTAATGGCTATGGTATCTAGTGTGAAAGTCAACTATGATGTGTTTTGGTCAGACCACTTCCCACTAGAAACGCAATGAAACCTGGCTATGATGAAACATGTGAGGAAAGTAGTAAGTAAAGAGTGTAATAAGGTTAAGTGGGGTGACAGGAACCACAAGCAAATAGAGTTGTATACAAAAAAGTGTAATGATAGGTTAAAACTAATTGATTTTCCAAGTGAGTTTGCGTCATGTTGTGACAAGATGTGTAATAACATGGATCATAGGGTAATTATCGATAAAATGTACAGTGACATTATTGGTGTTTTGACACAGTCAGCTGTGGATACATATGTAATGAGAGGGGGAAGAAAAGGTGGATACATAGTAGGTTGGAACAAGCATGTAAAGGAAGCTCACAGGGAGGCTCGGTTAAAGTTTGAGGAGTGGGCACTGTATGGAAAACCATCATCGGGTATCTATTATGATGCGATGAGAGAGAGCAGGAAAACATTTAAGTCAAAACTGAAATACTGCCGAAATAATCAAGAACAGATTAAAATGGATATTTTAGCAAACCATCACAAGTCTAAGAATTTCAGTAAATTTTGGAAAGAGACTAACAAACTCTCCCAAAGGCAGGGACTCCCTGTGAGCATTCAAGGTGTAGTTGAGCCAAGTCAAATTGCTAATTTATTTAAAAATAATTTCAGGGTTCAATCACCCCTTCTGGAGGAGCAGCGGATGTTCGAGGCTGAGAGTGTTGTGTCGGAAGCACCTGTGGCAATAACAGCCAAGGAAGTATGGAAGATAATAACTAGTATGACAAAAGGAAAGTCACCGGGACATGACGGTCTGAGCATCGAGCATCTGCTGCATGCGGGTGTACATGTGCCAAGGGTACTAAGTATGTTTTACACTTTTTGTATTAGACATTCATATCTACCAGAACAACTCATGAAAACTGTGGTAGTACCCATAGTAAAAAATAAGACAGGAGATATTAGTGACATCCACAACTACAGGCCCATATCTCTGGCCACTATAGCTGCTAAGGTGTTAGACAGTGTACTTGGGAGTTATCTTAGCAAACATGTTAAACTGAATGATGCTCAATTTGGGTTTAAAGCGGGTTTATCAACAGAAAATGCTATACTAGCTCTGAAGTATACAGTTCGCTATTATACTGATCGTCGGACCCCTGTGTATGCTGCCTTTCTGGATCTATCCACTGCCTATGACCTTGTTGTGTATAAAAAGCTGCTGGCTATGCTCCGTGCGACAAGTCTACCTAGTGAGTTGACTAATATTTTTGGTTACTGGTATATGCATCAAACAAATAGGGTGAGATGGTCTGAGGCATTATCAGATGAATATAGGATGGAGTGTGGCGTGAGACAGGGGGGTCTAACCTCACCTACTCTATTTAACCTTTATATAAACGGCCTGATTGACGAGCTATGTAACACCGGAATAGGATGCTCTATAGATGGTAAAATTATTAATAACATCAGCTATGCAGATGACACTGTCCTGTTGGCACCATCAGTCAGTGCGTTGAGGGAGTTGATAGCAGTGTGCGAGTCGTATGCAAAGTCCCATGGGCTTATTTATAATTCCAAAAAAAGTGAAGTAATGGTATTTCGCTCTGGACGAAAATCTGCACCATGCCCGAGACTGGTAGCAACTCTAGGAGGGGTCCCCCTGAAGCGTGTCACACATTTTAAATATCTGGGGCACATAGTCACAGATAATTTGAGTGATGACTTAGATTTAGAAAGAGAACGAAGGTCGCTGGCAGTTCGCTGTAATATGGTGGCTCGTAGGTTTGCTAGATGCACAGCGGATGTGAAGGTAACGTTATTCCGTGCATATTGTCAATCTTTCTATACATGCAGCCTATGGGTTAGCTATACGGCACGAGCTGTCGGCAATCTAAGAGTTCAGTACAATAATGCTTTCAGGATGCTGTTGGGACTGCCTCGGTTCTGTAGCGCATCAGGGATGTTCGCGGAAGCAAGAGTCAGTGATTTCTTTGCAATTATACGCAAAAGGACTGCTTCCCTGATGCGCAGGGTCCGAGATAGTCCTAATAGTATCATGGGCATTATTGCTAAGAAGTTTGAAGGACCAGTGTGGAAGCATTGGATTTCAACTCATGGGTCCTCACATGTTCACATAGATAAGTAGGTTATATAAGTAATTAAATAAGTTAGCTTTGACGAACATATATGTGAATTATAATGATTAAATGAGAGAATGACTGACATACCTGTAACAATGTACTCGTAATATGGACTATAAAAAAAAAAAGAGTCTGAAATAAAGAATTTTTATTTTTATTTTTATTTATTTTATTAAAATTCCTAGCAATCTTAGTTGAAACCTAGGTAAATGTTATGCGGGAAATGATAAATTTATAGTACGTTTGGCTGAGTTATTGAAACTTGGGGACTAGTCATAGCACAGGAATACGCTAAAGCTAGAGTAGGGTCACCACACCACTAGTCAAATACTGTTAAATAAAAGTATAGCGATATAAAATATATGGTTATATATTTTCACTCAATTAGCCCCGACTTTTTAAGGCAGCAGTGGAATTAAAATTCCTGGCAATCTATAGTTGAAACCTAGGTAAATGATAAATTTATTGAACGTTCGGCTGAGTTATTGAAGCTTAGGGACTAGTCATAGCACAGGAATACGCTAGCCACTAGTCAAATACTTCTAATAATAGTAAAGCTAATATAAAATATATGGTTATATATTTTCACAAGTAGTCCCGGGTTTTTTAAGGCACCACTGGAACTAAAATTTCATGGTACATGATAAATTTATTGCATGCTCGGTTGAGTTAATGAAACTTGGGGACTAGTCATAGCACAGAATACGCTAAAGCTAATACTACGCGCTAAAGCCTCGCTACTAGTCAAATACTTTTAATAATAGTATAGCTATATAAATTATATGGTTACTTATTTTCACTCAATTTGTCCGGGCTTATTAAGGCAGCACTGGCATTAGCGTTCTGTTATGCGGGGAATGATAAATTTATTAAACGTTCCGTAGAGTTATTGAAACTTGGGGACTCGATCGTTCGTCATATATAATATACATACATAATTTTATACATAATATTATAATATAAATAGTAATAAAGTGGAATGGTAAGTAATAGACATAGTACTGGACAATGTTTTGCCTGGGTGGCAAAACATCGTAGCTGATAAGAACAAGCTGAGACGTAAGAGGGACGCTTTTGCTTAGTAAGTCGAGTCAGACCAGCTAGCTATACGCGCATTTTAGACTAAAATCTTACATTATAATTTTATAAATAAATAAATAGGGACATATCACACAAATTGAGCTAGCCCCATAGTAAGTCGTGAACTTGTGTTGTAGGATACTAACTCAACGATACTATATTTTTTTATTAGATAAACATCCAAGACCCAAGTCAATCTGAAAAAGATCGTTTTCCATCTTGACCTGACCGTGGGTCTAACGCGGAAACCCGTCGCAGACAGGCGTAGTAAACATTGCGCCACGGAGCATGTCGATATTTGCATGTCTGCCTGCAGACCGGATACAGTGACATATAATAATAACACCTTATTGTACCTCATGTATTCTGGCAAATAGATATTTCTGTTTCTGATTCTGAACAGTACTCGTATAATGAAAGCTCCTTCAGAATTCTTTTCTAAGCTTTAGTTAGTGAAGCTAACGTGATAAATAGCTTTGATAGCTAGTGCAGACAGATCATATAAGTTTGAATTCAAAATCTATGACATGAACCTTATTTCTTCGTTTGGCTCTGATGTGACGTGGAAATTCAGGTTTCAGCCATAGCAACGTGTGAATATAACTTATAGAATGACATTTAATAGGGACGTACAGAATATATTGGTCATCATCATCATTTCGTGAACGTGACACGGTCAATCGACCATGCACGTGGTTCTTGTAACGACAACCAGATGGCAGCCGGGACCAACGGCTTAACGTGCCCTCCGAAGCATGGAAGTAAGTAAAGTAAAGTAAAGTTTATTTATTTGCCATAAATGTGGTAGCATAGTACAATTAGATTAAGCCGTAAGTATCACACATTTAACTGTTTCCAGCATGCAAATATTCTTGATTACATTTTAAAATATTTAAGATAAGAGTCCAATTACATGTCATGTTAATTTATATGATAATATATGAATACAATTAATATATTATTACAATGTCAATCAATTAATTTTTTCATTTTAAGTAGTCACTTAAAGAATAAAAGCATTTCTCCAATAGCCATGAATGAAGTTCAATTTTAAATTTATATAATGTCAACTGTTTAATGTCTTCAGGCAGCTTATTAAATACTTTAGCGCACATGGCATAACAGTTTCTTGCACAAATTTGCGTCCGAATATTCGGCAACATCAGCTTATTGGGATGTCGACAGTTAAATCCACTGACCTCCCCTCTTTTTCTAAATAGAGACAGGTTTTTTTTAACAAAGATGCACATTTCATAAATGTATATTCAAGGTAATGTAAGTAACTTAAGCTTCCCAAATAATGGAACACAGCTAGTAGTTGGAGTTACATCACAGATTGCTCGAACACACTTTTTTTGAGCAATAAAGGCTTTATTGACATTCACTGCATTTCCCCATAATAAAATACCATACCTAATATTTGATGCTATGTACCCATGGTAGGCCTTAAGTACTGTGTCTCTGTTTGTTATTTTTCCTAGTTTCCATAGGGCATATACAAACCTATTTATTTTGGTGCACACTTTATCAACGTGTTGCTTCCATGTACAACATTCATCAAGTATGATCCCTAATCATCTTTATTATCAGACAATCAGGCTATTTATATTTATTATTTTATATTTATTCAAGCAATGTCCTAACCAAACTGAAAACAACTGAACAAAGTATGCTTCTCGTGGGAATCGAACGTCTTCTAGGAGAGAATATATTGGAAAGAAAACAAAGTGCATGGTGACAACCCTGACGGGTTCAGAGATATAATGCCGCGCTCCGTGTCATTTGTCATGTGTTTGACGTTAAATGGGAAACAGCTGCTGTTTACATAGTCTTTCAAGGAGATGGTTTGTACCAATTGTATTTATACATTACGAGTAGTGGAGTCCATTAAAATTAAGCTACAAAAATGCTGTAGAAACAAATTTAAAAAGTCAACATGCAATTTTTAGAGGTATCTTGATCATTATTTGGAAAAACAGACGGAAAATACACCCCACAAAAACACTCACTTGGCATCACTGATAATATAACCTACTGTGCTTGGCATACAACTTTTTACTATTACCTAGGAATACTAATTTAAAGCGCAAATATTTTAAAGGCACCTACAAGCTAGAAAAATGCTTTAAAAGCATAATAAAAAATAGGAACACTAGTTTTGAGATATCTGGACCTAAACATTTAGGAAAACAGAAAAAAAAACATCCTGTGTACAAAAAAACACTTTCCTGCGAACAACTTTTTACTATTGTCATAAATAAAAGTGACACTGCAAAATTACCAGACGAAATCATATTTTTCAGCCTACATACTCATTCATGAAGTATGTAGGCGTGTAACGTGACTTAAAAAAACCGGCCAAGTGCGAGTCGGTCTCGCGCACGAACCGTACTATTATCTATAATAAGTTTAAAATTATTAAAAATATTTTTATTTTATGATGTTACTAAAAATTTATACTTCTCGCAATTTTTCCTTTTATTTGTGCTATAAAACGTTGCTTCGTACCAAATTTCAACATATATGAGTTCATGGGAAGTAGGTACCCTGTAGGTTTTGATTCCCTTGCTAATGTCGAAAATTTGCAGCATAAACGGCATAAATGTATCCTCGGGCGTGGTCGGTTGTTTTTATTAGGAACGAAATAATTCAAGAATAACTAGGAACATATTATCTGACAATATGCATATGTAGAAGCAAAAAAGAACAAAAACATAACACCCCATTATTAAAGTCCGATATGTGGCGGAGGTTATACGGTATCCGAGGTATCCCTCATATCTTAATCTGACGCGCTCGAGTAAATTCCGAAATCCCCCTCTTGGGCTCCCCTACTATTACGAGACCTAGAGTACAACATCAAGTATAACAAACAATAGTGCAAGTATTCTACAAATAACACACGAATTCTATACACAGACATTCCGTCAGCCAAACAAAATGCCGTATTAGTCATACGCTATTGTGCTTAGCTGTCGTTCAGAGCTTTAACTTAATTGACTGGGATTTGATTTAGTAGCACGAGACTTGACCAATTTATCTTTACGTGCACTAAACTTATTGTTGTACCAATTCTATATCAGGCTTAAAATTCTGCAACTGCATTTTTATTTTGGTTGATTTTGTAAACACGAAGATAGAACGTTCGAATATCGTTCTTATTATAGGTGAAATAAGAGTTGAGATTAATGAATCTGATTGCATTGATAACTTTTTCGACTTGTGCAAGTAACGCCTTAGGCCAGTAAGTTGTGTGTGCCACAGACGTCTATGTAAATATAACAAGGATATCAGCATCAGATACGATACAATCGAAGAATGTGGAATTTGATTGACACTCGGTAGTAAGTTAGGCTAGTTTGTTTTTGCAAATTGAACTTGTCTGCGAATAATGAACAAAACTTAGGGAAAAAGAATAAAAATAAAAGAGCTTCATAAGCTTCAATCAAGCTTATGATGAATTAGCTTCTGTCTCATAGTACTAAGCAAGTACTCGCATCCAACTTAACGAAGCATTTAATTTCATTAAGTGGTGCGCAAGATTAATGTACATTGGTTTAGGTGTCACGTCACACCGTTACCTTATTATGGGCCAGTCAAATTATTGACATTAGTTTGGATAAAGGTGTTGATAGACTTAAAGCTTCAGGAAAAATAGTATGTAAATTATAGTAGTACTAGCTGTTGCCCGCGACTTCGTCCGCGACAATTTCTGTTATTATGATTATTTATATATTAATTAGTTGTTTTTTATATTAGGTAATATAGATGAATAATTTTCCCCGTTTCCAAAACATTTTTTATTGATGCTTCGCTCCTATTTGTCGCAGCGTGATGTATTATAGCCTTCCTCAATAAATAGGCTATCCAACACAAAAATAATTTTTCCGATTTGAACCAGTAGTTCCTGAGATTAGCGCGTTCAAACAAACAAACAAACTCTTCAGCTTTATAATATTAGAATAGTAGTTTCAGACTCACAGTACTGTCAAGTTCTCGCATCCATCTTAACGAAGCATTTAATTTCATTAAGTTGTGCGCAAGATTAATGTACATTGGTTTAGGTGTCACGACTCACCACGACCTTATTACGGGCCAGTCAAATTATTGTCATTAGTTTGGATAAAGGTGCTGATAGACCTTAAGCTTAGAATAAATTTGTTTGTTAACTACTTAGTGTGTATACTAATACATATACACTGTAAGTTATGAACTTGTGTCGTAGACAGGGACTTTACCGGTATCCGAATAGAATGTTTGAAACACAGTTTTTAGGGTTCCGTACCCAAAGGGTAAAAACGGGACCCTATTAATTTCGCTCCGCTATCTGTCAGTCTGTCACCAGGCTGTATCTCATGAACCGTATTAGCTAGACAGTTGAAATTTTCAAAAATGATGTATTTCTGTTGCCGCTATAATAAAAAATACTAAAAAATTTGAATGTTTAAGGTGGCTCTCATACAACAAACGTGATTTTTTTGCTTATTTTGCTCGATATTTATAACGGCAACAGGTAGAAGATTGAAATATTCACAGAATATTTAGTTATATATTACTTATATTTTAAAAATAAATATAGTTAAATAAAAATAAAATTAATTTTAAAAGAGGCTCCCATACAACAGACATGATGTTTTGCCGTTTTTATAGATAACGATACGGAACCCTTCGTGCGGGAGTCCAACTCGCACTTGACCAGTTTTTTTCCTAGTCACTTCAACATCCATTACGCTTTATTATATCTTAAATAATAATAGTCAACCACAGGAAAACCGCAATGTATTTTTCAGTGACCATCAAAACGTTGTTCACCGGTAGTTGTCAAAATCGATATTGATAACGGCAACGCTTTTCAACTTGTCTCAAACACCTACCCAAAAATTGGTGCCAGCTCTCGGACTCAGATTATATAAAATGATATACGAGATACAAATTAAATGTCACAAGTCAGTCTCCACCTTTAGGCTTCCGATCGATTGCACCATGTATCTTCTGTATCCTATAGTTTTAATGTCAAAGTGTTGGCATTGGCATATAATTACTGATTTACAATTTTACGTGTAATCATGTTATTTGACTCCGTTGCTATTTGATTGATATACTGTTTATTTTTGGCCGCTAATCATCCGTGTTTGGGATTGATGTGCGGCAATTATGTTGATAGTCAATCATGCTTGGCCCTTTCGCAATTTGTTTGGTAGTTATGGAAAATAGTATTATATTATGTATGCATCAAATTCATGGATAAAATTCATTTATATATTTTTCATGCTAAATTGACAAGTGGTTAAGCGAGGGCTTCTTGGCTCCTTGTCAAGAAAGTCAAGAAGCCTTCTTGAATGTAAGAGTCACCCCAGGTGCGGTTCTCACTAGAATGGGTGATCGCAAGTGACATAAAGGTATCTCGAGCTCCACCGTGCAAAGGCAAGTTACGCCGCTGGTCCCGGCTGCGTATTGCCAAACTGTATACTGAACTACGTCGTGCTCATTAAAATCACAAACAAATTGGAGCAAAGTACATACGAGCTCAGAGCAGTCTGAGAAGGTATGCACTTTGCTCGCTTGTATGTAAAGCTAACTGTGACAGTTTTTTTACGTGTAATCGTGTTATTTGACTCCGTTGCTATTTGATTGATATACTGTTTATTTTTGGCCGCTAATCATCCGTGTTTGGGATTGATGTGCGCCAATTATGTTGATAGTCAATCATGCTTGGCCCTTTCGCAATTTGTTTGGTAGTTATGGAAAATAGTATTATATTATGTATGCATCAAATTCATGGTTAAAATTCATTTATATATTTTTCATGCTAAATTGACAAATGGTTAAGCGAGGGCTTCTTGGCTCCTTGTCAAGGAAGTCAAGAAGCCTTCTTGAATGTAAGAGTCACCCCAGGTGCGGTTCTCACTGGAATGGGTGATCGCAAGTGGCATAAAGGTATCTCGAGCTCCACCGTGCAAAGGCAAGTTACGCCGCTGGTCCCGGCTGTCATTATTAATGGCAGTCGTTGAACTATGTCACATGCCTTTAGGCAGCTTGAGAAATCTGACACCAGTGTTGGCCCCAACCTGACAACTATGGCTACAACACAAACAACAACTTTTTTAAGACTTATTGGGCTTACTTACCCCATTTTAATGGGATATCAAAATAAATGGATTCTAAAAATATATTTATTTTATTTATTTATTAAATGTACTTACATACCTAAAATCTTTATGATTAACAACCGGGTTTTGGATTTTTCAATAATTTTGTTAAACCTAAATGCGCAGATCGTAAAAACCGATCGAGGGAATGGGCAAACATCTGAGGAATCATGTTAGTAGGCGACGCGGCTGGCAACCTTCCTCTCAACCACTATTTTGATTCCGTTTTCACCTCACGTTGTTGATACTAAACGTGGCCTTCAGGTCTTAAAGACCTGGGCTCTGTCTACTTCACAAAGTAAAAAGACGTGATTATGTTAAATGCTATTTGAGCGAAATACAAATAACATGCAGTCGGATAAACAAGGCACAGTATACTGTTTAGTGCATTTTTGACAGCAATGGTCAGGGCGTTTCAAAGGGCGCTATTAGTCTCGTGCTATCTCACAGACAGTCGGGATAAAGGGCTGTCATGTTGGAGAGGAAGGACCACCTCAGAGGCTTTGTAGTGACGGGGAGTGTAATATGTGACATAATAACAAATTTCATAATGATTAAATAACCTAATCTCATTAAAAGTTTGTATATTGGTTGTCATTTTTGTCAAGATGCTGTCAGTGCGTCTCAAAGGGCGTTATTTGCGTCGCGCTATCTCACATACAGTAGTTTTAAGATCTGTCATGTTAAAGGAGGACCACCGCAGAGGCTTTATTGTAGTAACAATAATGCTCTACTATGATAACATAATCTGAAAAATACAATAAATAACGTATTTTATATATTTTCAACTTGTGAATAGATAATATGAATTTTTATACAGGGTGAGGGTACCTTGTATTTAAGAAAAAAGTCTGAATGATCCTTTCCTATATAAACGCCAAGTAAGCTGCTGGTGATTGCTTTATTTTAAATAGAGCATTATACATACTAAGTGATGATTTTATGATAAAAGTTAAAACCATTTTACTAAACTATATTTTTTTCAATGGCCTGCTCTGCCTAGTCCAGCTAAAAGAGCCAACATAGGTATTGTTAGTGTCTCTTGTTAGGATATAATTATTCTCACGATACATCTCGCATCCCGATTTGTACAGGCATTTATTTATCACATCATCATCATGTCAGCCGGATTAAGTCCATAATACTAGACCTAAAAATGTCTAGCAGTGGACTTCTTGCGGCTGCGCTTAGGAGATATCTATGCCTCTCCTAAGGGTTTAAAAAATTACCTGTATGGATGACGTACCGGAAAGCGCAGTGACGGATACCCATCAACCAGGTGGTCGGAAGACATGACCAACGTCACAGGGAAACCCTGTATACAGGCCGCTTCCAACTGGTAATTTATTTATAAGCTATGGCTATTATAATTTTCGAACTTTATGGCATTTTAAATTATATCATACGTTATTATGACCTATACATATTACACGCCCGTTGTGATGTGTCGCATTTGTAACTGTTCTAAGTGGCGTGATTACAAAGTTGGTACTTTTGTTGTGGATTGCGAATTTAGAATAAACATACAGGACCACGATATTTTTCTTGAAAATATAGATCGTAATAAAAACTATGTTTTTAAGAAAAAAACATTTTGAATAATGAAGTGATATGCATAAAAATGCAACAAAATTTATACTCATGCAATGCCTGCATGAATTTAATAAAAATAAGGGTTATAACCCCGGGATGTTTTCCTCTTAGTTACTTACTTACTACTGTTCCGTGTACGGAACCGTGGCAAACTGGCAGATGAATTACTAGTATGATTAATGAATTTAAAGGAAAATAAATTCAAAGATAGACGGTGAAACTTAGTAACTTGAGTCCTGGTGATAGTGAGAATAAGTGAGAAGCGTTTAAGCGTTTTGATTACCCAGTGTACCCGATACATCATACACCCGGATAGCATTCATAGTAAAAAATGTGATTTGGCAAAAAAAATTACGACCGGCTGGACCGGCCCGCATACAAATATACCTATGAAAATTACCTTTAAGGTTTTTCCCGCGGTGGAAATCAAACTCAGGCACCTCGTGTAGCAGGCTGGCATTTAAATCACTACGCAAAAATGGCCGTCGTTTCTAATAATTGTATAAATCAGAAATCCTTTGTTTTATGTTTGTGGTATCTCTATGTATTGTAATTGTGAATCATAGGTTGCAAAACATTAAAGATATATTGACTATCGGTAATAGTACCTAATACACACTACTTATAACTATATTTCTTAACCATCGAAGCATGCATATTAGGTTTGCCCGCTTATATTTGAATACGCAATGCATAATTATGGTCATATACTTGTACGATTATATGTTACGATATTGACTATGGTATAACTTGATAGGCCGTTGTATAATATAATCTATGGTTAAATAGGGTCAATAAAGGTAAACTTTTAAGTTCGGCGGCAGCGACACCTGTCATGGTGGCCAACGACACTACTAGTTACTATGAATTTGTGTGGAATGGATTTTAAATTCGGTGACCAGCGGCAGCGGCAACCGTTAAGACAGCGCGCGACTCGTGTAGCTCTTGCATACTTCTGTTAAGAAAAATCTAAACGTGAGCAAAGCAAGGTGGGTAGATCTGACGCAAAATACAAACAATGAGTCGCGCGGCGACAAACGCCGTATTCTTCTTCTTCTTATCGTGTCGATGGACAGAATTTATGTCAAATTTTATTGGCCCAGTATTGGGCCACTCCTATACCTCTCTTGGAGGCCGTATTCTAAAGCCTATCGATTAAAACTGGTAGGGTTGCCATCTCTAAAATTTGGAAACTAGGACAACACGCGTGAATTCCCTGGATTTCTTAGCCCAGAACCTAGACATGTCAACAGATTTTAATCATCATCATTTCGAGTAGGTGTCACGGTCAATCGACCATGCACACCCTGGTGTCAGAGTTCTTCGGAACCGCCTCTCGGCCTCTGACGTGCTTCCTTTAACGACTACCAGATGGCAGCCGGGACCACCGGCTTAACGTGCCTTCCGAAGCACGGAATCATCTTTATTATCAGACAATCAGGGGATTCACGCCTCCAATGTCCTAACCAAACTGGAAACAACTAAACAAAGTATGCTTCCGGTGGGAATCGAACCGACGACCCCCGGGTCAACAGGCAAACGCCTTAACCACTGGACCACGGAGGCTGTTGATTTTATATAACATATTATATAACAAATTTTAATGAAACTTTTACATATTATATAACAGATTTTAATGAAACTCAGTACCGGTACGTCGGTTGTCCACACCGCAGCGCGCGAGTCGCGCCGCCGTCCCATCGTTTACATTTACGTTTTTTCTGGTCACTTCAACATCCATTACGCTTTATTATATCGTAAATAATAATAGTCAATCACACGAAAACCGCAATATATTTTGCAGTGACCATCAAAACGTTCACCGTAGTTGCCAAAGTTAGCAACTATGCCGACAGCATGGAAGATATACGACTTATACAGCATAGAAGATATTAACTTCTATTTAATATATATTAATAATACTCAACACTTTGAAAACGATGAATAGTAAATCGCTATCGCAGTCTAGATTACCGAACACAAACATTACACTCGCATCCGAATCGACGCCGAGTGATCAGATCGTAATCGCTCGGATTTATACCGATCAGCTCGATTCTGCTTACGTCAGACGATGTTATCCGGCGAGCATTTATAAACGGCGTCGGATTCTTGTTCACTTGGATTTGAACATGGGGAATTAGTTCTGTGGAGATGTGTAGATGATAGAGTGAATAATATTGAGATAGGGTCAGTATCATATCTTATCTCTTAGGGAATAACTGAATCAAGATGGAAAACCCAGAAGCCACTTATGACAGATAAGTAAATATGAATAAAAAATAAATGTAAAGATTTCTTATATTTTCTCCCATTCTTTTGATCGGCTTTTAAATTTCATGAAGTTTTATTACTGCTTTTGAGTTAAGTAAGTATATCATATATGTAGTTAACGTCGTTGAAATAAGACTGGCAATTATTGCACTATTATATTTAATAATAATAAAATGACAAAATAATAATCCTTGGATACTTTTGATTAACAGTTTAAAAAGCATGTGTATAGTCAGGGACAAAGATACCTGACCAGGCCCCCTACCTATATCTTGATTTTCCTCTTAAACTATAAATAATATTGACATGAAAATGTATTTACAGAAAGATTTTAATGAAGTCTTTATTTATTTTAAATTTACATGTCAACATTATTAATAGGTAATGAGAAAATTTTAGATATAGGTAGAGGGCTTGGTCCTGACCTGCATTGTACAGTAAGGGGCAGAAATACCTGTATCTCTGCCCCTTACTGTACAATGCAGGCTTAGAGCTTTGGAATTTCTATCTATGGATCATCGTCAGTGTTCTAAAACTCAACACTATGTGGGTATTAACAAACAAACATTATACTCGCATCTGAATCGACGCCGAGTGATCTGATCGTAATCGCTCGGATTTATACCGATCAGCTCGATTCTGCCTTATGTCGGACGATCTTATCGGGTGAGTATTTATAAACGGCGGCGGATTCTTGTTCACTAGGTTTGGAACATGGGGAATTAGTTCTGTGGAGATATGTACTTAGAGTGAATTAGATTGAGATAGAGCAAGTATCGTGTTTTATCTCTTAAAGAAAAATGTAATTTGGGAGTCGCGAGACCCAAAAGGCACTTGTAAGATGCTAATAGTGTAATTGGAGATAAGTGAAAAGCGATTTTAAGAAAATCAAAAATCCTTCACTTGTAAACAGATTGAATATGCACTTCTTTTTAGGGTTCCGATAGGGTTTCGAATTTCGAACAAGGAACCTTTATAGTTTCGCCATGTCTGTCCGTCTGTCCGTCCGCGGTATTAATCAGAGACTATAAGTACTATAGAGTTGTAATTTGGTATGGGTATGTATATTAATCATGCCGAAAAACAGTAAAATAAAATCTTGAAAAAATTTTTTTTAGTTTAGTTAGGTTAGGTAAGTAAAATAGTAAGTCAATTTTTTTTTCACGTCTGCCCCAACGTATGGGTTATTGTGGAATAGGTTTTTTTAAAAATATTGTTTACTTGTAAACATCATTTTTCGATTTACTTATCCATTTCGGAAATATTTGGTTTTATAGTCCAAATTTTTGTTAGAGTCCGGTCCCCCCCTCCTCTATCTACTAAATGGTTGTATATGAACACGTGAAAAAAAATACGGTAGTAGCATATATAACGAAGTTTAAAGGAAAACTATCAGAGCTAAGTAGAGTTTATAAATTAAAGAGTTATAAACGACCAACTTATAAATGTACTCGGTAAAGTAAAATTTCATACAAATTGAATAAAAAAATAGTTAAGACAGTTGTTAATTACGTAAAACAACTACTGAATATAAATTTTCGAACTACGTAAAGTCAAGTAAATATGAAATCATAGCAGTTTTAATAATAATAATAATACCTAAAATAATAACAATGTGTGTACGCGGCGCTTGGCGGAACGATAGGAGGCCGCTTGGTACCTATTGCACTCGGGAATCAAAGTAGGTACTATACGAACGAAATCTTGTTACCAGCGCTTGCCTCTACTCGTGGTGGTACTCAAATGGATAATATTTTTTCTAATTTCCCTTGTGAAGTAGGACTTTATAAATCTTTCTTCAGTTACCACCGTCTTATGTGGGCTCGTTTTTAGACGTTAGATCATCATCATCATTTCGAGTAGGTCTCACGGTCAATCGACAATGCACACCCTAGTGGCAGACTTCTTTGGAACCGCCTCTCGGCCTCTGACGTGGTTCCTTTAACGACTACCAGATGGCAGCCGGGACCACCGGCTTAACGTGCATTCCGAAGCACGGAATCATCTTTATTATCAGACAATCAGGTGATTCAAGCCTGCACTGTCGTAACCAAACTGGAAACAATTAAACAAAGTATGCTTCCGGTGGGAAATCGAACCCTCGACCCCCGGGTCAAAAGGCAACCATAACCACGGAGACGTTAGATAATGGTACAGAACCCTTAGTGCGCGAGTCCGACTCGCACTTGGCCGGTTTTTTTTTTGTATCAATAATATTTACAAGTACATGGAATGAAAAGTATGAAATGTCTATGGATAAATTAACGAAGTAACACAAAAATCATAAGGACAGACAGACTTATCGCAATTATATGTGTATGGATCATTGTCAATGTTCTGAAACACCCCTACAATCGATAACAATACATTGTAAGATCGTCACAGCTCAGTGCCATACAAAGAGGAAAGTCCATGCATTTCTCATACATTTGTTAGGCCAGTGTTTCTCAAGGTGGAAAACGCGACTTTATCTTAGCACAGAAATGAAGTACAAGTATTTGCCCGCTCGGTAATCGAACTAGGTGCCCCTCGTGTCGTAGGCTGGTAACTTAATCACTGCACCACAAGATCGTCATCAATATGTCTTCCAACTCATGGACTACAAGGATTTTTGTGAAAGTGAGCAATTTTTCTTCCATATATAAAATCCTTTTTAGTCTGCTTCTGAGACAACCTTGATAGATTCAAACATGGATGGCCAGATATAGCGAAGGATAAAAATGAGTGGAGAATCCACAGCCCTTTTGGGGTTTGCCCAGCTGTGGGACACCGATAGGCTAGGGAAAAAATCTTTCATCGGCATTTTATTTTTTACACCACTTATTTGGCATGTTTTTCGTGCTTTATTAACAAAATATAACCTGAAATCGGCGGAAAGAAAAAACAGTTTTGACTAATTTGTCATTTTACAAGAATCGGCGGAAAGACAAAAACAGTTATGACTAATTTGTCATTTTACAAGATGCCGACTGGTTTTCATTAGATCCTTGTAGCACTGTACGGTGATATAGTATGGCTTAGACCATAACCTGCATCGTAAACACGTGGGGCTATAAGTTTGAGAAACACCGTGTTAGGCTATTGTTGCCTGCGGCCGTCATAGCGTCCATTTATTAATCGTCCATATTTGGACGACGGCCGACATGTGATAAATAAGCTGTGGTGTTTAGAATTTAAACCTAAATGCATGTTAGTTACGGTCCGTATCTTTGAGGGTATTAAATGGCTTATTATTTGAGACATTACTGTTATTGGTACTTAATACTCGTTTTTCAATGGGGTACTTTTGAAATAACTACGTTTGAACAGCCTCCGTGGTCCAGTGGTTAAGGCCTGTTGACCCGGGGGTCGTGGGTTCGATTCCCACCGGAAGCATACTTTGTTTAGTTGTTTCCAGTCTGGTTAGGACATTGCAGACTTGAATCACCTGATTGTCTGATAAAAAAGATGATTCCGTGCTTCGGAAGGCACGTTAAGCCGGTGGTCCCGGCTGCCATCTGGTAGTCGTTAAAGGAACCACGTCAGAGGCCGAGAGGCGGTTCCGAAGAACTCTGACACCAGGGTGTGCATGGTCGATTGACCGTGACACCTACACGAAATGATGATGATGAATGGGGTACTTCGTTGTGGAACGGCCGAATGGACTTAAACTCTCTTTTACACGCCTGCCCAAAAATGTACGGTTATGTTATAAGGTTTACGTTTGTATGTAAGTCTGTTCCACCACCAAAAATTCCTAATGAACAAACCAAGTGGAATACACAAAAGTACGAGTATGGTATGTGCCCTATTTTTTTTTTACTTCTATCATCATCATTCATTATTTCAGCTGTAAGAAGTCCACTGCTGGACACAAGCCTCTCCCAAGATATTGCCATACTCACCAAGTCACCACGCATGACAGACGGGTTGGTGAGCGCAGTTTATAACGACGTTCCGATGTTTTAAGCGAGGAAAGAGTAAAAGTTTTTTGAATTGGGGGAGAACGGGATACGGGTATTTGGGATACTAATCGCTCGGATGATTGGAGATGAATAAGCAACAGCTCGTGGAGTCGGACGAACGGAATTTTAGTCATATACCACATTGCAAAAAAAAAAAAATTGTATGAAACGACCAGAATATGTAAAATTTGATTACTTATTAATTTTTTCTTATAGACATTATAGACATAGACTTATTATTGGAATTATGGATTAGTACTACTTCAATACACCGATGCTTTAATACATTATTTATTTATTATAATTTTTTGCATGCCAGTGTCTGGTGAAATGTGAGAAACCTTCAATAAAACAATTACATCTGTACGTGTACCACATTTGACGCAAAATAAAGGATTTGTATATTTGTATTTGTATTTGCACTAAAATGAGCCGCAACGTCGGGCGCATGATGTCCTTTCGCGTTTTGAAAAATATGGAGGTAATGTTCCACACATTTGCAGTAGAATAAAGCATGCAAGAATACCTGTGTCGAGCAAAACAAATTCATACATTATTTTAGTACTTACCCTTATCCTTGATAGCTTCGAGTGCATGCGGTACTCCGGCCCAGGGGCTGGGCAAGTCAAGAAAGACGGCGTCAGCTTTGCCCTTCAGCTCCTCGCCGAAACCTCGCTCGAGTACATCCCTGTGCTGGGCCTATAAATTATTTTGAGAATGAAAGTGAAATATTCTATTGTATATCTATTGTATATGTCTAATTACTGGCCCACATTGATATTGATTCTTTGACCCGAGTTGCTATTTGCTTTTCCCCTATTCATCCAAGTGAGTATTACCCAATACCTTCATTCCCTTCCCAAATCCAATTTATTCCTATCTTTCCCCAGCTTACAAATGCGTCTGCTAGGCAGCAGCGTCGGAAGTACAAGAAGCCAATAAAACTGCGCTCGCTAACCCCAGGCGGATGAGTATGGCAATATCCTCCCATGGAACGAAAAATCCAAAAGAATTGTCTGGTTCAACTAATACTACTCAAGCCAGTCGATATGACGAAGCACTAACACATTTCTGGCACACACAAAAATTACCTCACAGTTGATGCAGTTATAGGATGAAAAAATAAGTAGCCTCTGAGACTGTGATAACTCAACTATACCACAATAAGGGTTTTCTGAAATGCTAAACATCAGATGGTACGAGTAGCAATGAGTCATAGAGTCTATTGAGCGGCTGTCATTGGATTCCAATTAGTTTAAGATGTGATACTTGCTGGCCCTTTGCCAGTGCTTTGGAGCCATTAGTCAATAGTTTGGAATACCTGACAGTAAAGGGCTTTGTATTTCCTGGTTACTCTTCAATTAGGGTTTTCTGAACACGATGAGCGGCTGTCATTGGATAATATTTGATAAGCAGCAACAACTGACACACTGTTGACTAATAACAGCTTACCGGACCTGAAGCCTCAGTGCTGCTTCCATTTTATTCAGAAAACCACAAAAAAGTTTAATTTTTTGGACACAAATCGAAAAAACAACCATATAATAAATAAAAATATGTTAACTTACAGTAACAAAGTCAGCTAGACCATGTTCATTGAACTCCTCTCTGGCCACATTGGCCCTGTGTTCATGGAAATCAAAGGTATAGACATGGCCATGTGGTCTCACTCTCCGGACAAGGGCATGGGTTAGTGACCCACTGCCGGTACCTAAAAAAATATTTTATTTATTTTATGCACTACTTAAGTCTCAAGAAAGATATTACAATATTTTTTTCGAGGCCTTAGTACAGTTGTATGCCAACCTCTTGCGGGCCTCAGCCTTTAAGAGTAAACCTTTTTAGAGATATAAACTTCAATATGGTAAATGATTTTGCTAAATCTAACAATGGACTGCACAAGCTACATTCAGCGATCCATTTCTTATAGGTACCCCAGCTAAGAACCTGTAGTGCAGTATACCAACCACATTCCAGCAAGACAGGTAACAAGTCTTACTCCCTATGACAAAATCTACACAAGTCTGATTGAGTCACATCAGACCCAAGACTTAACCAAGAATTGGTTAATGTTCTGGAACATGACCAGACCTTACTTTGAATGCAGAGACAAGAAGTACCCTATTTTAAACATAATAATCACAGATCATGAAGCTAATCTCCTGTTACAGAAATTAGTCTTAATGATTTCAGATAAAAGTTTCAGGATAAGAAATTTAAGCATTATAATAATTTATTTAATGGCTTAACTGGCATGGCTAAGAGAAAAATATTTAACTCATTCAAATAGCTATTTATTATTAAGTTTTAGTATGTATAAATAAATAGTAAATAGCTAGTAAAAAAAAAAATGTATGATGTTACAGTTAGCTATTTATTTTTTAAGTTTTAGTACATATGATGTTAGAGTGAGCTATTTATTTTTGAAGTTTAGTACATATGATGTTACAGTGAAGAATAACAAAAAAAAGCTTACCAGCTTCAATCACCACAGATCCAGGGACTAAGTCAAGTTGCAAGAGAATCATACTGATGTCCGGAGTGTAAATGATTTGGGTCCTGTGGGGCAGAGTCAGAGACCAGAGCTCCGGTGTGGGTTGCAGAACATGGCCCCAGCCTTTGGACAGTTCCACCTAAAAATCCACACAATATTTACCAATATGGCTGTTCTAAATATTATGGGTTTGCAGTTGTACTTTGGGTAAACTTATACATGTTATCACGCCTCTTTCTCATGGGGCAGGCAGAGACAGGGACCTCTCTTGCTTCATCTACATCCATAGTAAACTTATTTGTCCAAATATTAGATGGAAAGGTTAAGATTAAAGAAATTTTGTAATCACACCAAACACTAGGATGTTTTTGCATTGAATATAGTTAAATTCTGAATTTGAATAGGTTATGATCAAGTAACTTTGACCTAATATTCTTGAAGAAACTGAATGAGAATGAGTAACATTCTTACTTACCTTGCTTCCATAATCAGTCCCAATCAGATTTTTAACTTTCAAAGCACCGAAAGGAGTTTGAAAAACATTCTCCACCATATCACCTTTCTTATTCTTGATTTCTTTATGCACATCAATAGCATATAGATTATTGCTGAGGTACAGAATTACGGTATCGCCCTCATCAATTTTATCTTTATAAGTTCTAAAACTCATTGTTTTAAGGTAATTTAACTTTAAAAGTGTCGGAGTTAGTTAGTAAACAAACCATGCGATGCGATTGATAACAACAACGTCAAGTCAGTCAACGTGATGATAACATTTGACAGTAGATTTACGCTCAGAACAATTACGTTTTGTTGATTAGAAATTGTCCCCCATTAAAAACTTTACGCATTTATTTTATACTATTATGACTTTTTTGATATAGAAATTTACAATAAAGGTAGGTAGGACCTAATTGATATTTTTTTGCAAATGTGCGTTAAGTAATCTAGAATACAAATAAAATTATGTTTAACTACAATAAAGTTTATCGGAGTGTAGTAATAAAACGCAAAAAATCTGTTTTCGATGACAGATGCTGTACAGTTTCCTATTGGTTCTTTTTGGTATTTAACTTTCGTCACCAATCAAAGCAAAGCTCTTGTTAAGATTTCTGTAATAGAAAACTTAATGTTATTCCTCATCAAACTGAGAAGCTTACGTTGATAAAACTTTATTGGAAAATATTATACAAAATAATATAGACCTGCATGTGACTGGACATTTATTCAAAACCTAAAAAGGAAGTGCCAAATCATATCAAAAACTTCTTCGATATGTGAAGTGTATTACATACCTTTGTAACTGCAGTTGCAATCATGGATGCATCAAAGATTACCAGTAAAACAAGCTCTTTGAAGGCTTTAATCCTCAAAGCGTGGCGTGAACGATGGACAGACATACAATGGGGTATAAACATCAAGACAATCCTGCCGAGAGGTGTAAGTGGAGACCTTTATAACCTAGCAGATTGCATTCTTCAGCAAGCTATGGTAGGATGTGGGGCAAACCAACTAGTAATCTCTTATTTGAAACACTCACTAGCCTCGCATCTAGTTTCTTATGCTGCAGTCCTCCAGAGAATATCCAAGTTTGATGCTTTCCACAAACCTCATTGTATTCTCAGCCTATTAGAGTTTTTAGAAGGCTTTCTTGATAATATAACCTGCAGAGGCAAAATGGAAGAAGAAGTACTAGCCTATGCAGTGTCATCAATCATTTACTGGCTGTTACAAGTCTATCATTATTCTCTCAGCAAGTATCCGTCTTCAAACCCCATTCAAAGCCAAGAACTCCTTGAAAAGTCAACATCAGTGTTGAATTCTATTGTGAACACAGATTTTTTGGTTGCAATGTTTTATCTTGCCAAGCAGAACGACCCAGAGGAATACAATAAGGTCACAAAGAAATGTCAAGAGATTTCCACTTTTATTATGATGAATACTCAATTTAAAGCACCGGTTACTATACATGAAACTCTACAGAAGATATGTAATATGGATATTGATAAAATTGCTCCATTAAATATAAAGGCGGAGACAGTAAGTCACTGCCTACAGGCTCTTATAGCTATTGATTTGTTGGCAAACCCAAGTGCCGATTCCCAACAGCTTTCAAACCAATTACTGATGGTTAAACGCATCAAGGGGTATACATTGCCGAGACTATACTGTGAGTTGATACGAGCCTGCTTTATTTCACTCAATGACTCCAGTAAGAATGCTTCAAACCAAGCTCTATGGGCAGCTTTTACATTCCTGAAGATCCCTCAGGTTATCCATAATTTACACAGCATATGTGGCACTACAAGTAAGGAGGGGGAATATGCAGTGGAAGTTGTTGAGGCTTTTGAAAAACTGTTGCAGTCGACTCCTCTCTTAGATATTGTGGATACAAAGAACTCCTGCAACAGTATAATTTCATTGATTGAACCTTTAGTAAAGTTGAATGTCTTGACAGAAAGTAACTTGGCTTATTTTAGTAAAAAACGGGAGACTAAAGATATAAAATTGCAGAGGTTAGAACCTACAGGTCTACAAGGGCCTATACCAATTTTTATTACCAGGGCAGAGCCTACTCTAGCTGGAATCCTCAAGACACTCGCTGGTGACTTCAATAAAATTCATGATTCACTCAATCCAATGCTGTGTCAGATTGTAGGCGGCGGAACTCTAGAAAAGATTTTGGCTGTGGCCACAGTTGAAGGAAAGTTGAAGCTAATTGTCTCAAGACTAATCAAATTGAATGAATTTGCTATCCATGCTTCTAATGAAAAAGGAGCTTCTCCATCCAAAGTCGCTAGTTTTGATATATCATTTTTGATACTCTGCTTTATCGTTCAAGAATATGGAGCTGATGCTGTTTTGGAGGAGAATGGAGACTCATTCTTTGAGCACTGGGTTAGAGACTGTATGCCTCTAAAAGGAGCACACAAACCACCTGATCAGATTTTACAGAAATGTGAAGTGCAGTATGTTGATGTCTTCATTAGACACTTGAGTGCACCAGATTTTGACTTTAAAAATACTAACATGAAGCCACATGACTTATGTGAGAATGTTGCTGGAGTTGTAAGAGAGGTTCTATTTGCATGGGAACAAGGTTCACTTTCCGCTGCAGATGTTAAGAGGATGTTGGATTCTTTAAGACAGAAGATGACTTCTTTGGCTGTGTGTGCTTCTGTATGGCTCTGCTCATACATTAATGTAGTTCACCAGGATGCTTTCTTGAAACCTATGAATATGGTTCAGCAGTTCCTAACTCCACCAACAGATTTAGAGAAACAGATTGATACATTCAAAGAGAGATCTGTCTTGATGAATCATATTATAAGAAAGATGCAATATGATATCCATCCAGCATCAGCACCAAAGTCAAAGACAGCTTCATTATCTCATAATATAATTTCAAGGCTGCCTATTTTAGAGCAGCTGCAAACTATCTGGGAGGATATAAAATCTAAAGGTTACCTACATATTGATGCCACTCATAATTTTGAGAGTCTATTGAACACTACAGGCCCTGTTTGGTTTGTGACACATTTAGTGAAAGAAACCCTTAAATTCCGTTACCAGGAAGACCTAGACAGATCAGTGGACATAGTGTTTGCGATTTTCCATCTAGATATTGAAAAGTGTACTCATGCTTTGTTGTTGCATGTTCTGCCTCAGTATCTGTACAACGCCAAGTTGTGTGAAGAGCTGGTAGAACCGCAATCAACAATTTTGGCGAAACTATCAGTTTATTGCATTTACGCTGCTCTAGAAAACAGCAACTCAAGTAAACCTCAGACTTCTAGAAAGCGCCGACATGAAGATTCTGAAGATATGGATATGACTTCTAGTAAAGTTCGGAGGCTAAATGACAATAGTTCAGATAGCAGTGGGTATTATGGGCAAGGACAGAACATGTCTGGGATAACCTTGAAGGAACCTTTGCAAATGGCTTTAGAGACGTTGTATACTTCTTTCTCACATTTGGCTGGAAAGAATGGTGAGGTCACGCCACAAACTCACTTCATACTCCAGTTCCTTTCGTATGTCGTGTCTTGCGGACATGAAAGAGCGCAGTTGGTGTTGCAGAAGATGCCAAGCGAACTTGTTCCCACATTGATAAAAGCTCTTCCAGAAAATTTTAATATCAGCCTGATTCTCAGGTTGCATGACTTATCCAGTCCTTATGGTAGGAAGGATACAGCAAGAGATCTCTGTCTTCTGAGAAACATGCGATTAAGGCCCGATTAATGTAAACGTGAATAGTGAATGTATCGTTTTATCTAATGAGATATATTTTGTCCCTTTTCAATCTTAATTTTAAGTAATGTTTTGATGGATAATTTTATTTTAATGCAATAAACATAATCGTCGAATGCACAAACGTGTTTAATTTCATCATCTTAACATACATATTATCTACCTACTAGACTTCAATGCAAGCCTAACGGCGGCTCGGATATTAGCTACGAGCGCAGATGGGCGCAAGTACAGGCGTGTGCACTTCACAAACTTAACTCGCACACTAACGCTATGACGAAGTCGGGGAGACGGAAAAAGCGCGCGGGTGTGTGCGCCGCCGCCCGCTTTTGCTTTACCCCTCTGATACCTAAAATTGCGTACGGCGCATCGGCTTGTGCGATGTTCCGAGCCGCCAAAAAGTTTGCATCTGAGTGTACCTACTTACTTTTCCGATGCATTAACAACTATATATTGAGCTAAAGCTTTATACTCGTAATGGCACAGATTGAACTCAAATTTTCATCTTGCCCTTATGACTACAAGTTCCTAGTAATAGTATCTACTTCGTAGTTTGTGACAAGTTCATACTCAATCAAGGATTAAAATAAACGGGAGGTTTCAAGGTACTATTCTAATCCTACTAGGCACTAATGCGAAAGGGAGTGTATATGTATATATAGATATGTATTTATTTGTCTTTAACGCTATCACGCTCATAACTACTGAACCGATCAGTATTAAATTTTGCGTATACGTCTTTCGGGGTACAGAGAAGGTAATAGGTACCTTCATCCCGTAAAAAAAACTATTACTCCCGAGGGATCGCCACTAACCCGGGCGTAGCCGCAGGCGAAAGTGAGTTATGCATATTTACAGGACTTAGCACGAACACTTTATTTAGTTGTTTCCGTAGACATTTCAATGCAGTTGCAATTATCTTGGTCGCAACCAGACTAGAGTACTGCGAAGTGCGAATTCATCGTGTGGTGGTGGACGCAGTTAAAGAAAACAATTGATAACATGTGTCGAAGTGATAGTTTTTATTTATGGAATCGAATGTTTGTACCTATTCATCATAAAAAAAATTTAAAACATTCTGAAAGTATTTACATATAAGGTACCTTCAATTGCATAATATAAACTATCACTTCCGGTTATCCGCAAGTTGTCAATTTACTACCCACATTTTTTTGGTCAAAGAAAACAAATATTAGATCCGTGCCTTGCTATGTCCCGTAAATGTACATACTTAAAATACATCCCTACCACCTGGATAACTGGCAGTCGACCACCGTACGGTTTTAATAGAAACTTTCTTTTTCTGCCACGTACGACCGAACTGGAATGAACTTCATCATCGTCATCATCAGGTTTTTTAAGTCACCATTGCAGGAGCATGCATGACCCTCTCTTTACTACCGGAGCCATAATTGGCCAGAGCAGACAGAGGGTTTGGCCTACACTCTCCTCGCTGGCCAGTCGGGTTGGAGAGGTCTCATTGATGTTTATGAGCTTTGTTTAGGTTGCATTTCCTAAGTCGCCTCTTACGACATCCATGGGAAGACTTGGAGTGGTCCTATTCTACTCTGCCGGAAACCACACGGCTAACTTAAATGAACTTCCTGTGGCGGTATTCCCAAATCGATGCGACATTGGAACCTTAAAAAAAATTGTATCATTTTCACTGCAGTTGTCCATGGGCACCAGTGATATACTTACCATCAGGTGACTCGCTTGCGCGTTGCGCACGTGAGAAGTGAATCAAGGAGGCTTGCGTGCTTTTGATACCTACTTATTCTAATTTAGATTCTCCCAAAGTACTAATCTAACTAGTTCATATAATTTTATCATTTTTCTTAATCTCCTGTAAAAAGGTGTATATAAAAAATATGTGTCCAACGTTTATGTTGGACACATATTTTTACATGACTGCCCATAAAAGAAGTGTTATGTTTTGTCAGACTTCGAGTATGTGTTTGTAATAGTTCCAGTGGCGTAGTGTGGGTTTTCGCCGCCCTGGCCGGCCAGAAATTCCCCCATCTTTAGGATGGTACCAAACCTGGTTTGCTACGTGAATTGGGATCCTTAGCTTATGCATATACTTACGGCCGAATACTCGAAGGTTGCTTAATAAGTAGTTTAACTCTTCTGTGCTCAAGTCATACACTTGAGCACAGAAGATCATTGATTAACTGTATAATAAGCAACCTTTAAGTATTCGGCCGTAAGCGACAGCTCAGTGGTCTTGAGCATAAATATCGCTTACGCATGTTATTTTTTCCCTTTGAAAAAAGTTCCATGTAGGAAGGGAACTTGATTTACATTCTGCTTGCGACAGTCCAGAATAAATTCGATCATCTTAATATTTCAGGAAGCAAGTAAGGTATAATAAAAATAAAACAAGTTAGTATAGTAATATCTTTACTTTTTAAATTCAATCAACAATGCATTGGACATAAATTAATACTAAATTCCTATCTGAAGATTACCTACAGGAAAACCTGTTTTACATTAAAATATTTGTACAAAATTCTTACTTCTATGAAGTAAGTATTAGGTATATAATACGATTAAATAGGAAGACTGACACTGGACGGATAAAGTATTATGCTATCCAGTCTAACAGCTCGCACTAACAAAACCGCTACTTATGCCTTGGTTTCTACCATTGCGGTGCCGCACTTGACGTCCTTACGAGCGGGACAGACGTATAGGTACGTAAAAGACAAAGATGTAGGTAATGGTTTTTCTTTTAGGTACTCACATCGGTCTATCTTGCTCGGACAGACGTACAAGTGCGGTACCGCAATGGAAGAAACCGAGGCATTAGATAGAATGGGTTGGCAGATTTCACTTCTGCTATATACGTAGGTACTAAATAATAAAAAATTAACAAAGACCATTAAAAAACCTGATAATATTGAAACTGAAAGAACGTAACTTAATGAAATTTTTGTCTTGCACTTAACGGTTTTTTTATTAATCACTTGTTCGTATTCATAGAGCCACTAATAATACATTATGTGAATTTTGTATAGTGGACGAACACATACTAAAATCTACCAACCCATTCATAACAACCTTTGTATGTCACTTTTACCTCTACATGTAAAAGTGAACTTTGCATATGATCGTCACCATCTACGAGTATACATATTTCAGATCATCAAGTCTACATAATTTTATTCCGCTTTTGGACATGGACAACATCAAAAATTTTGCAGGTAGCCTATGCCGGATTCGGATGTCTGGAGGTCCAGGGGCAACAGGACTCAAATTATTTTCCAAATCACTACCTAGTGTACGTTTACTAGTTTGAATTTGAACTTTTATTTCGAAGTATGTATTGTGGGGTCTCTCTCTTGTGGAGGCCCCGGGGCTATAGCCCCGGTTGTCCTCCCCTAAATACGGCCCTGCAGGTAGCTGTATCGTATTCGGTAAGTAGTTTGGGCGTGTTTTCAGCAAGATGGGTTGAGATTATGCCTGCAGCGAGTTAAAGCTACATTGTAGCAGTCTGCGGTAAAATCCTGCTATTGCGCAGTATCATCATTGTGTCAAGTTTTTTTTATACGGACAATTCACACAGATTGAGCTAGCCCCAAAGTAAGTTCGAGACTTGTGTTATGGGATACTAACTCAACGATACTATATTTTATAACAAATACATATATAGATACACATCCAAGACCCAGGCCAATCTGAAAAAGATCATTTTCCATCTTGACCTGGCCGGGGATCGAACCCGGTCACTCCGTGTCGCAGGCTGGCGTGTTGACCGCTGCGCCACGGAGCTAGTCAAGTTTAGAACTACTTGAAAAGGTCTAGAAGACAGAGTCCCAAAATTAGTCGGAAATTGTTGTTTATTAACCTTTTGGGGCGGACAGCTTCTTGTAGGCGCGATAATAGGGTGCTAAAGGAGGTGTAATATTGCTATTTTATCTTTTATTGAGACTCAAGGTTTGCCAACTGAGATGTAGGTACGTGTCAAAACTTGGCTGAAATGGGGCTGGGCAGGACATGTTTGTCGCATGCGACCAGAATGGTAAGAAAAACTTGCCACTTTCTTGGTACCGGACGGCCGCCGTGGTAGAGGCAGACCAATAAGAGGATGGAGGGACGACCTCGATGGCTTTAAAAATGGATGGCTAGATATAGCGAAGGATAGAGATGAGTGGAGAACCCAGAGGGAATCCTTTGCCCGTCAGTGGGACACAACAACGATAGGCTAGGAAAAAACTGGCTATGTAGCTAGCTACATAGCCAATTTTTGGAGACCAGAAACTCTCATCTTTAGCATGATGACCCTTCTTTTTGTTGTACAAGTTCTTAATAGGTAACTGGTTGTGTTATATCTAATTTAAATGCTCGGTAGACTTAAATATCCTGAAATATTGCTCTGCATGCATAAAATGGTTGATCACAAAGTTAATGAGATGTTTTGTTCATCCATAAATGCGACTTTCCATACGTAATCTCATACAACTGTTTATTTTACCTTATTTATACATATAAACTGGACGGATTATTTACATTCAAAATACCGTTTCGTATACACAAATCACATTGTATGTGAATAATCATAAAATATTACCTTACACCTATCTAAAATGACAATTTGTACAAGTTTAAAAGAAAATCTAAATGTACAATCTATCTAAAACTTTACAAAACTTATTCACACAAGATCACAGGAGAGTTCCAGAGCTTTTTCTATAAAAATAATTATATATAGTAGGGTAACAAGTATTGATCTACTTTATTCAAAATAATACGATATTATGCTATAGTTATAATGCCGGCTTTTTAGCGTCCGGCGAATCTGGATGTGGGTGATCTGAAACAAAGAATAAAGCATTTGAACAAATGCAAATGGCACTTCTTTAGGGTAAGGGTTGTCATTCCTATTCGGTATTTGCAGGTATGGCATCGGGTACGCGCGCCCAGCTTCCCGAGCTGCTAATTGCTTTTCCCTCATTAATACGAGTGAGCAATGTCCACCTTCATTCTCTTCCCAGATCCAACAAATCACTATCCTTCCTCAACATCATAATAATTCCGACGGGCAGCAGGGTCCGAAGTATAAGAAGCCCGAGAAACTGCGCTCGCCAACCCGCCTGCCAAGCGTGGTGAGTATGGCAATATCCTCCCATTGAACGAATTATCCTTAGGAGAGGCCGTGGTCTACAGTGGAGTACCTATCTATTTTAAGTACCCTTTTTTAAGTACCTATCGAATTACTAAATACAAAACCAGTTAAGGAAAAGAAACTTACAACACATAACCAATGCCCTGGTTGTGGATAAGTATGGCTAAATAAAGTTAGGTATCACTGTAAACAAATAGTTTGATGGGTAGGTAACTTACCAATTTGTCTTCTAAGGACCTCGCCTTCCCTCGACGTGCTATAGGCCGGTGGAGGATTACCAACTCTCACAGGTAAGCTTAACCTATTAGGATTGCAATTCTCATCCACAGAACCCTCTGCATTTCCCGCAAACGAGCTCCTTTGGCTCCTTTCCCAAGCTTGCTGATAGGAACTTTCAGTGGTTACTGTGTTACATCTATTGTTATTGTTAGTATGAGGAACATATTGCTCTGGTGACCAGTCGAACACGAAGGTATGACTATAGTTGTGCGTGTACGCTGTTGGTGTCCCAGAAGGCGTTGGGGGTGTCGTCGTTACGTATGGGCTCAGGTCCTGATGACAAACGTCTGGAACTTTCTGTAGTGCGGATTCTGACCATGTCGGACTAGGATTCCATTGATCAACCATTTCTGTTTCAGCTATGTTAAAGTTTTTCGAGCCTGGTCGTCTGCTGGCTATTGAACCAGCTGATACGGCGACTAGGGTATCTCCTGATGTGACCGTGGAGGGGGTGCATCTAGGGGACATATTAGGGACTGGAGTGTTGGGTTTCTCGTCCGTACTCCTCGCTTTCCGTTTGGCGTTAGGCTGGATTCTCGTATCTTCCACTCGGATATTCTGGTATCTGGAATAGAAGTCTAAAGTTAAACATGTGACATACCGTGCGACGGAGTGAGTCTAATGGTAGATGGCTTCGATGCAATATAATGGTAGATACACGATTCGCGCTCGAAAAGTGTCACCGGCAAAACAGCGCACTAATCGAGTTTCGGAGCTGTTTTGTCCACAGTTTCAATAAACTGCGCTAGCACTCACACGTCTCGCGATGACGAAGGTACTGTACCTTGAAAAGATGCAAAAACTACGCATCAAAAGTGAAAAAAGAGATGGAGTTATACTTTTGTCGTTGATGTAAGTACGAGTATGCATGATGTTTTGACTGGGGGCCATTATTAAGGCTTCATTTTGTATGAGACTTTGAATCTACCATTATATTTGATCGAAAGTGGATGGAGATTACTTACAGCTGGTAATTGATCCCATTTCAATAAAGTCATCTATGTATTTTATTTAATATAGTTTATGTAAGTTTAGTACTGACTTGGTTGGGGCTTGAATTGCAAAAAAAAAACTCGAGATTCAGAAGGCAAGCTAAATCTTACTTCTATCAATATCAGTCGCAATAACAGATGCATTTTGGCAGCATGAACAATCTGACATCAGTTTTGATTACATACGAGTACTTACACGAAAAACAAAACAAAGAATATATCTACTTCACTAAAAAATATTTTTTATATTTTAATATTTGACCCGGAAAAGCGACGTTTTGCGATCAACAAGTCTATTTTAAGAAATTGCATCATTGGAACAGGTGCGAAATTCATTTGATCTTCACAAACATTTGACTATAAAATTTAATCGACCCAATTAACGAGGTTAAGGAAACCAAGTGGTTTACATATCGTACCTATTATCTTGGAGCGACACGGAGTAATCAACTGGGATGTTTTCTGGTCTCTCGTAGGCGTAATGCATTGGCGTTAAATGTGGTGGAACGTGGGGTATATGTGTCTGTAGGCTTGGACTGGGCATCATGACTTGGTTCCCGTTGACGCAGACAGGTGGCGCAGTGTATTGCATTGTTGGAGGGTAAACGGGGACGTCTGGAGGTGGTGGCCCGTACATTCTGGAGGCAGCTTCGTAGGCGAGACCGTAGTGCAACTTAGATTGGACTGCGTAGTAGTGGTACAGCCAGGGATTGGCTTTCATCACTGCTGCTTCTTGTTCACTGTAGACAAAATGATTGGATTAGACTTTTTTAAAGAATAGCACATATTATTGTAGTTATTTCGTTTATAGAATTATAATTATACCTTTATTTATTACGGAATCATTGACTGCAGTATTTATTTTAGTTATAGCAAAGACAATATAATACTAACGTAGTTATAGTCAATATAAGAGGTATAGCCAATATAGTGTAGATTTATCAGTATTGCCTACCGAACCTAACCGCCAACTAAAGTAACTAGGGGACCCCTACGCCAAATCGAATATAGGCCAGTTAATAGGTACCTTAGATATCAATTATTTAGTCATACATACATACATACATATTATCACGTCTTTATCCCTTACGGGGTAGACAGAGCCTAAAGTCATAAGACCAAAAGGCCACGTTTAGCGTGTCGGTGGGCGTAAAGGTTGAAAACGGTATCAAAATAGTGATGGGTTACTAGCCGCATCGCCTATTGTCATGATTATTTAGATTTTAGCCCATTCCCTTGACCGGCTTCTACGGTCTGCGCGGTAAGAGAAGCAGCTGGCACATTCTACGTTTTTTCTTTTGTCCCAGACCAGCATGGAAGAATTATTTATTCGTCTTATTTATTTAAACTATATTGCACAATAAAAAGTACAAACAGGTGGACTTATGCCGTAAGGCATTCTCTGCCAGTCAAACCTTGAGACCAATCCAAGATAAATTATGGGTGGTGCGATAAAGTGTTGATAGATAATTTAAATAAATACGTAAATATTTGTCTTTGTGTATCATATTCATTAGGCTTATAGTAATTATTCTAAGCATAAGGGTTTGTATTTGACGTAACTTTTGACTTAACTGTCAAGTGATATCATTACTTGCATAGATTTAAAAAAAAAATTGGGTCTCTCACTTCTATGTTTACTCATAGATATTGCGTTACTTGTCAGTGTCGCTCTCAGAACAAGGACTGAGGTGTCGCTGTTTCCTGGCATGTAGGTATGTATAATTTAGGGACTTTCAAGGCCAGTGAATGGCATTATTTGTGTTTGCGTGTACCTACCACCCAAACCTCATCATTGTTACCCATCAGGCAAAATATGGGTCAAATGTACTTCAACAATTTATAAAAATACTTTTCCTGACTCATAGATTTTTACTTAAATATTTTGATCGTTTTTTATCTCAAGACATCATAGAAGTTATTTCTGCGTACAATAATAACTATTTAAAATTGAAATGCATATGATATTTTAATCCAATGATGTCATATAATAAGAACACCAAGTTACTTTGCACTCGGAATACAACGATAACATAAAGCACACTTATTTTTAATTACACCGTATAAAGGCCTCCGATAATTGCATACAAATTTATTTCATTATGCAGATGGCCACAATAAAAGGAATATAATATCACATATAAGCATAAACGCAATTAAAACAAGTTAAAATGGTGATTGCCTATTCGTATACTCGTATAGGAAGAATTCGCATTTGACGCGACGTACACGCTTTGCCCATTAGTAAAGTGGGATACTTAAGTTTGTTGTTTATTTGGAGTTTTAGAATCTGCCTTGTAGCGTTCTGTAAGTTTAATAGATTAGGTTATAAAGATGTTGATGGCAACTTCTAGTGGCATTTAAAAAATACTTTACAATATACCTACGTAATTTAATCGAGTGTCGCTTTATATAGGTGCACAGGTACCTAATAAATGTTTTCCAAAACATTTTGTTTTGACAGTTCCCTCACCAATTTCACTGATATAAAAGAGATAAGTGATAGATATTTCTCCATGTATAATTTTTATTTATCATGAATTATATTACAAAACATTAAAGATATCGTTATGTATACACCCAACTTAAGACATTGCCTGAATATTTCTTTTTATAGAGAAGGATCTCGAAGTATAACAGACATGCATTTTTTTATTATGTTACATAACCTCACGGTAATTTTGAGTGAGTTTGTTTATTTGTTACGCTTACATACTTTTACTACTCAACTGAATATAGAGATAATGATGAAATTTTGCATAAGTAGGTACCTTAACTAAAAGTGAAGGCTTTGATCCAGGAAAAATACTGATGCATTTTGACTATTTACTAAGTAAGTTATATATTTACGACAACGCATGTGTAGTTGGCCACTTACACGAAAAACAAACACTAAACAGCGGCAGGTAAAAACATCATATTCATTCATAAGATATATCTTATAAAATGACGCCATATATACAATTTGTAACTATTAAAAATTGTATATATGGCGTCATATGCATAAGATACATCTTATGAAAATGACGCTATATATACAATTTGTAACTAGGTATACCTAGTTAAAAATTGTATATATGGCGTCATCATTTTCTATTGACTGCTCATCGTTTACTTGTCGATGTTAATTTAAGATACCATTTGCACCTAATAAAGTTATGATCTTCGTGAGAAAATGATACAATTTGTAACTAGGTATACCGAGTTACAAATTGTATATATGGCGTCATCATTTTCTATTGACTATTTAACATATTGACTGCTCATCGTTTACTTGTCGATGTTAATTTAAGATACCATTTGCATCTAATAAAGTTATGATCAACTACATATTCATTATTATGTGATTACTTTTATATTACAAATGAAGTTTTCAAACTTAGGACATTCATATTTAGTGTTTTATTTCTCTTTTTATTTAGTAAATACTTAAGTATGTTAAATTTTCTACATTTATAAAATGTATACTTTAAAATTCATGTACCTATGTCATATTTTTGTTATACTTATACCTACTCTACTAGCTTTTAACGGCTACGCTCGCATGAATGTAGACGAGATCCCTCTAAAACACTACCCTTTTCCGAGATGAAAAATTTTCGACATTTCCATACAAAAGTGTTCGTCCGCCCGGTTAATTTGTACGGGAACTTTAAAAAAAAGGAGTTCCGAACATTACTTCCATAGGAAAGGTTATTCATATCGACGGGCTGAATCATCCCTTCAAGAGGTTCGGTCTGACATATGTATACACACGATTATTACATTTCTATAATTTCTTCGTAAACCGACATCCCTGTTTTCGAGACAGAGGTATAAAATTAACAATAAACTAGAGGCGGGCTAAGGAGGTTGCATTGTATTGAATTTGTACTGTGTAACCTTTCGCCGCAACCTTTGCGATAGTGAATGCAGGGAAATGTCACATAGCTGGACTTGGCTCTGGACCCAGACGTACAGACGAAAGCAAAATAAAGAATTCATTATATAGTAAATATTCAAATATTTTATTTATCGTGAGCTATTTTGACGATCTCTGGCCTAGTGGTCATCCAGGCTGCCACTCCGGCGGTCCCTCGATTCTACTCGATCCCCAGATGGAAATTTATTTTTTTTAGATTGGCCTGGGTCTTGGATGTTTATATATATACCTATGTGTTTATTATGAAATATAGTATCGTTGAGTTAGTATCCCATAACTCAAGTCGCGAATTTTTAGCTCAACTGCCTCCGTGGTACAGTGGTTAAGGCGTTTGCCTGTAGACCCGGGGGTCGTGGGTTCGATTCCCACGGGAAGCATACGACCACGGGATGTTTAGTTGTTTCCAGTTTAGTTAGGACATTGTAGGCTTGAATCACCTGATTGTCTGTTAATAAAGATGATTCCGTACTTCGGAAGGCCGTTTTCAAAACAGAAAGCAGAAGAAACAGCAACAAACTGCACAGCGCGTTTTCTTCAAATGACGTCAACTTACAATCTATCTACGACATTCTTAGAACTAAGTGTACTTGAATTTACGTTGTTATTATATTAGAATAATGGTAGAACGTCTATTGATCATTATTTTTGTTTTTTCAGTTTATTATATCGGTATTTTTTGCATTAAAGAAATTCATGAAAACGAAGTAATTTGACAGCAAACCTCAAATGACGCTGAAATAAAGTGAATGAACATATAATTAAAACTAAAAAAACAACGGGTTGCACTTCGGGAGTGCCGGCAGAAGTGGAAACTCGCCTTTGCGGCGGTCTCAGTTCACGTGTCCATCTTACGAATTTTCTATCAGGTCCGCGAGTTTAACATTTTTACCAATCCCAAAAAGTGGACAACGCCACTAAAGAAATATTCAGGTCACGTGTCTGTATTATGAATTTTCGATCAGGTCACGTGTCCTGACGCGAGTTTAACAATTTTTTACACATCCCAAAAAGTGTACAACGCCACTGAGAAAGTTTAAAAAAATATGTTAGATAATTAAGACTGCGTCTGAAAAACGAACCATAACATAAGTTCGGTCGACTAAACAAATCTAATAGAACCTCGTTCCATAGACTAAGCATAATATTGTTTTCCGGGTCAATCTTTCAATAATGCGGCGCCTGGGGTCATAGGCCAGCCGAACTGAATTAGCTACCACAATAGATATTGGAACACAGAATGGGCACGTGCGCAGGAAATCAATTATGCGGAGACACCGGATTTAGCCACTCATTCGCCCCAGGCTTGCAATATTTTTAGTATTGACGGACCATAGAACGTAAAAATCTACAAAAGGAACACTTTTTTAGAAACTATTTATAGTTCTGGGCCAAGTGAATGGCAACCTGTGTGTTGCATTTCAAGGAATTCAGGAGATGATCAGTCCAGCGGGTTATATGGTTCGCGTCTTGCCACGTGACCAACAAATGAAAGTGCTCTTTGAAGGCATACTACTGAAAGGCCAGTTTGTATGAGAATGTCGAATTTTGACCCTGTACATTGTTCCCATAGGAAAAGTTGTTCATATTTATGGGCTGAGTCACCCCTTTAAGGGAACGTCTAGGGTCAATTTACACGATGTATAACGTGATATAAGTTTTTGCTTAAATATACATGGTAAAATTTTTATCGTTTTGGACCCTTAAATGGGTGACTCAAACCATCAAAATGAACAACTTTTCCGATGGGAACAATGCTGGAAACTAAAAAAAAAATCGACATTCCCATACAAACCGGCCGGGCGGCGGAACTATTTTGTATGGAAATGACCAAATTTTTTTTGAGTTCCCAGCATTGGTCCCATAGAAAAAGTTGTTCATATTGATGGTCTGAGTCACCCCTTTAGGAATTAAAACGGTAAAAATTTCACCATGTCTATGTGCGTGAATGGTTCAAGTCTTACCAATTTAGTTTGGCAATGTCAGTGTACAGAAAATCTCAATGGAGATTATGCGACACTGTCAGTTTATTTTCTATTGTGCAAAAAAAAAAAATATAATTTCTCGAAAATTTCACAATTAAGAAACTACACATTCGAGGAGCTTTTATAATTCTAGATTATACAATCTTGCCTGAGTAGTAGTTCCTTAATATCACATTATTTGAGTTGAATTCCGTTCATTCATTGCAGTGTAAAGAATGAAAATTATGAGAAGAAAAGTTTTTGTCAATTCCTTTAGAGTTAAGTATTAGTATTTCTCTCGGCGACTGTACATCAAACTTTAGATATGTTGGACGGCGACAAATCGCTGTTACATGCGCATTAGCAAACACTGATAGCGTGAAAGTAAGATATCGTACACAGACCGTTTTAATGAACTGACTTATGTGGGATTTTGATGGAATCGTCTAACTCTGTCTGTGACGTTTTTTGCTATTTATAAAAGATCATCTAGCGCTAGACAGACCGCCAACCGAACTAATGGGTTATGCTATTGGTAATAATCTGAACATATTTTTTAAGAACTTTATTGAGCCATTGAGCTAAAAGCTACAACAGGTACCTAGGTACCTATTGTAGCTTTTGTTTGTAGCTTTTTATTGTACACATAAAAAAGATACAATTTGATATCATCATTAGGCTCTTTTTAGTCTCCACTACAGGAGCACGACCCTCTCTGTACTACTAGAGCCATACTTAGCCAGAGCAGCCAGAGGGCTTGGCCTACACTCTCCACGCTGGCCAGACGGGTTGGAGAGGTCTCTTAGATGTTTATAAGCTTTGTTTAGCTTGTATTTCCTAAGTCATCAAGGAAGACTTGGAGTGGCCCTATTCTACTCTGCCGTATACCGCACGGCTAACAATTTGATAAATACATTCAAATTATGGATAAATATGTACAGTGGCGGACTTATCCCTGAAGGGATTTCTTCGAGTCAACCAAGTCGCTGAAAGAACATGAGACAATAATAACGGGTACCACGAGGTCATATGTACAATAAATTTACAAAATTTATTGTACATATGTAATTAGTACAGTTTACTCTCCCAGAAAGATAAAGCATTTTTTACACAACGAATATTTATATACCGGATGCCAATGAATTCAATTTCATCATGTATAAGTAAAATACAACAAATCTAGAGACCTAATGTGCCTTAAGGCAAGTATGCATTCGCTGGGGGCCAATTTGCGCGCGTCAGTGGCACACGTAAATCTCGGTGACATGTCGTGGGCGGAACATGATGACAATTTGTTCTGCGTCGATATACAGTAAAATGATACTTATTATGTTGATTTTAACCAAGGAGATTCAATATATAGCCTTTAAATTGACCCTAACATTCCTTTGAAGGGGTGACTTAGCCCATCTAAATGAACAACTTTTCCTATTGCGCAATGCTGGGAACTAAAACAAAAATTCGACTAAAAAGTTTTGTTAATTCAAACTTTCAATGTCCTCCAAATCGGAATAAAAATTATATTTTTAGCCTACACTAGTTAATAAACAAGTTTTTGTTTTTGTACCTTTGCTTTTGTACTTTTTAGCGATCTACTTATCTATGTTGTACCAGCGAGTTTTATCAAGAAACTGTTATAATTTAACCAAAAGGGCTAGGGCAGCTATGTATTTTACTGGGGGCCAATTTGTGTGTCATCAATCTCGCTGACGTGTCGTGGGCGAAACGTGTTGACAATTTGCTTGCGATTTTCCCTCCATCGCCCTGCAGTAGGAATGATGCTTTCAAAACGAATAATTTTGTGAAGAATTTGTTAAATTGTGCTTACATTCGATAATGTCTTTTATTATCTCCAAACAAATATACAGTAATCTTAAATTAAACTACTTATCAATAACCCTAACTATATTAATACTAAAAACTAATATTAAAAAAAAACTTACATTATTCTTTTGCTAAAGTTTTAGGTGGAATATAAAATTATTTAATACCTAATTTCATATGTATCTGTTTCAAATTACAACGAGGCTGTGATCTTGTGCAGAGATTGACATAAACTATAAAAATAATTTTGATGTACCTATTTAATTATATCAGCGAATTTTGCTAGTGATTTAAAAATATGTCAAATTCTACAATTCCTTGCAGTACCTACTTAAAAAATGCATATGTGTCTGAATTTTCTTAATAAACCACTTTATATACAGTATATACTAATTCATATATAGTTATAAATAAATAAATAAATATATACGGACAAATCACACAGATTGAGCTAGCCCCAAAGTAAGTTCGAGACTTGTGTTATGGGATACTAACTCAGCGATATTATATTTTATAACAAATACATATATAGATACACATCCAAGACCCAGGCCAATCTGAAAAAGATCATTTTCCATCTTGACCTGGCCGGGGATCGAACCCGGTCACTCCGTGTCGCAGGCTGGCGTGTTGACCGCTGCGCCACGGAGCTAGTCAAGTTGAGTAAGTATCCTATAACACAAGTCTCGAACTAACTTTGGGGCTAGCTCAATCTGTGTGATTTGTCCATACACATTTATTTATTTATTCTAATTTGCCTAAACGATAAGTATTAATTATTCCTAATAATAAATTAAGTCCGGCTCCATTGCTTACAATATAATTACATTCTACGGCTTGACAAAGCCTGTGGCCTGTGCATATTAATCCTCAGTGATAAGGGTTACTACAAACTGACCACCAAGACCTGCCCTCATTAAGGCAAACATATTTTAATGAATGAGTATTTTGTAAAAGTAATGATAATAAGATTTTAAGTAACTAGCCATTGAGTATGTCTGGAGATAATATTTGCATGTAAGTACCTACATGACTGATTTATTTGATTGATTGAGGCATAAGTACGTGTAGGAATCTTGATTGATTATGTAGATAATGAATTACTAGTAATACACTGTGTGATTTGTCCGTATATATTTATTATTTATTTATTATTTATTTTTATTTTTATTACTACTATGTCAAGGAAGGAAGAAGGTGCATTGTACAGAATTAAAAAATAATAAAAAAAATATGCTGGTAAAAGCTAGCTTAAATATTTTTTCTATTGAAATGTTAACTGTTTTTGATTACACAGATAACATACAATACATAATATCTAAAAGTAACCACCCGTCATTACATATACCTACCAAAAAAAATTGGTTGTGACAATTTCCATCGCCCGACAATTCCTCTCATTTAACTTGTGTCGCCCTCGTGTGCAGTAGGCCTAATTCTCGGTAGGCGCTACTATACTAAATCTAAATTAATTTCAATGCACGAGTGGGTGACAGTACAGTTGACCTAACAATCAGGGCACAAAGGGCGAACCCTTAGGCACTTAGGTTTTAATGCTTGGTATAAAGTGAAAGCGTTAGCGAATTATAGAGAACTAGCGACCAGGGCCTGAGAGACTGTAAAGATAGTAAAGGATGGTCAGGGGTGCCATCCTCAACTGCGTGTCTGGTGGTTGCAGGTACGGCATTGGATACGCCTTTCCGGCCTCCCGAGCTGCTACTTGCTCTTGCCCTCATTCATCCAAGGGAGTAGTATCCCAATCCCTTTATTCCCATCCCAAATCCAACAAATTCCTTTTCTTCCCCAACTTAAAAATGCTTCCGATGGCCAGTAACGTCGGAAGCACAAGAAGCCATAGAAACTGCGCTCGCCAACCCGCCTGCCATGTGTGGTGAATATGGTAATATCTTCCCATAAAACGAACAGTCCTTGGGAGATGCCTTTATCCAGCAGTGGACTCCTAACGGCTGGAATGATGATGATGATGATCATAGTAAAAGACTTATAACTTGGGCCTCATTAGCATTGATCTATCGACTGATTCAAGCACCACTGCGCTTTGTAACGACACACATACGCCGAAAGATTGCGCGAATACGCGCTTCGTCACATGAGTTAAGACGTCGCTTTACTAGCCCTTTGCATCGCACTCTGTGTGAGCTGAATCAAAATAGTTACAACTCTGCAATTTTGTAACTTGGGCCTTGTTTACACGCTGCTAATAAATCCGCGGTGCTCACAAGCTGCATTGTCCGGGGATTGCGTCATTTGTCACGTTGACCAAATGTCGCAACTGCCTCAGCATAGCCTGGTAACGAGGTCCTTCAAACTTACTTATTACTCCAAGTACCCCAGGATGACTGTTTCAAAGTATCTATAGGCAAGTTTTTAGAGCATGCATAGATATATGATATACAACGTGATTTTGAACCCCCTAGCTTTACTGAAATCTGGGAATCAGAATCCCTAATGGAACACAGAATTGCAAGAAAAAAAGGTGAAAAACGAAACAGAAAATTAGGTTTCCCATACAAAGTCGCCGATCAGCCGGACGAATTTCTATAATTTAAATTTAATCGACATTGAAGCGGGCGGAGCCGCGGGCGAAAGCTAGTACAAAAATAAATTTTCCAATATTTACCAGTAGTTTCTGAGATTTCAAACAAACAAACTTTTCAGCTTTATAATATTAGTAGATTTGTTTGTTTAATTGACAAAAGTTAAAATACGTGTCTAATATTTTTTGATTATCTTACTGACGCACTAATTTTTTTTTTTAAGTAACTAGCCATTTGTTGAGTAACCAGGAAACACAAAGCCCTCTACTGTCAGATATTCCAAACTGTTGACTAATGGCTGCAAAGCACTGGCAAAGGGCCGGTAAGTATCAAATCTTAAACTAATTGGCCTCAAAGCTGCGCTTTTAACCAGTAGATGCGGACGAACTAAGGGTGTGTTCACATATAATAGCACATCTAAGTATTTTTTTAACAGCCTCCGTGGTCCAGTGGTTAAAGCGTTTGCCTGTTGACCCGGGGGTCGTGGGTTTGATTCCCACCGGAAGCATACTTTGTTTAGTTGTTTCCAGTTTGGTTAGGACATTGCAGGCGTGAATCACCTGATTGTCTGATAATAAAGATGATTCCGTGCTTCGGAAGGCACGGAATCATCTTTATCACCAAACTGGAAACAACTAAACAAAGTATGCTTCCGGTGGGAACGCTCAGATAAGAGTGATAGAGAGAGGCAGTAACAAGTAACTAACATTTTGTTGTTGTTAACTTGCTACTTGTTCTTGACTATAAGCAAAATTTGACCGATATCACCCGATATTCAGTAAAACAAATCTTTTATCAAGTAGGTACCAAAAATCTTTCACTAACTTACTTTTTTCCAAAAGTTGTGGTACGCGGTTTATGTGAACTACCCCTAATGGACCGCATTGGTCGACGACTTTGAAAAATGGCTGCCATAACTTAAAGCGGTCACTACAAACTTCCCTATTGAGATATCAATACTAGATGACGTCCTGACGAGCCTGTACCATGGCTCACTCACTCATGACTTTCTCGACAGAAAGGGACACGAGTTTGTTCCTTCAAAATAAATAGACTTCATTAATTATACTATCATTCATAGAAGTATGATTTTAAAATCTATGCTATCTTTACTTAACGCCGTGATGCCGCTATTTCAAATATTAATCCTAAAAGACTTCCTAACCTGGCAATACCACGGTTCACATACTCGTCACTTTGTCGACTATATAATTCTTGGGAAATTTTGACCCACAAAATTTTAATTATTAATAGGCTAGTCTCCTGGGTCGTAATAATAACATAACAATTAGTCCGTCAGTTAGATAATCAAAAAATACTGGACACGTATTTTTTCTTTTGTCAAATAAACGATAAATAATAAACATAAAGCGCGTCAAAGTTCAGTAGTGGGGGCTCGTGACGTTTGCTAAAAATTGTAGCAAACTATGACGTCACACAGAACTTCAAAGGGCTATATCTTTATCTTTTTTTGTTTAATCAACAAAAGAAAAAATACGTGTCCAATATTTTTTGAATATCTAACTGACGGACTAATTATATTTTTTTAGGAAACTACCCTATTACGCAATTTGGAAATACTTGTAACTGATATAGTTCTGTCACAAGTATTTTTTTTTACGTGATAACGTCTTATAAATCGATGAAAGCCGGCTGCACGCTCAAAAAAGTATCACGTTCCATGTGCAAGCGAGAGCGCGGAACAAGCGATAGAATTGCACGATCGACCTAAGTGATCGGTTTATGACGCATCTACCTTTCTTCCACCGATATCACGTAAAATTATCGTCCATAAACCGACTATACAGACAACCATTTTTTTTAAATATACCTTTATTTTGTTTTGTATTATTCTGTCGCTTCTAACAAAGAAATTAAGCGAGCTGGTTTCTTAGCGATTGTTGATAGAGATGGGATCCAAAGGATCGCCCTAAGAATTTTCACTAACCATGAATTTGCATCTTACTAAATTTTGTGCCTGGGTTTGATCCCCGGCCAGGCTAGTTCCGTGGCGCAGCGGTCAACACGCCAGCCTGCGACACGTGAGTGCCCGCGTTCGATCCCCGGCCAGGTCAAGATGGAAAACGATCCTTTTCAGATTGACCTGGGTCTTGGATTGTCTAGCTATAACTTGAAGTTGTGAAAATATCTAACTTTTAAAAGTCCTTGCAATATCTAAATTAACCAAAATCTATCAACGGGAATCTACCTTCTTCCTGATGACTTAGAATCATGAAATTTGCCATAAAGCTAGGTACTACAAGATGGATATTTATTTTTATTTTATTTCCATATTTTATTTATTTACTTTGCACAACATTACAGCTTACACTACAATCTACAATGCGTTACAATGCGTTACAATGCGCTGCACAACTTTAAATATGGACAGCAAATTCATTGAATTTAAAATACCACCCGTTTTACAATTGGCGAGCTCCGCGGCGCACACGTGGGCCCCGGGTTCGATCCCCGGTCAGGTCAAGATGAAAAATGATCTATTTCAGATTGGCCTGGGTCTTGGATGTTTATCTATATATGTATTTGTTATAAATTATAGTATCGTTGAGTTAGTATCCCATAACAGAAGTCTCGAACTTACTTTGGGGCTAGCTCAATCTGTGTGATTTGTCCGTATATATTTAATTATTTACTGATATTTATTTATTTAAATTTAGTTTTTACTAGGACTGTAAGATAGTATTCCATAAATTGCAATAATTTCCACCCAATAACATCTAAGCACTCGATTGGAATCTAATCCAGCGCGCCAATAGTGACGGCCGCGAATAAATATTGTAAGAAGTGATTTATTAAGCTAGAGGCGGCTGAGATCCGATGCATCGGGATAGCTTGAAATATGCCTTCGCGAGCTATTGTTGTTATGTGAGAAACGGCATTTAACAAGCGCGCCTGATCGATGGAGCTACACGAAACGGCGGGAAAGAGCGTTTAAAGTGAAATATTCTGCTAGACGTGATATTTTAATAAAGCTTTTGTGATGTTTACGCTGAAATATAAATAAAAGAGTAAAAAAAATGTGTATGTACATTGAATATACTCGTATTTACAAAAAAAATATATAGGGCGATCATCATCATCATTTCGAGTAGGTGTCACGGTCAATCGACCATGCACACCCTGGTGTCAGAGTTCTTCGGAACCGCCTCTCGGCCTCAGACGTGGTTCCTTTAACGACTACCAGATGGCAGCCGGGACCAACGGCTTAACGTGCCTACCGAAGCACGGAATCATCTTTATTATCAGACAATCACGTGATTCAAGCCTGCAATGTCCTAACCAAACTGGAAACAACTAAACAAAGTATGCTTCCGGTGGGAATCGAACCACGACCCGCGGGTCAACAGGCAAACCACGGAGGCTGTTATAGGGCGATGGAGACATATAGAGTAAGAATTTAAAAAAATTCTGTCTGTTTGTCTGTTTATACCGGAAATACTGGACGGATTCGAATGAAACTTTTTAAATTATATACCTAGCTATCAAGCCTGAGCAACATATAGAGTATAATTTATTTTGAAAACTGGAACACCTGATGCAGATCTATAACGATCCAGCTAAACAATAAGAAATATATAAATGACGCCTTAACAAAAGTTGTTTAGCCTGATGATCATTTTCTGCGGAGTCATAAAGTCCACGCGAACGAATTCGCGGGCATCAGCTAGTATAAACATAAACGTAATACAGGTGACAGAATATATAATATATTTTAGTGCATGCTGTGTTCACTCTGAGAAGATTGTTCAAGTTTCATGTTTATATTGTTTTTCTTTTTTATTCTTAGCAATGTTTGTAACAACCAGTTTGTGAAAAAAAAAAAAAAAGAATTACTCTATTAAAAAATCTTATGGTGTTATTCTGTCACCTGTATTTTTTAAATAAATTGCTTTTCTTCTTGTGTAAATACACTTAGATATATTTTAAATACTTTATAACCTTATAATAATAAATTAATCTTTAATAAGCGCGCCTGATTAGCGTAAAGGCGGAAATATCGTTATAATTTGAAATAGTTTTTTAGTCGCGATATTTTACAGCTTGTGATAGTTCACGGTTTATTCCAAATTCATTGTTCGTTATTGATTATTATTTACACGTATACAAGAATCATTGAAAATTAAAACTTAAAACAAAACCAAACATAAACATTTAAATTTAGGTTAAACTATACAAAAAGCCGTGGGGTTTCCGGCAGAGTAGAATAAGAGCACTCCAAGTCTTTCCATGGATGTCGTAAGAGACGACTTAGGAAATACAAGCTAAACAAAGCTCATAAACATCAATGAGACCTCTCCAACTTGTCTAGCCAGCGAGGAGAGTTTAGGCCAAATCCTCTGTCTGCTCTGGCTAAGTATGGCTCCGGTACAGAGAGGGTCATGTTCCTGTAGTGAAGACTAAAAAGACCTGATAATGATGATACAAAAAACCTAACAGCAAAATAAAAAACCTAAAGAAAAAATGTCTCGTCAATCACTGCCCTGGCGGAAGAGCTCCCAAAGGGCTAGCAACGACCAAACGAAAACTACCTTCGTTTGAACGCGTTTAAAAACAGGCATATTCTATAGACATTTTCTGTGGTCAGTTTATTTTAGTCCTCTCTTCACCTCGTATCGGATTTACTAAACAATTTACTCGCGATTGAGCGGGCGCGGGCATTTTTACGCGCCCTATAAAATATTTATATCAGCTATAAAATTACATTGTTGGTGGCTGTTTGTAAATAAATCAGCGCATAACAAACCATGGCCTTTAGTTAGATGCAGGTACGCAAGTTTATACTTGGAGACTATACGGCGCGTAAATTTGCCCTTGACATTCTCTTCAAGGGGTGTCTCAGCCCATCAATATGAATAACTTTTTCTATGGGACCAAGGATGGGAACTCATTTTTTTGGGATTTTATTAAAAAATCAGCAACGATCGTACACCTTGTAGAAAATGTACATTTTTTTAATGAATTAGTATGAAAACTCTAGCTACTTTCTTAAAATTTGCTACTAAAGCATTTCCTATGAGACCCAGCCCTTAAAATATTTAAGCTTAAAATGGACATTGTACATAAGTTACTATTTTATTACTGACTAATGAATATAGCACTGAATTAAGTAGCAGTTTAGTATTCATGTTGGTATTAGCAAAAGAAAAAACGTTGAATGTGCCAGCTACTTCTCCCCCTGCAGATCGTAAAAACAGATCGATGGTTTGGGCTGAAATCTGCGGAATCATTTCAGTAGGCGATGCGGCTAGCAACCCATCACAATTTTGATTCCTTTTTCCATCTACACGCCTTTCAACATGCTAAATGTGGCCATAAGGTCTTATATACCTAGGCTCTGTCTACCCCGCAATAGATGTAATACTCAGTATTCTCTGAAGTATGTCAAAATCAGACAACCATCTATTGTCATTGAAACTAAAGGTCAAATTTCTCAAATCATCCCAGATAGGTATATAGCATCAAGGCTATAAGAATTCTCCTGAAAATTATCCCAATTATAGGCTATAATCACAATCGTAGACTAATTCATAATTACTGTTTGCCATAGCGAGGTAAAACTGCGGTCATTACGGCTCGTACTCGATGGTATTGTTGACGATAAATATTTTGTAATGTGTTCACATGGATAAAAAATTGTAAATAAATATATTCGGACAAATCACACAGATTGAGCTAGCCCCAAAGTAAGTTCGAGACTTGTGTTATGGGATACTAACTCAACGATACTATATTTTATAACAAATGCATAAATAGATAAACATTCAAGACCCAGGCCAATCTGAAAAGATCATTTTCCATCTTGACCTGACCGGGGATCGAACCCGGGGTCCTCGTGTCGCAGGATGGCGTGTTAACCACTGCGCCATGGAGCTCGCCAATTGTAAAACGGGTGGTATTTTAAATTCAATGAATTTGCTGTCTATATTTAAAGTTGTGCAGCGCATTGTAACGCATTGTAGATTGTAGTGTAAATTGTAATGTTGTGCAATATAAATAAATACAATATGCAAATAAAATAAAAATAAATATATACGGACAAAACACACAGATTGAACTAGCCCCAAAGTAAGTTCGAGACTTGTGTTATGGGATACTAACTCGACGATACTATATTTTATAACAAATGCATATATAGATAAACATCCAAGACCCAGGCCAATCTGAAAAAGATCATTTTTCATCTTGACCTGACCGGGGATCGAACCCGGGGCCCACGTGTGCGCCGCGGAGCTCGCCAATTGTAAAACGGGTGGTATATTAAATTCAATGAATTTGCTGTCCATATTTAAAGTTGTGCAGCGCATTGTAACGCATTGTAACGCATTGTAGATTGTAGTGTAAGCTGTAATGTTGTGCAAAGTAAATAAATAAAATATGGAAATAAAATAAAAATAAATATCCATCTTGTAGTACCTAGCTTTATGGCAAATTTCATGATTCTAAGTCATCAGGAAGAAGGTAGATTCCCGTTGATAGATTTTGGTTAATTTAGATATTGCAAGGACTTTTAAAAGTTAGATATTTTCACAACTTCAAGTTATAGCTAATCTCAATATGCGACATTAATTTCAACTTAATAAAACGCGTTTCAGAAAAAGGCAGACAGACGGACAAACAAGTCTTAGTCGTGGTAGAGCCACGCTTCCGACAAAATTAATTGCTAGTAGCATGAATGGGCCGGCTCGTCCGGGAAAGTACCACACTCTCACAGAAAATCTTATTCGTTTGAGTAGAAGCTTTACCGCTTTTATGCTTCGTTCAGTGAGTGAGAGAGCCGGAGGCCCATCCTTTCCCTCCCCTCCTCATTTCCTTCTCCCAACTCCTTGAAAGGCCGGCAACGCACCTGCACCCCGGTGTTGCAGTTGTCCATGGGCAACGGTGATCACTTACCATCAGGTGCCCGCTGGCTCGTTTGTCGTCCTATAACATTAAAAAAAAACTATTAATCCTATAAGGGTTCATTATTGCCTTTTGAGGTACTTAAGGAACCCTAAAAAGCACTTGAAGTTTAAACCTACTCGTATTTATTTATGTATATGGTCAATGCGCACGCGAGGTCTGGGACCCTCAAACATAAGGTATTACAATGAAATCAAATATTCATATTTCATATCATCCACAAATTGCAAACACTACTTGAAATACACTGTCACTCACACTTATTCTGTAAACAGCTATTTATCAATGTTAAGACAGTTGCACACGCAACGATTCTCAAATTCTCATTCTAGAGATAGAATAAGAATTTGAGAACTAACCTAAAAGATGGAAAGTAAAATGTTGTTCATTTATTAACATTAATGTACATTATATTATTTTTAATCATGTATAGACACATGTGTAAAATTATTTAAGCGTTAAAGTAAATATTTTGAAAAATAATACATTATTTGACAGTTCTTATAATCAAATTCATTAAAGTTTTGACCAATTTTTTTATTTACAGTAATTGGTACATTAATAATAAATAATATTTTGACTAGCTCCGTGGCGCAGCGGTCAACACGCCTGCCTGCGACACGGAGTGACCGGGTTCGATTCCCGGCCAGGTCAAGATGGAAAATGATCTTTTTCAGATTGGCCTGGGTCTTGGGTGTTTATCTATATATGTATTTGTTATAAAATATAGTATCGTTGAGTTAGTATCCCATAACACAAGTCTCGAACTTACTTTGGGGCTAGCTCAATCTGTGTGATTTGTCCGTATATATTTATTTATTTTAATATTGCTTTTTTGATCAACAAAATAGGGTTATATGAGGATGACCAATTATTTTATTTACAGTAATTAGTACATAAACAAAAATGAATATAAATGGGAACAAAAACTAATTATATTGATTTTTAACTAACAAAATATAATAATGAGGAAGGTGTCGCGGAGATACATGAATATGTATAATGCATATTTATATCTGTATGAATATTGTATGTGTATTTTTGTTGTTAGTAAAGGGAAAAATTGTATCACTCATCCCAAGTATTGATGGATGTTATAGAGCAGCAAAGTACAAGTTGGCAAGAGTGAAGTGTCGCGACAGAAGGTAAAGATAGAAAATGCCATAGAAAGGCAACAAGTACTAGACGGGATATAAAGGACAGAGGGTGAGAAATCGGTTAACGACATGAAGAAATGCAGGGAGTTGACACAGGCAGAGAAGAACTCAAATCGGGGAAAGGCGAGAAAGATGGTGATGATAAAAATACAAATATATGCAAGAAATTTAATAATATGTTTCCACTGTGTAATGACAGTTTCAAACAAATTAATATAAAAGTACAACGAATGCAAATAAAGTAGGTATAATAATTGATGAAAGAAGGTTTTATATTAAGAATTATCTTGTGTGTATTCCCATCTTTAACTTGCGATCAACTGAGGATCAACCTTGGCAGCTATAGACATGATTGATTTTTTTATTAACTCTATTCAACTAATTCAAAAAATCCACACGTCCAATCAAAATTGATACATCATTTATTTAAAACAAATTACTTCTACAGCATCAGTTCAAATATTTTAATTGGCGTAAGTTGTGATCGTTTATCAAAATGTATTTCACAATACACATTAATTTTTATGTATATCAGTTTATTTCTACGAAATATAATAGTATCACCATAAATTGCCTTTGTAATGGACTTGTATAACATTTGTTAGGTTATAACGATGGTTTAGTAAATAGAAATATTGATTTAAATCAAGTTTAATCGCCAGATTCGTTACGTTTAACCCGTGGGATAATGTTTGTAATTATATTCCTTGGACCGTTGAAGTTTGGAATGGAATTATAATTTTGCAATTTTATTACCGATTTGCAAGGAGCAAATTATAGTTTATAATATTAAAGTTGATTAGATTAGAGCGGTTAAATACACTAGTAAATAATGTAAATTAATATTGAAATCACCTGTCATTGCGTCTCATGAAATAATAAATATCTGAAAAATATTATTATCGTAAATTTTATTTGTTTTAAGTGCATTTCTCAACGAGATGGAGGCAAGTAAAGCTTTGATTAAAATATTCAAGCAAAAATTTTAACGATCAGGGCAAGGTAGTATATAAAAGGTTCATGGCGCCCATGGTCATCATTTCAGCCTCAAGTAAATCCACTGCTAGAGAAAGGCCTCTCCCAAGGATTATTCGTTCCATGGGAGGATATTGCCGTACTCTGTGGCCGTACTCACCACGCTTAGCGAGAGCAGATTCTTTTACTTCTTGTGCTTCCGACGCTGTCCGCTGTCGCCCATTGGAAGCAGTATTTTTTTAATGATCTAGTTCGGCAAACGTGCAATTGAATCACCTAATGGTAAGCGATCAGCGCTGCCCATAGACAACTGCAACACCAAGGTGTAACAGGAGCATTGCCGGCCTTTCAAGGAGTTGGGGATAGGACATGGGGGGAGGAAATGGGGGAAAGGATGGGATTCCGGCTCTCTCACTCGCCAAACGAAGCATAGAAGCGGTAAAGCGTCTACTCAAACGTCGATTTTCTGTAAGAGTGTGGTAGTTTTCCAGACGAGCTGGCCCATCCATGCTACTAGCAAAAAATACTTTTGTCGGTAGCGTGGCTCTACCACAACAATTTTGTACAACAGTTTTGAAGCAAAGGATAGGAATTTGTTGGAAAACTCACTCAGTAGAATGTGGGAAAAGCCAGTAGCAGCTCGGAAGGCTGGGTGCGTGTACCCGATGCCATATCTTAACCTATATATTGATATTATAAATTGCCAGTGTTCAAACATTTAAATACTCTTGTTAAAAATAAAAGTAGCAATATACACCACAAGCTGTTAAATATTAAAATACACTGGCCATAGAAAAAAAAACATGATGCCGTCTATCTCTCTAGCAACTTTTTTGTACAAAAGATGGCCATTCCAATTGAGCATTTTGCTTAGGTGATCAAGCTGCCAGTGTTATGGGCACCAGTGTTTAAAAAAAATGGTCAAAGATGTGCACAGTTAAGGCTCTTGGCATAAGTTATTAAAAAAGCGGCCAAGTGTGAGTCGGACTCGCCCATGATTACAATTTATGACATATTAAAAAAAATTGGAGTTACGGGGGTGGACGGACACATTATTTTATTATTTTATCACTGTGGAAGTGTCTCTCGCGCAAACTGTTCCGTTTGCGAGAAGCTTAGAAAAAAATGATATCAGAAACCTCAATATCATTTTTGAAGACCTATCCATAAATACCACACACGTAGGGGTTTGATAGAAACAAAATTTGAGCATCAGTTCTAAGTATGCGGATCCCTAGAATTTATTGCTTTTTTCTACTTTTGGGTAAAAATCTAAATGCGCTTCAAGAATACATCTACTTACCAAGTTTCAACAGTATAGTTCTTATAGTTTCGGAAAAAAGTGGCTGTGACATACGGTCGGACATGACGAGTCTATAAGGGTTCTGTTTTTTGCCATTTGGCTACGGAACCCTAAAAAAAGTAACTCTATAATTTAACATTAAATTGTATTTCAAAAAATAAGCCAAGAAACACGTAGTTTAATATTCTGAAATTTCCGTATGAAATAAATAGTAAGTACAGTCATCCCTATTTATAACTGCCGCATGTGATCCCGGCGAGCGTTTACGTCGTATAACTCCGCGTTTTGACGTCTCGCACAATAATTGCGAAGGCCTGTGATGAAGTGATTCCACCCGCGATCGCCGATTGCGGCTCTTTCAGAGTATTAATGGATAATAACAGATTCTTATGTACAGTCCTGATAATAGCACTTTAACTTTTCCTTTGACTGGCTTAAAATTTAACAAAAATTATGTAACAATATGAAAATAAAAGTGCAGCCTCTTTATGCTTAAATAATCAAAATCATATTTAAAAATTTACTCTTCATGCAATTTCCCAATTCTTTACAAATACATATACAAAGATTCGCTGCTCTGAGCAGCCGTCCAACCAAAATTATACAAGGATTACTATTATGTGTGACCCAAATAGGTTTTATTCGTTATCATTTGATGTTTCGTTAAGTTTTTCTTGCTATTTATTTTGCATCAAATAAAAACCTATGTTTTTTAAGTTCACATTTAATTTTGTAAATATATGTAACGAAAGTATTGCAATGCAACACATATTTTATTGATGTTCTTTTTGCTTTATGGAAATGATTTAGTTTTACCCACACCACAATTATAACTTTATAAGAATAGTCCATATTACATGGCAATTCAGGCCTATAATCATTTGCCCAAGGAAATCAGTTTCAATGTATTAAAACGATTTTTAACGGAGAAGGGGTATTTAATTTGAACGAATACTGGAACGATAAATTATAATCTTTCTATCATTTTTACATTTCTTTAATTTAATTTTATTTTCACTTATGCTTTTCTGACAATTTATGAATTATATAATGTGACATAAATCTAATTAAGTACTTTTTGACATTTCTTTGTAATTTTATAAATTTTAGTTTAACGCACAAATATTAATGATTATAATTTATTATGCAATCTCATTGTCACAATGCCGGTATTGGTAAATTTGTAAATAGCACTAAGACCTTATAGAAGTGTATACTATGATGTACTGGGCACACTATTTATAAATTACGTGAATAAATGAATAATGAATTATTTATGAAAGTAATAAACAAATGTGTCGGACTGTACACAGCTATTAGGCCGTAGTTTGCGAGTGGTCAGATGATTTACTCGTCCAGGCGATTGAGACTTTACTCTCCCTACGAGCCTAACTTAAACAGACAGTAATCATACGTTAGTAAGATTTTCTTTTTAACTTTTTTTGGTATTTATTTCCGAAAGCAGATAGAAAATGGCGTATTATCTTAAATTATAATTTAAATAAACAGTGATAAAAGTTAGTGATAGTATAAATAAAAACGGGTCACCCACGTGCTATTTCGTCGGGATTACGGACTGTTTCTGATTCGTCAGGAACCCATTTTCAAGGTAAAATTGGTCACCTTCATGATGTATTCATAATTTAGCGATGCCCTCGACATTGTTCGCGTGGACTTTATGACTCCGCAGTAAATGCTAATCAGGCTAAACACTTTTTGTTAGGGCGTAATTTTTATATTTCTTATAGTATAGCTGGACCGTTCCCAATACCTTAATTCCCTTCTCAAATGCAACAAATTTGTACTCTTCTTACGCTTAAAACGGTTTCGATTTTTAAAACCCTCTGAAAATATAACTATTCTTCTATTCTAATATTATAAAGCTGAACAGTTTGTTTGTTTGAACGCGCTAATCTCAGGAACTACTGGTTCAAATTAGAAAATTATTTTTGTGTTGGATAGTCCATTTATTGAGGAAGGCGTTAGGCCTTCGATCAATTGGTATTGGTGATCGTAGCTTTACGACAAACAGGAGCGAGACATCAAAAAAAAATTTAAACGGGGGAAAATTATTCATCTATACAGCGTGTAATTGTACCCTCGACATTTACTTAAAGGGGTGACTCAGCCCATCAATATGAACAACTTTTCCTATTGGACCAATGCTGGGAACACGAAAAAAAATTTCGTCATTTCCATACAAAAGAGTTCCGCCGCCCGGCCAGTTTGTATGGGAAGGTCGATTTTTTTTTTGAGTTCCTAGCATTGTTCCCATAGGAAAAGTTGTTCATATAGGTGGGCTGAGTCACCCCGTTAAGGGAATGTCGAGGGTCTATTTACACGGTGTATACCTACTAAGGAAAGACCTAATTAATCATAATAACAGAAATTGCCGCGGACGAAGTTGCGGGCAACCGCTAGTATGAAAGTAAAAATCTTTCGGGGAGGCCCATGTCATGTAGTGGACTTCCCACAGCTGAGATGAAAAGAATGTCCCAAAAATGATATTCTTGAAACAAGTTTTTTTTCAGGTTGGTTCGTATAATGTTGTATGTAACTGTATTAAACATATATATGTGATTTTACTCTCCTATACATACATAAGTTAAACAAACATCGTAATCATACTTAAGTTTCCCTTAGTATATCACGGTAGTAACTTTCATTTGATATTTAATTGAGAGGGCAAAGGTCAAGTGTCCCTTGGCCATATTTGTATGACATTTATCGTAAGTAACTAACAACGTAAGGAAACATAGTCACCGCCTTTGTGAATAAATTGTGTGTAATAGTGTGCATTCATTCATACATGCTTCAAGACCTGAGGTACACTCACTAGCACTGAAATAATAAACGCCTTTTTTTTTTGGAAGGACTATGTAGCTAGCTCCAAGTCAACTTTCGCTACTTCACCGGGCGTTTGAGGGCAGAGTGCCCTCAACCTTTATAGACAACATCACCAAAGGGCCCCCAGGAGGGACGGACCTCGGCTTTGGGCGTTGCCTGTGTGCTCTCATATTACCTGATGGGCCGTGTATACGTACATGCAAGCCTGAAGGGCCAATCTGAGAATCAATGGCAAAAGCCTTTGGAGAGCAGCAACTCTCATCCTTTGCCTTATGGGCCGAAAGCTATGTTGCTAGAAGGGCCTTCCTGGGTGCAAGTCACCCGGGACCGCCGGGCGGTCACCAGTAATCGGAGCTAATCCTACTCTACGCACTCTGTTCCGGTGGCGAGTGCGAGGGGTTCGGATAGTGGGATTCCTCTGGCTATTCGGAGCCGAAGAGGGGTCGGGGCTAATAAACGCTTCCAGGGTCCAGTGGTTAAGGCGTTTACCTGTTGACCCGGAGGTCGTGGGTTTGGATTCCCATGGGAAGCATACTTTGTTTACTGTTTTCCAGTTTGGTTAAGACATTGCAGGCTTGATTCACCTGATTGTCTGATAATGAAGATGATTCCGTGCTTCAGAAGGCACGTTAAGCCGTTGGTCCCGGCTGTCATCTAGTAGTCGTTAAAGGTACCACGTCAGAGGCTGAGAGGTGGTTCCGAATAACTCTGACACCAGGGTATAGTCGATTGACCATGACACCTACTCGAAATGATGATGATGAGCACTGAAATTGAACTTTTGATTCGCACAAAGCGTAGAGTTGAAGTGGCCGGGTAAGAAATCCGATATGTTGATGAATACATCTACTTGGATCAGATAGTTTTCTTCAACAGCAAGAAAAAACCGGCCAAGTGCGAGTCAGACTCGCGCATAAGGGTTCCGTACCGATATGTATAAAAACGGCAAAAAATCATGTCTGTTGTATGGGAGCCTCCCTTTAATATTAATTTAATTTTTATTTAATAATGTATTTTTAAATTAAAAATATAACTTAATATTCTGTGAATATTTCAAGCATTTACCTGTTGGCGTTAGATGCCCCCTTAAATATTTATTTTGATCTATTTTATTTGGCTGTGTTTTGACATTTGACATTTAATCAAAAATTTAATTTCTTGTTTCGTTACTATTCTTTCAAACTACAAATTGAAATTTATTTTACGACATGACAATGTAAGCTCAAGTCCACACATTTAGTTCTAAGTATGTCGTAGATTGTAAGTTGATGTCATTTAGAGAAAATGCGCTGTGCAGTTGTCGCCGCTTCTTCTGCACTCCGCCTTGGAAGCGGCGTAAACTTAGCTTTAAGTAAGTTATTGACGTCAACAATATTAATGTTGTAAATAATAATGTGTAATTTAACGTTCACCAAATGATATTTAAAATATCATACGATGAATAAAATATTTAGACTTTGACAGAAATACATCATCTGTTTAAATTTCAACTGTCTAACTATCACGGTTCATGAGATACAGCCTGGTGACAGACGGACAGCGGAGCGATATTAATAGGGTTCCCTTTTTACCCTCTGGGTACGGAACCCTAAAAATAAACCGCTACATAGTGAGTCACTGACCAAGGAACAGAAGTCTAAGCTCAGAGTATTACAAAGAGCATTGGAGCGAAGTGTTCTAAGACTGAAAGGGATAGACAGAGTTTTAAATGCCACACCTTTTTCTAACACAGTTATAAGTACACTTTTTTAAGGTAAATATCACATTAAAATATTTTATGGATACAGCATAATATGCTATATATCTATTATAAATCATTTGGTAAGTCTTTTACTACGCTATGTTTTCTAAGAGTTTTAAAATTTGATATATACTTCATCATATGATAAATAATAAACCAAACTTTGGTTGCATTGACTAGCTCCGTGGCGCAGCGGTCAACACGCCTGCCTGCGACACGGAGTGACCGGGTGCGATCCCCGGCCAGGTCAAGATGGAAAATGATCTTTTTCAGATTGGCCTGGGTCTTGGATGTGTATCTATATATGTATTTGTTATAAAATATAGTATCGTTGAGTTAGTATCTCATAACACAAGTCTCGAACTTACTTTGGGGCTAGCTCAATCTGTGTGATTTGTCCGTATATATTTATATTTATTTATTTATTTATACTATATAATAAATGCAGAACTCTGTCTATATACTATTCACGTTTCGACCACTGAACCGATTTTAATGAAATTTGGTATGGAAGTAGCGTGAGACCCAGGAAAAGATATAGGATTTGTCCTAAGTCCTTCCCTGGGCTATTTTTAGGGGTCCGTACCTCAAAAAGAAAAAACGGAACCCTTATAGGATCACTCGGTTGTCCGTCTGTCTGTCAGTCTGTCAAGACCCTTTTTCTCAAGAACACGTAAGGGTATCAATCTGAAATTCATATCAAATACTCAAGTCTGCTATCCTTTGCATTTGTGAAAAAATCAAGCTTCTGAGTCAACGCAATCAAAAGATACAGCTGGTTATGTCGCAATTTGCACTCAAAGTGCCGGCTGTAAGCGAGACTGGGCGTGCAAATCCATCAGCGCGAGTACATTTAGACAAGTTACAGTTGGATGAGGTGCTGCGAGCGCTCACCAGACTCAAGCCAAAACGTTTGGCCGGACCCGATGGCATACCTACCTTTGTATATAGGGACTGTAGAATGGTACTAGCTGAGCCCCTTCTGCACATGTACAACCTGAGTTTAAAGTCAGCAGTTTTTCCTGAAGTATGGAAAACATCTCGGGTAGTACCGGTACCCAAAGGTGGTAAGAAGCAGGTTGTGGAGGAGTTTCGTCCGGTAGCAGTCTTGTCGACTCCAGCAAAAGTTTTTGAATCGGCAATACAACAAAGTTTGTTTAGTCAGATACAGTGTCAATTGTCAGATGCTCAGCACGGATTCCGGCCTGGACGGAGCACCACAAGCAACCTGCTCAACTACATTAAGGAACTGGTACCGAATAGTAGACAGTGGAGGACAAGTAGACTCAGCCTACTTCGACTATCGAAGAGCATTCGATGTGGTCGATAATGACATCTTGCTGGGGAAGCTAGCTGCAGTGGGTTGCACTCCTCACTTGCTTAGCTTCTTTGGGGACTACATGAGAGATAGGCAACAATATGTGGACTATGCTGGTCACCGCTCTGAGCCATATTTCGTCTATTCTGGGGTAAGTCAGGGGAGCAATTTAGGTCCCCTTGAGTTCTTAGTAATGATCAATGACCTAGTTGATGTGGTGGTAGATGCATCATGTTTGCTATTTGCGGATGATTTGAAACTGTTTCTGCCAATCAGAACAACCTCAGACTGCAAGCGCTTGCAAGATGATATTGACAGAGTGGTAGCATGGAGCAACAGAAATAAACTGGATTTCAATGTCTCGAAATGTCAGTCAATTTCATTTACAAAAGGGCATAACCCGATTCAGTACACCTATAAGATCGGTGATATATCATTAGGAAGGATGACAAAAGTGAAGGACTTGGGAGTTCACATAACATCACAGCTGGGGTTCCAGGAGCACATACTATCTATTTGCAAAATAGCGTAGGGTGAGTGGGGGGAAGATGAAAAACGGGGTAACACCAAAAATCATCTGTACATTGTTTAGACCGCAATTTCCTTACGTCTCGCCCCTCATTCGGCAGTTATAGCTCGGATTGCATAGTTGTGAATAATCGACGAATTTGTGCCGAACGGTTATTTTCGTAAAAAGTTGGCGATTTTTAATCTTACCCCACCTCCTATAACTTGGATTGTAAGGTACGTACAAGAGCCTAAACATAATACATAAGTTTTATTTTTAATTTAAAATTGTACCGATTAGTCTATATATTGCTATTATTCATATTTTAGCTTATTTTTCGACTTTTCGTCTTTCCCCAGCAAAATTTGGCGGGGAAAGATGAAAATATAAATTTTTCGGACTTGCCCCATTTTTAAAAGTCATAGAAAAATACATATGTTGTCAAACTGTAAGTTTCGAAGAAAAAATAAACGATCAAGCAAGTTGTCTCTGTCTGTTTGTCTGTTTAGAAATAAGTTTTATTTGACTGCCCGAATTACTGTGTATGTATAAAGAATTGGCTAGCTCCGTGGCGCAGCGGTCAACACGCCAGCCTGCGACACGTGGTGCCCGGGTTCGATCACCGGCCAGGTCAAGATGGAAAATGATCTTTTTCAGATTAGCCTGGATCTTGGATGTTTATCTATATTATATATGTCATTATGAACAATTTTATGTTATATTTAGCTTTTAAACTGCACTACTTTCAAAGCTTTTAGTCATATTTGCACATGGCTTAATAATCATAAGATAAATAATTTGATTTCTAAAGTTGTAGACTGATTTTTGAATTGTTATATTGTGGTATTTTTTTTCATACGTTTTGTAGGAAATAAGATCGTGTATTAAGGTTTTGGAATAAAACCCATATTATAATATTATTTAACTTTGTTCCTAAATAATAGTACAAAATGTCCCTAAAACAAAATCTTTAATTTGTATAATTTTATTTAATGATGAATGTTTCTTGTTGACACATAATTTTCTTTATTATAGGTTGTTACTTTATTTTTAAAACATTCATGTACATGCCTGAGTTGTTACTTTTCTATAATAATAAAAAAGATTTCGTTTAGAAGTTTCTTTTACTAAAATCAATATGCAAAGTTTGAGAACCTCTGGCCGTATTACCACAATGGGGGGTAAGAGTGAAATATATAGTATAAAAAATAATTCGTATCTCAGTTAATTTGAGGAAATTTTACACAAGGCAACCAATTTTGGTACGAACATGTTTTAAGCTATGGCTTATCGATTACCAACGTCATCTAGCATTAATAGAAAAGATTTTAGAAACTATTACAATCTTACCCCGCCACCTTTTCTTCTTCCCCCTGCTTTCTTTTTTGATAATCGTGTTTTCTATGATTTTTTTTAAACATGTTAGTGCAGCATGGAGAAGTTTTTATAGATTGGATATTAAAGGAAATTTAATGCACTTTCAAATCCTAAATTTTGTTTAAACTTAAGTTATGATGAAATTTTTTTACAAAGGTTCGAATACAATCCTACATATCTCTTCAAAAAACCATTCGATCTTGCCCCCATTGACCCTATAGAAATCTGGGTTTTATCCTACGCAGGGTGACGGGCTTCTCAAATATGCATGTAATTAAAACACTTTATAATGCTTTAGTTAGGAGTCACTTAGAATGCAATGCACAGGTTTGGAATCCGCATGAGATTAAATACAGCCTTATGCTGGAAAAGATACAGAACAAGTTTGTGAGGTATTTATATTGGAGACAAAGCGGAGTGTACCCTTTTTATCCCCTTATGTACCCCACTTTGTTCGTGTTGGGTATGGTGGGATATTATGAGCTACGGGTAAGAAGGGAGCTTAGTATGGTGTCTTATATTTTTAAGTTGATTCGTGGTATAATCAATAATATAGAAATGCTAAAAATAGTTGAATTTTATGTTCCGAATGGATACGTGGAGCGCCGGAGGCCCGAGGTACCTCACGGGCGGACCAACTTGATGAACAAGTCTCCGTTGGCACGCGCAATACACATTCTGAATTTGATTGCGGACAAAATAGACATATTCCAGTGTACTCTGTGTGAATTCATAAAGGTTGCAATTTACGTAATAAGTTATGGTAAATAATTGATTATTAATTGCTTTTCTATTGTATTGGGGAATATATTACCTGTAAAAATAGAATAAGTTAATTGAAATAAATAAATAAATAAAAAAAAATTTTCGTGTTTTATCGACATTCGCAAGGAAATCAAAACCTACAGGGTACTTCCTGTGACCTCAGAATCTTGAAATTTGGTACGAAGCAACGTCTTATAGCACATATATAGGAAAAATTACGAAAAGTATACATTTTCAATAACATCATATAATAAAAATATTTTTTAATAATTTTTCGACACCTGCAAGGGGATCAAAACCTACAGGGTACTTCCCGTGAACTCAGAATCTTGAAATTTGGTACGAAGCAACGTCTTATAGCACATATATAGTAAAAATGACGAAAAGTATACATTTTTAATAACAACATATAATAAAAATATTTTTTAATAATTTTTCGACACCTGCAAGGGGATCAAAACCTACAGGGTACTTCCCGTGAACTCAGAATCTTGAGATTTAGTATGAAGCAACGTCTTATAGCACAGATAAAGGAAAAATTGTGAAAAGCATAAATTTTCAGTAACATCATATAAAAAATATTTTTAATAATTTCAAACTTATTATATACAATGTACCTTAGTGCGCGAGGCCGACTCGCACTTGGCCAGTTTTCTTTTTCATTCACGCGAGCAAGTATTTTTAAATGTTAAATTTCTCTATGCCCAACTTGTTCAGGGTTAAATTATGCATGTAACAGGTTTTAAATATACTTATAGTTAAGTACATTTTGTTCAGTTTTGATATAACACCGTTTACTAGAAACTTTATAGAGATAATGGCTTCTGCTGATTTTAAATGGTAACATATACTGTATGTCTTTTGTATGATTCAGGATTGTGTTAAGGGTCTCGAGCTCCACAGACTATATAACACACTAAGACATAGCATGAAATCTACAATAGTGTTTTATATGAAACGCGTACCTTATGTTGTACTCAGAACTTATTGCTTAATTTCGTAAAGGCGCGTAAATTTATGAGTATTAACGAAATTACTTAAGGAGAGCCGCGGGCTAGTGGGCGGCCACAGTTGTAAATTATTCAATTAGCATAGTTCGTGGGACTGCTTAACTTGTGACTGATTTATACTGTTTGGAATAAACTGTGGCAATAGGTAGCTTCAGGAGATAACTTATCTTGATTTTGTGTTTGGTTTAATTTAAATTATGATAGCCAGGTAATTCATTATCTATTTGATTGTTTTATTGGTCTAGCTTGGTCGTTAAAATAATTTTAATCTGGATAAGTAGATATTAGTGATGTAACGAATGTCATATTTTGGACATTCGCGAATGCGAATGCGAATGCGAATATTTGCTACCGACATTCGCGAATGCGAATATTCAGATTTTGTTTAAATTTGGCGCCAATTCACTATCGCTTGGTGATCCTGATAGCAGTTCCGTTCGAACGAGGCGAAGCGCGTTCGATTTGAGATTTAAGGTTAATTTCTCAAAGTTAATAAATAAATGTTACCAACCAAATGATAAAGAGAAGACTGATTATGTGATGACGAGGTTATATAATTTTCTTGAATTAAAACATAGTTAATGTATAGATTTTGTTTTATTATATAAACCAACAATAAAAAATAAATAAAAAAAAAAATATTCGCAAAAACATTCGCAGTAAATTCGCGAATGCGAATGCGAATGCGAATATGCAAAAATATGCGAATATCCGCGAATGCGAATGCGAATGCGAATATTCGTTACATCACTAGTAGATATATTACCTGTCTATAAGTATATGTATTTATTATAAAATAAGTTTCGTTGCATTAGTATCCTATAACAGAAGTCTCGAACTTACTTTCAGGCTACCGCGATCTGTGTGATTTCTCCGCATATTTTAGCAACGCAAAGTTGTGGCTTTATTTATGACATCACTACATAGTGTTTCACATAGTATTTTAAAGTACCTAGATTGGTCTTTCTTAACAATTTTGAGGAAGCATCTTAAGTTAACGAAATATTTAAAAGAGCCGGTAAATATAAGAACGACTTTGTTTTATTTTATGTAGTGATTACAAGGCCTTGTTTCGTCGGAACGATTCAATCCAGGAGTTATAATATACAAGGAATATAAAATTCTCTTTAGATTATAATTTATTTTCGGAATCTATCATTACAAAAATGTAAACAAATGTAAAATCGATACGATTGCTGGTCGGGCACGACTGCATAGAAATTGTTCGTTTGTTCAGTGAGAAAATTTAATGGCTGATTAAAATTCTATTGTTTGGGAGGTGCTAAAACACCTGTAGTTAGGATTAACCTTACTATTAAAAAAATAGAAAATGAGTCTGGTTGGTGCACACGAGGCAGTTAAGAGTTCTCCAGGTTTTCTTTGAGCACTCAGAGATAACCTCCTGCGCGTCACTGCAGCATTAGTAGCACTATTCAGGAGCGTTCAAGTAGTAGATACTGTTACTTACCTGAGAACCTGTTTGGTGCAGACGATGACTAGCCGCTGCGAGTTTTCCAGGTTGTCTTTGAGCTGTTGAACAGCACGCACTTAGAGAAAACCTCTGCGCCCCACTGCAGCATTAGTAGCACTATTCAAGAACGTACAAAAAGTAGATACTATTACTTACCTGAGAACCTGGTTGGTGCAGATGATGACTGACCGCTGCGAGTTCTACAGGTTGTCTTTGAGCTTAAGAACAGCATGCACCCAGAGAAAACCTTCTGCACGCCGCTGTAATCTTAGTAGCACTATACAAGAGCGCTCAAGAAGTGGATATTGTTACTTACCTGAGATCCTGGTTGGTGCAAATAATGCCAGGTTGCTACGGGTTCTCTAGGTTGTCTCTGAGCTCTAGAACAGCCTGTACCCTGAAGAAACCTGCTCACCGCTTAAGTCTTGGGAGCACTATACAGGAGTACCCAAGAAGTTGATACTGTTACTTACCTGAGAACCTGGTTCGTGCAGCGGCCAGTCATCATCTGATGACTGGCCGCTGCGAGTTCTCCAGGTTGTCTTTGAGCTTAAGAACAGCATGCACCCAGAGAAAACCTTCTGCACGCCGCTGTAATCTTAGTAGTACTATACAAGAGCGCTCAAGAACTGGATACTGTTACTTACCTGAGATCCTGTTTGGTGCAAATAATGCCAGGCTGCTACGGGTTCTCTAGGTTGTCTCTAAGCTGTAGAACAGCCTGTACCCTGAAGTAACCTGCTCTCCGCTTAAGTCTTGGGAGCACTATACAGGAGTACCGAAGACGTTGATACTGTTACTTACCTGAGAACCTGGTTGGTGCAGATGATGACTGGCCGCTGCGAGTTCTCCAGATTGTCTTTGAGCTGTAGAACAGCATGCACCCAGAGGAAACCTCCTGCGCGCCGCTGTAGCCTTAGTAGCGCGATGCAGGAGCGCTCTTGTTCCGATTGGGTTACTGTTGGACAATAAAATAATTACATTATTACTTTAGTCAAAAGTGAAAACAAAATGAAGTGGAAACATCGTTCATATACATGGATAATACATGAAGTTCATATTGGGGGTCATTAGGTCAGGGGTGTGATCCTCAACTATCTGTTACCTGTCCGGTGGTTGCAGGTATAAATTAATGAATAAATATATACGGACAAATCACACAGATTGAGCTAGCCCCAAAGTAAGTTCGAGCCTTGTGTTATGGGATACTAACTCAACTATACTATATTTTAACGCATCCAAGACCCAGGCCAATCTGAAAAAGATAATTTTCCATCTTGACCTGGCCGGGGATCGAACCCGGGCACTCTCGTGTCGCAGGCTGGCGTGTTGACCGCTGCCCCATGGAGCTGTCGTATAGCATCGGGTATGCGCGCCCGGCCTCCCGTCTTCTTTCTTTTCGCCCATTTATCCTAGTTAGTAGTATTGATTGAATTTTATACAACGGCTGGAAGAAATATAAATCAGAGAAGTGAAATTATCTTTCTATTCAACAATAATCTTTCCTCATTTATATTCCGTTATAAAGAGATCACTTTCTTAATAAACAAATTATTTTAAACTGACGAACCTATCCTATTTGATCGTTACTTAATATTATAAATGCGAAAGTGAGTTTGTTTGTTTTTTATGCGTTTACACTCTATCTACTGAACCGATCGTCATGAAATTTAGAATACCCTTTGTCTGGGGTTCGGAGAGGGACATAGTGTACATTTTATCCCGGCAAAAGTACTGTAAATTGTTGCGTTTTATTTTGTATTCAACGGGATTTGAACCAGCGACAGTCTATGTACGACTTAAGGTCGCTGGTTCAAACCCCGCCCGCTTACATAGTAATTTTTTCACCATATTTTATTTTTTAATTTACTTAATAAGAGTATATCAAAAAGTACTGTTTTCGAGGGATCGACATTGACGCGAGCGGAACTGCGGGCGAAAGCTAGTATTTATATTTAAATAATTTAATAAGCTCAACTCGCGATTATATTCACACTTACATTATACTTCTTGATTGCTTATTAGATACACAATAGAGTTTTTGTGTGTTTGTTTATTGTATCAACACGTACAAAAACGCCCATACAAATGTGTGAATCAATGAAGTGAGGACTGGAGGCAAAAAATTCTGTTGATGAATTCTGTTGAAAAAGTAATACAGGGTCAGTGATGTTTTGTTAAAAAAGTACTTAACAAATCTTCTCATACATATACAAATTAAAATCCCCCCAATGATTTTGTGCTGTGCAATTGATTATAATTATTAATAACAATTCGATATATCTGAAGAATAAAAGAGACACTTAAACTACTGGAAACACGTACATAAAAAAAACAAGGGGTGCATTCCGGGAGTGCCAGCAGAAGAGAAAATTTGTATCAATTGATCGCATTTTTGACAGCTCCGTGTCGCAGTGGTTAACACGCCAGCCTGCGACACGAGGGTGCCCGGGTTCGAGTCCCGGTCAGGTCAAGATAGAAAATGATCTTTTTCAGATTGACCTGGTACTTGGATGTTTATCTATATATGTTATGTAATATAGAATCGTTGAGTTAGTATCTAAGGGACAGTAGACCTGTTTTTTGATGTGAATTTTAAACAAATTTTAGCTTGATACCTCTACGCGTTCCTGAGATAAAGAGTCTTGACAGACAGAGGCCAACAAAGTGATCCTATAAGGGTTCCATTCTTTCTTTTGTAGTACGGAACCCTACAATCATGCAATATCTCTTTTAGAAACATATATTCTGTTTCTCTAGTAATAATAAAGTAATATTCTCTATTTGTAGCTTAAACAGACGTAAGTAGTAAGTTAAGTCAAACACTGATTTGTGTCCAGTTAACATCACCAAATATGGCCCGGTCAAAGTTGGTAGGCACACACGTCCATATATGAAGTTCGTCTGTTTGTCATAGAAGGCTATGCTGATTGGCGCGATAACTAAGTAGCTAATAATGTCGTAATCAATGATTTGTTTGTTTTTGGGGTTTGAACAAAATGATGTTGATAAATACTGTGAGAAAATCAGAAGTTTTTTTATTTCTCTTCAAATGATGCGTCCTCTTCTCCCATGCTGGTCTGGGGGAAAAGTAAAAACGTATGTACCAGCTGCTTCTCTTCCCGCGTAAACCGTAAAAGGCAGCTGAGGGAATGGTCGAAAATAAGGAATCATGTTAATAAGCGATGCGGCTAGTAACCACCACTATTTTGATTTCGTCTTCCACCTATACGCCCACTAGTAGGTTCTTATAGCTCTGTCCACCAAAGGAATGCGGCTACATACTATTTTGATTCCCTTTTACCTCATTTTGATTCCCTTTTACCTCATTTTGATTCCCTTTTACCTCATTTTGATCCCTTTTATCATCATCATCATCATCATCAGGTCTTTTTAGTCTCCACTGCAGGAGCATGACCCTCTCTGTACTACCGGAGCCATACTTGGCCAGAGCAGACAGAGAATTTGGTCTACACTCTCCTCGCTAAACTATCACACTAAAGTCAAAGTCAAATATCATTAATTCATCATAAGATACTTTACATATCATTTGGTGAACGTTAACATTATGTTTACAATAAAATATTGTTGACGTTAATTTACTTAAAGCTAAGTTTAGAGTCGCTTCCAAAGCGGAGTGCAGAAGAAAACACTGAATTTGGCGATTAGGTCCTATATGACTCTAGACTCTGTATATATCGTAATTGTTAAAAAGTGATTAGTGCAATTATTATAAACATAGTTTAACAGTTACATAAAGTACTTATCTAACCCCCTGATTACAATTGTAAGGTCTAGGAAGGAAAACAATAAGTATATAACTCGCTACCGACTGTCGTCGACCCTGGTTGCCCTGTGCCCTGCATCTCAACGTTTATTCCAATATGCTAAGATACTAGTTCGAATGTGTTGTGGCCCAGTTTATATGTAAACTAAGGCTTGCAGATTTCGCAAATGACTACATAAAATGTACTAGCTGTTTATAAGATCTTATTATAATAAAAGCTGATTGAGTGAATGGATGAATATCTCAGGAGTCATATTAGTTACAAGCGATGCAGCTACACACTATTTTGATTCCCTTTTACATATACCAATTTGGTTTTGGTTAGATCTTATATGAATCTAGGCTCTGTCAACGCCGTAATTGATAAAAAGTGATTATTTATACAAACATCGTTAAACAGTTACATAGTGTCCTTATCTAACCCCGATAACAATTGTAATGTCTAGAAAGGAAAACAATAAGTATATATCTCGCTGCCGACTGGCGTCGACCCTGGTTGCCCTGTGCCCTGCATCTTAACGTTGATTTCAATATGCTAACATACTTGTTCGAGTGTGTTCCGGCCCGGTTTATATGTAAACTAAGGCTTCCAGATTTCGCAAATGACTTCATATAGTAAAAACATAAAATGTACTAGTTGTTTATGATCTTATTAGCATAAAAGCTGATCGAGTGAATGGATGAATATCTCAGGAGTCACATTAGTTACAATTACAAGCGATGCGGCTACATACTAATTTGATTCCCTTTTACCTACATAATTATTTATGCCATTCTTCCGCTTCAATAACTGCCTCCGTGGTGGTTAAGGCGTTTGCCTGTAGACCTGGGGGTCGTGGTTCGATTCCCACGGGAAGTATACTTTGTTTAGTTGGAAGCAACTGCACAAAGTTTGTTTAGGACATTGCAGGCTTGAGTCACCTGATTGTCTGATAATAAGATTCCGGGCTTCGGAAGGCACATTAAGCCGTTGGTTCCGGCTGTCATCTGGTAGTCGTTAAAGGAACCACGTCAGAGGCCGAGAGGCGGTTCCAAAGAACTCTGACACCACGGTGTACATGATCAATTAACCGTGTCACCTACTCGAAATGATAATGATGATGATCCACTTCAATTTATCGCTTCTTACCCATGTCCTCTCTTAAGCACTCCATCCACCTTTTCTTTCGAAGTTCTATTTCACCAGTAAATTGCATTTATTTCGGTATAGTTGTACGAAACCTCCTCGCCTGAGAATCCTACCAATTGCGTCTCCCGTTCTTCTTCTTCCGAGCCTCATCGGGGATGAGGCTGGGATCATCCCTCCTCATTCTAAACCGCCAAGATCTCCGGTCTTGAGTTATATTAATCTTACCCATGTTCTCCCTTACGCACTCTATCCACTTTTCTTTCAGGATTCTATTCAACCACTAACTAAAATTTAATATAAAATAATATTTCAGTATGGTAATACGAAACCTCCTTGCCTGAGAGAATTCTAAAATAGGTTCAATTACACATACGTTTCTCTCTTCTTCCTTTTTCTTTTGTGCCTTATCCTTTTATTTGGGTCGTCCCATATTCTTCGCAATTATGGTCCAACACGTGGCCTGCACTACTCCTCTACCTCTCTTCTGATTGCGTATAGCCAACGTCTTTAGTATAGCGTATTGCTCTTCGTATCATAACGTGCCCATAAAATCGCAAACAACTTTCTAACATTTTGTCTACAGCAGGAGTGACTTTAAAAGAACCTCTAATATTCAAAGTCAAATATTTTATTCTTCGTAAGATATTTTAAATACCATTTGGTGAACGTTAACTTAAAATACACATTATTATTTACAACATTACTATTGTTGACGTCAATAACTTACTCTAAGTTTACGTCGCTTCCAAGGCGGAGTGCAGAGGAAGCGGCAACAAACTGCACAGCGCATTTTCTCCAAATGACATCAACTTACGAGTACAATCTACTACATACTTAGAACTAAATGTGTGGACTTGAGCTTACATGTACTGTATTAAGTTTTGTTCTTGTAGCGTTACTCTCTGCCCATTGCCGAATTTTTATTTCATTTGTGTACATTTAAATATACGATTTTATGTACGGAAGATGTGTCACCTGTACAATTTCCATGAAGTAGTCATAACCTAAAGTTGATCATATAAAGCCGAACTGTTGTGTTAGAACTTAATAAATAACAAATCTTACTGTTTTTTATCATACTAACTTATTCTCGCGACTTTGTCCGCGTGATCTATAGCCTATTCTGATGCGACAGCTATAAAATAGTAATCATCAAAATCTATCTAGTAATTTTGCGTGAAGCCGTAAGAAACATTTTCATACAACAACCTTCACATTTATAATAATTGTAGGATTATAAAATTACTCGTAGATTTATTTTTCAGACATTATTATTAATGCCGTCTGTTCATAAACCTTTCAACGCTCTATTCAATTCCAATACCTATTTATTTGAATAGATTATATTTGCATTAAATATTCTTTGCAAATCAAATTGGATATATCATTTCAGTTATCAAACCGTTGCGATCTTAATATTTGTAATTATGGAGATGTATTGATAAATAATATTAGCTCATTTAGATATATCTGGCGTCTTATAAAAGTTATCTATGGAAATGATATCTACTTTATTGGTTTTATGACTAAGCAAGTCTCCTTAATCATTTTTATAGCGTGAATGAATGGTATCTTTCCAACTCGTCTGGCCAGCGAGGAGAGTGTAGGCCAAATCCTCTGTCTGCTCTGGCCAAGTATGGTTACGGTAGTACAGAGAGGGTCATGCTCCTGCAGTGGAAAATAAAAATACGGCTCCGATGTATTGCAGCTGAGGATGCAACGCCTGGACGAGGACAAGGAGCTTTTAAATGACTGCCAAAATGGAGTGTATTATTTTCCAAGTCCATTTATATAGTAAGTAAGTGAGTTACATTATTCCACCATAACTTCTTCATAGGCATGAAGGCCAACGGATTGGGCTGTTTAGGGTATTTTTAGAACCTTGATACCTTCCCGGGTATCATTGGCTATAATTAAGTATTTTGTCCAAGCAACCGTGTTTTTTATTTTGTTTAAAAAGGTTAGTATAGTAGCTAGTTAAAAAGTCTGACTTATTCGGGATCGAAGCGTTTTCCATCAACCAAATCTTTATTTGTTTATTGTTTTTCGTGTATGTCAGTGGCTGACACTGGTGTCAAATTTTTCAAGCTGCCTATGGCATTTGACATAGCTTGACGACTGCCATCAATGATGACATCTGGGGCCAACTGCTTAAATTGCCTTCCGAAGCACGGAGGAGCTCAAGATATTTTTATGCCAATTTCCGGTCACCTATCCAGGGTACTGCGCCCTTCCATCGATCGTTGTTGCAAGTACTGCCCGCGTGGATTTTTTTCACCATATCATATTTTTAATTTTAATAAGACTAAGATGTTATGATAATAACTTAGTATAATATGTTATGTCCTGAAAATGGACCACTCACGTGCTATTTCGTCGGCATTGCCGACTATAGTTTCGGACTCGTCAGGAACGCGCGGCGGAGGTTTCCGAACGGATAGTCGGCAATCCCGACGAATAGCACGTGAGTGACCCGTTTTTAGTACATAATGTCTGTATCTCACGTTAGTTTCAATGATATAGTTATTTTAATATGGGATAGAGAATGGGATATGTGGCTTTCTAAGCGTATCATATATGTATCTGTTAGTAACTAGTTGACCTTTGCTATTTCAAATGGCAATCAACCCACCAGCTACAGCTACCATAACACGGATGTCTACCTCCAACAATTAGAACGTGAACTGGACTAGACCTTCGATCTCATTAAGAATGCCTTAATTTATGTATGGTATTAAAATCATGCAGCGAAGGGAACAGATAGATGGATCCGGATCTAGGTGTGTTCTTAATGCGTCTATTAAACGATCCTAAATTCAGTCACTGACGAGACGGACGCCACAATACATGCGATGCGATTGCAGCATTGAATTTTTTTTTATAAATAATTTAAAAACTATGTCTTCCATAGCATTGGCTCAAAACGGAAAGTAGCTTAAAGAGGCCGGTGCTTAAAAAGTAGATTTTTTCGCGAACTTGTCTGCCGCGCACTTATACGTACGCACTTACGTTGACACTATAGCGTTCATTAGATATGTTGACACCGCCCGTGACCTCGACGCGGCCAATCGCAAACTAGCTTTGTCTATGAGTGCGTAAGTTTTATCGTTGTGATAGAGTTAAGTTTGTTTGCGTAAATTGGACTGATATGGAATCGTTACTTGTATAAGAGTTAAGCTTCCATATTTTATTCAAATTCAATGGATTGGAGATATCTCGTATCGTATCTAACGTATAGCGGTGTCCCTCTCGTAGTGACTGAATTTAGGATGGTTTAATAGGCGCTTTATGGTTTGCAGGCTATAAGCGATCTGTCTATACACTGGCATTAGTTGATTATGATGTCAAGCTAAATAACCTATAAATATTTAACTAAAAGGTTTAATATCCTATTTAGATATAATGATTAGATGTAGCTGTAACTAATAGGAAATGAGATTGTGAAATTCTAGTATCGCAAGTAATATTTTTTTAATGTGTTTGTTGATATCATCTTTAATTTCAGTTCAGTTCAGTGATATCTATATCAAGATTTATTTTAGCTTTGTATCTCTTTCTTAATAAATAAAATAGAGAACTAGGTATGGCTTGTTTCCTTAAAAAATACCATCTAAAATAATTAGTCCGTCTTGTAGGTTATCGAAAAATATTAGATGCGTGGATTTTCTTTTGCCAATCAGATAAAAATTGATGAAGATATAGCCCGTTAAAGTTCCGCGTGACGTCACTGACCGGTATACTCTTTTCCGGCCTGTTGCGTCATGAGCCCCTATTCCTGAACTATGATGCGCTTTATCTTTATCATCTTTTGTTTGATTGAAAAATGAAAAAAATACGTATTTATAATATGTTTATTAAATTATCAAATTTATGAGACAGACTAGTTATTTTAAATGGTATTTTTTTAGGAAACAAGCCTATTGTTATTATACACATCATCAACTTATACAACGTGATTTTGAACCTCCTAGCTTTATTGAAATCTCAGAATCAGAATCCCTAATGAAATATAGAACTGCAAGAAAAAAAGCTGAAAGTCGAAAAAAAATTAGGGTTTCCCATACAAAGTCACCGATCAACTGGACGAATTTCTATGGAAAGTAAATTTTTTTTTTACGGTTTTTACCTTTTTTTCTTGCAATTCTGTATTCCATTAGGGATTCTGATTCCCAGATTTCAATATAGCTAGGGGGTTCAAAATCACGCTGTATACTGCCTCCGTGGTCCAGTGGTTAAGGCGTTTGCCTGCAGACCCGGGGGTCGTGGGTTCGATTCTCACGGGAAGCATACTTTGTTTATTTGTTTCCAGTTTGGTTAAGACATTGCAGGCTTGAATCACCTGATTGTCTGATAATGAAGATGATTCCGTGATTCGGAAGGCACGTTAAGCCGTTGGTCCCGGCTGCCATCTGGTCGTCGTTAAAGGAACCACGTCAGAGGCCGAGAGGCGGTTCCGAAGAACTGACACCAGGGTGTGCATATGGTCGATTGACCGTGACACCTACACGAAATGATGATGATCAACTTATCAGTTTTAGTCCGCAGACCTCTGGACGCATCTCATAGACCTCCAGAAGCATTCCATAGACCCTAAATTCATATATTTTGCCTGGTTGGTCACAGCCTTAGCTCCAATCCTCTACCATTTTATGCGTTGATATTATCATCATCTCAGCCACAAGAAGTCCATTACTGCACTTCTTATGGCTGAGATAGGCCTTTCTCAAGGTTTTTCAATACAACTGGTTGGAAGCGGCCTGCATCCAGCGTCTTTCAAATTAAGAAAAGTAAAGGCACGAAGGCTTTTCATTAAGATTTTGCAAAAGTTGCTTCTTGAAAGTGTATAAAACACCATAATTTTTTTTCCTTTTCACCAACAAAGTTATACACATATAAGAATACGTGTAATTCAAACTTGTATGATGATTACCTTCCATGCTGGTCTGGGAGAAAAGAAAAAGCTGCATTCGTAAAAGCCGATCGAGGGATTGGGCTAAAATCTTCGGAATCATGTCAATAGGCGATGCGGCTGGCAGGCAACCCATCTCTATTTGATTCCGTTTCCCATCTACACGCATTCCAACATGCTAAATGTGGTCATAAGTCTTATAGACCTACAGCCTAGGTCTATAAGACCTTATTGACACATTTAGCCCTACCTCAAAAGTCTATCCTGAAAGAGAAAAAGGCGTGATACTATATGTGTCAAATTTGTAAATCACATCGGTGACCCTTACAGGGTAGACAGAGCCTAAAGCCACAAGTCCTAAATGCACCGTTTAGCTTTAATATTAAGCGTAAACGGCAATAATAAATGCAGTAGCTTATAGATAAGTACTAAGTAACTGCAAAAAGTACTAATAGCCGTGTAGTTTCCGGCAGAGTAGATTAGGAACACTCTAAGACTTTCAACGGATGGCGACTTAGGAAATACAAGCTAAACAAAGCTCATAAACATCAATGGGACCTCTCCAACCCGTCTGGCCAGCGAGAAGAGTGTAGGCCAAATCCTCTGTCTGCTCTGGCCAAGTATGGCTCCGGTAGTACAGAGAGGGTCATGCTCCTGCAGTGGAGACTAAAAAGACCTGATGATGATGATAGATAAGTACAAAACATGACATGTACTTACCGAACCTTCCATGAGAACAATAGATAGAGGTTGACAAGTGTTTTCGTGCATAACGTTCCGATCTGATAACAAGTAATGACACAAACATGATGTTATCAAAACAGAGTGAAAGCACTGTTATTTTTAGTTAGTCCTACATCTACCACCATTCTTAAATTGCTCTCAATTCAATTAAATTTGTTTATTGCATTTACATATTGCACATTACCATAGATTAAGAACTAGTACTTACGTACAGAAGGCGCACTCTGCAAAGGTATTCAAAGAAATATCAACTCAATGTAATTAGCGATACGGTGTAATTTAGCTCGGGTCAGAACGCAGCAACTTTTAGATTAATCCTAACTAATATTATCCTAATCCTAATCCTAATCCTAACTAATATTATAAATGCGAAAGTGAGTTTGTTTGTTTGTTTATGTTTATGAATCGTATGTACAGTGTTATAAGTATAAAATTGGCTTGCTGTAGGTATCTTATCTGTAACCTGTTATGTAACTACATTATTTATTACTAGCTTTCGTCCGCGGCTCCACCCGCGTCAATGTCGATCCGTCGGGGATACTTTTTCCCGATAAAAGGTAGCCTTCTCCGTACTCCAGAGAACTTGTATGGAAAATTTAATGATCGGTTCAGTAGTTACGGCGTGAAAGCGTAACAAACAAACAAACTCACTTTCGCATTTATAATATTAGTTAGGATTAGGATTTAAAAAATACACTTCTCAGTGTCTTATCCATTGTTTCATTGAAAACAAATGACCACATGATTGATATCCAACATAGTGATGTATCATTACAAAGGTCACCGCATACGCAGTCGTATGCCGAATGCCGATTATCGAATCATTCCAATGATGACTCGGGTACAACTTATTGCCAACGTTCAGAACAAAATCAACTTTTCAAATTGACAATCACATTTTGCGGAATTCTGTACCGTATGTCGTTAACATAAGTGGCATATTGACAAAACAGGTTGCGTTCATACGTTTGCAAACGTAATGGGGGTTAATGTTAGTCGATTATTCCTGCAATTTTGTTCTCGACTGTTGGTTTTAAGTCATGGGAGATTGACGACTATACTGAAGCCTTCGGTACACGGGTCGAGTAACCAGTTGAGTAATATTGTCGAGTGCTATGATCTATACTAATATTATAAAGCTGAAGAGTTTGTTTGTATGTTTGTTTGAACACGCTAATCTCAGGAACTACTGGTTCAAATTGGAAAAATCTTTTTGTGATGCATAGTCCATTTATTGTGGAAGGCTTTAGGCTATAAAAACATCACGCTGCGACCAATAGGAGCGAAGCATCAATAAAAATGTTTTGAAAACGGGAGAAAATTGTTCATCTATACTAATAAAAAAACTAATTAATCATAATTACAGAAATTGACGCGGACGACGTCCCGGGCAACAGCTAGTATGCTTTCGTTGTATAACTATATTCTTCCAGGCTGGTTTGGGAGCAAAGAAAAAAGTAATTTGTACCAGCTGCTTCTCATCCCGCACAGATCGTAAAAGCCGATTGAAGGAATAGGCGAAAATCTGAGGAGTCATGTTAGGCGATGTCGCTAGCAACCCATCATTATTTTGATTTCAGTATCTACCTACTCGCCCATCACAATGCTAAGCTTCCCTTTTAGGTCTTATAGACCCGAGCTTTGTCTACGTGACGTAGACAGAGCCCGAAATGACAGTATGTATTATAATAGGCTTGTATTATAATAGGCTAGTTTGTTAAAAAAATATAATTAGTCCGTCAGTTAGTAATTCAAAAAATATTGGATACGTATTTTTTCTTTTGTCGATTAAATAAAAAATGATAAAGATACAGCCCTTTAAAATTACGTGTGACGTCATAGTTTGCTACACTTTTTAGCAAACTTTGACGTCACAAGCCCCCTCTCATGAACTTTGGCGCGCTTTATCTTTTCCATTTATTGTTTAACTGACAAAAAAAAAAAGTGTCCAATATTTTTTAATTATCTAACTGACGGACTAATTGTAATGTTATTATTTTGACCAGCCTATTGTACCTACAGTAGATATCCTAGTTCACTAATATCTTCGGTTTATTACATACTAGCTGTTGCCCGCGACTTCGTCCGCGGCAATTACTATTATTATGATTAATTAGTTTAGATGAATAAATTTCTACCGTTTTCAAAACATTTTTTAGCGATGCTTCGCTCCTATTGGTCGCTGCAAGATGTTTTATAGCCTAAAGCCTTCCTCAATAAATGGACTATCCAACACAAAAAGAATTTTCCAATTTGAACCAGTAGTTTCTGAGATTAGCGTGTTCAAACAAAGAAACAAACTCTTCAGCTTTATAATATTAGTATAGATATAGATCAGTGGCAAAACGTTTACAAACATTCTCGTTTATTCATAAATGTAAGAGCTACTAAACAACTAAACGGATAAAATAACATTTTACTTATAGAAATTTCCATGCTGGTCTGGGAGAAAAGAAAAAACGTAGAATGTACTAGCTGCTTCTCTTTCCGCGCAAATCGTAAAAGCCGATCGAGGGATTAGGTAAAATCTGAGGAATAATGTTAATAGGCGATGCGGCTAGCAACCCGTCACTATTTTGATTCCGTTTTCCACCTAATGTCCACCAAGATGCTAAATGACCTTCAGGTCTTATAGACCTAGGCTCTGTCTACCCCGTAAGGGAAAAAGACGTGATATGTATGTATGTATGTACCTACTTATAGAAAGCTACCAGCAAGTAACACTTGCATATATGTATGGTCAAAGGTGTCATTATCAACTGTCTGTCCGATGGTTGTGGGTATGGCATCACGTACGCGCGCCCGGCCACCCGACTTGCTACATGCTTTTCCCCATTAATCCGAATGAGTAGTATCCCAATACCTTTCATTCTCTTTCTCAAACCTAACAAATTCCTATCCTTCCCCAGCTTAAAAAATGCTTGCGATGGGCAGCAGCGTCGGAAGCACAAGAAGCCAAAGAAACTAAGCTCGCCAACCCGCCTGCCAAGCGTGGTGAATATGGCAATATCCTCCAAAATTCTTGGTATAGGTCCTTGTCCAGCAGTCGAATTTTTGCGGCTGTAATGGTGATGATGATGATGAAAATACACTTAGGTAGGAGATCATCTCCTAAGTATTACTACATTCCTAGAAAAAAATCGCGGGAAAAACTTGTAAAGCTAGACAATATATTTTGGGGACCTTCGATGTGAAGAACTCATAAAGATAGTAAAATAAATATCTTTTTAAAAATCAATCAATGATCGATCATGTAGTGATGTAGGTATCTCAAAATTCTCAAAGGGTTTGTACAAAGAAAATAGAGTGCAAGTCGTGTTAGTCAACAAAATATGTTTAGCAATAATTCCGTGACACAGATAAAGCATACTACCAACATTGCGACCGTAAATTAAATCACGTATGCAACCTCCTTGTCAGTGTCGACCCGGGAAGCGTCTTCGTTCGAAAGTGTTCCATTTCTGAATTCAGATCCTACTCGATTCCGTCACAGCTAGTCACGACCAACCCTATTTATTTCGAATTTTGAATTTCACGCTTTTAATGGATTAGGTAAATTGTTTGTCTGTGGTTTAGTAGTTTAGCGGTAAATAAAATAGGGCTGCCCGTAGAGGACTAATAACCTTCTTTATTTTTATTGTAAATTTGTTGTAAGAGTTCGCGAAATTAACTAACTTAATTCTATGAAAGATATTATCTATGTATGAGAGATTAAGGAAACGGAGACCTTTCCCTGCAGTGAGACAGTATAGGCCAAAAATAGAAATTCATTTTGAGAAAGCAGTTTCTTGTAACCTTAGAAATAAAAGTCTCGCATAACTCACGGTTTAATTCATTGGCCACAGAACTAACATTCGTCATTTGAGTGTGACTCTTTGCAAAGGTTGAAGATTTAGATTCTGTTTTCTACCTATACGCCCGTCTTCTGGCCGTAGGGCTCTGTTTACCCGCAAGGGATCAAGACGTGATAATATTGCCTAGCTCTAATATATTATTATAAATTTGGAGCACGCTTTTTAATAGAAAGTTAAGCGGAAGATAAGCTCTCAGCGCGTAACAAGATAAACGCGATGACGGTGATAGTAAACAAAGGATTTTATAGAAGTATCGAGTTTCATACAATGTTGTGGCGTGTTATTTTAATGAATATTTTAGTAAAGTAGAACACTTTGTGGATCGGTTCTTACACACGTTTAACTTAACCTGTAACTTTGAGTTAAACCTCTTTCTTAACCAACACTATTGATACCTCTCGCTTTGTTTGAAAATATCTTGTCTACAAAATCTTAAACAAGTGTTTTTATTGTCTTGTTATTATGGCTATAGGATTAAGCATTTCTTTTTCTTAAGACAGAAATACGTTTTCACTAGTGTTTAGCACAATGTTTTGTTTATTTTGTTTGTCTTAGAAATGTAAAACCCTTTTTTTAAATAGCAAATTAAACTTTTATTGAAATGTTGTACTCGTAAAATGGAGTAAGTATCCAAGGCCAACTTAACAAGTGGGTACAAAATTGCCATTATATAGTGGTCGATCGATGGGAAATATATGTTTTTTATGTCATCGTTTAACAAAGTCATGTAATGTTAAAAAAATATGTACCTATATACTCGTATGTATTCATACGAGTACATACATATACTCTACTCCTCAACGTTAAAAGAAATACCGTAGTCACTACGGTATATGTATCTTCTGAAAGGATATACCATGGGATGCAGCGCAACACAATATTTTACGCACGTCACTGATCACAAAATTTAATATGCATAATAAAAAAAAGTAAGAAGTAGGTAATGACAAGCGAAAAATTGCAGAATGTATCTATTATTTGTGTTGAATAAAGATTTTTGTGTATGTATTTATTGTTATTATTTTCCCAGTAATCACAAAGTTGATGGCACATCTGTGACACTAATTTTTTTTTAAATGATACGTTGATACGTAAATGTTCGCCGTCCCTTAAAATATTCCGTCCGCATGTAATCATTACGGTAGTATGCGGATGGAAGATTTTAAAATAGCCTAAGATATGTATCAACCCTATATTAATAGAGTTCTCGATTCGCATCAAGTGGCTCACGTCCTCGCACCATCACCTCACTCGTCCTGATGTTATCGCAGTTTATCGCCGATCATCGTGACGTTTCAGTAATAAGATCTTTTGAGAAGACACACGATCCGTGTAAAGAAGAGTCTCTGTCTGTAGGATATTGTTAGTGTATATGTGTGAAAAGAAATGTATGTTACGTAACAACCTATATTAATAGATTTCTGAATTCGTATCTAATCGGTCACGCTCTCGCACTAATATGTTACTCGTCCAAACGTTATTGCAGGGTGGTAAAATTGAATATCTAATATTAACGGAATCAAATCGTTCGAAATGAAAATTAATAGAAAAAAAGCGACCAACCTACCTAAGAACACTATCTTATTTAAACAAATATAATCTGCCTAAACATATTAACTTGTATGGGACAAGAACCACCGACTACTTGATACCTAACTATCTCAATAAACTGTCGCCAGAAATACAGGAGATGTAGAACAATAGACCAAAAAAAGCTCAAGTCTAAGTTGAAAAACTATTTTCTCGCCAAATGTAGTAATAGCGACTCACTGAACACAGATAAATCCTGCGAGGATTTCGCGGTTCGGTAACGGAGGAATGTACCTAATAAGTGTAATTTGTAGATATTGAATAAATTATTTAAAAAAATAAGGTAATCCACGATGATCGTGATGTTTCAGTAGGTAATTGGATCTTTTGAGAAGACACACAAGATCCTAGTAAATATGAATCTCTGTCTGCTTGGTATTTTAGAGCTAAGATGGTCGGTGTTAATGTGTGAAAAGAAACCTATGCTAGTTATCAACCATTTATTAATAGATTTCTGGATTCGAGTCAAATCGCTCACGTCCTCGCAACATTATTTCACTTCTCCAAACTAGTAGCCTATATCCTTCTCCGTACTCCAGAGAACTTGTATGCAAAATTTCATGATGATCGGTTCAGTAGTTACGGCGTGAAAGCGTAACAAACAAACAAATAAACAAACTCATTTTCGCATTTATAATATTAGTAAGGACTAGCGACCCGGACCCCGGCTTCGCACGGGGGCAATGTACATATAAACCTTCCTCCTAAATCATTCTATCTATTTAAAAAAACCGCATCAAAATCCGTTGCGTAGTTTTAAAGATCTAAGCATACATAGGGACGGACAGACAGCAAAAAGCGACTTTGTTTTATACTATGTAATGATAATATAGTAAGGATAAGAATTCGGCTTATGTATAGAAAAAAAATTGGCATGTTTAAATAACTATAAAATGAGTTCATATCATAGGCTACCTATTAAATTTTAGCCTCACTCTTTCATAGTCAACGTGTATCTCTAATCAACTTTCGCTACCATTGTCGTAGGTTTATCGGCAAAGATGCTAGTCTGATCTTTATTTCGCAACGTGCTTGCGAAAGGGCTGTGAGATATGAGTGTGGTTTTCACACGTTAGAATGTGATACGTGAATTTGTCACGCGTTTAAATAGGATAATATGAGTTAAGGATGTGTGTAATAGTTATTTAGTACAGTGTAGGTTTTGTGTGTAATAGTTATTTGGTACATATAAGCTGAGAGATAAAGTCACAACGATCGCGAAGAAGAAATGGACTTGGGCTGGACATGGCCGAATAGCAAATGATCGCTGGCCAAAGAGAGTCCTGGAATGGAGACCACGTAATCATGATCAGCTCTTTTTAGTCTCCACTGCAGGAGCATGACCCTCTCTGTACTGTCGGAGGCATACATGGCCAGAGCAGACAGAGGATTTGGCCTACACTGTCCTTGCTGGCCAGACGGGTTGGAGAGGTCTCATTGATGTTTATGAGTTTTGTTTAGCTTGTATTTCCTAAGTGGCCTCTTACGACATCCATGGGAAGACTTGGATTGGCCCTATTCTACTCTGCCGGAAACCACACGGCTAAACCACCACGAATTAATACAATACAATAAGAGAACGACCGCCAAAGCGATGGTCTGACGATATCCGACGACACGCAGGGCATTGCTGGATGAGACGGGCACAAGACCGCCAGTCATAGTTGAAATTGGAGGAGGCCTACATCTAAGACTAGATATGATTGGGCTTATAATGATGATGATGATGATGATGACAGTGTAGGTGCATATACAGTTAGTTTGGAATTCCATATTTGATGAAAATTAGCTGCTATATACTTACAGGTGTACCAGAAATTTCCAAGTTAAGGTTTTATATGACTTATAATGTATTTTTCGTGCGTTATGAAGTGGGCCATAGTAAATGGAGATAGGGATCTGTTACACACCGATTTATTATAAATATTACGATACCTAAGTAGAGACTATAAGTTTGTTTGTGTCGACCAAATCTTGCAAGGTAATTAGAACCATTTTCTTTTATTTATAAAGCACTAGCTTTCGCCTGCGGCTCCGCCCGCGTCAATGTCGATCCCTCGGGAATAGTCCTTTTTCCCGGGATAAAAGGTAGCCTATGTCCATCTCCGTACTCCAGAGAACTTGTATGCAAAATTTCATGATGATTGGTTCAGTAGATACGACGTGAAAGCGTAACAAACAAACAAACAAACAAACTCACTTTCGCATTTATAATATTAGTAAGGATAACTTCTGTTACGATGACAATACACGAACAATGTATTGGCTGTAGACAAAATAACATTTCGATGCGACGCTTGGTAAAAAAAGTTAACCTAAGAAACTTAGACAGTACTTATTCGTTCACCCTAAAATGTTTGATAAAAAGAATGTAGATTTTAGAAAAAAAGATATTATACTTACTTAACCGATGCTTGCTTTGGGCTTCCTTGCAGCAATCAGGATGCAGCAAATGGTACCAGCTCACCCCGTGCAGTGAACTCCGCTCCCAGCCGAGGTGCCACTCGCTACTGGACAAATAACATAAAGTTAATATGAAACAGATTAATGTGTAAGTATTATTAAGGTAAATAGCAGTAACCTTTTGGAATTAAAAATGGTCTAAAGCCCATTATGTAGGGTTGGTTTCTTATCGGAGGAGACAATGAGACACATTGTGTGTTTGGGTCACACGTTGGCTGGTAAGCGATCTCTTCGGGTTAGCTTATCCAGAGCTAGAGGACTATAGGCACTACGCACCAGGTGGTATTCTGAAGCTCATGCAGTCCTTCTTCAGAAATCAGTGTGTGGGTGAGTAAGGTACGGGGTAAGTACAAAATAATCCAAGGGCGAAGACATGGTTTAGATTTTCCTAACAGAAATTTTAGTTTCAAATCAAAAGTTTTTTTTTCTATATCCAAGCAAGACTGGCATCCGGACAAATCATTGCAAAGTATGATAAGAATGAACAAACATTTTGTTATAGATAATAACGGAATCCGGGTTTGATAGGGGAATTTTGCTAATAGAGATGAAATATAAGAGCTTAAAATAGTATGACATGTAATCTTCAGTGCTTCAAAAGGCATGTTAAGCCGTCGATTCCGTCTTTCATAGAACAACTTATGTTCTGCGTACAAGCCGATATCAGGCTTGATCACAGAAAAAGAAAGTTGTTCGTATTGATTATCGGCAGTTCACGACAAACACACTATATTTTAGCACCTTCAATGCAACGAAACTTAGCTTCAAATAAGAAAGTTTCTTTTCAGACAAAATAAACTAACAAGACATGTTTTCCCAATTCACATTAAAGCCCCAAAAACCTGTAACAAGAAAGTTTACTATTCGAGACAGTCAATTAAAATAATGATAAATTTAATTAAGGCGAACTTGACATAGACAAAACAAACACCAGAGGGGTCATCCCATTCATTAATCTTATAAAGGCTTTTAAGACATCTTCACAATTTCTGGTTTCATAACTTTGTGTTAGTGAAGCGTTAAGTAAAGAAAAAAAATAGATTACGTTTCTTTGATTAAGTATATTGGTCATTAATTTTCTGCCTATAGAGGTGTCGAATACTGTATTAAAGTTTTAAATGCTTAGTCTATGTGTTCCTTAATTAAAAGGAAAGATACTTGTGTATCAAAAATACAGGTTCTATTATTTTGTAGTTTTAAATCGATTCATATGAATAGGTGAGTTTGAAAAGATTATGTCTGCGCAATGCCAAAGGGAGTCTGTTTGATTATTATTTACAGCCCGAAACGTGGTACTTATTACGGGCCTCATAAGAAGGCTCAAGGTGGCATAAAGTACCATGGAGAGGGCTATATTCGTAGAAAAACAAAGGTCACCGTCATAGCTTAGCGGATAAGTTCTTTGGAATGGCAGTGGACGGGGCACATAGCCCGTAAAAATGATGGCTGATGGGGCAGTATGGTTCTCGAATTGCGACCTCGCTCCGGCAAGCGCAGCGTCGGACACCGATACCCGGTAGTCGGATGACCTGATGAATGCCACAGGAAGACGTAGGATGAAGGCCAGTTTATTGGAAATTCTTGCAGGATGCTAACTAGCTTTCGCCCGCGGCTCCGCCCGCGTCAATGTCGGTAACTTACATTTTATCCCGGGAAAACCTAATGTTCCCGAGGTATCGACATTGACGCGGGCGGAGCCGAGGGCGAAAGCTAGTTTATAATAATAGTTAGGATATCCTAAGTTGAAAATACTTTTGAATGAGATATTTTTCGTGAATACTGATTGTATTTACTTATATTATGGTGGACACAGTTATGAATAAAATTATGACGCCATCTATGTGACGAGTCTCAGACAAATCGTACGCGGTATGCGTTGGGACCACATCCTTACTCGCTAACTATTGAAATCTGTATGTTTAAACGGTCACTTCAAAATCCATTACGGTTTATATATCTTAATAAAAGTAGTCAATCATACGAAAGCTGCAATGTATTTTAAAGTGACGATGAAAACGATGTACAATAAGTTAGGAAGTAGGCCGGCTGATGTAACTACCAGCGATATATTAGATAAACAATTCGAGCACACTTAGATACAAACAAACAATGAATATTAACAGCCAACAAAGCTTCCGAGCCATGACCCACATCCCAAAGAAAACTTATACCGAGTACTATCAAGACAAATGCAAATACAGCTTATTATAAACTTGTCAAGAGCCTTTATCACAAAGGCATAAGGTTGATTTTGAAATTATTAAAACAGTAGACATAAGTGCTTACTTAAAATTTGATGCAAAGAAAATAACTAGCTCTTATAAATCATTGCTAAATCTAAATTCAAGGAGGTCATGGTATTGTTTGTATTTGGAGAGGTGAGTCAAAACTAAAACTAGATACTTGTTAGCTTGTTGTGTGTGTCAGTGGCCAACATTAGTGTTAGATTTTCAAGCTGCTGACATAGCTTAGCGATGGATCAACGGCTTAACGTGCCCGCAGAAACACGGAGGAAGTCGAAAATTTTTAGTTCTACTTGTGGCATCCCTTTTCTTTTTCCTTTGAGGGACTATGTACCTAGCTCCAATTGAGCTTTTGCTTCTGCACCGGGCGTTTGAGGCGAGGGCAGAATGCCCTCAGCATATAGACAACATCACAAAAGGCCCTTTGGGCGTTGCCTGTGTGCGCAAGGCTTGGAGAGACAGCAAACTCTCATATTGCCTGATGGGCCGTAATTACGTGCACGCCTATGCATGCACGTAATTGCGGCCCATCATGCAATATTCCTGAAGGACTAATCTGAGAAACTAAGGCAAAAGCCTTGAGAGGGCAGCAACTCTCATCTTTCTGCTCAATAAGTGTAGCAAACTGTGACGTCAGACGGAATTTTATCGGGCTAAATAATTATTTGTTTAATTTACAAAAGAAAAAAGCAGAGTCCAATATTTTTTGATTATCTTGGACCCAACGAAAAAACTAGCAGGCTTAAATAGTCAAAGAGGGGTGTGGGATGGGTACAACTAAACCGATTCCAAACAGGATACGGTACGGACGGTCTACTTACTACCTTTATAAGTGGGGTTACATAGACTCTCCAGAATGTGACTGTGGGGCCAGGGATCAAACTTTATGGCATATTGTCGAAGAGTGTCCATTCTATGGTTTCTGTGGAGGCCTAAACGAACTTGATAGAGACTAGATATTTAATAATATATATATATATATATAGGATTCTTGCTGACCATGCCATATGGTCTTACTGATTAGCCGTGTGGTTTCCGGCAGAGTAGAATAGGACCACTCCTAGTCTTCCCATGGAAGTCGTAAGAGGTGACTTAGGAAATACAAGCTAAACAAAGCTCATAAACATCAATGATACCTATCTCCAACCCGTCTGGCCAGCGAGAAGGTGTAGGCAAAAATCCCTTTTTCTGCTCTGGCCAAGTATGGCTTCGGTAGTACAGAGAGGGTCATGCTCCTGCATTGGAGACTAAAAAGACCTGATGATGATGATGATGATGATGATCTTACTGATGGACTAATTATATTTTGTTAGGAAACTAGCCTATTCATAATAGAAAAGATATTAAAATATAAATGTGTTCAGTAGGCACTAAAGTCTATTTGAAAAACAAAACAATAGAGTAAATTAACGTCAAACCACAATCAGTAATATCTTATAAATATAAATGATCTTATAAAGATAAAACAAAACTGTCGCTAAGTAAGTAATAAATTAATGTAAAGCGCCTACATAATAACTTAATAAAGCACATTCGAATAATAATAAACTCCACAAGAATCAACTCGTAATCGCCATAAACTAAATTATTGCCATTTTATGATAAACTGGCGATTTCAATGGAAAACAACATCCTGATCGGCATTATATATGAAAGACAGGACAATGATGTGTGTTGACAATACACCGTGACATATGGCGGTGTTGTAGATAATCTAACTGTACAAATATATCTGCGTGTCGGTCGATTTGTCTGTAGAAAGTTATGTTAGTAGTATGGCAACATTTGCATGAACAAACTTCTATGTAGCCAGAATTATGTTACAAATGTAATCTTCTTGTTCTGCTTTTCCTGACAAAGGTTCAAGAGATTTTTTTTTATACTGCAGTATGTGGCAACTCTGTCACCACTCTCGGCGAGCTCCGTGGCGCAGAGTAATTAACACGCCAGCCTGCGACACGAGGGCCCCGGTTCGATCCCCGGTCAGGTAAAGATGGAAAATGATCTTTTTCAGATTGGCCTGGGTCTTGGATGTTTATCCGTATATGTATTTGTTACAAAATATAGTATCGTTGAACGGGTACGAAGGGCATGAAAGGAGGTTCAACATGGTCCGGTCGTCGTGATCGTGACCACATTGACACTGCATTCCCGCCGGTCAATTAAGCCCCATTTAGGCAGATTCTGCATGCCTGACCTACCTCAGGGCGGAGGCGTACAAGATTTTTAGTTTTTTCTAAGCCCCTTTATTAGTCACTTATTAAAACAAGAGAATTAATAAGTGACTAATAAAGGGCAGGCGTTTAAGAATTAAACCACATGGAAGTCCATGTGGCCCAAGGAAGCTTGTAGCCTGGAGGTCTTCGGGTGAGGGCACGAAATCTATTGAAGGTGGGAACTAATTACGCCAGAGTTCAATGCTAATAAAAAAGGTGTGTAAATGTATAAAACTGAATAATAAATGAATATGTATTAGATTTATTACAGATACTGGATTTGCATGATGCGATTATAGATAGGATATAGAAACCAATGAGCTAATGCACATGGCTATGTTCGGTATTTGTCAAAATAAACCACACCAGAAATGAGGAGATCTGTAGTTATATAAAAGTCACCGACATTACTCATTCAAGTGGCCGTGGGCGGGGCAGACTAAGTGTTGCCATTTTATGAGGAACTGCCGATTTTAATAAAACACAACATCCTAACTAAGTGGAACTGGGCGGGACATATCTGCCGCATGTCCGACGAGTTGTGGCCTAAAGCGATCACAATTATGGATTCTACAAAATTTAAAACGGAAACGCGGGAAGCCCAAAAAGAGATTACATCCTATTGGAAAGACTGGACTTCAGTAACCCTCGATCGCAATAGTTGGAATGACGAAAAGGAGGCCTTTGCCCTGCAGTGGGACAACATAGGCTAGAAATAGAACATCATAATTGACATTTTAAAAAGACAGGTCAGTGATGTGTTCATAATACGCCGCGACATACGGCGGTGTTGTAGATAATCTAACTGTAGAAATATATCTGCGAGTCAGTTGATTTGTTTGTAGAAAGTAACGTCAGCCCAAGTTTGTAAGATCAAACTTGTATGCGGGCACAATATTTTTCAAAAACAAGTTAAAAAGAGAAACGGTATAAGCTAAATAAAAGCTTATAAACCATAACTTTGTCATAAACGATAAATTTACTAATAAATTCAAATCTTCTTTATCCTTATATCTATCTTTTATATTAGAAACAGCTTAGGAAAGCTGGATACCCGAGCGCCCATACGCATTATTAGTTTTCCACATGTTAATCTTGGGCATGGTTCACATTGAGATTTGTGAGTAAACATGTTAAACATAAAGAAAAAGTAAAACTATAGGGCCCGCTTGACTGTCATCGATAGTCGTTGAGCTATCTCAGATGCCTTTATGCAGCTTGGGCATGAATTCACAAGTCTTGGTATAAAAATCTACCTCTATACTTCTACAATATTATAAACAGGAAAGATTTAATTCCTTGAATTATTAAAGGCTGTGTGGTATCCGGCAGAGTAGAATAGGACCACTCCAAGTCTTCCCATGGACGTCGTAAGAGGTGACTTAGGAAATACAAGCTAAAAAAAGCTCTAAACATCAATGAGACCTCTCCAATCCGTCTGGCCAGCGAGGAGAGTGTAGGCCAAATCCTGTGTCTGCTCTGGCCAAGTATGGCTCCGGTAGTACAGAGAGGGTCATGCTCCTGCAGTGGAGATTAATAAGACCTGAAGATGATTATAAACAGGAAAGAATTAATTCCTTGAATTAAAAAGGCTCCGAAACTACTCGACCGATTTGCAAGTAATTCAGCATTGAAATCCTACAATCCCTTAACACAGGCTCTAGAATATTTAAAAAAGTTAGAGATCCGTATGAAAACTTGTATAATGTAACCCAAGGTGTGAAAAGAATACCAAATATCTATAATTACCCGTGCGAAGACGGGGCTGGTCGGTAGAAATTATTAGAAATTAATACAATATAAACCATTAATCTTTTTACAATGTAGCTATCGACCTAATCTCCAACGAACACTTTATGATCCAGTTACAAATGTTCTCGTTTCTCAACTCTAAACGCCTTTTAGTGTATCAGCAGGTCTCAGCTGACCTTTGCTCGGTTATCGGTAGACTGCCAATATTTTGTGCAGGAAATTGTATTTGAATTGTTCTGTAGTATTTTTAAGATACATGTATGGCTTTTTTAATTAAACTAAAGCAATAGAATAAAAATAAATGATACTATTTATCTTTTGACAATGTAGCTATTATTCTAATCTCTACGAACACGTGATGATCCAGTTATAAATGTTCTCGTTTCTCAACTCTAAACGCCTTTTAGTGTATCAGCAAGTCTCAGCTGACCTTTGCTCGGTTATCGGTAGACTGCCAATATTTTGTGCAGGAAATTGTATTTGAATTGTTCTGTAGTATTTTTAAGATACATGTATGGCTTTTTTAATTAAACTAAAGCAATAGAATAAAAATAAATGATACTATTTATCTTTTGACAATGTAGCTATTATTCTAATCTCTACGAACACGTGATGATCCAGTTATAAATGTTCTCGTTTCTCAACTCTAAACGCCTTTTAGTGTATCAGCAAGTCTCAGCTGACCTTTGCTCGGTTATCGATCGACTGGCAATATGTGCAGGAGATTGTATTTGAATTGTTCTGTAGTGTTTTTAAAATACATATATGGCTTATGGTTAAAGCAATAAAACTAAAAGAAATTATACTTTTTATCTGTTTAATAATGTGGCACCCTTAATGAACTGTCTGGAAGATTGACTGGAAGAGATCCCTCTTGGGATAAGTCCACCTTTTGTACAAATTATGTGTCATTTTGCAATGTCCTTTGTGTTTAGTATAATAACGTTTTTAAAACAAACAAACAAACAATGAACTCCTTAAAATCCAGATCCAGTACAAATGCTCTCATAACTCTACTGTAAATGCCTTTTTCATCTCATCTATTCATAAAACAAAACCTATTATATTCCTGTATACGGATACAGGAATACGTTTTTATTCCCGAGGGACTAAAATGTTCTATTAATTTACAATTCAACCCTATTTTTTAAAACCGCGGGACAAAAAAAAAGTTTTTCTCATAGAGGAAGATGAAAAGCTGAATGTGTCATCTCGGGACTAACATAATACTTTTACTTCGGGTAACATACTCTGAATCCATCGCTTCACTCTTCTAAGAGAAGGATTCTGATTACAGGATTTCATAGTTCAAAGGTTCAAAATGACGCGGTATCCTTACTAATATTATAAATGCGAACGTGAGTTTGTTTGTTACGCTTTCACGCTGTAACTACTGAACCGATCATCATGTAATTTTGTATACAAGTTCTCTGGAGTGCGGACAAGGAAATAGGCTACCCTTTATCCCGGGAAAAAGTACTATTCCCGAGGCATCGACATTGACGCGGGCGGAGCCGCGGGCGAGAGCTAGTAAGTAATAAATTTAAATCATGCCCAGAATCAATCACGCACAAAATAAATTTAGAAATTTTTTTTTTACAAACATACAGAAACCCCTCAAATCTAAATCGCACAAAACACAATAATCCCAAACTACAAGTTCTACAAACAAATTATCCATTAATATTTTATAATCGTATAAATTGCACGCACTACTATTGCTACTGTAAATGCTAAATGTATTGCATAAAGCCAATACTACAATATTATATGAGAACTTAACATTTCCAGTCAATATAATGATATAAATACTAAAATAATACTATATAATTAATCACTCCTACAATTATTGTATTGGTAAGTGCCTAACGCGATTAAAACTTTGCATAGAATTATGTTAATACCTACTTTTATCCTTACTAATATTATAAATGCGAAAGTGAGTGTTTGTTACGTTTTCACGCAGTAACTACTGAACAGATCATCAGCAATTATGCATACAAGTTCTCTGGAGTACGAAGACATAGGCTACCTTTTATCCCGGGAAAAGTACTATTCCCGAGGGATCGACATTGACGCGGGCGGAGCCGCGGGCGAAAGCTAGTTTCATATAAATTTTCTTTAATTTTGGACTTAATCGTACCAGCCACACTTTACTCTCTGATTGGTCTCATGGTTGACTGGTAGAGAATGCCCTATGGCATTAAGTCCGCCAATTGTGCTTTAAATAAATAAGTACTCGGTCAAGTATCTAGTTGGGATGACACCCATGGTCAGGGATGTCATCCTCAACTTCTTGACCGGCGGTTGCAGGTATGTCATCGGGTACGCCCAGCCTCCCCTGCTCCTACTTGCATTTCCCCCTTTCGTCCGAGTGAGTAGTATCCCAATATCATCATTCCCTTCCTAAATCCAAGAAATCCCTATCCATCTATAACTAAAAAAAGGATTTTGATGGGCAACAGTGTTGGCAGCTTATTGGTATTTGAAAGGAAAATCCTGAGACGCATTTTCGGTGCAGTACTAGATGGTGACACCTGGCGATCGAGATACAATCAGGAGCTTTACGAGATCTTTAAAGAGCCAAATATTGTGAGCTCCATCAAGGGCGGGCGTCTTCGATAGGCCGGCCACGTAGAGCGAATGGAAGACGGAAGAGTTCCCAAACACCTCCTGAATGGCAAACCTGACGGACGAAGACCCCCTGGAAGACCTAAACTTCGATGGCTAGATGGAATACATCAAGACGTAAAATTACTGGGAATCAGAGGATGGAAAGAAAAAGCCAGAAACAGAAACGGCTGGAGAGATTTACTTCACCAGGCCAAGGCCCACATGCGGCTGTAGTGCCTTAGATGATGAACAGTGTTGGCAGTACAAGAAGCCAAAGGAACTGCGCTCACCAACCCGCTTGCCAAGCGTGGTGAGTATGGCAATATGCTCTTTGTGCTTTGTCCAGCAGTGGACTTCTTATGGCTGAACTGATGCACTTTAATGTACATTTTATTGTTATGTTATTTGTTTTGATGTTATTGTTATCGATCAAAATGTATGTTAGATTTATCACATTATTGGCTATATTTTTTGTAAAAGTCGTATTAAATGCAGATGATATCGTATTTTCTAAATAATGGTAAAATATGAATACTACAATTTGCATCTTAAAACTGGTAAATACTGGTAATAGTTTCTTTTCTGCTCTAATTCTTTTTTAATACCGACAAATTTGGGTTATGTTGAGCTGAGAAATTTACCTTTCATTCATATGTTGCGTAAAGTCTAAGCAATATCATGCTAAATTATGTACCTACCTCAAGTGACAACTCTATAAGCCTACTTTCAAAAACAATAGCAAGTGGTATAATGAAAACAGTAGAGCATCAATCAACTATCTTCACAGAAGCTTGTACGTCTGTCATTGTATGCAAAGTGCTGCTACTGCAGGTGACGATAGTCTATTCATATTTACATGGACGAAAGGAGGTGCGGGTTACTAGAGCGAACATTTTAAATGACCGAAAATAAGACTTTAGATCGATTACTATTTATTTCCATCTTAACAAAGTTCTCAATTGCAATTTTTAGTCCGTGTTTTGTTTTTTTTTTATGTCGGCCAATAAACATGCAGGTCACCTGATGGTAAGCGATCACCGTTGCTCATATAGACAACTGCAATACCAGGGTATAACAGGAGCGTTGCCGGCCTTTCAAGCAGTTGGGGGAAGGATGTGGGGGAGGGATTTTCTTTTTATATTGGTTGAGATTTACATCAGAACCACTACATATAAAACTGACAGAAAAAAGTTAATGCAGAATAATAATTCTACCGACAGTAAAAATATATAAATCGCTAACGAAATAGGTATAGGCTAACCATTATGTAATATTATGTTCAAAATAATAGGCTACTTTCCTAAAAATATACAATTAGTCTGTAATTAAATATATACGGACAAATCACACAGATTGAGCTAGCCCCAAAGTAAGTTCAAGACTTGTGTTATGGGATACTAACTCAACGATACTATATTTTATAACCATGCCAATCCGAAAAAGATCTTTTTCCATCTTGACCTGAACGGTGGTCGAACACGGGCACTCTCGTGTTGCAGGCTGGCGTGATAACCACTGCGTCACAGAGCTCGCTCTGTCAGTTAGATAACAAAAAATATTGGACTAGATTTTTGCTTTTGTCAATAAATAAAGTTGTATATATATGTAGCTCGTTAAAGTTCCGTGTGATATCAGCATCACAGTTTGCTACACCTTTTAGCAAACTCTGACGTCACGAGCACGAACTTGTTAATCATGATTTTTTTGTTTCATTGAAAAAAAAAAATATGTGGCCAGTATTTTTTGATTATAGAATAATTTTAAATTACATATTTTGATCCAGGTAACTAGCCTATACATTAACTACCAATAGAGTTAAAATAACTCTGAGTAGGCCAATCTGCTCAGTTTCTAAGATACAAAACTTCTACTACTATCCAAAATAGTGACTTTTGTTGTAAGTGTATTAAGAGATTTGAGAAACGAGCCAAAAAAAGTAAACTGATTAAAGCTGTCACTGCAGAATGTAATGCACTTCGCGGAGCTGCTACATTACACATAATTTTCCTGGCTTCTGTCATTCCCTCACTTCAACTCGCCTTATTGTCCCGAGAGTCCGTGCCATTGAAATATAGTTCATATTGACCAAGTATACCTTGAAAGCCAGATGGCGAGTTGATTGAAATACTCGTCATTATCATCTAAGCCTATTTTCCGCCCACTGCTGTGCACAGGCCTCTCTTCGTTGTCCTGTGCTAATCTCAGAGTAACTAGCGATTTTAACTATATCGTCAACCTATCATCGGACGTCCTTCTATGAAATACTCGTAGTACCTACACTTCATGGATTTGTTCGATATTTTAAGATACTAGCTGATTTTCTTAGAATGTTTTGATAAAGAACAGATTGTAACGATGTCTCATTCGTGTTGTATGATGCTATCTGCTTAAACTGCTCAAAACAATACTGTCAACCATGTTTATAAAGAATTTCAACACAATCACTCCTAATTTTTTTTTATAATCTTGAAATTTTCAAATGTCCGTACTTCTGTACGCTTCCTAACTAGATGTAAGAAATTGGGTATTTATGTTCACTAATGAAGTACCTATCCATATATTATAGTCCCTAAAAACTATCTTATACATCAGAATTTCGCGTTGGGACGACGGACGGTCTAACTCGACTCGCTTATTAAGCTCGACCATTGTGAAACTCGGCTGCGTCTGAGCATGAATATGAAACGTCTCAATAATGGCGTTGTCATACATCTTGACGGACGGTAGCTACATCAACAACTATTGTTTATTGTTTACCCTTGAACTGCGTATAATGTAGGAAGTTATGGAAAGTGGGTGAGTGAACGTGTTATTTTTATCGAGTGGCCTGCTTGCTCGTAACTAATGCAGGCAAGCTGGACAAAGACCGGTTGGTATTTGAAATGCTGATTTTTAAATCTGAAGCAATACTAAACCTTAAGGAATAGGAAAAGGTATCAGCTGCTTCTCTTTCCGCACAGACCGTAAAAGCCGGCTGAGGGATAGGAAAAAACCTAAGAATCCAATAATGTAAATAGGTGATTTGTAATCACTATTGATTGATCCCATTTTTCACCTACACGCCTACCACCACGCTCGCAGGGTCTAGAATTGCAAATGGCGTGCAGAAGCAAGGAACACTGTAAGGGTTAAATTAGAGAATGAGGCGCGTGTAATGTACGCACGGTGGTGAATACGTTGGTGACAACGTGCTCGTCACATATGCGCGTCTCAGGCTGCGGAATTGCGAACACTGTAGGGACTAGATTAGACTGTGAGGCGCCTGTGACGTACTTTGAATCAATGTGCAGTATTTTCATGTCCATGGCATGTACTGTGGTGATCACATTGTTGGCGCTCTGAACGGCGCATTTGTGCATCTCAGGCTCTGAAATTGCGAACGGCGTGCAGACGCCAGGAACACTGTAGGGATTAGATTAGAGTGTGATATGTGACGTACTTGGAATCAATGTGCAATATCTTCATGTCCATGGCATGTACAGTGGTGAACACGTTGGTGGCGCCGTGAACGACGCACTCGCGAGTCTCGGGCATCGCGAGCGGCGTGCACACGGCTAGGAACACGGGCTCGTTGCGGCTGCAGAGTGGAAGGTACGACACATAGTGACCTCGGACTAGCACCACCTGGAAAGAAAGAGTTTGTGAGTATTTTCTCGATGTTGAATTCGATAATTTTGGTCAGTACTTTTGTAATATATGGTCAGGGGTGTCATCCTCAACCTGTCCGGTGGTTGCAGGTATGACATTAGGTACGCGCGCCCGTGTTGTTACTTGCGTAACAATTCATCTGAATGAGTAATATCCCAATAAATATAAATAAATATATACGGACAAATCACACAGATTGAGCTAGCCCCAAAGTAAGTTCGAGACTTGTGTTATGGGATACTAACTCAACGATACTATATTTTATAACAAATACATATATAATATTTTTCATAAAATAAATACATATATTTTATGAAAAAGATCATTTTCCATCTTGACCTGGCCGGGGATCGAACCCGGTCACTCCGTGTCGCAGGCTGGCGTGTTGACCGCTGCGCCACGGAGCTAGTCAACTACCTTCATTTTTTTTTTTTTTTTTTTTTTTTTTTTTATTTAATTCTTTGCACATACAATCAATTGTTAATGTACAAAAGGTAATAACTTAATGCTAAGCATTGTCTACCAGTTTTACCTTTGGGATGTGGTGAAAAGCTGATAGAAGGGGTGCAAGATTTAAGTGAGAAACTCGACGAAAATTTATGTAGGTAAAATCAATTAAATAGTAAAATTATACATAATACAAAGGAAATATAATTGAATATTTTATATGTTATAAACATACATATACATAAATAGAAATATAAAGAATAAATAATTAAATAAACATACATATTTTATTGCAGCATGGATTGTTCACGATAATGTCTAATTACAAGCATTTTAAAGTGATCACGTGTATGTGTTCTCATAATGTTGTCGGGGAGGGCGTTCCAAAGTCGTACAGCCATAACGGCAAAGGAATTGGCAAGAAAATTAGTGCGATGAGGAGGAATAGCTAGACGTAAAGTGTCTGAAGAGCGCAGAATTCTGTCATGAGTGGAGCATAGAAGCTGAAATTGAGAGGTTAAGTAACTGGGGGCTAATTGGTTATAAAGAATACTATGCAGCTGACACAAAATGTGTAGATTTCTGCGCTGTCGGATAGTGAGCCATTTAAGCATTGAACGATAGGAAGATATATGGTCATATTTGCGTAGACAAAATATGAACCTTATACAGTTATTTAGAAGGCGGTCTAATTTATTGAGATGATTTTCAGTTATATTCAGATAACACACATCAGCATAATCAATGATGGGAAGGATTAGGGATTGAACCAGCATTAATTTGGTTTTGAATGGAAGAATTTTTTTTAGAAGATTTAGTTGATGCATAGAAGTTATTTACTTCTACGACTGACTTCAGCGATGTGGGTATCCCAATTCAATTTTTCATCTATAAAGAGACCTAGATCTTTAACAGATTTATTATAAGGTACAACATTTCCATTGAAAAATATATGTGCAACTAAATCGGTATCAAGTAGCGCTAACTGCCGACTACTCCCTACAATGATAGCTTTGCACTTCGATGGATTAACCACAACCCCATATGATTTAGACCAGTTATTTATACTAAGAAGATCGGTATTAAGAGAAGCTACAGCATTGTTTATGTTGTTTACATCGACTTGTATATAAAGCTGCAAGTCATCGGCGTAAAAATGGTAAGGACAGTTGAGAAGACGAGAAAGTGTGTTGATAAAAATCGAGAAAAGAATAGGAGAGAGTACACCGCCTTGTGGGACACCAGCAGTCACATTCTTCCAATCTGAATTAGACTGTTCGGATCGCACGCATTGTCGGCGCCCACGAAGATATGAGGAGAACCAGTCAGTCACTGAAGGTGATATATTTAAATGTGATAAGACAGCGAGAAGAATATCCGTATTAACTGTGTTAAAGGCATTAGAGAAATCAATTAAAACAATAACCGTTACCAAAGTGTTTTCCATGCCAATCCTGATGTCTTCAGTTATCTTGAGTAAGGCAGTGGTGGTGCTATGACCCTGACTAAAGCCAGATTGAAATGTATCAAATAAGTTATGTTTGTGCATATGGTCCGAAAGTTGTTTATGAACAGAAGCTTCTAAAACTTTAGAAAGAAAGGGTAAAATAGATATAGGACGTATGTCGTTCAAGCATTTAGGCATTGAAATTTTAGGCAGCGGACGCACAAAGGCATTACGCCAAACTGAAGGAAAAACGTGTTGAGATAAGCTAGAGTTGACGATATGTGTGATAGTTGGCAAAGCATAGTTCAGTATATGCATAATCATAACTCTGCTTATATTATCATACCCAACAGCGTTAGAATGAATTGAGTTTATCACTTTTTTGATGTAGTCCTCAGTGACCGGTACAAAGTCAAAATATTCTATATCGAGAGGAGGTAAGGCAGAAATCTCAGAAATAGTGTCAGTTATCAAGCTGTCGTTGATTGTAGCAACTGTAGTAAAATGATGATTTAACTCGTTCAGAGTAAATGGAATGCTGCTATCTGTGTTCTGCGCTTTACCTATGCCAACAGAATTTAGAAATTTCCAAATATTGGATGGTGAAGAATTTTCTATATTTACAATAAAGTATTGGCGTTTAGCTTCCCGGCACATTTGATTACACCGATTTCTTGCAACTTTATATTCATTCCAGTTAACATCACAGCGATCTCTTTTAAATATTCTAAAAGCACGATCCCTTTTTCTCATCGCCATACGTATACCATCAGTAATCCAAGGAGCAGGAGGACGTCTTATTTTGATCTTACGCTCGGGTGCATGAGTGTCATACAGTGACAATACAATTTTATTAAGACAAGAGAGTTTATCGTCGACTGAGGAAGCACTATATACAGATGACCAATCTTTTTTAGAGGCGTCATCCTGCAATGCAGAGAGGTCCATCCTTGCAAAACTACGGACGTTTAATATTGTGGGCTTAATTTTCGGAGTTTTTAATTTATAAGACGCATAAATAAGGTCATGGTGGGAGAAACCAGGAGCGGGATATTGACCATGGCTGGCTATAAGATTTTCCGAAGATGTGAGTATCAAGTCTATTAAGGTGTCTCCGAAGCTAGTATGATGAGTGGGCCCAGACGGGAGAATCGAAAGATTGACAGACTTGATAATGTTGAGAAGTTTTGAGGCACGACTATCGTTCTTTAAAAGACAAGTGTTTATGTCGCCCATTATTAACTGATGCGTGTAATCTGAACAAACGAAGTCAAGGACGTTTTCAAGGTCTGTGAAATAATTTATCTCCGGCGGGCAGTATACTACACCAATCAGAACTTTGGCGCCATTTACAACGATCTCCAAAAACATATATTCTGCAGAAGCAGAGTACTGCGAAGGTGATTGAGCTAACAATTTATATGGAATAGCACTTCGTAAGTAAATAGCAACACCCCCTGATCCCTTGTGAGTCCGATCATTCCGTATTAATACGTAACCTGGGAGAGAAACACTGGTGGAGGGATGACTCGGTTTTAGCCAACTCTCCGACACCAAGATCACACTGACCAGATCACTTGAAAACGCCTCCAGAAGCTGTGTGTAATGACCTGGTACGCTTTGTGCATTTATATGACATACATTTAAATTCTTCGCGTGATTTGTAAACGTGTCATGCACAATTTCACCAAGGGTAGGCGAAGTGTCGGGAGATGAACACGATTCGAAACTATTATCAGACGTATCAGAAGCTGTAACAAAGGATTGGTTATAATCTATATCATAATGCTGCATTTATATTATAATGTATATAAATATATATATGATTAAACTACTTAATAAGAAAATAATAATTAATTAAGTTAGTTAGTTCTAAATTCATCACGTCCTGCCGGCAAAAGAGAGTGACATGTAAAGTTACAAAACTATTGAAAACACTTATATACATGCATTTCATGTGCGAAAATGGAACGCACCCACAATGACATTCGGAACAAGCCGCCAATCCTCGCCAACCAATGTAGTTATAAAAAAAAAAAAAAATGACATTTGAGTTTGACATTTACCAAACAAAACAAGATTTATTTAAATAGTGGCGGTGTTTAAACAAAAAGCAATGAAATTAGAATGAAAAATCTGTGGGTGTTCATAATATAAATAACCTAAGAACTACCTCAGTGAAAAGCACTAGAAAAAGTTACCGAGCAACACTAAACTAAGATATGGGTGAAGTCATTTAGATTTGGAGGCAGCCTGCGCCTGCTTTCTCGTCATCGTCCTTTTGTCGCCTGCTGATGTGGCTGGGACTGACTTTGCCTGCTGAGGTTGCAGCTGCGCCACTGTGGTTTCTTCAGCTTGGCTGGAGGGGTGTTTCTGCGTGAGCGCAAGGAGCTCAGATTTAGTGGTGACCTTAGCCCTATGGCCTGACGGAAGCTTAATATTTATCACGCCATCCATTGTCCAACATTTGTTCATACCAAAATGTAGACGCGCTTTTGCAAAGATGGTCTGCCGGGGCCGGGTCAAGAACTCATGAAGAACATATGGTGATCCTTTGAGCATGGCTTTTTTCTGCCATATAGAATTACGCAGCTGAAGAGAATGAAACCTCACTAAAATTGGTCTGGTCTTCTCACCTCTGTGCCCAAGACGATGACATGCGATGACATCAGTATCTCCGAGGTCCATATTCATTTTGCTGCGGAAGAGGCCCACAATAACATCCATGACTTGTTCTCCATCATTCTCAGCGATACCACCAACCAAAAGCACCTTCCTTCGAGACCGCATATCCAGAGAATCAACAGTTTCTAAAAGTCTTTGGATTTCATGCTGGCAAAATTTCATCATCTTGATCACTAAATCCTTAAATAAAGTGTAGTCCTCATGAATCCTTTGTAGAGTGATCTCGGAAGCTGGCACTGATGATTTCAATCTGGACTCGAATTCAGCCATCCGCTGCTCGATGGAATCCTCCAGTGACTTTTGAATTTCCACTACTTGGTCTATTTGAGATTGCGCCATTGTGTTCCAAAGTGTTTAAAAGTGAAAGTTGTAAAGCCGACAGGTGAGTGTAGGTACTCAGTTTATATCATAGAATATGTAGATATTTTTAATTGTATTGATAGGGGACTAGTAATTGAATTATAATATGTGAAATTTAGATGAAAAATGTGAATTGAATTATTTAAATTAATTAAAAGAAATTGAGAGCTTATGAGTTATGTCTTAACTTTTTCATCTACCCCCGCCTTCATTCCCTTCCCAAAGCCAACAAATTCCTATCCTTACTCAGCTAAAATGCTTTCGATGCACAGCAACGTCGGAAGCACAAGAAGCCTAAGAAACTGCGCTCGCCAATCCGTCTGCCTAGCGTGGTGAGTATAGCAATATCCTCCCAGGGAACGAAGTATCCTTGGGAGAGGTCTTTGTCCAGCAGTGGCCTTTTTACGGCTGTAACGATGATGATGATGATGATGATCAGTACTTAGTCTGACAGATTTTCTTTCTCATTTATGTTCATTTAAGTATTCATCATCATTTCGAGTAGGTATCACGGTCAATCGACCATGCACACCCTGGTGTCAGAGTTCTTCGGAACCGCCTCTCGGCCTCTGACGTGGTTCCTTTACCAGATGGCAGCCGGGACCACCGGATTAACGTGCCTTCCGAAGCACGGAATTATCTTTATTATCAGACAATCAGGTGATTCAAGATGATGATGATCAGTACTTAGTCTTTTCTTTCTCATATAAGTTCATTTAAGTATTACGTAAACGAAGCAAAATCATATTACAACTTAATGCTGTTATAATTAACGGACAATCGGTATCGCCGACAATTTGACCATCTGAATTGGCTGAAACTTGTCGGCGATACGGACTAACGATACGTAAGTGAAACCGTTTGTTATTATATTAATTACTAGCTTTTGCCCGTGGCTCGGCCCGCGTCAATGTCGATCCCTCGGGAATAGTACTTTTTCCCGGGATAAAAGGTAGCCTATGTCCTTCTCCGTACTCCAGAGAACTTGTATGCAAAATACCATGATGATCGGTTCTGTAGTTACGGCGTGAAAGCATATCAAACAAAGAAACAAATAAACAAACTCACTTTCGCATTTATAATATTAGTAAGGAAGTATAGTTAAGGATGTCTCGCGTAACTTTTAATATTATTATTATAGTAATTTATTACGAAAACATGAATATTTTTATGAGGTAACCGTTCGTCATATCATATTACTAACAGGTATACATTTATACAAGGGCATACTAAAATGTTTTTACCTTTTAATTTCATCATTATATATTTTACACTTCATCAATGATGTATCATATGTTAGATTAACACTATCCATTAGTCAATGTAAATATGATTAATGTCGCTAAATTTAAATAAATACAAAATAACGACATTTTAAGTGATTTGTTAAAATTGCCTAAGTATTTATTGCGGTACCACTGATTTGTTGACAGCTTATGATAAATTGACGCAGAATGTAAACAAGGTGATGGATATCATGCAATAAATTTTAATGATATGAACGTTGGGTCTTTGGGGTTATGTGTTTGAATTTATTAACGAACGAATAATATAAAGTTTTGGACCAACTGATGATGTTTTTTTTTATGTCGTACGGCGGCAAACGAGCAAGCGAGTCACTTGATGGTAAGCGACCACCGCTGCCCATGGACAACTGCAACACAGGAGCATTGCCGGCCTTTCAAGGAATTAGGGAAAAGGACACGGGGGGAGGAAATGGTAGAAGGATGGACCTCCGGCTCTCACACTCACCGAACGAAGCATAGAAGCGGTAAAGCTCTTACTCAAACGTCAATTTTCTGTGAGAGTGTGGTACTTCCCCGGACGAGCCGGCCCATTCATGCTACTAGCAAAAATGAATATTGCCGGTAGCGTGGCTCTACCACAACTATAATGTGCGATAGATGACTATAGATGTGCGGCTTAGGCTACTTCTTTGAGTCGATGGTTTCATTTAATTACATTTCTTTTGACCAGTGTTTGGCTACGCTGATCGCCTTATCATTAGCGTCGTTGAGGTCATGTACCGTGCAAGTAGTAGTAGTAGGGGAGCCCAAGAGGGGGATTTTGGGATTTACTCGAGCGGGTTAGATTAAAATATAAGGGATACCTCGGACACCGTATAACTACCTCCACCACATATCCGACTTTAATAATGGGGTGGTATGTTTTTTGTTATTTTTTTTGATTCTACATATGCATATTGTCAGAATAAATGTTCCTAGTTATTCTTAAATTATTTCGTTCCTAATAAAGAACAGCCGACCACGCCCGAGAATACATTTGTGATTTTTTTTTACTTTTTTTGTTTGCACTTTTGTTACCCTCCCACCCCCTGACGTCATGGTCAAATCATCAGATTATTGCTAATACACAATTTTGGCATGTGATAAAGCCAGCTTGTATTAATTAGACGCGCTCAAGTATTTTTATGTGACTATTATTTTGGTTTTAAATTTTTGAAACCCGCTAGCTGCTCTCCCCACCGGTGAAATAAAAATTTCATATAACCTTTTTTTCCTTTCTACCACCTATTCTCTGAAGTCCAATGGGTCTCCCCTACTATAGGGCAGTTAGGGCACGACAGAAGGTGAGACATCGACTGACTGGCACTGAAGTCACACATTGTTGATAGAGAAACCCTAAATAATTTTAGTTTCCTCGACATCTCCCAAGACTAGCCCGGAGTCGGTTAAGGGACTTCCAGACTGCCCAGGAAAGATCTCTCATATCTCAATTTCACACTGTAAAGTGCTAGTCAAGACGAATCAAGAAACCCTAATCACGATGCGTTTATCTCCTTTAGTTTAGGAATATAGCAACCGTCTGACTACATAATCAGAACAGACCTCATAATGACCCCATAATATCGCGCTGTCATTTAATTTATATCTATCTATTTCAGCCTTTGGATTCGTCTTCGAACATAGGCCTTCTATTCAACCTTCCACCAACTGCTGTTCACGGCCACTTGCAGAGTCTTTCCGTTTCCATCGCAGTTTTTCACCCCACCGCCTCAAAATAATAATTATTATTCCGTGTTCTACCTACCTTGACATTAAATTCCGCTTTCAACCCACTAACATTTTTCAGTACTGGCAGCAAAAGAAGTAAATCTAATTTTGAAAATCAAATATTTATTTCTGTAACTCATATTCAAATATAGGTATTAATAAATTAATGACAATAAAATCTATATTTAAATTAGAACATAAAAAAGAAAGTGTTTATGAAACAATCAACATATATGAAAATAAAATATCTGTATAGAGTAACAGTTGAGTTACTACTGAAATAAAATTGAAAAATTAAGTCACCTGGGCTATTTATATTCTAAAAATATTATACCTAGTCCGGCTATAATAATTAATATTACTAAAACTTTTACGTAATATTTTTATTCAAGTCTTAGCTTACAATAAAAGCAATATTCTATTAAAAATGGCCACCTTTGACTTTTTGCAGGCCTTTGATCTATCTGGCCACGCCATGAATCTATGGATTTATGCACTGTTTCCATGGAAACTTTCTAAAATTGGAACATAATTTGTAGTCTAGAAGGTTGAAGTCTGGACTAGATGAGGACCAGTCTTCAGCTTTTATAAAGTCCGGAATGTTGGTTTCAAACCAGACTTGGGTAGTTCGTGCTTTGTGACCCGGTGTACATGTTTCACAACGCAATCCAAGACAGTTTCACTTTGACTGATTTTCAGTCCTTTTTCACAAAAATGTAGCTTTGTGACGCATTGATAAAACGCGCTCCACCAAACCATCACTGATGTAGGACGATGACCACGTTATACCTTTCCGAACTCGTAAGCAGCTTTTTTAGAAATGTGACCATAAACTTTATAATTTTGCTTATGGGAGTGCTCTTCAATCACGATTTTTTTTCATTGTTAAAGAGGAAATTTCTTTGCTCTTCACCTACGTATCACGACAGAAGGAGTTTTGATGATTTAGGGCATGTCCTGTAAATCAAAGATATGCACCGAGCTCCAGGTCTAGTTTTATAATACGCGACAGAGTCCTAGCAGGAATCTTCATTACACGCAATAAGATTTTTTGCTTCCTAATGAGATGAATTCTGGCTTTAACAGTATTAAACAGTCTTTGTGTTCTAACAACACGCGGCTGCCCCGATCTTTTAAATCCTTTGACAGTGGAAATATTGTTGTATATGTTATTACTAATCGTATTCGTACAAATTTATTAGAAAAAATCTGTGTGGGGCGAAAGCGGAATGAATTTTGGGTAGAACACGGAATTAAATATTATTTTTTAAAACTTGGGGTGAAAGCGGTAAAGGTTTTGGTATAAAACCGGAATTTTACGAAACTGGGATGAAAAAGTGGGATGAAACCGGAAAGTCCCCACTTGCATCCAGTTGATTCCAACTTGTTGCCGGATGTCATCTGCCCATCTTTTAGGCGTCTTGTTCTGCCGCGGGTCTCATTTCGGGGTTTCCACTCAAAGGTCTTTCTGATCCAGCGGTAGTGGTTCATTCGTTGCAATGTGTCCTGCCTATCTGAGAAAAGGTAGGGGTCATTGACCCCTGTCTTCACTGTCTGATCCACTCGTGTCTCTTGTTATCCCTGAATTTACATAAATATGCAAAATTTCAGCTCAATGGAAAAGCTTTTAGTTTTGTCATTTGTTCATCCTATTTTTAAATCCTTAAGCTGAGTTGACTCTCCTTTCATGTCATTTAACTGAAATTGTTTATCACTGAAAAGGTGATTCTGACCTTTCATCATCATTTTAGCTATTCCTGTGGACCGGACCGGATTAATATATAAATAAATATATACGGACAAATCACACAGATTAAGCTAGCCCCATGGATCTAAGAAAAATCAAGATAGGACCTTGAGACAGTGGCAGTGAAGCAAATCACAATGTATGCAGACGTGTCGTGACACGAAATTCACGCACACATCGGCACTCAAATGGATGCAGGTTTTCCCCGGTCGAAATGTCAAACTTGTACTTACCGCGAAGTTGGTGTGCCTTTTGAAACTCGTTGCAAATAAGCATAAAAACATAAAATAATGCCGAGCTGTGTGGTAAAAGAGTGTAAAAATTATAGTAAACTACACAAAAAGTCCGACGGTATCACGTATCATAGGTAAGTACAAACTTCTTGTTGTTTTCGAGACTATGTCCGTCTTATTATAAAACGAGGACTAACTTTAGTACCTGGTTTAAACCATTATTCGACCAAATCAAATGGACAATGACAATTGAGTGAATATCAAAAAAAATGTACATCACACAAAATAAACACAATGGAATATTACAATTTCTGTCACACAAAGGAATTTGAGTCACACAAAAGAATATAAAGATGCATTCATACTGATTAATATTTGTTCAACTCGTTACAAATAAAACGAAGAGCAGCAGGATCAAAATATTTTATTGTCTCACTAGGCTAGTAATAGTAAGTATGTAGGTAGATACTGTAGGTGGATGATAGATGCAAAGAAAGTTCCGGCCAGGGCCGTATTAGACGCATAAGGTTAATTTAATTTATATTATTTATAATGTAGGGTTTGGGTATAATTTAATTATATTAAATTATTATATTTAGGGTATCAATATTAGAAAAAAAATACAATTATTAAACACAATATTTATTTCAAGTAATAAAATACAATCATTCCACTCGAAAAGTCTACATGAAAAATTAACAAAACTAATCACATTAATCGCCGATTACTTTTCAAAATGAATCTACAGATAAACAAACTTTGTGCATAGATGTAATAAAAAAGGTCATCATAAACGGTTATAAGTAAAATATACGACGCAAAATTGCTGCTCCCATTTGAAATAAATTGTTTTAAGTAAAACGGATATGTAATTTATAATTATGGTATGAGCGCTGTTTAGATAAACCCTTTTTAAATTTTATAGAATGCAAATAAATGTTTTAGAGCTAGTCGCATAGTTTTACTCGGCGCTTCGGCCTAAAACGGCCACTTATGGTGTAAGTGCCCAGTAAAACTAGGTGACTAGCTCTAAAATATTTATTTGCAGTCTTTAAAATTATAAAATGGTTTATCTTAAGAGCGCTCAGACCAGAATTGTAAAAAACATTCCCATTTTTTTTAAACAATTTATTTCAATTGGTGGCATCTCTTTTGCGTCGTATTTAACCTTTTAGGCGACTATAGCCCTGAAACTAGTTCCACCAGCGTTTAAATTCATTTTCTCGAAAATGAGATAAAATTCAAAAAACGAAGGTAGTACTTTGCTAGTTAATAACCTGTAGTATTTTTAGTATTGCTTTTCATTACTTTAAACTTCTGTTTAGTACGAGAACTTTTGTTTAACGCAAAAATGGTTTTGGCGTTATAAATGCTTATGCGTAAATAAATGGGTTTTTATAAAAATAAAATAAAAAATCGTTTTTAAAAAGATATCAAGTAGGAAAATTACGTAAAGTATACTGAATCACTTTCATCGCAAAGACTGTATTCGTTTGACTGAAACTTTAATTCTACTTTTTTAACCACATTAATTTTAGGAACTGTGTCTTTGTCATCTTTCTTAGGAAAAATAAATCTAAGTTTTGGCTTCCTAACAGTCTTTAAAAATTTTATATTATAATAACAATCATTTTGCACGCTCTCTATAAATCCAATATAATAGATCCACTTATTTTTTTCAAAATATCTTACAAGAACACTTTCATTTATAACATTGAGTAAGCTCATGAAATCATCACAGCCATATAATCTTGATTTTTCTTTTATCTTCTCCTGTAACCCTTCATTTTCATTTTTACTTTTCTGTATTTCAGCCCCATCATTTTCCTCAGTCTCTGTATCTCTATTTTTTTTATTATTTTCTGGTCCGGTGTTTGTCAAAGCCATATCATTGCTTATTATTTCGTCTTCCATTTTCTTCTTTATTATTTTTTCACTGTTATTTCCGATTTCTTTTATGTCAATCTTTTTCTCTTTTGTCTCTCTTTTTTCATTTCTTGTCTTTTTATTCAGTTTAACAGCATTCGTTTCTTTCTTCTCTTCAAAAGTTTTAGCTATATCATTATTGTTGGCTTCTTGCCTCTTTAATATTTCCAGGTTGCTATGTCTTAAATCTGTGTAATATTTGTCTATTCCTGTTTGCTCTTCTTCTATTTTAAAATCTTTGCTTTCATTTTCTTTCATTGCCGATGTAGACGGAACTGGGTTGTCGTAAATATTTTTTACATTTTCTTTCAGACTGTTGGTAGAAAATAAGTTTGTGTTTATGTCAATTTTCTTGAATGGACCGTACGCTTGTAAATTTAGAAAAGCTTTATTTTCCGGTGAAAATTTTATGTCCGATAGTAGCGTTACTTTATTGGTTTCTTTTATGTTTGTTCTACCCGTAAATATGTTGCCTTCTTGAGTAATGTCTATAGCGCTATCACCTCTACATTTTCCATCAACTGTGTTGTCTTTCAAGATCATTATAGATTCTTCATTGTCTTCAATATTGTCACTATCTAGCTTGCCAATTTCGTCCATACTTTCGTCTGATTCAGCATACGTGATGTTACTATCCGTGTCGGTGGTATCATCAGATTCTTCTTGCTTTTTAGATGTCAAACGTCTTCTTTTATTCACTTTTATTTCTTCATTTATAATTTTTCTTTTCTGAATTAAATTATGTTCCATCAAATCAAAGCAATCACAAAAACCGAAATCCTCACCACAAAAGCAGCTTAATTTTCTAAATTTTATAATTCCAGTATTTGGTGTCGAAGCAATTTGATGAAGAGACATTGTGTCTGGAACAGCTACCAGGGTTTTTGAAATCGCATCCAACATTTTTATTGAAGTATCGATGTCTTTATCAGGCACTAGAAAATATTTAATCTTAGATGTTGTATTTGTCACTAGCGCTTTAAAAGCTGCCTCAGCATCTGGAATATCATGGCCATGTACTACCAATCCGTCTAAATTTCGTTTTGTTGCTCCTCCAATACCGTCTGCGGCTCCTTTTCCATGGGAAGCTTCGAAATAAGACCAAGTCGCTTTGTCAAAACCTAACTGAGGGATAGCTGTATTTATCATATAAAAATTTTTCTTTTGCCGATATTGACTTGTGGGCCCATCTGTAAAGAAGTGTATTATCTTAACAGATGGAAATGTTTCTTTTACTAGTTTCAATACAGGGGTAAGGTGGGCCCAAATAGCGCCAGGTGTATGGTTTGTATTTTGCGATATCGTGCAAAAAGATATTGTTTTTGGGCCATATTTGTTATTGGCGTAAATAACTCCAGTATGTAAGGATATTTGTCTCTTGGAAGCACCAAAATGCATTGCCTGTACTTCTTCTGTGAACTTACAGATATAATTCTCAGAGAAGTCACAATGCACAACAATTTCTCTTTCAGTGAGTTTATTCTTACACATTGTGTACATTTTAAATTGGTGCAACAAGTTAAAATGATGTTTCTTGAAAACCCGTAAATGAGTACAAAATGTCTGTTGAAGTGTTTGTAATGATCCCGTAGTTTCTTCCTTGACTGTCCGTTTAGTAATTTTTTCTTCACTTTGTTGATTCACGGATAGATTTTTTGAATATTTTATCTGTTTTGTAACCCACCTCTTCCATGATACTGTATTTGTTGGATTCAATTGTGATAATTCAAACTCAAAAATTTTAGAAGAGCATAATTGACATTCATTGTACATGCATTTTTTGTCATTTATATTACACGCTATTGTAGATAATAACTCGGTAAAGTTATCCGTTTTTAATAAATGTAACTGCTTCAATTTATTTACCATGAAACTAAGATTCGCATGTTTTACGCACGCACAAGTATTTCGGTCTACAATTTTTGGGCTTAATACATAAAACGGCTTGTAGCGAGTAAATGTGGCATACGATAGCTTGCCCCCTTCATTTTTATATTTTTTATGTAAATTTTTTAAGGTATCCAACAAATACCTTACTTGTTTTCTTATTTTATGTAATGTTCTGTACTCGCTTTTTCCGGCTGTAGCGCGGCTATTATCGTCTCTTATATAAAATGAAGTGAGTTCTTCCAAACATTTCATTTTATAGTTGTTTAATCTTTGTCGAGACCTTAACCTTCCCTTTAGTCCCACACATGTACTTAACTTGGTTTTCATTTTATATTTTGATGTCATATCATTATTCACTACTTTTTTGAGTATATGTCTTTCGGAATTATTTGTTGCTTGGGAATATTGTGTTTGTAATGATTGTTTTAATATAATATTTTCAAATAATATCTTTTTTACAACTTTGTTCTTTTCCGGGGTCGAAAGTACGGGAATTGTTTCATTCATAATTTTTTCAGCTTTAGAATATGGAGTGTCTTTGTTCTCATTGGTTTCTATTACTTGTTCATTTTTTCCAGTGTTGTTCATCATTCTTATTTTTTGTGTCAACTGATTTATTTTATGTTTATATCTGTTATTTTTCCTGTTTAGCGTCTTCACTTTCTTAACTAATAGAGTCACTGTAGATTTTAAACTAATATTTTCTTTTTGTAGTTTACGAGAATACATGCGCTGCCTGGCTTTTTCTGTCTTATCTTCTGTCCTTTTATCACATTTTTTTTCATCTTTATTTTTTTGTTTTTCTTTCCTCCACTTTTCTCGCTGTAACTTTTGTTCGGTTTCAGTTAGTATACTTATTTTCTTATATTTTTTCTTGGTTCTTTCTAAATTCTGCCTTTCTTGTTGCAGCAATTTCTCGGGATTTTCTTCCCTCAACTTTTGACGATATCGTCGTTGCCTTTCTGCTCCAGACAAAGGCGTTTTACGTACCATTATCTGGGAACATTAATTTTAAATATAAGTGTAACATCTTAATATACGCAGAAACTTAAATAACTTATTAACAGACTTGAATAAAATAAATAATTTAAAAAATAAAAAAAAGCCGACTTCGATGCACTAAAAAGATCGAAACAAGATTAAGATAAACTACAAGCCTTATTCGGTTTGACAAACTACTTAATTAACTAATATTCTGTTAAATACACGCATAAAGTTTGCAAGCAGGCGGGACCCATTGTATTCGGCTTTCAGTATACTCGTAAGTACCGGAAAAATCACGGGTCGCCCCTGCTAACAAACTTAATGCGTATATTTAACATAATTTTAGCTTACAAAGTAGTTTGTCAAACCAAACAAGGCTTGTAGTTTGTCTTTATTTTGTTTTTAATCTTGTTGCATCATAGCCGGGATTTTTTAATTATTTAAATTATTTATTTTATTTCAAACTTTTTAGTTAACAAGTATGTGATATATATTTTTGTGATATCCTTTGAAATTTCTTCATTTTGACACCTCGCTCGGTATGTAAAGTACAAAAAAATTCTTCGGTATAACAATTTGATGCCAAAATTCAGCCATTTTGATTTCTTAGAAATTTTAATATACTCAGTGTCACTCATGCAACTACGACAAATCCAATAACACCTAGCTTGTCAAAATCCGTTAAGCCGTTTAGGCTGTAGGGTGTGACAAAGAAATGGACATACATACATAAATACGCTCGAAAAACCTTACCCTCCTTTCTTCGACAGTCGGGTAAAAAGCGCTATGCGAAAGGACGTAAAACTAGGCTCAACCATTGAACGACTGGATATTGTTTTCGATTATTAGGTAATACAAAAATGCTCCAATTGTTATTCCCATAAAATATAATTTGTACTTAAAAAACAACCAGTCAGTATGCGCCCTATTCTTTTGTGTGACGTCACCGAATGTCACACAATGGAAGCAAAATATAACCTATCAAAACAAGAATTTACGTCCTACTAGCAACTTACAAAGATTTTTACAATTCTTGTCTATTGCACGATTTTCTTAATACAAATGAGTTTTAATAATAACATGTCTATAGTAAAACCAATTAACTTACCAGAAATATTGCGTCACACAAGAATATTTTTTTACAGCGACAAAACGGCTAGACACATTTCTCGACATCAAAACATTTAGAGCAAGATGGCTGACGGTTTATTTTTTAAGGTTGGTAGTAAATCGAATGTTGCCAGATGTTAAAAAATAGAGATACGTTCAGAAACTGTATTATTAGGACACATTATTTCGTCACACAAGGCTCGTCACACAAAGTAACCAAATTTGGAGACATGATTATTACTACATTTATTTTATTTACCTGAATGTTTCTAAAGGATTAAAAAGGTTTCTCATGTACGGTAATCGTTTTCCAAGTATACTGTGACAAAGAAATCTGTGTGAGTTTCATAAAATGCAAATAAGATTTTTTTTCTTTTAAAATTGGCGCGTGGAGACAATTGTTTTTTGTATGACAAAAAAATTCCACATCACTGGAAATGTTTTTTTTTTAATTTTATTCCTAAGACCTAATTCAGTTGATGAGGTGTTTATATACAAAAGATATAATATTTTAATATCTTGTAAAAGAATGGGGCTTTTTATTTGTCACAACATTTTTTACACCCGTGTTAAAAATGAGGACACCAAAAATTTTTGATAGTACATTTTTTTTGATATTCACTCAATTGACCAAACGTCAAAGTGACAAGTGTCGACTTATTTTGGTCGGATAATGGTTTAAACCAGGTACTAAAGTTAGTCCTCGTTTTATAATAAGACGGTGTAAGTATTTCATTCAAATCGCATATTTTCTTGGTTTAATTATACTATTTACACACACAACACCACAGTTACTCGTATGTACGAATTGGTTGGTAACCTAAACACACGTTTCAACTACAATTTTAAATTAAACTAATATGATTTTGTAATTTTCTTTGCGCCGCAAAAGTCAATGACCCGGTGACAGCGCAGCGCTAAGTCGGACTGTCGGTGTTGCCAGAATATGATTTCAAGATTCCTGTTTTTTATTTTTAATATAAAATTTTATTTTGTTTATTTTTTTAAGGTTCCCCATTCGTGATGCTTATGTAAAAAAATAATGGATCGATATTATTAGAAGAAATAGAAAGGATGCATCATGATGGGTACCATCAAATTATTCATTTGTTTGTTCCGAACATTTTAAAAACAGCAATTTTTATATGACAAAAGGAGCATATCGCCGGTTGATTAAGTTCGCGTGCCCAGAAAAGGTATGTTTCTTATTAATACTTTTACTCGACTTCAAAAAAAGGAGCAGTTCCAGTTGTATTTCATTTTGCATATTTTTACGTCATAACTCCATCATTTATGAACTAAATTTGGAAAATCGATGTATGTGTTGATGATAAATGTATGAAGTGAGATGATTTTGGAATCCAATATGGCTGACATTACTTTTCATTTAAAGTCAACTTTATTGGCGTTTTGGAATTTTTTGGGATACCAACAAAATTGAAGTCATTTTCAGTTTTCAAGATGGCCATCACCATTATTTATGGAAATTCGACTTGGGTGACGTTTTCAGAGTATTTCGGGGTAAAACTGACGTCAATTTTGTGTTGGGATTCAAGATGACTGTCACAATTTTTTTTTTAAATATGACTTACTAGCTTTCGCCCGTGGCTCCGCCCGCGTCAATGTCGATCCCTCGGGAATAGTACTTTTTCCCGGGATAAAAGGTAGCCTATGTCCTTCTCCGTACTCCAGAGATCTTGTATGCAAAATTTCATGATGGTCGGTTCAGTAGTTACGGCGTGAAAGCGTAACAAACAAACAAACAAACAAACAAACAAACAAACTCACTTTCGCATTTATAATATTAGTAAGGATGTGTCGTTTTTGAGTTATTTTTGGGTGCATCACAAACAACACCTATGGGATGCAGAACAGGGGTGATATTTTCAAGGTATTTTGGCGTGTAGATCACACAAGTGGCGTCAATTTCGGGATCATAGTATAAAACAAAGTCGCTTCCCGCTGTGTCCGTCTGTCCCTATGTATGCTTAGATTTTTAAAACTACGCAAAGGACTTTGATGCGGTTTTTTTTATAGATAGAGATATTCAATGTTTATATTTTATACTTATATGTAAATGTGAAAGTATTTTATTATCATTTGCCGACGTCAGAATAAAAGATTTTAACTTTGAACAATTTCTGAATTTAATATTGTTGATTTATTGATGACACTAATAATCTATAGACGGATGAATCTATAAATCTGCAAAATTAAAAAAAAAATATAAGGCCTCGAGGGTTTGTTTTTCTGTTAGTAAAATTATATGTATTGTTATTTATTAACTTAAAACACAGTAAAATAAAAATGTTATCTATAATTTCGTTCTTTGATTCCTTTTATCAAGTTCCCCAAAACGTCTAAGGTCGCTCAAAGATGAGATTGATTCACAGTTGCCCTTCTGGATCATTATGTCTAAATTCATAATACTTCTCTGATATAGATGTTACGTTTTGTAAAAAATATATAAATAATATTAGTGCTACTAGGCATCAGTACCACTCACAATTTATTTACTCTTAATTATTGGGTAATTTTTGATGACAATGGTCACCCTATACTGCACACATGTAACCAAAGTTTGCTTCACTTTGACGTTCCTCACGCCCGGTCCATATTATTCTTAGGTCCATGGCTAGCCCAAAAGTAAGTTCGAGACTTGTGTTATGGGATACTAACTCAACGATACTATATTTTATAACAAATACATATTTATATAAGCATCCAAGACCCAGGCCAATCTGAAAAAGATCATTTTCCATCTTGACCTGACCTGGGATCGAACCCGAGGCCCTCGTGTCGCAGGCTGGCGTGTTAACCACTGCGCCACGGAGCTCGCCGAAATTATATCAAAATGAAGTATTGAAAATGCTTATAAATTGACGAAATATTCAAATATCAGCAAAGTAATAAGCAAATTACTTACAGCAATAGCTTTTAAAAAAAATACCTAATATAACTGACAATTCAAGGCCGACATTGGATTGTCAGTTATTTTGAAGAGTTATCTCAACTTTTTCTTAACACTTCAACTTTGACATCAGTTAGGGCGGGGCACAATGACATTCTTACAACAATGGTATCGACGAACGAGTTCACAGTTCACCCGCTCACTGGGGCGTTTCCACTTAGATCGTTCAAAGTAGATACAGATTAAAGTTGATTAATTAGTAAGGTTTGTAAGAATCGTAGCAACTGGAGGTTCTTAGTCTATGCCTACCCCCATGGGAAAAAGGCGTGATATTTTTGAAAATAATATTTTCAACAGTTTGTAACCTAAAAGTATGTCATTGAAATAATAAAGACTGGAAAATATAAAAAGGAGTTTATCATAAGAATAGTGTTATCATACGGAAATTGTTTCAAAAATAACATACAAGGCGTCCTTAATTTCAATTGTGGGATTAAAAATGACTATCAAAAACATGGTTATATTTTAAATAGCAATAATTAGAAGTTTTACAACCAGTCATATTGAGAATCCTTAGGGGACGCCTATGCCTATATGGTGGAGTTCTTGTGGCTTAGATGATGATGGTTGCTTTAATACTATTATAAACATAAAATCTTTGCTCTTATTGAAGAAAGTGTAAAGTGTACACTAATACACATGTATCATTCCGATGGTGCAAAGTTTTGTGATCTGTGTATGCTTATCAACTCCTTTTTTTTTAATTGATCATAAGATACGAGTGGACTTGCCCGTCCACTGATGCTCAATCCGGAACAAAGTGGCCTTGGTCGATATATTTTATTGTATTGATCGCGGTCGCATTCATAGTGTGGGATTTTATGTATCATTTACACATTTAAACGTTTATATTACTAAAACTAGCGGCCCGCCGCGGCTTCGCACGGGTAGATTAAGGAATTTGGTTTTTCTTGGTATTTTTTTAAACCTTCATACAGATCCCTAACTTTTTGAAAATATTTTATAGCCTATGTTCTTTAAGGATAATATAGGAATTTAGTGGTGAAATAATTATTCAAAACGGTCCAATAGATTCTGAGTCTATTCATTGCTAACAAACCAACAATCAAATCTTTCCATAAAAAAATAGTGTAGAAATGTTGACAAATATTCTATTTCATTACCTACAACAGATAAGTTTCAGAGATCCTCAATGGGAATGTTTTTATGGATATCGATGTCAACAAGGAGTCGAACCAAAACAACGAAGTTTTTTGAACTTACACTATAAAAGTTACCAACATATAATTATCATTATCATCATCAGGTCTTTTTAGTCTCCACTGCAGGAGCATGACCCTCTCTGTACTACCGAAGCCATACTCGGCCAGAGCAGACAGAGGATTTGGCCTTCACTCTCCTCGCTGGCCAGGCGGGTTGCAGAGGTCTCATTGATGTTTATGAGCTTTGTTTAGCTTGTATTTCCTAAGTCGCCTCTTAATACCTCCATAGGAAGACTAGGAGTGGTCCTATTCTACTCTGCCGGAAACTACACGGCTATGTAAGCAGTTAAGACTTTATTTTTTAACGATACTTTATTTTATGACAAATACATGTATAGATAAACATCCAAGACACAAGCTAATCTGAAAAAGATCATTTTCCATCTTGACCTGACCGGGGATCGAACCCGGGGCCCTCGTGTCGCAGGCTGGCGTGTTAACCACTGCGCCACGAAGCTCGCCAAGAAAGCTGTTCCGTTAATACAAAAAGAGCTTCACTGCTATTAAATATGCTATACATCTATCCAACCTTTGACTATAAAATAATCATAGTTTCCTATTTTATTACAACAAATAATTTCCTCAGATCCTCGATGACCAGATTCTCAGGGTCATCCGTGTCAACAAGCAGTGAAGTGACAAATAAAACAACTGAAGTTCTGTTTGAGCTTACACGCTGAGACCTCTGTCAATATTATTGTTTGATAAGATTGTTGCATCGCTGTGAGATTTCTGCATCGGTGTAGAATCAATCGAATATTTATTATATTTATTTGATGACCTCTATGTCCTAGTAGTCTTATTTCAGGCTGTCACATTGGGGGTCAAGAGTTCGAACGGAAGATGCGGTCAGGTTTCCAGCATTGGTCTTATAGGAAAAGTTGTACATTTTGACGGGCTGAGTCACCCCTTCACGGGGACGTCGTTGGTTATATTCTACGCTGTATATTTAGTGTTAGATGGTAATATGCAAATACTCGTCATCATCATCATTTCGAGTAGGTGTCACGGTCAATCGACCATGCACACCCTGGTGTCAGAGTTCTTCGGAACCGCCTCTCGGCCTCTGACGTGGTTCCTTTAACGACTACCAGATGGCAGCCGGGACCACCGGCTTAACGTGTCTTCCGAAGCACGGAGTCATCTTTATTATCAGACAATCAGGTGATTCAAGCCTGCAATGTCCTAACCAAACAGGAAACAACTAAACAAAGTATGCTTCCGGTGGGAATCGAACCCACGACCCCCGGGTCAACAGGCAAACGCTTTAACCACTGTTAGACTCGTAATAAGTCACAATCAAAACTATGAATACGTCCGGAAACAATGAGTATGGATAACGCAAGATCGTTGCGTAAAAACTTTAATCTACTTAACAAGGTACGTTTACGACGGCTGTGGGCCAGATTGTATCATAGATTATAAATAGAGCACTAGTAATATGACGAGTGCAAATTACCAATGGTACAGAGGTCAAGCGAGTAGTAAAAGTACTCGTAGGTTTTTGTCATTAATTATTATAAGTAAGCCATTGTTTGTGCATGTTTTCTGTTGCCAAAGAACGAAACATTTGCCAGCTTAAGTTATAAAATCTTCTTAAATTGTAAAACAATCACAATAATAGTAAAAATTACTCAAAATTTGTTTACTGTGTACAAGGATCTGATTCTAGTCTATATTGTAATGAAAAGAACCAGTTTAGTAAGGACAACGAGAGTTAAAAGAACTAGAAAAATAGACCAAAAATTTGCATTTTCGTATATTAGTAAAACGCGTCGTCGTATTTATATAGTATAGGCTTTTCTTATTGTCCTTAAGATGATCTAATTCCTTTTGTCCCGTCAGTCTGTCAGTCTTCGATGTCGAGACAAGAGAAAAGAGGTCAAAAGCGTGGTTTGTAAGGGCTTTGCTTAAACAAGGCCTGTTGTAAAAAAAAGAATAGAACTGAACTGAACTTGAGATAACTAGCACCTAACCTACTTTGTTCAGTATTTACCGATTTTTCTTATCAAAATACTGTCTAATTTAATCAAGTCCCAAGAGTGATGAGATCATTGTACGACGTTATATCTTTATACCCTTACTACTTTATAAGAGGTACCGCTCTTAAGTCCTGGAAACTGACATTTGGCACAACCTTGACTGAGTCAGCACACCGAAGACTCAATTTCAATGCAAACTTTTAATGTAATGCGACGTCTGTCTGTTATCCGAGCTGTTAGTAATGTTTTTTGATGGACGTGTATGAATGTATTTGAAGATTTAAGATTGGGTATGTATATGGCAAGTCACACGGCTTGTGCCGTGTGGTTTTCGGCAGAGTAGAATAGGGCCACTCCAAGTCTTTCCGTGGATGTCGTAAGAGGCGACTTAGGAAAAAGCTAAACAAAGCTCAAACATCAATGAGACCTCTCCAACCTGTCTGGCCAGCGAGGAGAGTGTAGGCCAAATCCTCTGTCTGCTCTGGCAAAGTATGGCTCCTGTGGTACAGAAAGGGTCGTGCTCCTGCAGTGGAGTCTAAAAAGACCTGATAAAGATGGCAAGTCATGGAGAAGATGTACACAAGTTAAGAAGACATGGAAGAAACTAGAACTTTGTCCTAAACGACAAAGTTGGTTACAACAAGACTATGATGACGTACCTATTATGACATTGACAATAGACTATGATGACGTACCTATTATGACATTATCTCAGTTTGCATGGTCAGGGGTGTCATCCCCAACTGCCTATCCGGTGGTTGCAGATATGGCATCGGGTACGCGCCCGGCCACCTGAGTTGCTACTTGCGTTTCCCTTATTCATCCGAGTGAGTGGTATCGATCGATATACCTTAATTTCCTTCCCAGATCCAACATATTATCAACCTATACTTTCCCAGCATAAAAATGGTTCCAATGGGCAGTAGCGTCGGAAACATAAGAAGCTAAAGTAACTGCGGTCGCCAACCCGCCTGTCAAGCGTTATAGCAATATCCTTCCATGGAACAGAGAATCCTTGGTAAGGCTTTTATCAAACAGTGCACTTCTTACGACTGAAATGATAATAATGGTGATATTATGATATGTAATAGCGCTATTTGGTTATTGGAAAATCCCTGAGAGTGCATAACTAGGGACCTTCAGTAATACAGACTTAGTAGCAGAATTATAATTTAACTACATACTATTTCTATACAAAACGTAGTAGTAGTAATAAAAATATATATTTGTGCCGTGGAACACAACCTCTAACGTAATTTTATTAACTACTTAAGTTTATTGCCATTGCAAGTTAATAGAACTCATGATCGTATTACGAACATGAGTTCTATTAACTTGCAATGGCTACGGTAAAATACGGTAAAATTTCACTCATCATACTATGATGAGTGAAATTAACGATGGATAAAATGAGGGTTTTCTAACATGCTTACCACCTGGCTGCCAGGAGTGTCATCTTGAACTGCCTGTTGCAGGTTTGGCATTGGATACGTATGCCCGGCCTCCCGAGCTGCTACTTGCTTTCCCCCATTCACCCGAGTGAGTATTATCCCAATACCTTCATTCCCTTCCCAGATCCAATAAGTTCCTATCCTTATCCAGCTTAAAAAGTGCTTCCGATAGGCAGCAGCGTCGGAAACACAAGAAGCCGAAGAAACTGCGCTCGCCAATCTGCCTGCCAAACGTGGTGAGTATGGCAATATCCTTCAAAGAAACGAAGAATTCTTGGGATAGGACTTTGTCCTTAGTCTGTTTACGGCTGTAATGATTAACACCTGATGATAGAACTGAATCGAAATCGCTGTCATTGTATAACATTTGACAAGCAGCAACAACTGGCACATTGTTGTCTAATAACTGCTTGCTGAACCCGTCGTCTCAATGCTGCCGCCACTGATTTTAATCCCTCTTTGGTAGTGCATACTGTTACTTCTTTTCCTTCAATCACATTCCTGTTTCTAAAGAAGAATTCTTGGGAGACGCCTTTATCCAGCTGTGGACTTCTTACGGCTATAATGATGATGATGATGATGGTGATGATGACATTCCTGTTTTGTCCGAGTTACGCAGCCAGTCAGCGCCTGGGCAATTTCCCATTAAAAGTGAATTTGTTTAAGAATTTTGTCATATAGTTTCATCAGAAGGAAAATTTACTTCTTCGAATATGTTAACCCTACAGAGAGATACGCTGTCATATGGCTCTGTTAATAGCGAAATTAGGAACTACGTAATTCATATTATCCCTTACGAGGTAGGTAGAGCCTAAGGTCATGAGATCGAAAGGCCTCGTTTAGCGTGTTGGTGGGCGTAAAAGTATAAACGGAATGAAAATAGTGATGGGTTGCTAGCCGCATCGTCTATGTCATGATTCTTTAGATTTTCGCCCGTTCACTTGACAGACTTCTACGGTCTGCGCGGGAAGAGAAGCAGCTGGCACATTCTACGTTTTTTCTTCACTCCCAGACCAGCATGGATGCAATTAGGAACTAAATAGAATGTAAGCGGTCGCGAATGAACATAATCGATGATAAGTTTGGTGTAGTTATCCACTTACTATTTAGTAAATAATTTATTGAATCACAATCATTCGCAATTGATCCACAATTCATTTTTCAAAATATTGAACTCAATAGCGGTACTTTTTTTTAATACAAAGCTTTCCTGTCTTAGTGTTGTCCTTTTAGTATTGAAGTAAGGTTTGTGTCAGACGGATTCAATATACGTATTTTTAAACTAGTGTTGGCTTATATGCGATTTGGGGTCAAAATTATAGCTACTATATATTTTGTATGTACGTATTCTGTTGTACAAAATTAAGTATGAGAACTTTTTAGATCTCCATTCGTACTTGCTATGTCTAGACAAGGTATCGCATTAGAAATACCTCCAAGTTCCTCGCCCTTAGACGTGTCAGCAGTCGTGATCGTACGGTAAGCAACCGTTACGATGGATATATAAAAACGAGAGGTGTGTCTTGACGTAACGTATCGTGACTTAAGAGCTTCGTGACTGCTCTGACCAGATGTAAACCCAGACGGTTTCAAAAAAGTGTGGCTGCTGGCGAAATGGTTTGTTTTGTTTTAAGTTTGTGACGTCCGTTGGGTCAATTGGAAGCTGGAATTTTTAAGGTTTTATATGTTTTCGTCCTTTTTCTATCACCGATTCAATGTTGTGTTCAAAAAGATATAGAAACAAATCCAAGTCTGGCCAGCGTAGAAGTGTAGGTAGGCCAAGCCGTCTGACTGCTCTGGCCAAGTATGGCTCTAGTAGTACAGAGAGGGTCGTGCTCCTGTAGTGGAGACTAAAAAGGACCTGATGATGATGAAAAATTTTATTGGAGACTGAAATAAAATGTGAACTTCTTAAGTCAAGCAACACTCGATAAAGTCTTTCAAAAACTATTGCTCATATTATTAATTAAAACAGCGAGATGTCATAATGAAATGCTAATACAACGGTATCACTCACGTATTTTTAGTCGGTATCACCGACAACACACAAATTTTTAGCTTTTACAGAAGGCCATCTTCAGGGCGAGTGTGAAGGTCGTCACGGCCCGGCGATACAGACTAAAAATACGTGAGTGAATCCGTTGTTTAAGCATTTCATTATTGTCTAAACGTGAGTGATTTTTTTTAAACAAAGCTAACAGAAACATGGGAATAATTTCATCCAACAATACGTTTATATACAACTTACAACCCAACATATAAATCTTACTCTTGAATTACTCTATCTAAGTATACAAAAAACTGCATAACAGCCGTTGCGAAGTTTTAAAGATGTAAGCATACATAGGGACAAACAGACAGCGGGAAGTGACTTTGTTTTGTACTGTAACGTTGCAGCATGCCACCTGCATGCCGCATCTCGTCCAACCTCATTTCTTTCTCATCCTGTCTATTTTTCATTCCTCATTTTAATTCATATTTCATTCCATTCCATTTTTAGATTACTTTCTCTCTCTCTCATCACTCATTCTTTAGTCTACTATCATCTCTCGGACCATAACGGTCTCTGTTATTAATTATTAATGTTATATTAAAGTCAATATCTGCATAGTTGTGAAGTTGTAACAATAAAGTTAATCTCTGTGTCTATTGTGTGTCGAGTCTGTTCTCCCTATTCTTCTATGTGGGAACTCGGCTAGAGCGTCGGGACGGTCGAGCCCTCACAGTACTATATAAGATAGTGATGCCATAAATCCTTTACTTTATTATGATTAAGCAATGACAATGCTATATTATTGCTAATAAATGCTAAAATCTCCCCAGAAATTACAACTTTCAGAATTCTCCTGTCAATTTTCAAACTAAAAACATAATAACGTAGACTTAACTTCGTCAGCCAAGCTCAGGACTTCATTAGTTCGTTACCGTTCAATTGTATCTAATATCTTAACAATAACTTGCCGTTTAAAATGTCCTTTCAAAACTGTCTCACATAACAATCTAATATAAACTTTATGCAATCAGAACGGATTAGAATGTTAATGCAGAAAGTTTTATCGTCTCAATGAACTGTCGAATTCATTACTGGACCGCTTAATCTAACAAATATAAGTTGTGAATATTGAAAGTAATATATTTATAACAGTACTAAATTTCGTCCGCGGCTCCGCCTGCAACAGTGTTAATCCCTCGGAAACTGTATTTTATGATAAAATGTACCATATGTACTTTTCCGTACTCCAGATAACGTGAATGCAAAATTTTATGATGATCGGTTCAGTAGTAAAGGCGTGAAACTAACAAACTCGCTTTCGCATTTATAATATTAGTTAGAATTAAAACTTACGCGAGATAAATTCATTATAAAAATACGGTTTCACTCACGTTTATTTAGTTGGAATTGCCAACTGGTTTCGGTCTGTTACGAAGACCATAATCAGGACGAGTGTTAGGGGTGGCGACACGACAGTTTCGTTTCCCTCAAAGCACTGCTAGTTGGCGATTCCAACTGAATAAACGTGAGTGAAACCGTGTTTTTATAATAATGTACTTATTGTGATCTTATTAACAGTCGCTAAATTATTTACAAGGATATTAAAATAGCGACACTCACTGAAAATCTTTTTATACTTCATATATGAATACAAATTTATTTCTCGTAAACATTCGATGAGGTTGTATGCATTTATAACATCAAATTACACATTATGAAGTTTACTAGAAGCAGTTTGTAAAACAATCCAAAACAAAAACCGTACAGTCCGTCGAAATTCCCGCCAAGAACACAGACACAAGTTGACAGAGTTGCCAATAATTCACTTCAATTAAAATTAGTTTGGCCTTATAAGGAAAATAAATAATTTCTAATTAGTCAAAAAATACAAAATAAAATAAAAATAAATAAAACACAACCCGTCACTGAATGTTTCCGGTGCAAGGGTGCCAAATTTCTAATTAAAACTAAAAATACATTTAAATTTTGCAAATACAAAATGGTCGCAGATCGGTGCCCCGCAGTAGCGTGCTAGTATTAATATTGCCACGAAGGATGGCAATGGTGATATTTGGGCCAATTTATAGATCAGCCTTTTTGTCACAGGACCTTGATCAATTTATAGTGAGGTGATTGCCAAACGGCTCAAATATGTAGTTGTTTCCAAGACTACTTACTATACTTGCGTTTCTTGAGGTCTTCTGCCGCTGTCACTACTGAGCCGGCCTTAGACCCTGCGTTCGGGAGACGGCGCAATCCTATTAGTTTATCAGACAATATAATTGCAGTTGATAAAGCCGTGGTGGTTTTACGGGTGTATGTCACGGGCGGTCACGATAGAGGTTAGAAAGTGGTTCAGAAGTGACCCATTGTTCACATGTGACAGGATCTCTGATGGATTCGGCTCTGAACGAGAGTGAGATAATAATAAGTCACGATCGATCGCCCTACGCTGTCATATGGCTCTGTTAGCGAGATTAGATAGGTACTAATTAAGATGTAAGCGGTCGCGAATGACATAATTGAGAATAAGCTTTATTTAGTTACAAGCGGTATTTGCTAACAAAACTACTTACTAGTAGATTTATAATTTTTTTAAATTTTATTATTCAATAAATAAATTAGAAAAATGAATTGTCGATTTCAGCTAGTGATTATTCATTGGCCGGCATCTTTTTCTTAATATTGATAACACAAAATCTTACATGATAACATTACTCGTACTTGAATAGATAAATCGCCGTTTCTTGCAATTTAAGGTGCAATCAGTAATGTATATTTTCGATGATATGACTTCGATGGTTCCGTTATGGTTGTAACTCCAAAATATTATCGGGGACCTTCGGGAACTATATTTTTTGTCACCAAAGTTAGAAATATTATCCACCTGTAAATCTACGACATTCTTTATTTTAAACTGAGAATCAGATTCGGGCAATCTAATGGCTTAAAATATTATTCCGGATTCGCATGAGTAAATATAGGTATTATTTAGCCTATGTTCATCAGGCATAATGTAGTATAATGGTGATAGAATTATTCAAATCGCTCCAGTAGTTATGGTGCCTAATGCATACAAACAATCAAATCTTTTCTCTTTATAATATAAGTGTAGATGTAGATGAAGATAAGTGTAGTGTAGATGTAGATCTGTGAAATGTAGAAGTGTAGATTAGTGTAGAATTGTAGATAGTGTAGACAAAGTATAAGCTTATCGTCCTTACTCGAGCATATTTCCGGTTGTTATGTGGTTGTTTTAATCAATATTATGGTGCTGCTTCAGGGGCCGCTATTGTACCTAGCCTTTTGGGTAAGATTTTACGTTCCGCCTGACGTCTCTCTTCTGTATATTCTTTTGGTAATATAATCGCTACAACCTTATATTTTGCACCAAATCCAAATCAGTGCCTTATGTTTGGGCGTATCGGTTATTGGCCTGTAATCGGTCCGTATTCTACGATATCCGGCTAATCTATCGTCATTACGTTTTGTCTGGTGGGCGGTACAGACAGTCCTCGTTCAGTTTTTAATCTGCGCGGGAAAGATAATTGTATCTCTTGTAAGATTTATATTATAATTTCGAATGTACAAGTCGTTGTGAATGTAGATATCATTTTATAGATTGTAGAAAATATTAATACCTTAATAAAATACATAGGTGTTCGTCAAGGTGGTTAGGTTTAAAATGCATATAAAAAAAATACATACATGTACTGAAAAACTGGTTAACATACAATCACAGTAATTTTAGATTTACTTGCATTATTTTATTTTCCTGGGAGTAAGAATTGTGACTTTCTATACTCCTGCTGATAAAAGAGTCCAAAAAGTTGTGTTGCTTAGCTGCTGTTAGTGCAGCACATAAATCTTCTTTAAGAATCATTCAAGCAAAATGAAAGAAAAGTTTGTAAATTTAGTCAATCTAAGTAAATCAGAAATGAAGAAGCCCGAACATAAAAATGGATCATAACACCACACAGCAGAATAGCTCATAGAAACGGCAGTGACCTGGTCGGACGGCGTATCATAAAGGATCTCGAATGGCTACTTAGGTATGTACTGGCAAGCCTAAGGTATATTCACCGGCCACTACCTCCGTGGTCCAGTCTAGTCAGTCCGGGAAGCATAATTTGTTTAGTTGCTTCCAGTTTGGTTAGGACATTGCAGGCTTGAATCACCTGATTGTCTGATAATAAAGATGATTCCGTGCTTCAGAAGGCACGTTAAGCCGTTGGTCCCAGCTGCCATCTGGTAGTCGTTAAAAGAACCACGTCAGAGGGCGAGAGCGGGTTCCGAAGAACTCTGACACCATGTGCATGGTTGATTGACTGTGTTACCTACACGAAATGATGATGACGATGACCGGCCAAAGTCAGCCAGAGTGGTCGGTTTAGCGGACCAACGTCGAAAGGAAACATTAAGTGGTTAATTTAGAAATCCTTGGGAAAAGCCTATGCCCAGCTGATGACTGTTCAATTAATCACAGAAAAAAGTTGTTCAAAAAAAATGGCAGCTACCGATGACGTCATTTACTCACTTTACTATTGGAAACAGCGTCCAACTAACAGCGGTATTATTTTATCGTGCAATAATTGGAATCGTGACGTGTGTAGTGATGGCTCGTTCGTGACTGCGGCGCGTGCGCATAGTGACCAATTTCACACCGACCACACGACTGGGACCGGCCAAAAAAACAGTGTTTACTTTGTTTAGGTACGTTTTGTTGTAGAAGATATTAAACTTAACGGGGTACATAAAACGTTCAGCTGAAATTTTAAACTGAGAGAGGATTGGCTTCATCATCAGGTCTTTTTAGTCTCCACTGCAGAAGCATGACCCTCTCTAATGGATATACCATACTTGGCCAAAGCAGACAGAGGATTAGGTACACTCTTCTCGCTGGCCAGATGGGTTGGAGAGGTCTCGTTGATCTTTATGAGCTTTGTTTAGCTTGTATTTCCTAAGCCTCTTACGACCTCCATGGGAAGACTAGGAGTGGTCCTATTCTACTCTGCCGGAAACTAGGCGTACACGACAACAGGCGACATCGGATTGGCTTACAGATATACTTCTTCTTCTTTTCGAGTCGTAATGTCTTAATTATAGTAATTTTGCCCAATATGTGGCCACGGCCACTGCCCTGTCATTTGCCTCCTCCAGATCCTTTTGATACAGATATACTAATAATGTGTGTAATCGACGTTTAAGTTGAAGCTTTACTACTTTTATGCTTCGTTCGGTAAGAGAGAGCCGGAGGCCCATCCATTCCCCCGTTTTAACCCTTCCCTCCCTGCGCCGTGTGGTACCCGGCAGAGTAGAATAGGACCACTCCAAGTCTTCCCATGGAGGTCGTAAGAGGCGACTTAGGAAATACAAGCTAAACAAAGCTCATAAACATTAAGACCTCTCCAACCCGTCTGGCCAGCGAGAAGAGTGTAGGCCAAATCCTCTGTCTGCTCTGGCCAAGTATGGCTCCGGTAGTACAGAGAGGGTCATGCTCCTGCAGTGGAGACTAAAGAGACCTGATAATGATGAACCTTCTCTAACTCCTTGAAAGGCCGGCAACGCGCCTGCCTGTTACACCCTGGTGATGCAGTTTTCCATGGGCAGCAGTGATCGCTTACCATCAGGAGACTCGCTTGCTCTTTTGCCGTCTATATCATTAAAATAAACCGCGAAATCTCTTCACGCAATTAAAATAGTTAATCCAACTAAAAAACCGGCCTAGTGCGAGTCGGACTCGCGCACGAAGGGTTTCGTACCGTTATCTATAAAAATGGCAAAAAAATCATATCTGTTGTGTGAGAGCCCCCCTTTAATATTAATTTCCTTTTTATTTAATTATTTATTTTTAAGGTGAATATATAAATCGTGCTCCTGTAGTGGAGACCAAAAAGGACCTGATGATGATGATGATGATGATATAAATAAATATTCTGTGAATATTTCAAGAGTCTACCTGTTGCCGTTATCAATATCGAGCACAAACAAGCAAAAATATCACGTTTGTTATATCATGTTTATTATCTGATATCATGTTTGTTGTATGGGAGCCCCCTTAAATATTATTTTTCTTTTATTTTTAGCATTTGTTGTTATAGCGGCAACAGAAATACATCATCTGTGAAAATTTTACCCCCTTTAATATTAATTTTCTTTTTATTCAAATATTTATTTTTAAGGTGAATATATAAATAAATATTCTGTGAATATTTCAAGCGTCTACCTGTTATCAATATCGAGCAAAAACAAGCAAAAATATCACGTTTGTTGTATGGGAGCCTGTCAGACATTTTTAAACTTAGTAATTTTTCCTGGTGGTCCTTAGTCGCCAAAAGGTTGGGCACGGAACCTTAAAAATCATAAACTATCATAATTTACTTACAAAGTGTGACTTTAAATTAAATCGTTTCACGCCGCTCGTTTCCATATCTCTGACTAGAATTTTTATCAATCCGAAACAATGACCAACTTTTACGATATTCCAACAATGACTCATTTAAACCTGACCGATGTTGCCAGCACGCGCCGCGGGCAGTCACGAAACTAGCATTATTGTTTTTTTTTATCAATTTGGAATAATTACAATTCATTATAAGTTTATCATCAAAACTGTCTCTTCTATCGGCTTCTGTGTGCAGTGACAGATGTTCGCTGCGCACGCGCCACGCCTTAGGCTATCTCGTTATGTTGTGTGACAACTCACAACTCATAATTATGTGTATAAGCGGGACTTAGCACGACCATTCTATTATTTATTTCCGTTGTCGTTTCAATATAGTTACATTACATTACGAGACTCGTCTCGTTGCGACCACCATGGATGTAATTAAATATATACATGGATAGAAAAATTTAGACTTCCCTAACTATAAAGAATAGAATAGAATAGAATAGAATGTTGGTAGAGAATCTTACGGGGATTTTTTTTTCTAGAAGTAAATATTAACTGTAAAAAGGTAGTCAAAAACAGGTTTTATATACAAAAAGACAGTATTATTTAGTATCTGATATTTCCTATTATTAGATACTTCCATACCGGTCTGGGAGAACGTAGAATGAACCAGCTGTTTCTCTTCCTGCCCTGATCGTAAAAGCCGATCGCAGGGATGGGTAAAATCGGAGGTATTATGTTAATAGGCGATGCGAGAAGCAATCCATCACTATTTGATTCCGTTTTTCTCTTATAGACCTAGGCTTTGTCTACCCCGCAAGGGAAAAAGACGTGACACTATGTATGTATTAGACACTTAATTATCATGTTTGGTTGTCCATGTCCACGCGCCACGCCGTAAGCGATCACGACACGAACACGAACACGTCACGATCACAAAAAATGCGTGCCACAGATATTTATGGCACGCTTTGGATCCTTATGGGTTAGACGAATTAAAACGCAATCAATATGAAATACGAGTTTATGTTTTTTGTATCAGCAATAGTTTAATAAGCATTGTCAGATTGTGCCTCTCATATCTCAGACTTCTAAATTTTTATGATCATAACACTTTAAGAGATAATTGACTAGCTCCGTGGCGCAGCGGTCAACACGCCTGCCTGCGACACGGAGTGACCGGGTTCGATCCCCGGACAGGTCAAGATGGAAAATGATCTTTTTCAGATTGGCCTGGGTCTTGGATGTGTATCTATATATGTATTTGTTATAAAATATAGTATCGTTGATTTAGTATCCCATAACACAAGTCTCGAACTTACTTTGGGGCTAGCTCAATCTATGTGATTTGTCCGTATATATTTATAATTATATTGTAAAGTATAGCAATTAATTTTTGAAGTGAAAGTTCTTTAACAATGTTGTGCACTTTTTGGAATGGGTAAAAAACATGTAAACAATGTTAAACTCGCGTCAGGACACCTGAGACCGCCGGCGCGGCGTAGGAGAGTAAGTAATATCCCACTCTCTTTCTATCCCGCGGTGTTTTCGCTTGTGCCGGCACTCCTGGAGTGCAATCCGTTGTTTTTTATACTTTTAACGAGTTCTCTTAGACTTTCACGGTATGAAACATATCGGGCTATTTATCATAATTATTTCAATTCAGTTCTATAAACTATCACAAAGAAAGTGAAGAAATTGCGGGTGGGAGTAGGCAGCTGTCAAGGGCAGATATATATGTACTCTCTTCTTCGTTCGTTTCGTCCTTGTCTCTTGGATTCATTTCACTCTCACTATGAACTTAATCACGACACAGTACGCTCACGGTATTAGTTAAGGTGTTAGAAACATTTTGTAGCTGGTGGTTTTTGCATAAAGACTGGGTTCCGTGTGCTTGACAATATAAAATCGTCTTATCAAATACTCGCAAAATACAGTAATCACGGTTAATCCTAATATAAATATATTGGGACATATCACACAAATTAAGCTAGCCCCAATGTAAGTTGTGAACTTGTATGCTAACTCAACGATACTATATTTTATATTAGATACTTATATAGATAAACATCCAAGACCCAGGTCAATCTGAAAAATATCGTTTTCCATCATGACCTGACCGGGGATCGAACTCGGGCACCCTCGTGTCGCAGGCTGGCGTGTTGACCACTGCGCCATGGAACTCGCCTATCATCATCAGGTCTTTTTAGTCTCCACTGCAGGAGCATGACCCCCTCTGTGCTACCGGACCCATACTTGGCCAGAGCAGACAGAGGATTTGGCCTACACTCTCCTCGCTAGCCAGACGAATTGGGGAGGTCTCATTAATGTTTAGGAGCTTTGTTTAGCTTGTATTTCCTAAGTCGCCTCTTACGACCTCCACGGGAAGACTTGGAGTGGTCCTATTCTACTCTGCCGGAATCCACACGGCCTCACGGAACTATCCTGATATCTACATTTCGTACTTCAAAAGTGTAATATTGAAGTAAAACAAATAGTCTGAAAGCAGCCCGACCTTGGCCAGGCAGCCATTGAAACATGTCGTATACCGCAACACAGTCACACGTTCAAACATGTAAATAATACATCTTAATATAGAGTGCGCCCGCAGTTTTGTTATTACAATCAGATGAATTTACATTTTCATAAATAAATGCATCTCCCGCGCCGGTTAACGATGCCACATTCAATGTTTTTGCTGCGCATAAAGTGTATGAGTGGCTTTATTTAAATAAGGCACTGCTCTCGATGGTAAGGTCTTTTTAGTATTTTCTAAAAATGTTGGTGAATCATTTCAGAGCATAGTTATATATAGGGTGATTTTGAAGTCTCTGGAAATATTTTAATGCCGGAATCAGAATACTTTATTTCCCTCTCCCATAGAAATTTGACCTGCTCATCATTTCGAGTGTCACGGCCAGTCGAACATGACACCCTTAAATGGCAATACAAGCTAAACAAAGCGAGGAGAGTGTAGGCCAAATTCTCTGTCTGCTCTGGCCAAGTATGGCTCCGGTAGTACAGAGAGGGTCATGCTCCTGCAGTGGAGCCTAAAAAGACCTGATGATGATAGGTGAAAAATATATTTAAATAAGTCATAAATAAATGCATCTCCCATGCGCATGAAGTGTATGAGTGGCTTAATTTAAATAAGGCACTGCTCTCGATGGTAAGGTCTTTTGAGGTCTTTTAGCATACCTCGCACACTGTACAATACAAACCAACTTCTAGTCTATTCTAAAAATGTTGGTGAAGAATTTCAGAGTATTTATTGATTTTGAAGTCTCTGGAAATATTTTAATGACAGAATACTTTATTTCCCACTCCCATAGAAATTTGATCTGCTCATCTTTTCGAGTGTCACAGCCAATCGACCGTGTACACCCTTAAATGAATGAGACCTCTCCAACCCGTTTGGCCAGCGAGGAGAGTGTAGGCCAAATTCTCTGTCTGCTCTGGCCAAGTATGGCTCCGGTAGTACAGAGAGGGTCATGCTCCTGCAGTGGAGCCTAAAAAGACCTGATGATGATAGGTGAAAAATATATTTAAATAAGTCATAAATAAATGCATCTCCCATGCGCATGAAGTGTATGAGTGGCTTAATTTAAATAAGGCACTGCTCTCGATGGTAAGGTCTTTTGAGGTCTTTTAGCATACCTCGCACACTGTACAATACAAACCAACTTCTAGTCTATTCTAAAAATGTTGGTGAAGAATTTCAGAGTATTTATTGATTTTGAAGTCTCTGGAAATATTTTAATGACAGAATACTTTATTTCCCACTCCCATAGAAATTTGATCTGCTCATCTTTTCGAGTGTCACAGCCAATCGACCGTGTACACCCTTAAATGAATGAGACCTCTCCAACCCGTTTGGCCAGCGAGGAGAGTGTAGGCCAAATTCTCTGTCTGCTCTGGCCAAGTATGGCTCCGGTAGTACAGAGAGGGTCATGCTCCTGCAGTGGAGCCTAAAAAGACCTGATGATGATAGGTGAAAAATATATTTAAATAAGTCATAAATAAATGCATCTCCCGCGCCGGTTAACGATGCCACATTCAATGTTTTTGCTGCGCATAAAGTGTATGAGTGGCTTAATTTAAATAAGGCACTGCTCTCGATGGTAAGTTCTTTTGAGGTCTTTTAGCATACCTCGCACACTGTACAATACAAACCAACTTCTAGTCTATTCTAAAAATGTTGGTGAATCATTTCAGAACATTTTTTTTTTCTATTATTTATTGAACTAGTCATATATTGATTTTGAAGTCTCTGGAAATATTTTAATGACAGAATACTTTATTTCTCACTCCCATAGAAATTTGATCTGCTCATCATTTCGAGTGTCACAGCCAATCGACCGTGTACACCCTTAAATGAATGAGACCTCTCCAACCCGTTTGGCCAGCGAGGAGAGTGTAGGACAAATTCTCTGTCTGCTCTGGCCAAGTATGGCTCCGGTAGTACAGAGAGGGTCATGCTCCTGCAGTGGAGCCTAAAAAGACCTGATGATGATAGGTGAAAAATATATTTAAATAAGTCATAAATAAATGCATCTCCCGCGCCGGTTAACGATGCCACATTCAATGTTTTTGCTGCGCATAAAGTGTATGAGTGGCTTTATTTAAATAAGGCACTGCTCTCGATGGTAAGGTCTTTTGAGGCCTTTTAGCATACCTCGCACACTGTACAATACAAACCAAATTCTAATCTATACATATAATAAAACAGTAAAAATATTTTGTCTGTACAATTAGAATTTTTGACTGTAATGGATAGAGGGACATTTAAAAAGAATAATAGAAAGCAAAAAAAAATTTTTGGAATTTCTTGTCTGTCTGTCTGTCTGTCTGTCTGTCTGTCTGTCTGTCTGTCTGTATGTATGATCACGATTATCTCCGAAAATACTGAACCGATTTACTTCAAACTTTCACCAATTGCTTTGTTTTAACTCAGTTTAACATTTAAAGTTTGTTTCATCAAAATCGGTTCATTAAAAAAAAAGTTATCGTCATTTGAATGAACTTAAGGCATGAGTTTGCCTGCAAACATATAGCAAAAATAAAATAAAATAACAAGTGACTTATGAAAATTAAAATCCAAAGTCAATTAATCATCAATAAACGACAGCATTATACCTATCCATACTATCCATAGTAATCCATACTAATAAAAAAGGAGAAGCTGACTGACTGATATATCAACGCAGGGCCTAAACTATAAGGGTTAGGAACTTGAAATTTTGCATAGGGGTTTCTTTTTTATAACGTAGGGGAGCACTAAGAAAGGATTTTTGGAAATTCATCTCCTAAGGGGTAAAACGGGTTGCAAAGTTAGTATGAAACTTTGTCGTTTTTGAAGTTATTCGAATGAAATTCAGCATGAAGGTTCTTTACTGAAAGGTATGAAACACGAGTAAAATATTTTGCTCAAAAATCATCCCTTAAGGGGGTAAAATAGGGGTTCAAAGTAAGCATGAAACTTTGCCATTTTTGAAGTTAGTCGAATGAAATTCAGCATTAAGGTTCTTTACTGAAAGGCATGAAACACGAGTAAAATATTTTTCTCAATATCATCCCTTAGTGCAAAGTTAGTATGAAACTTTCCGTTTTTTAAGTTATTCAATTGAAATTCAATATTAAGGTGTTTCATTGAAAGTCATGAACTAAAATAATATATTCCGGGTAATTCTACTGTTCCTGAGAAATCGACACTTACGCGGGCGGAGCCGCGAGCCAAAGGCAAACCTGACTTATATATCAACGCACAACCGAAACTACTATGCCCAGAAACTTGAAATTTGGCACAGGGATTCTTTTTATGATGTAAATGAGCACTAAGAAAGGAATTTTACAATAACAGTAAGGTAAGTTTGTATGGACATTTTCTCATTTCTGGACGTTCTGGATTACAAATAAAAAGATGTATGTAGGTAAAACCGACGAAATTTTCGCCTGAAGGGAAAAAATAGGGGAGTAAAGTTAGTATGGATTTTTTTTCATTTCTAAATTTAGAAGTATGAAAATAAGTATATACGTTCTAGATTACAATAAAAAAAGATCTGTGTAGGTGAAATGTATAAAATTCCCCCCTTAAGGGATAAAAGGGAGGGGTGATGGTATGAAAATTTTCTCATTTCTGGACATAGAAGTATAAAAATAAGTATATATTTTTACATTACAATTAAAAAGATCTGTGTTGTTAAAATGGACGAAATTTCCCCTTGAAGGGGTAAAATAGGCGGGGTAAAGTTTGTATGGATTTTTTTTATTTACTTAGAAATATGACAATAAGAAGTTCTCCATTACAATAAAAAAATATCTGTGTACGTGAAATGGGCAAAATCCCATCCTTAAGGACTAAAGATCTATGCAGGTGAAATGTATTAAATTCCTCCTTAAGGGGAAAAAGCCGAGGGGGAGGGGTTTGTATGGACTTCTTATAATTTCTACTGTTCCCAAAGGAACGACATTAACGCGGGCGGAGCCGCGGGCAACAGCTAGTCTTTTCTAAAAATGTTGGTGAATCATTTCAGAGCATATATTGATTTTGAAGTCTCTGGAAATATTTTAATGACAGAATACTTCATTTCCCACTGCTATACAAATTTGACCTGCTCATCATTTTGATTGTCACGGCCAATCGACCATGTACACCTTTAAATGGCAATACAAGCTAAATAAAGCTCATAAACATCAATGAGACCTCTCCGACCCGTCTGGCCAGCGAGGAGAGTGTAGCCCAAATTCTCTGTCTGCTCTGGCCAAGTATGGCTCCGGAAATACAGAAAGGGTCCTGCTCCTGCAGTGGAGCCTAAAAAGACCTGATGATGATACGTGAAAAAATATTTAAATAAGTCATAAATAAATATATCTCCCGTACTGGTTAACGATGCCACATTCAATGTTTTTGCTGCGCATAAAGTGTATGAGTGGCTTAATTTAAATAAGGCACTGCTCTCGATGGTAAGGTCTTTTGAGGTCTTTTAGCATACCTCGCACATTGTACAATACAAGCCAACTTCTAGTCTTTTCTAAAAATGTTGGTGAATCATTTCACATCTTCCATGCTGGTTTGGGATAAAAGAAAAAACATAGAATATACCAGCTGCTTCTCTTCCCGCGCAGACCGTTAAAGCCGGCCGAGGCAATGGGTGAAAATCTAAGGAATCATGGTAATAGGCGATGCGGTTAGCAACCCATCACAATTTTGATTCTGTTTTCAATCTATACGCCCAACAACACACTAAACGTGGTCTTTGATTCTTATAGCCTTAGGCTCTGTCTACCCCGAAAGTATCATTCTTGTATCATTTCTCAACACATAGGTACAGGGTGATTTTGAACTCCTGGAATTATCTTAGGACGGAATCCGTCTGTCTGTCTGTTGTCTGTCACCAGGCTGTATCTCATGAACCGTGATAGCTAGACAGTTAAAATTTTTACAGATGATGTATATATGTTGCCGCTATAAAAACAAATACTAAAAAAATAGAATAAAATCAATATTTAAGGGGATCCCATACAACAGACATGATTTCTTGCCGTTTTTATAGATAGAAAATAAATAAATGAATATATACGGACAAATCACACAGATTGAGCTAGCCCCAAAGTAAGTTCGAGAATTGTGTTATGGGATACTAACTCAACGATACCATATTTTATAACAAATACATATATAGATAAACATCCAAGACCCAGGCTAATCTGAAAAAGATCATTTTCTATCTTGACCTGACCGGGGATCGAACCTGGGGCCCTCGTGTCGCAGCGGACTGTACCACAGAGCTCGCCAGATAATGGTACGGAACCCTTCGTGCTCGAGTCGGAATCGCACTTGGCTGTTTTTTTTTCCTTGCGGGTTCTATTCTACAAGGAGTTCCGATTCCGACATCAAGATGTTGTCAGGGAATAGGCTAGTTTGCTAAAAAAAATATAATTAGTCCGTCAGTTAGATATTCAAAAAATATTAGGCACGTATTTTTTGTTTTGTCGTTTAAACAAAAAATTATAAAGATAAAGCCCTTTCAAGTGCCGTGTGACGTCATAGTTTGCTACAATTTTTAGCAAACTTTGACGTCACAAGCCCCCACTCCTGAACTTTGACGCGCTTTATCTTTATTATTTATTGTTTATTTGACAAAAGAAAAAATACGTGTCCAATATTTTTTGATTATCTAACTGACGGACTAATTGTTATGTTATTATTACGACCCAGGAAACTAGCCTATTCAAAATCATATAATCCTGTATATATTACAGTATTTACATATTTTTTAATTCTGTGAAATTTCACACAGCGCCTCACGTGGCTTATGTGTTATCTAATGTAGTTAGATTAGTTCGTAGTATAGATGTAAATTAAAGGTTTTATGAGAACTATTATCTAAATTATGTTAAAATTTAGTATACTATTAGATTTTATGGATGTCGTTAAATATTTTATTGTGGTGCAGTTAGTGGTCTTTTGTTTATTGCGTTTATATTATTGGGTTATCAAAGGTAAGTAGTTACTTAGTATTACGTCATAACTTAGGAAATACAAGCTAAACAAAGCTCATAAACATTAATGAGACCTATCCAACCCGTCTGGTCAGTGAGGAGAGTGTAGGCCTAATTCTCTACCTGCTCTGACCAAGTATGGCTCCGGTAGTACAGAGAGGGTCATGCTCTTGCCTAAAAAGACCAGATGATGATAGGTGAAAAAAAAAAATTAAATAAGTCCTATAGTTTTTGAGTTTATCCATTACAATACAATTAATATAGACAATCAAAATAATACCTAATTATAATTATTAAATAAGTATGGAAGTATAGATCCAATGGTGGAGTATCAAACTCCACCATTGGATCGACTTCAATGATCCTATGCTCAGGCGATATGTCATCAACTTGTCTTTATTTACATTTTTCTCTTAATGTTTAGTATCTTGGCGAAAGAGCCTTTTGCGACATTTATAAAAAGAGTGGATATTATACAAGTCTGGTAAGCAATGCTGAACAGAATCAGGGCTCCCAAGAATCACTACTTGGGAAGAAAGTATCATAAGCTTCATTATTAAAGACACGAGAAAGTATTCAAGCATCATCATCATTTCGTTTAGGTGACACGGTCAATCGACCATGCATACACTGGTGTCAGAGTTCTTCGGAACCGCCTCTCGGACTCTGACGTGGTTCCTTTAACGACCACCAGATGGCAGCCGGGACCAACGGCTTAACGTGCCTTCCGAAGCACGGAATCATATTTATTATCAGATAATCAGGCAATTCAAGCCTGCAATGTCCTAACCAAACAGGAAACAACTAAACAAAGTTGCTTTCCGTGGGAATCGAACTCACGACCCAAGAGTCATCAGGCAAACGCCTTAACCACTGGACCACGGAGGCAGCTGGTCAATATTCTATCTCTATATTCACAACTTTTCGCAAAAGATTAACTCATATAGTATGGAACATACATACGCTTCATTTTGCCGCTATAGATTTTAAGAGCTGGTCTCTCAAATAAAGTTATTTGTATAAATTTAAACGTTTTCTTATGTATACAGTATTAAAGTGAACGCAATGGGTTCACGGAGACAATGCTCATGCATTGCAGGACCTTTCCGATACGAGCACAATTTACATTTGCAGTGAGCATTTGTGCAATCGACAAGCCATTTGCAGATATTACCCTTGCTAGTTGTAAAAATTAAAAAGTAAATAGACGTGAAACTTAGTTTTAGCGCTGCCCAGTGTTGAACGTCCGTTGACGAGATGGAGGTCGATGAGGAAGAGTACAGAGGAAGTAAACGCAATGGGTTCTAGAAGACAATACTCATGCATTGCAGGACCTCTTTGATACGAGCACCTTTTATATTGGCAGTGAGCATTAGTGCAATCGATAAGCCATTTGCAGTTATTACCCTGGCTATTTGTAAAAATTAAAAAGTAGATAAACGTGAAACTTTGATTAAGCACTAGCTTATCTTTAAGTACAGTGTTGAACTTCCGGTGGTGAGTTGGGTCACTGTCATTGAAAGATCGACAGGAAATGCTGATGCGTTGCCGACTGTTAAGATTACCTGTATTACCTTACCTGATTTTTTGTTCGTTAAGTTATAGTCCCAGTCAGAAGTATTGTATTATACGATTTTTCAGAAGCATGGGACGATTGATCACAACCAGCAGAAAGATAGGTGTCGAAGGATCAATAGCCTAGTTTTAAAACGACATAGGATATTTCATTTCGTTTCATATTCATATTTCTTTATTTCATAACAAACATACATTTGTGTTGAAAGTAAATTTAAATTTAACTTATATTAACAATTTTATGAGTTCTTAAACATATAATTAAAATAGTATTCAAATTTAATGAGTCAATAAAATTGAGAAAAGTCAAAGTAAATAAGCATGCTGTCAAATAATTAATAATGTCAATATTTATTACAAATTCAGGAATTGTTAAGATGTCATGAACTCCTCGATGCTATAATAACACTTGTCTAACAAAAAAGCTTTGAGTCTTTCTTTGAATTGTCTGTGATAAATAAGCAGCTTAAGGTCAACAGGCAATTTATTAAACAGCTTAATGGATTGAAAGTATGAGCAGAGTTGTACAATGTTTAAAGTTGGGACAGACTTCGCAACTAGGTCTTTCCTTCTAGTGCTTTCTCTTATTTGTCTGTCTTCTTCATTTTTATATTCGTGGATGTACTTGGCCAGAAACATTAATAGAACCAAAATATATAAGCTAGGCACAGTCAAAATATTTAAATCTATAAAATGCGATTTACACGAATCTTGCTGACATATACGCACCATAGTTCGGATTGCTCTCTTTTGTGATACGAAGGCTTTTTGAATATTATAGCAGTAACTGCCACCCCAGAATAATATACTGTAGCGTATTTTTGATTCTACAAGCGCATAATATACAATTTTTAAGTGTTCCAAGTTTATTTCATCGCGCAAGCTTCTTAAGACGTAACAAGCAGAACTTACACATTTTTGAATGTCACTTAGTTCAAGCTTCCAATTCAAGAGACTGTCTATATGTACTCCTAAGAACTTAACATTTTCAACGGATTTTACTTGTTCACCGTTTAATGTGATATTAAGAATTTCCTTACTTCTAGAAGTCGTACGAAAAAGCATGACATTTGTTTTGGATGTATTGACTTTAAGACCATTTGCAGAGAACCAGTCATTGAAATTATTGAGCGTCCTATTGACTGTATGATCCAGTTCTGTCATATCATCAGCAGATACAATCGCATTCGTATCGTCTGCAAAAACAACCATAGTAACATTTTTAGAAGTAGTGCTTGATACGTGGTCAATGAGATCATTCATAAAAATGAGGAAAAATAAAGGACCTAAAATGGAACCCTGTGGTACTCCTACTTTTACATTTTTTAGTGCTGAGCGGTGCTGGATTTCACAATTGTTACTATCATAGGCCTTTATCTCAACAAACCATTACCGGAAATAGATGTGCATGAAGTGAAACTTGCATTAGCTAGCATGAAGAACCGAAAAGCTGCAGGGCCAGACGATATACCAGCCGATCTATGGAAACGACTCTGGCTAACTAAACTGTTTAATACCATCTTAGTCACCACGCAAATCCCAAAATCATGGCGCCAAAGCTATTTGCTGCCATTTTACAAAAACAAAGGGGATGTAGCACAATGTGAAAACTATAGAGGCATAAAATTAACCTCACACACTCTAAAAATTTGGGAGCGGATCATAAATAAGCGCCTGTCTTCTATTACAAATGTGTCCCAAAATCAGTTTGACTTTACACCGTCCAGATCAACCACTGATGCTATTCAGGCAGTTAGAATCCTGATGGAAAAACACAGGATAAACAGAACAGATCTACATCTTGCCTTTATCGACCTCGAAAAGGCCTTTGACAGAGTGCCCCGCAAACTCGTGTGGCAGGGCCTTAGAGCGCAAAAAGTACCGGAGAGATATATATTAATAATTCAAGATATGTACAGCGGCAGCAGTACACAAGTCAAAACACCAGCAGGATTAAGTAACGCGTTCGAGGTCAAAGTGGGTGTCCATCAGGGATCTGCTTTAAGCCCTTTTTTATTTAACCTAGTTATGGATTATCTAACAAACCATATTCCAGCACCTTTACCGTGGACCATACTGTATGCCGACGATATAGCACTGGCGGCAAATACTGCAAAAGACCTGCAAGAAATGTTAAATACGTGGAAACACTCTTTAGAGAAGTACGGACTTCGAGTGAGCAGAAGTAAGACGGAGTACATGAAATGTCCCTTTAGCGGAAATGCAACTCCTGAAACCATATGTATTGGATCAACACCTATCCCCACTGTGAACAAGTTTAAATATCTGGGATCTATGCTCACGCCGGATGCCAATGTGGAGGCCGATGTTGCGCACCGTGTAAATGTAGCGTGGCAGAAATGGCGGTCGCTAACAGGAGCTCTGTGTGATACCCGTATGCCCATAAAAACAAAGGGTAAAGTATACAAGACAGCCGTCAGGCCAGCCTTACTGTACGGTTCCGAATGCTGGACAGTTAAGAAAACGCATGAACAGATGGCACATGTAAATGAAATGAAGATGTTGCGCTGGGCGGGTGGGGTGACCAGGATGGACAGAATTCGGAATGAATATATACGGGGGAGCTTTAAAGTCGCACCCATCACAGACAAAATGTCGGAAAATCGCCTGAGATGGTATGGCCATATCATGAGACGGGACGAAGACCATGTAGTAAAAATCGCATTAAGCTTGCCAGAACAAAGGAGAGGTAGAGGCCGTCCGCCATCGACCTGGTGGTCAAACATCGAAAGAGACCTTAAGAAAGCCCAATTGCCAAAACCGACAACCCAGGACAGATCAACCTGGCGCCGTAGAGTGAGGAGACCCGACCCCAGATAACGGGAACAGGGACGGAAGAAGAAGATAGGCCTTTATCTCAACAAACATTTGCCTGTTTGTTAAATATGACTGTAGGAGTCTTAAAGAATTCCCTCTGATTCCATAGTAAGAAAATTTGTGGAAAAGTAACTCATGGCTTACAGTGTCAAAAGCAGAACTTAAGTCTAAGAAGAGACCAGCCACTTTTTTATTGCAATTTAACATTGTGACTGTGTCTCGTACAAGTGTGTTAATTGCGTCTTTTGTTCCAATATTTGCCAGGTAACCAAACTGCCTTTCATTTAAAACGTTATTTGTTTTCAAATGCTTTAATAGTAACTTTTTTATAATCTTTTCAAAAATTTTTGAACAAGTAGTTAAAATAGAAATGGGCCTGAACATTTGAGGGTCTCGATTAGATCCTTTTTTATGTATTGGAATGACTTTTGCAATCTTAAATTGGTCTGGAAAGCTGCCATTTTCCATACACTTATTGTAAAAAGTACTTAGTGGGCCTGCCAAAACATCTATGTTATCCTTGATTACATTTATAGGTATGTCATCATATCCGCAAGAAGTTTTTTTTGCCATTTTATTGACAATATTTTTTATTTCATTTGGCGTAGTCGGCTCTAAAGTCATTAGATTAGAGATAAATTTAAAACTATTTAATAAATAGTCAATCGCTGTTTTAGAATTATTAGATGGCATGTTTGAACTTAAGTCAAATTGATTTGCAAATATGTCAGCTATTTTTTGTGGACAATCTATACGATTAGTGTCAATTTCTAAAGTAAGGTTACGATTTTTATCAGCACTGGCTTTATTTCTTTGTTTATTAACAATTTTCCACACGTCTTTACAAATATTTCGCGAGTTTTGTATTTCTGTTTGTGTTGCATTCTTTTTAGCATTTCTCATTACCTTTCTGTAAAGATTAATGTACCTTTTCTTATATGTTATTATGGATTTATCACTATTATTACCATTGCAAGCAAAGAGAAACCTTTTCATTTTACTAGAAACTTTGATACCTTTGGAAACCCATTTTAGATTTGCCCTAGTGTTAGATTTAATTAAAGTCTTTCTCTTTGGAAAACTAGAAACAAAAAGACAGTTAAAGCTTTTAATAAATGTGTTGATGGCCATAATATCCCATGATTTACTCAGAATTCCTTCTCTAAACCTACGATTGTTTTTTGTATTAAAGAACCTTCTGTAAACATATCTATTAGCCTTTTTAACTAAAGTTTCTTCTGTTTTTAAAGAACACAAAAGTCCTGCGTGTCCGTCGGCCAGTCCATTATGATCGACATTGCATAAAATTTCATTGTCAGCCGAAATATTCGTTAGCATATTATCCAAACACGAAGTAATTTGATTACGCATAAAAGTCGGAGTGTAAACAAGAGGTCTAAAATTGTAAGATGTCAAAAGATTTAGAAATTCATTACGTTGATTGTCGTCCGTCAAAAGATCTATATTAAAATCACCGCATATTATACATTTTTTGTTAAATAAGTGTTCCAATAGACTATTTAGTTTTTCCATAAAAACATCGAGATTTTTTTTGTCAGGAGTACTATAACAACAACAGATAATTATTTGGCTCATAACATCTTTAACAGCACAAATTTCGAAGCAATTAATTTCATACATGTCATTTATAAATGGCAAGTCATCACACAATCTATCCTTAGATACCATTATCATGCTACCACCACGCTTCTTATTTTTTCTGAAGTTACTTGATGCCACCTTATAATTAGTGAGATAAAACAATTCGACTTGTTGATTTACCAAGAAATGTTCAGTCATACATAGATAATGATATTTATTATTGAGATTATCAATATATAATTCAAGTTCATCTTTTTTGCTATTAAGTCCACATACATTTTGATGAAATATGTTCAGTTTTGGTACATCTTCAAGATCATAACATGTCAACTCTTCATTGTTATCGCTCACGAAAAAGAATGCTGCTGTCTTCTGAAGTGGCTTTCAAGGACACGTTGATATGTGTGTAGATATCATTTAAAATGCTTTCTAGCCCCTTTTCGTTGAGCTTTCCCGTGACCGCTGAGAACATGTTAAGTTCTAAGTTGAAGTTGGAATCTATATAGTGAGCATAATTGTGAGTAGTAGAGTCCAAGTTAAGCAGCATATTAAACGACTCCACTCTGCAGTTGTGCAACATTGCTCCGCAGATGTAAGTAGGTGAACATAGTACAGTATTTGTATGTTTAAGATTTAACAATTGTGTTCGAATATAGGAAACAATTTCCAGGTAGTTTCTTGCCGTCTTAAAATCCGCCTCACCAATCAGGATCACAACATAATCTCTCTTTGTAAATCCACTCACTTTTTCTTCTATGTTATTTAATAAATGTTTTATTTCACCTCCGGAAATAACATAATGACAGTCATCGAGATCTTTGGGAATGTCAGTATTACCAATTATATTCAGAAGTCTACAGTTACCATTACTACTTATAATACAAAGTTTATTCTTCTTAGTGCTCTTACTGGTTGAAGTCTTATCATTTTCTGTTTTATCTACGTTACAATTGGTTATGTTGGTGCCTAATTCATTAATTTTAATGTCATTTACGTTTTTTTATTAGTTTTTACTATTCTCGCTGCTTTTGTTGGCAAGGTATTTGATTTATTTTGCCTGTTTTCAGACTTGTCTTGACCTGCAAGTTTTGATTTTAATGTGGAGTTTTCCGATATTAGCTTTCTAATTTCATTTTCCGCTAAAAATATTTTTTCTTGAAGATCTAAAACTGTCTTCTCTAATAATTCGACTTTTGTTGCTTCAGAGTTACTTTCTATCTCATTATCCGAATCAAGCGACTCAAACGAATTTTCGATCGATACATTATATTTCGACGTATTTATGTTATCAACTGGTGACGAAGGTGAAGTACAGGTAATATGACCAGGTCGGTGCTTACTAGAGCTTTCATAGCATGATATGCATTTCCATACTAGTCTCTTTTCCGCTTCCATCAAATGAAATCTTCTTTCCGAGACATTGGCACATGGTAAGTGATAACATTTAGTGCACAATGAGCATAACAGGAATTGTCTGCCTTCTATAGTTAATTTACATTTGATGCAGCTTGGTGCCATTTTTTAATTAATAATTAAAAAAATAAAAGTCAAACAATATAAAAACAAAAAAATAATTTTGAAAATTTTTTCTTCGCCACTATTCCAAATGACAGTTAGAAGTGATGTTGAAATATCATTTCATACTTTCACGATGGTACATTCGGTAATGCTCGGAACGACATATCGGACGTACTCGTGATTGTCGGTCAGCTGAGTCACCCACAGGTGATGGTCGGTCGCCCGTACAATCAATGTTTCACTTCACAGTAAATTAACGATTTATTTTAAAACTGTTTTTGTATTTACACTTGTTTAACACTTTGAATTTGTTCACTTCTTATACAGTTTGAGGCACAGTATTATTGTCTTAATACTGATATCTTTTTTCACCACAATATTTACTTTTTACTACGTTTTAAGAAATTAAAAGTACAGAGCTACGATAAACTGATCCGCTCGGTCCGCGGGGTGGCGGGGGATATCAATATCTCTTCAAGTATAAATAAACCAATGAATCTGTGCTAGATCTCTGTTTTATTTTTATACAAATGCTGTAAAATATGAGTAATCAAGAATAATTTGGAGACTTTTAAGAGTCTTAACGAATACCTATAATAAATATTGAAAACAATCAATATTTCGTGAACTATACTTTTGTTAATCTCTCTATTTTGTGCTAATAGCAACTATTAACTAAGATTCTTAAAATTCTCTAAATTGTTCTTGATTACTCAGTCAAGAATAATTCGTAGAATTTTAAGAATCGTAACGAATACCTTTAATAAATATTGAAAACAATCAATAAATTCGTGAACTATACTTTTGTTAATCTCTCTATTTTGTGCTAATAGCAACTATTACGTTTACAACATATGTACACATAATGACTAAATTACATATTGGCGAAATTTCACCCATTGTTAAATCCCTATGTCTAATACCTTATTATTGACCACAATTACAAAGAGAAAATCAGAATGATCATGAAACGAATTAACCTATTGAGCAAAAAGATACAGAGACATATCATTTAGAGTTGTTCTCACGGATACTAAAAAATCGAGAACCAATTATACGGAACCTATTGAACTGACACGTAGGTATATTAATTCCAATAATGACCATTCGAATGAGGCTTCTTTCGTCACAGAACGTATAGAAAACATCAAATACATATAATTAGAGGCATCTATAAACTACGGTAATTGTGAACCGTCTTCTTTAATTATGAACACCGAAGGTCTGAGAATACTGCCTTGTGTAACACCAAAATTTATTTTGAAGGTGATGTGATCAATCAAGTACGATTGTTAGATTTTGCACTGCAGATTTGAGTGTCGTTTTGAGGCGGTAAAAGAAATTCCCCTGGAAAGAATATTATAGCCATTTTGCTTAGTTCTTTTTTATATCACGATAAAGATTTGCTGGATAATTTTATATAGAATCGTATAAAAATAATGTATAGATCGTGTCTGATTAAGAAAATATCTAATTTGATATTTAAGTTATGTTTTCCATAAAAATTAGGACACCTACGGAAAGCAACACGGATCAATAAGTGTAAACAAAAATAACAATACTTTTTTAAGTAGTCAGTCCTAGTTTTAGGTACAAATAACATTTTCCAAATCAGCAGTTTTCAAACATTTTTGGTAACGGACCCATTTTGGCAATCAAATTAATTCATGTTTATAGACCGTAAAGAATAAAATATAAAAGTCAATACATCATTCAAATGAATGCCTCAATATTGATAATTGCGGCCCAGGACATACGGGCGCACCGGTCGAAACTTTTCTTAAAACACTTTGGGCTTTTTGGCGTAAGGGCTTAGCCATTTCCGTATAGTTAGTGTGCTCCACGAAAGGGGCTCCTTCACAGACCACACTTTGAGAATGGCTGCCTTATAAATCAAACAGAAGCTAAAAAATAATGAGATAATATCATACTTATCACAAATAATAACCACGATGTTTAAAAAACGTCTACAAGTATTCAATGAAGGTATCTCACCAATACCTATAATTTCAACGTTATAATAATTTTTATTTCGATTCACCTATTAGCTTTTTAGATTTAGTAACTGTTGTACTACAACTTGTAATACACAAGGGCAGTATCTTGGTGTCACAGGTGTCAAGGCAAAGGTTGCTGTAGCCATATATTTCTGACAACCCAGTCACGATGGGAACTCGGAAATTTGACGCCGGACCAGAGGTCAGATTCGGATTATGATAAAATTAACACTTAGTAATTTTATGTTTCAAGTTTTAATTTTATTTGGAGACCGTTTGTCGTTAAATTATAATTAGATGGAATGCCGCCATTTATTTTACGATGATTGTTTTGTTTTTATTGGTTTAAAATTTTTTGCTAATTTTGATTATAACTTTACGATTTACCGTTGGGACCTCGTATTTTTTAGGATTATATCTTAACTGAAAATTTATCAAATATATACCAATGCTATATATTGAATAGCAAGGGGGATGTCACCAACTGAACAAGTGTACAAAATATCATAACCTTGCTAAGGGCTTCACAGATAGCAAAGAAGGATCAAAAGGTAAATTCCAGAGTCCCGGACGAGACACTCTTTCGTCAGGAAGTTCTCAGATTCCTAAATTATCATTGTTCTACGTACTTATTCCAAGACTTATTAAATATTAGATATTGTTGCCACTACAGACTGCACTTATCACGATTATTTTAAGATTTGTCGCATATATCTGAAACATTGCAACTGCCATCTTCACAGGCTGACTGTAAAGCTGCGGTGGACGTTGGAATTGTCAAATGTCTACCCTCTTTCACGTCCTATACTGCATAAGTTTTGACATACAATAGTGACGGTGTCTGCTCGACATTTGAACCCGATAACTTGCCTTGAAGCCATCTTCTGATATCAGATAAATCTTAAAAATAATCGTGGTGAGTCTCGTAGTAGCATTAATAGTAATTGTGACTGCAAAATCTAATAATAAAATTACTTATGTATTTTAATTAAACTCAAGTCTGAGAAGAGTATCGTTCGCATATTGTGTGCGTAAGAGCCATACATGTGCTAATACATTTCTTTCACCACATATTTCCACACACGACATTGTGCGCTCAAGATCACTCTCAATGAACCATTATTTGATATAAAAAGACGATGACGAACTCTGAATACGGTTATATTACTCTCGACCTTTTCGTATTTGTGTTTGCTTAAGGCCAAGTTCAGACGGTTACGACAATGATGGTCTGGAAACTTGGTCTTTATATTTAGTCCCTGTTTTATACAAATATTATGCATGTCACGTCTGCCTCGCGTACGAAGTAGACTGAACGAAATGTCACAAGAGCAAGGTGCACTTTAGCATACGTTATAATATTTCACTATTGAAATTATCTCACAGGGAAATTCTCTGAAAAATATCAATAACCGAACTAAAACGATCAACATCATCTCAATCCGTCTTCCGTCCACTACTAAATATATTGTTTTTATTTTGTTTTATTTATTTATTTATTAACTACTGAGCAAAGGCTTCTCCGCTTCCGGTCCTGTGTTGATACCTTCCAATAGCGCGATTTTGACTATATCGTCAACCCACCTCATCGGAGGACCAATGACCAGTTAATTTGTAGGGTATACCGAAAGTGAGTTTATCCACTATATATAGACTTTTTAGAGTAGTGCGTAAGAAAAGTTGTTCACATTGAAGAGGGCAACGCTTCTGGTATAGTATCTACGGATGAAAGAAGAACTTACGCACAGATATAAATAATAATGTGTATTTGTGCGAATGTGTTTATACCTACTTATGTGTATCAGTTACTGTGTCTCTTCCATGCTGGTCTGGGAGAAAAGAAAAACGTAGAATGTACCAGCTGCTTCTTTTCCCGCGCAGATCGTAAAAGCCGATCGAGGGAATGGGCAACATCTGAGAAATCATGCAATAGGCGATGCGGCTAGCAACCCATCACTATTTTGATTCCGCTTTCCACCCAATGCCCACCAACATGCTAAACGTAGCCTTCAGGTCTTATAGACCTAGGCTTTGTCTACCCCGTAAGGGGAAAAGACGTGATACTATGTATGTATGTTATTGCGTCAATAAACTTTTTCTCAGAATTATTGTATTTGGTATTTTAGAAAATGTCTTCATGTTAATGCGTTTGTGTGACTGCGTGGTTTGTTTTGCTTAGAAATAATCTGAGCCATTATAGTTATGTAGAATAAGGTTATTGCTCTACAATACAACTGATCGGTACCGTTCGCAGCGGCATCTAGGCTGCGGGAATAAATTATTCTCATCTTTGTCCTAGCCATTTCCCATTATTTGGGGTCGGCTCTCCTCGTCCTGCGGCGCCAGGACAGTCTGCCCTGAGTTGTCGAAACGTTGTTGGGAATAAATTATTATGACCTCAGATATACAGCGTGATTTTGAATCTCTGATCTATATTAAAATCTCGTAGTCAGAATCCCTCATGAAATACTGAATAAAAAACAACAAAAAATATTGTATTTCTCATAGAAATTCGCCCAGCTGATCGGTAACTTTGTGTCGGAGGTATTTTTTGTTGTAATTCTGTATTCTATTGGGGATTCTGATACCGCGATTTCAATATAGCTCAGGGGTTCAAAATCACGCTTTAAAAAACTGTAATAATACATTTTGTATCGATGTAGCATACGTACGTATCACAGGTATGTTCACTATCAATTGTTTAATATATTTACACTGACTTATATGTATAACTGGCTGTCCTGGCGAACTATATTTTGCTATTTTGTTTTTTTTTTAATATTTCTTATATAAGTTCAATTTAAATTAAGCGCAAATATTTTAAAGGCTGACTAACATAAACTAGAAAAATGCTTTAGAATAAAAATAAAAAAAATCGGCACGCTAGTTTTTGAGATATCTGGACCTAAACATTTAAAATAAAAATGAAAAAAAAAACACCCTGTGTACAAATAAATACTTTCTTGGCCAACAACTTTTTACTATTATCTACTATGGATACTAGGTCACTGACCTCGACGGTCAAAACAGCTGATTTATCGATTTTGAATAAAAAAAAATAATTATTTTGTATGAAAAAATAAGAAAAATATAGCGTGTCGATTTCTTAAAATTTGAAACTAAAGCGTTCTTTGACCTATGGAACCCAGCCCTTAAAATATTTGCGCTTAATTTAAATGGACTTGTATATTAATAGTCATACTGCTATTCGAGGCAAAAACGAAAAAATCAAAGATTATAAAAATCGATTCACCAGTTCTTTCTTTTTTTTTAACTATAATTTATTTAGCTAAAAAACAATTCAACTTAATATTAAACATAATTAATAACAACATAAAAATAAAAAATTATAAATAACTTACAAATAAAAAACTTCTTCCAACGCACCACATCGAGGCAAAGTACCCAAAATGCTGGCAGCATTTCCCGTTACCATTTACCCGTTCTTAAGTTATATTATGACTCATATAAGTGTTCCAAGAAATCCGAGTTTGTTTTATATATTAAGATTATATTTCTCACTCGGTATCACTTGTACGTTGATTATTGGATAAAACATAAGTCTTTTAGGCCACTTTTTTCTTATTGTTTATACGTTACGAAATAATAAAGCAAATCAGAAGTAGTTTTCGTTATTAAACATTATTTTTCGTATTGATGTAGAATATTATTGATTTGTAACTTTCTCAAATAACAGAGGCTAATCAATATATTTTAAACCTAATTTGTATTGAACTTCTCAGTGATTTCTAGACTTAAGTAATCCATACTATAATATTATAAATGTGAAAGTAACTCTGTCTGTCAGTTACCACTTCACCCTTCAACTTTTTCACCAATTGCGGTGAAATTTGATATAAAAGTAGTTTAAATCCCGGGAAACGATATAGAGTACCTTTCTAATCTACTACGAACGAAACGAAAAATCTACTGTTCCCGAGATATTTATATTAAAGGAATCTAAATTAGAAAGTCATAATGTCAAAGAGTAAATAAGTTAAAATCTAAAAGAAATCAAAGTAATTACTAAAAGAATTCAGATATTTATAAAGACTGATGATATGGCCTATATTTATCCTCTATCCATACCAACTAGAGCATACATTTTGAGTAGTTGCACAAGCTTCTTTTGTCATTGTATAATGATGTTCAATGTTTACGATGTTTTGTGGCGTGGAATGCACTGTGATTAGACTGTGTGCCATACAGAAATGGATTACGTTTGTAATCTCAAAACTAACGTAACTTTACCGTTACAGACAACTTTATCTCATCTCATTAAGGTTGAAATCAGGTTGAGATTGATTGCTATAAGTTGGTTTTTTATACGATTGTCTGATCGATGGTTTTGGTGACGGTACGTAGACTTAATGCTCGGGTTTCGGCCAGTAATTGATGGGGGAAAGTCTTATTCTGATTAATTGGCTTGCTTTGTACTACGCCTTTGGTTTTAGCTAAATCGTTTGACCTCGGTTAAGTGCACTCTGATCAAGTAAGTGGCGAGTAATTTGACAGTTCATGTCAAGTTTCTCGCCACTCATGGAATAGCCGATTTTATTTTTATTCAAAGCATAAACATGAAAACAAATTGGCTATCTGTAAACTCGGTTTTTGGACGATAATTTTACGTAACAACGGTGGAAGAGAGATAAATGCGACACAAACCGAACGCTTAGGCCGATCGTGATTCCTATTACTTGATCTGTACTTACCTGATCTACTAGTAGTCTGTAGCTTTTGCACATTAAGTAATAATATAAATATGACTAAAATAGATCCTTCAAAATGTGATTTGACGTGAAAAAGTGCCTGCAAAGGCCTATCTTCTGAATAAACGTTTTGATTTTGATTTTGATCCGCGGTCTCGCTTGCATACGAAACGTGACACTTTTTCGTGCTTTCATCGATTTATAAGAAATTATCACGTAAGTAAAATTGGTGATCAATCACTTGTGGTGCATTATGTATAGCAAGTCACTCACATGCTGTTTCATCGGGATAAGTATAAAATTTAAGTATTTTTATCTTCGTTATTATTGTTACTTTGCTGGTTCGAGCCGTTTGAGTACTTCCAATATGTACTGGACAAATGTGAACCAAGGTTCTATTGATAGAAAAGAGTAGATTAGTACTTAATGATGTTAAAGTGTGCTTACTTGAAAGCATAAAAACTATAGTGCCAATATACATGAATGACTTGCGTTTTTATATTTATGTCTGTGATTTCGAGAGTACTAATGTTAACTATTAGTTTTTTACTACATACAACCTCATTGGCAAATCCACAGATATATGATAAGCTAACAAAAAAAGCATGTTTGTTTGTGATCCATACTTTTTCATTAGTTCGAAGATTTTTTAAGAATAAGCACATTGAATTTGTGCAGTAATCACTCCAAGTTTTGATTAATCTAAATATAATCGCTTAACAGAATTCGATAAAGATTATCAACAAACGAAGAACATTAAAACATATTTTTAAAAATGTACGGAGATGGACGTAAGAACCGCTGATTTGCGAAACTCTTGTCAGAAAAAAAAACTGACAGAAAGTTTTGACACGGAGAGGCTGAAGTTTAACAGCTAATAAAATTATAGCCGATAGTAGGTACAATGAAATTTACCTTCAATATATTTATTGCTATAATTTTTAAAATATCTACTGTAGAAAGTACAATCGACATGAGAACGTACCACTTCAAACATATCTCCAACCATTTGACCTTACAAGAATGTCGGAGGCTCATTGCTTGTCTGCATTTCACATCTTACAACCTTCCAGCAGCTTCAGAAGCTAACAATATGTCGCTATGTAAAGACTTCGATTGCTTTAAAGCGCTTATAGATTGGAACAGCAAGAAAGAAGGAGGATACGGCAAATCTCATGAAATCATTGCACGTAGATTAAAACAAATAGGTAAGATTGAACTTGCATCTTGGGTTGGAATAGCTGTGTATCATGATTTAGCTAAAGACGTCAATGATAGTCTACTAAATGATATCTATCATACAACTGAAGGCTATTACAAATTCAAAGTGTATGAAGACAACGTTGAAGAAGAAGATTGGGCAACCTTAAATTCTATTACGTGGATGATATTCGCTTCAATATGTAGTGTTGCAGTAGTTACAATTTGTCGACGCTTACTTGGCAAATTGTTTCACGGAAGAAGTAAGAATTTAGTCGAAGAAGAAGAAATGAAGAATCTTTTAAGTCCAAGAGATGATGAGGAAGATAACGAAGATTTATTGGATGAACAAGCATATTTAGTTATCAGTAAATAAATACATACCTAATACGCAAAAATCTGATGTCTTTGGCATTTTTACCATCTGTAAGTATTTAAACACTGGTCAAACTTGCTTTAATAGCGATATTTCTTTATTTTTTTTTATGAATAAATTTATTTTTGATTCTTAAGTTATCGACAGACTCGATGAAGAATCACTCATGGCGGGATTGCTTCAGAGCCTCGAACACCTTCGATCATAGGCTGTCTGTGTGTCTTCTACAGGCTGCATTCATGCAGTGTGCATAGGAATTAAAGATATTTTTTCCTCTATTCGGATGACGTGGCATAGACATTCCATCCATCATCATCATCGTGCAGGTGACACGGTAATTCGACCATGCACACCCTGGTGTCAGAGTTCTTCGGAACCGCCTCTCGGCCTCTGAAGTGGGTCCTTAAACGACTACCAGATGGCAGCCGGGACCAACGGCTTAAGGTGCCGAAGCACGGAATCATCTTTATTATCAGACAATCAGGTGATTCAAGCCCGCTATGTCCTAACCAAACTGGAAACAACTAAACAAAGTATGCTTTTCGTGGGAATCGAACGCCCTGGGTCTACAGGCAAACGCCTTAACCACTGGACTACGGAAGTAGTTATGACAGGGAGTCCATCCATATGTGGTCGATATTCCGGCTACTCTAGATTAGCTTCCTCCTTTATTATGCGAAGCGCTAAGGAAGCAAAAAAAATATGCCGCTCCGTCTTAGGTATATACATAACTTCTGTTTGACTATGCTTCGCTGTTTCCCGATACGTACTATTTAGGGATTTTCAAGGCAATAGAGAATAGGCATTATTTGAGTTTGAGTGTACCACCCTAGGTCACATCGATGCTCCCATCAGGCAAGATAGGGATCAAATGCACTAAAGTCAACTATAACAAGAAAAATAATTTCAACGAGAAGAATTTTCCTTTACTCTTAGTTTTTCCCAAACATCAAAAAATTTATTATTTGCATTACATATTGCTCAGTGGCGTGCCATGGGAGAGACCTATGTCCAGCAGTGGACTAGTATAGGTTGATAATGATGATGATGATGATGATGATTACATATTAGGATTCTTGATACTTAAAATGGTGATCAAAATAATATGTCGTCATCACAACATTTAAGTCGTTAATCTATGTCAGGTTTTAAAGGCAAAATCTGACACCAATCTTGGCCACTTATACACATGAAAACAAAACAAACAGTATCTTTTTGATACCTAAAGCTTATACATATGTCTGGTTTTGATAAGGTTACGATTCGAATGGAGCGAGCATCGCCTGATGAAGTTAGGAGCAACTAATGAGGCTTATCACTGATGACGCGTGCGATTGCTTGGTGACTTGTTAGCGGAGGCACGAGATTTATCTTAAATAAGTAAATGGAGAAACATACTGGTAGGTAGCCAACGATGCCAGTCGATATATGAAATACAGAAATATACATTCGAGTTTCATAATGTTATATCAAAAATAACAAGTTTTTTCATAAAAAATAAAACTGCGTCTGCTCTTCTAGAAAGACTGCTCTATAGCCTTTGTCTCTCAGGATAGGGTAAGTATTCTTACAAATATCCATACGCCCAAAAACTTTGAGATGTTTAGAAGTAATGGTGGAATAAAGAAATTCGCATTCTAAAGAATTTTTGGGCGTTGTTTACCAAGTAAGAATATTATATATTGTAGTCAACACTTTAATGATTGGGGAATACAATTCCCTAAAAAAATTTGAATGAAACAAGGAAGAAAGAAATTCGTTTTCATTCAAACTGATTAATTTTTTCGTGCATTATAACCGCCTTTTAAAAAAGGAGGAGGTTCTCAATTCCGTTGAAAATTTCTTTAACTTTTTGTTACTCCGTCACATATGAATTGACTCACAAAATTATTTTTTTCGTTCGAAAGTTTTTATTTCTGATAGGTCCCATTAAAATTTCATTAAAATCGGTTCAGTAGTTTGATTGAAGTCGGTTTTTTCTATATGAAAGATTATACGAATATAAGGACTAAGTACATGATAATTAAATAATAAGGATATTACAATTCAAAAAAAAAAAAAAAAAAACAATATCAAAAAACATTGGCTGGAGTTGACATAAAGCCGATCCCAAATAGACAAAAGGCTAGGAAGAAGAATAATATCACACATAATAAATTGACTATAAAATAAAAATATATATTTTTAGATCGCTTACACAAAATGTCTATCAATATTAATAGAATCATGAATAAATTATCACTTTCATAAGTCAGTCTGATGTCAATATTAATTTGTATAAGCCGTATAATTTTTACGAAGGGATTATTTAATAAGCTGCTGATAGTATATGAGCTTTAAGCTTCATTACCATATGACCACACAAACTTGATTCTAGTAAGGGTTGGGAGACAATGAGTGTGTCAAACTTTTATGTAGGGTTTTGTTCAGTTGTCTTAGCCGTGATGATATAGGGCGGCAAACGAGCAAGCGGGTCACCTCGGTGATGCAGATTGCAGGACTTATTTGCATTAATAATTTGCGCTACTTAATTAGCAAACAATTCGTAAATCTTATTTATTTATCTCTGTTAGGCGGCTATTAAACCATCCTGAATTTAAGATCCGATGGGAGGGACGACGCTATACGTTACACACGATACGAGATATCTTCAATAGTATTGCACGTATAGCGGCGTCCCTCTCATCGGATCCGATTCAGGATGGTATAATACTAATACCCCCTTTAAGCAACTCCAAGCGCGATCCCCACTGGGATTGACCACAAGTGGCATAATAACATCCCGAACAACAAAAAAAAAATATTTTTGGAAGAGTTATGTGTTGAATTAAAAACTTTATCTCTCTTTTTCTACGACTGACAAATAAAAGTTTTAGCTTGGCTTCATTGTATATCCAATTTTTGTTGGAAGAGAGGAACTAATTTAACAGATTCATACCAATGGGTAAAATTGTTCAATATTTATCCATCATACTTTAATGTGAAACTGAAGTGGGTCGCCTGTTCTAAGTGTGCTTCCACCTTTAAGCTCGTAGTAAGAAACATCCGATAGTAGCCTCCGGGCCGAGTTTAAGCAAATAAATATTATTTCAGACGTAAACATAAAGCAAAAAGACAAATATGGCTTTGTCCTCTGCTGGATGATTTGTAAGCAACTTGTAGTGATGATGTCATAAATATTCATAACTAGCTTTTTCCCGCCATTTGTCCGTGTATATGTTATTCTGATGTACAAGTTATATCAAAAGTTTCATCAAAAGCCGTATAGAAGTTTTTTGTGTGAAGCAAAAAGCCAAATATGGCTTTGTCCTCTAAGCCGGATAAGATATAGATGAAATATTGCTGATGGGTTTTAGTTTTCTATGTATTAGTTTCTTAAATACGCGTTTGCGTTATTTGTAATAAGATTTTTTCATGCTGTGGAAATAAGTTTAGTTTTTAATAATATAGCTATACTTTTAGTATATTAAAAAGGTTAAGATTTTTTAGATATGGTTGTATAGGTTGTAATACTACTATAATGACATGCTTTACTAGAAAAAAGCATAATTATGTCAGATATTTGGCAATTTTAGTCTGTTTACAACATAATAAGAAAATGAAATTAATAAAAAGATGAAATTGAGATTAAACTGTATACTCATCGCTTTAATTTTACAAATTCTTCCAACAGAGAGTAAGATCGTCATGAGAACGTATCATTTCAAGCATATCTCCGACCATTTGACCCCACAAGAATGTCAGAGACTCATCGTTTGTCCGGATTTTACATCTCACAACCTTACAGCAGCTTCAGAAAGTAACAATATTTCAATAAGTGAGGACTTCGACTGCTTTAAAGCGCTTGTTGATTGGAATAGCGGGAAAGAAAAATGGGGAGATTATAGTAAATTTCACGAAATTATTGAGCGCGGATTAAATCAAATAGGAAAGGTTGATATTGCTAAATGGCTGGCAGTAAATCTGTATAATGATTTAGCAAAAGGTGGAAATGGCTGTCTACTATATGATTCTTGTTCTAAAACGATAAATGAAGATGAAGATATAAAAGAGTACTTCAAACATAACGTTTATGACGACAACCTTGAAGAAGATGATTTGACTTCATTTGAATCTATGTGGATGCAATATTTGTAATATGCAGTCCTGTAGTACGCAATTTTATCGAAAAAAATTTGGGATGTTTAAGAAGAAATTAGAAATGCGTTCAATCAAGAACATTACAGATATTTCTTATTAAACTAAAAAAAGTGAACCTTGAGAGTATTATCTTTCACTAAAAAGAAACATCAAAGAAACACTTGGCCTATCTTTTTGTTCTTCTGCTTTCTCTAAGAGAATTCCCGTCTGATGATATCAGACGGGATAAAAATACGACGATGATAAAAATACATTTTCTGGATGTGTATTAAATTTTGAATTTGAAATGTTGTTGCCATAGATTTGTTGTCTATCCGTTCGTCACAGGCCTATATTTTTTTACCGTTATAGACCCTTAAAATTTTCATTACTGCTCGTGTGACAATTTTAAATAAAAAGTGTAACACACAGTAATTCGTTTGTTTTGGCATGAACACCTTTGGGTGGGAATCCGATTTTGTTGACCAAGCGAGCGAAGCGAGCGAAGCGTCTCAGTTTCCACTGGCCCAAAATTCTTTTGTCCGTCTGTCTGTCTGTCTGTCTGTCTGTCTGTCTGTCTGTCTGTCTGTCTGTCTGTTCTCGCCTACAGGTCGCATTTCGTAACCGATTCTCATGAAATTTTGTGAGCAGGTTTGGTAATTATATAGAATTTTTTTGTCGTGCCAGTTTTTAGAAATTTTAAAAAATGGCGGATATATGGGGTTCCGAAACTTAAAAAAACTCATAGCACAGCTATTTGAAAATAAAATCAAAAATGTCATTAGACTTTTTGTTATTCTCATTAAGACGCAACTTTTTTGTCTGAACAACTTTTTTATACGATAAACTTGAACGTGTTTATAGTCGGCAATTTGCCCAAAAGTTGTCTGAAATCGATTTTCTGTATATTTATAAAAGAAGTTGAAGTACGTGAAGTGGAGAGGGAGTAAAATTGAACAACTTTCCCTAAGGAACAAAAAATCAAAATATGAAAAATATTTTTTGGCTTAAAGCATGATACTGCGTATTACTTTTATAATTGAAAACACTGAATAAACGTAGAATCCTGAAATAAAAATTAAAAATAAATAAAAAAAGATTCACATGCTATCCTGTGACTTGAACCCGGGTCTTATAGATGCCGGCCACTTCTAAACGTAAAGTTCGCATGTTTGTCTGCCATAATAGCAATTGAAAATTAGCGTCCTATTAAAATTTTGATATTAAAATTTTGACCAATTGGTAACATAACAACCATGAAACCGGGTAAGTACTTAAACTTTTCCTCCTATTCACCCATGCCAAGTTCGCTATTCCGATATTTCCGATCTTGAAGAGGATCACTCCAACTTAGTTAATGTGTAAAAAAAATCATACTAAACATGGTGCTGAAGGGCCGTGTTTCCATACAAGAGTAGTCCCCTGATTCCTCGCCGGATAGTACTACCTAATAGAATAATGATTTTTTACAAAAAAAATCCGTATGTTAAAATTTTGTGTGTGTTGCGAATTTCCGTTGTGTTCAAACATCAAGAAAACAAATTTGGGCAATTATATAAGAAAAAGAAACGCAGAAACACAGCCATAGCTTATTTTAAATTTTTAATGTAAAAAGAAATTAAATCGGTTAAGTTTTGGAGAAGAAATCAGACTACGAAGCGTTAATTTTGTGTAATTTTTATAAGTATTTTCCGGCCGAGCTGCAGTTATCTCTATCGCACTCTGCGGGGTTTGTTTGGGACGCGGCGCGACTGCAATAGATATAATAAATATCTATTTTTCAATTCTCTCGCTTAGTGTTTCCTCTTAAAAAAGGGTCTAGTCGGGTCTTCTGGTAAAGGGAATGTAGGTTTAAATTTCCGTTTCCTCTGGTACCTAATTAAGAGCAGCGGGGATTGGGAAATAATAACTGAAGGAAATCATTCTTTAGTCAATTAGCATATCAGTAACAGATATATTTTAGAGCACTGAAGGGCAAATGTGGATGTTGGTTGTTAGGGCTCGCGAGGTCTACTGTTCTCGCAGAACCACTAGTATTATAATTTGGCTATTTATCCAGAAACTAGCTTTTGCTCGCGGCTCCTCCCACGTCGATGTCGCTCCCTTGGGAACATTAGATTTTTCCGGAATAAGAGGTACCCTATTTTCTTCCCCGGGCTTCAAACTACCTCTATATCAAATTTCATCCTATAGTTGAAGTGTGAAGTGGTAACAGACACAGTTATTTTCGCATTTATAATACGAGTATGGATAGTATGGATATTCAGTGTTGGACTTAATAAATGGTCGTATCAAAGTTTACAGTGATTAGATAGCATGGTTAACTATAAAACTAGTGGCTCCAATCTGGTATACCCCGCGAGTCTTATCACAGATACCAAATACACAGAACTACAATGGCCCTAATGTTTGGGTCAATTCCGCCATTTCTAAAAGCATCCTATAACTGAATCGACAAAATGTGACTATGTAATTGTTGAATTTGCTTTGATTAATCCTTATCCTTATCCCTACTAATATTATAAATGCAAAAGTGAGTTTGTTTGTATGTTTGTTTGTTTGTTTATTTGTTTGTTTGTGACGCTTTCACGCCGTAACTACTGAACCGATCATCATGAAATTTTGCATACAAGTTCTCTGGAGTACGGAGAAGGACATAGGCTACCTTTTATCCCGGGAAAAAGTACTATTCCCGTGGGATCGTCATTAACGCGGGCGGAGCCGCGGGCGAACGTTAGTAAATAATATTTTTAATGAGTATAATCGGTTGAGTATAATGCGGCCTGTAGAGGAAAATAGTTGGACATACAAAAGAAGCCCAAGCTGAAACAGAAACGCCTTACTCACGCTTCCAGCTAACTCGGTCAACAATTTCAATAATATTTTTTGACGTGATAAAGTCATAACTCTATGAACGACGGTTGCACGCACGAATAAGTGTCACGTTCCATGTGCAAGCGAGAGCGCGGAACGAGTGATAGAGAGGGACGATCGGCTTAAGGCTTGCGACGCATCTATCCCTTTGCCACCATTACAACGTAAAATTATCGTCCGTAAACCGACTTAACAGATAGCCATTTTTTTATTAAATATATCTAATGTGAGAGACATTGTTTAAATATGTCAGAGCGAATGAGGATCGACGCGTCTCGATTATCGTTCGCCCTGAGGAAGACCTCCAGATGAGGTCGAAACATGTCGGCCAGTAGATGACTTCGTACAGTCAGGGACAGAGATACCTGACCAGGCCCTCTACTTATATCTTGAATATTCACTTATACTATAAATAATAATAACATAAAAATGTAAAACAGGAAGATTTTAATAAAGTCTTTCATAATATAAATTTTTCATGTTATTATTATTTACAGTTTAATACAAAATTCAAGATATAAGTAAAGGGCCTGGTCAGGTATCTCTGTCCCTGACTGTACGTGAGTAACCCGTGGATACGTATTTTAATCATAATGACTCTTGTAAATTGTATTGAAAAAAATTGGCTATTCATTTTGAAATTGATCAGTTCGTATAATAAACATAATAATCTTCCGAAATAGATAGACATGTTTGATACTAAAACTGACATTTGTATTCAAAATCTTTGCTAAAATGTCTCCAGTCCACTCACGCACGTGCACTCCCGTTATTAATAGCTCTCAGTAACAACTTAGTGGCAACATTTATTATTTTCCGATGTGTTACTTTATTGGACGTGTATTGAAAGGCATAAAAGGTTGAACATTATTTTACTGGATTTATGACAATAGCTTTGTTAGAACGCATTACAATCGTGTAGTTTAAGGATTCTGTTTTAATAAACACTACATACCAATATAATATTAGTTTTTATGATAGATAACACTGTGATACAAGGTGGGCTGATGATTTGACGGCATATGATAGAGACTAGCGATCTATCGCACCTAATAGAGACCAATGGCGCACAAGTGGAGAGGCCTTTGCCCAACAGTGGGAAAGCGTAGGCTGATAAAAAAACACTAATGTGAACACACAAACTAATGTGAAAAAAAACAAAAATGCAATTTTTAGACGGATGTAAATATGTAAAAGTACACAAAAGTTAAAAGGCTCGTCTGAACAATTTTTTAAGTATATAGAGTTTTTGAGACCACTGGTGTTTGGGGGACTGAGGCACGTGTATTCATTTAAAAATTGGGGTGTAGACTGTCGGAGAAAGTAAAGGACAACCGCTCCTTATCGTCTCTGTCTCAACAGATTTCAATAGCTATTCAGCTTGGTAATGTAGCCAGTATAATGGGAACATTTGAGCCCGGTACGATAAAAGGTGGTCTTTAAGACTAATATTTTGACGAAGCATGTTGCGGATACACTCCTGTAACTATTTTGATGAAGCGTGTTGTAGATACACTCCTGTAACTATATATATATATAGAAGTTATAAAAACTGTTATAAAAATAACAGGATGTATATAAGTACAAAAATAGTATAAGAATGATAAACCACTAGTGCTCTTAATAACTACGTATAGCCTCACTAAGAAGGTAGTTTTGGACAGGAAACTTATAATAAATTGGTAAACATCGAATTTACTGTTATCTGTAAAACAGCTTAATATATTACACACCCACGTGTTTATCATAAATAGGGTAGACAGAGCCTTAGGTTATAAACCAGTTGACGGACATGTACAAGGAAAGATTTAATAATTTTTATGTATAATCCAAATGTAAAAATAAAATGCGTTGTTTATTATATTATATATTTTTATGCGTTTCAATATGAACACCATTTATAATTTTACTATGTTTTACTCCACCTAGAGTGGGTGGTTCTGGATTAGACTAATCTTAATTTATGGGCGCTAGTCTGTAGTAAGTTGTTTAATAATTTACACCATAGACTTAAAGTGCGTAGAGGAACAAGATTAATGGTATAATTTTCATGTTATCGTCGGTGAAAGTGAATAAACGTTTTTAGATCATATGGATCATTTATCATAATGTTCATAAGGTTTGTACTTGTTTGTTTTAATTAGATGTAGAATGTTTTATTTATATCATAAAATATTTTACAACTTATTTAGATTTTAACACCTAATGTCCACCAACATTTTAATCGTGGTTTTAGGTCTTAAAGACCTGGGCGCTGTCTACCCAACAAGAGAAAAAGATGTAATAGTATGTATGTATGTATGTATGAAATGATTTTTTTGTCTGAATTAAAGTAATTTTTCTTCCTTATAAAAGGTGTTATAAATTGAAAATATATATTTTTACTATGTCTCTTGGACGGCTAAGGATTCCTACGATGCGTCCAAACCTGTTGAAGAATTGAGAAATTATGGTGGAATAATGAAATAAACATATACACTATGTAAAGAAAACCCTGTCAGATCCCTGAAGGGGTGATTCAGCCCGTCATATGAACAACTTTTTCTATGGGACCAATGCTGGGAAAGTACACACTCGTCTAGCTAGTCCAGTAATTATAATCAAATTTTGAGATGTTATGTGTTGGGAAGGGTTTCAAGGTCAAATTTTCGGTCTGTTTAGCATTAGATTTATAGTTAATAAATTAAGCTATTTGATTGGCAATTTATAGCACTAACAGCTTCCAATAATTATAATTTTGTAAGCGAATGAGCACTCTCGTTATTCGTTATGCAATTATCAATGTCGTATGTAGCACAAAACGAGATAATTCACTGTTACGGCCTCTCGTGAAAGGGGGGCCCTAGTATCCAAACCCATTCGTCGCCACTTGAGCGATTTATGGGTGAAATTTATGTATTGAATGTACTTGATGTCATAAAAACATAACGATTTATGCCTTAACTACTGAACTTACCATGAAGTTTGCATGCACAGCTGGAGTACGGAGAATTCATAATATAACTTTAATCCCGGAAAAAATAGGTCCCCTTTTAAGCTTTTAAATAGTCTGTGTTAGGAGAATCTGCTTTTCCTTAACTAAAGATACATAATCTTAACAAAAGTATTAAATAAACAAAAATATATAAATGTAGATAAATAATATAGACGTATAGATGTAGATGTACCTATTTTATTATGAAATATAGAATCGTCGAGTAAGTATTCTACCACACAAGTTCACATGTAGTGTGGGGCTAGCTTAATCTGTGTGATTTATCCCTATACTTTTTTTTTTACTAAATTTTGGATTAGGCATTTGTCTCCCATTTCACCTGATGGTAAGTGACGATGAAGACTAGGATGTTACATGCCTATCCAAAAGATACCCATTTATTCTACTTTTGAATATCCCGGGAACAGTCCCGGTATATTCAAATTTCCCGTGTCTATATTCCCAGATAAGTACAGACTTGTCTGGGAATATAGACGCGGGCAGTTCATTCCACACCTTAGCTACTCGAACCAAAAAGGAACTGCCAAAGCGTTTGATTCGATTCTTTGGTATTCCAATGATAAAAGGGTGAAATGTCTATCTGCGCCTCGTAGTCCGATGGAGGAATGGTGAGGGTTCAACTAGCTCAAAGAGCGCTTTCGCACACTTTCCAAAATAAATCCATATATTTATTAGATCTGGCCCCTCAATCAAATTTACTTCGGGCTGCGCGCTTGCTAAATCCAGTGCCAGCAATACTGCATACTGAAACTGAAATTAACTTGCCATTCCGCTCTTTATGGGTCAAAATAAACGTCAGTATTCCTTGTCTACGTTATTATTACGCCTATAAATTCTTAATGCTGTACTGTATTACGGCCAAAATATCTATAAACATTGTTATATGGCTATAGGAAATGTGGGCCAGTCACTGGTTAATATAAACTGTCCTTGTTATGTTCTTGATTTATGGAAGGTAATAGTATTATAAAGATCCAAATGCGTCGATATAAAAAGGTTTTGTAACAGGCTTTTAGTGTTTGTTGACTATAGGGATTTTGCAAAAGAAGCATTATGACTAAGAGATGTTTTACGCATTTTACGAAAGATACATTTTGTAACTGAGCCTCTGAGCCTTTCGATGGCTTCCGTTTTCCACATACACACCCTTCAACATACTAACTCGGCTAGCTCCGTTTCGCAGCGGTTAACACGCCAGCTTGCGACACGAGAGTGCCCGGGTTCGATCCCCAGGTCAAGATGGAAAATGATCTTTTTCAGACCTGGGTCTTGGATGTTTATCTATATATGTATTTGTTATAAAATATAGTATCTTTGAGTTAGTATCCCATAACACAAGTCTCGCTTATATAACTTACTTCGGGGCTTGCTCAATCTGTGTGATTAGTCCGTATATATTTATTTATTTACTAAATGTGTCATATATTCATATATATTCAGGTCCTTTTTAGTCTCCACTGCAGGAGTACGACCCTCTCTGTACTACTAGGGCCATACTTGGCCAGAGCAGCCAAAGGACTTGGCCTACACTCTCCACGCTGGCCAGACGGGTTGGAGAGGTCTCTTAGATGTTTATAAGCTTTGTTTAGCTTGAATTTCCTAAGTCGCCTTCTACGACATCCACGGGAAGACTTGGAGTCAAACGAGTTTGTGTCAGGCTTGTCTCATTTCCCGTGTAGGTATCGAAAACCTCAGTTGAAAACATACCTACGCGCGGCGACACCTTCGAACGTGAAAACCGAACAAATCCGGTAGGAACGACGCGCGTTTGGTCATATGTGTTCACCGACTTCAACGAATAATTAATCGTATGTTCAGAGCTATTATAGATATAGAGCTATATAAGTATAAAATTGGCCCGCTGTAGGAAGATGCTAGGTTTCTTTCGGCGTATTCTTCTTAGCAGTTGTCATTCCGAAACGTCAGTAGTGTTTTGATTTTGCAAATATAAAAACAAAAATATAACGTTTAAAAAGAAACATGATATCCAAATTTGAATAAATTTTCATTTCATTTCATAACTCTTATTAAATTATGAAATAATATGCCACATACCCTGTCCATTTAAACTCCGTCCGCGTCTATTTTTTCACTGTATATTATTTCTTTTTCTAATAGTAAGTATAACCTACTTGCTTACATTTCTCAACGGAACTTTTTTAATCACATCAGGGTCAACAAGTTACTTTTCTGCAACGTATCTATGTAATTTGATTTTATCAGTCAAAAATATAACTTTTATCTTACCATATCAAAAGTATATAAATCAAAATTACTAGTTAAAAGCAATATAAGTTTATTACAAAATGCTTAATAACCTACCTTGGTGTTATAGCGCAATTAAAAACAATATCGATAAATAGACCTAATGAAAATAAATTCATAACATGTATTTTGACACGTTAAGATAGATGTTAATAGTAAAGTATTTTGTTTATTAAACTATTAATCCATTAAGGATAAAGGTAAATTGTAACGTGGGAACGTGGGACCATTTGGAATTTAGCTTTTTGACCGATATTAGAAACAAGCTGAGAAAAGAAATTGATATTAACCGAACACTACACGGCTATAGCCGTTATAACAATAAAATTTCTATTGTATCTCTTTTAGTGTCCAGCTGCCATCTGGTAGTCGTTAAAGGGTTCCTCTGATAATGAAGATGATTCTGTGCTTCGGAAAGCACGTTAAGCCGTTGGTCCCGGCTGCCATCTGTGGTAGTCGTTAAAGGAACCACGTCAGAGGCCTAGAGGCGGTTCCGATTAACTCTGACACCAGGGTGTGCATGGTCGATTAACCGTGACACCTACACGAAATGATGATGAGTGTCCTGCAAAGTGTTAAACAAAACACATAATAAAAAGACAGACTTACACATTAAATAACTCTTTTTGATGTGATAACGACTTTTGAATCGATTAGCGGCTGCACGCACGAAAAATTATCACGTTCCGTGTGCAAGTGAGAGCGCGGTACAAGCGATAGAGAGGTACGATCGGCCTAAGTGTTCGACCTCAGAACAAGGATAAAATTCTACTTACAGGCAACCATTTCTGGCCAGTGAGGGTACTGGCCAAAATGACATAAGAAAAAGAAAGACTAAACTTGAAAGTCAGACGACTTCTGAGGATGACTTTTTACATTCGACATGCATTATTCGGAATCTTTCGGAATAGACAGGAAAAAACATATATTTAAAAAAAAAAAACTGATCTCTCATGTCATCATCTCTTCCATGGGTAAAATCTGAGGAATCATCTTATAGATAGGCGATGCGGCTAGCAACCCAGTACTATTTTGATTCCGTTTTCCACCCCAACATGCTAAACGTGGCCTTCAGGCTCTGTCTACCCCGGAAGGGAAAAAGACGTGATACTATGTAGGTATGTTTAAAAAAATGGGAAAAAGATCAATGGAAGAATATGAGGCAAGACTCCCCATCTTTAAGTAACGTAAGTTCCTTTAAACGGATATGTGACGTTTGTTTTTTTAACTGCAAATACCTACTAAAGATTTTGTATTTTTGATATGATAACGTTTTATATATCGACGAGCACCGGCTATACGAACGAAAAAAATGTCACGTTACGTCATCATTATCATGATAATCACCATCATCACCACTCTCTTCCATCGTCCGTAAACCGACTTTAAAAAATGTTTTGATAGGATACAAAAAAACTTTGCCAAAAAATATATTCAGTAGTGTTACCAGCTTTCGAATCAAGACAGAAAGGAAGCCGGTTGTAAAATATATGCCAACCATAATTACAGCATACACGCTGTCATTAAAGCGGACCCTGGGCTCCAACGCGTAACATTTGAGGATGCAGCCGGGTAAGCATTCAGATGCAATTAATCAGGTGGGGGTGCAATACTTAACTGCCTATCTAATGGTCATCAGGCAATATGAGAGTTTGGTGTCTCTACAAGCCTTGCGCACACAGGCAACGCCCAAAGCCGAAGTCCGTCCCTCTTGGGGGCCCTTTGGTGATGTTGTCTGTATAGGCTGAGGGCACTCTGCCCTCGCCTCAAACGCCCGGTGAAGTAACGAAAGCTCACTTGGAGCTAGCTACATGGTCCTTCCGATAAAAAAAAAAGTTGCAGGTGTGGCATAGGGTACGTACTCCCAGTCCCCCGAGTGGTTATTTGCTTTTCCCTCATTCGTCCGAGTGAGTAGTATCTCAATATCTTTCATACCCTACCCAAATCCAAGGAATTCCTATCCTTCCCCAGCTTAAAAATGCTTGCGTCGTCGGCAGCAGTAGAAGAAGCCAAAAATACTGCGCCCGCCAACCCGCCTGCCAAGCGTGGTGAAATGGCAATATCCTCCCAGGGAACGAGGAATCCTTGGGAGAGGCCCTTGTCCAGCAGTGGACTTTTTGTGGCTGTAATTATGATGAATTATTACATAAATGTGATCTGAATATAATGCCTAATGCACTCGCTTTTAAAATGGGCTCCTGACGAATCCGAAACAATAGTCGGCAATCCCGACGAAATAGCACGCGAGTGACCCGTTTTTAGGGTTCAGTACCCAAAGGGTAAAAACGGGACCCTATTAATTTCGCTCCGCTGTCCGTCTATCTGTCTGTCTGTCCGTCTGTCACCAGGCTGTATCTCATGAACCATGATAATTAGACAGTTGAAATTTTCAAAGATTATGTATTTCTGTTGCTGCTATAACAAAAAATACAAAAAAATTGAATAAAATAAATATTTAAGGGGGCTCCCATACAACAACAAATGGTGATGTTTTTTTGCTTGTTTTTGCTCGATATTGATAACGGAAACAGGTAGACGCTTGAAATATTCACAGAATATTTAGTTTTTTTATTCACTTTAAAAATTAATAGTTAAATAAAAATAAAATAGATATTCAAGACATACAACAGACATGATTTTTTGCCGTGTTTATAGATAACGGTACGGAACCCTTCGTGCGCGAGTCCGACTCGCACTTGGCCGGTTTTAGTACATAATGTCTATATCTCACATTAGTTTCAATGATATAAGTGATCTGAATAGGTCTTTTAGTAGACTATAAGAAAAATAGGTAAATAGTTAGCTCAGACTCAGACACATGTGATTTCAATGTAGCAACATAACCTATAAAAATATAATTATAGAGTCGCAATCACTTGGAAAGTTAATGAATGCGCATCCTAAATAATATTCATAATGCGAGTGATCCCTGATCTTTAGCGTTCAATCTTCTATTAAAATTTTGAGTAACGTCACTAAAATTTTCATATTTGGCGAGTGATTGTGCGAGTGCATTGAATATTGCAGATTAGTAACAGCTTTGAGTTACTTAACATAAACTACTTAAACCCTTGAATGTGTTTCTTTTTATTTTTTTCGTGTGTAATATTGGCCTATAGTTCAGATTTTAAAAACGCTTTAACCGTCTATTAATCGGCTTTATCCGACGTTCGCGGTCAAAGGGTTAAGGGTTAAGCTACAACTGGCCACACGGAATCGCACTTTTCTAACAATCCTCGAACCGGCCCGATAATGGACAAGAAATTGCGTTTCTATATAATATTCTTGGAAGCATAATAAATCGTAAGTCTACTAATATTATAAAGAGGAAAGATTTAATTATTTGTTTGAATTAAACAGGCTCCGAAACTACTAGACCGATTGGATTTTTTTCATCAATATAATCCTACATTATTCCTGATGAACATAGGCTATAGATTAAATATTTATATTTATGCGAAGCTGGAATGAGCAGCAAGTATTTTATAATAAAAACGTGAAACTCAGACGAGCGTCAAATATGAGTCAATTTTGATTTCTAATTGATTCAGATTATTTCATAAATTGAATTAAATTTTTAAATTTATTCATTGTATTTTTTATCATCAATAAGTTACTCGTAACATTAGTTATGTGCAGATTGTAAACTGATTATTAGGTATAGTTATCTTAGGCAATTGAGTTGGTTAGATACTAAAATGGGAAATTCGTGATTGTACTACGCTCTACTTTGCACCTATATTAAAGCTTCACCGCTCGACTCACACATTTAACTTTACCAGTCTAAACATGTAGAGTTCAATCTCATATTAAAATTGTAACGTCACTCACCTACATGAAATATCATAGATGAAATTGATGAGAACATAATTAACAAGTTTGCTTTCGAGTTTCAAAGTGAATATGAAATGCGTTAAAAAGATCTCTCGGTAGAGCCGAAGTTTATCACTTCCCTTCATTTTCATTGATTTTTGTAAATAATTCATGAAAAAAGAATCCTAACATAATATCCAGTGGATAAGGCGAACGAAATTTGTATATTCTATTTTAAATTAAAAATATTAATTAGCTGTTATTTTTATGGAATGTCAATTTTTTTATTTTATTTATGTCACTGCTTCTTTTCCAGTTGAAATGGTAATTTCACCAGTTTTACTTTTACCCAAGTATTATTAATAGTGGTAGCATTTAATTTAAAGTTAATAATAATAAATCATTTGTTCCAGGAAACATCCCATATCACAATAAATAAATAAAATTGATAAATTAAATAAAATTTATTAAATAAAATAAAATAAAGTTCGCTTGATACATATATTTCTTATAATTTAGGGATTCCTTAGCGGTTCGCATAATGAAGAAGGAGAAATATGAAATACTTACTTTTGCCCGCGTTAATGTCAATCCCCGGAAACAGTAGAATTTCTCGGAATTAAAAGTACCCTATGTCCTTCTCCGGACCTCAAACTACCTCCACATGAAATTTCATCTAAATTGAAACGATAATAGACAGACAGAGTTATTTTCGGATTTATAATATTAACTAGCTTTTGCCCGCGGCTTCGCTCGCGTTAAGAAGTATAATTTCATACAAACTTTCATCCCCTATTTTATCCTCTTGGGGGTAGAGTTGATCAAAATCCTTTCTTAGCGGATGCCTACGTCATAACATCTACCTGCATGCCAAATTTCAGCCCGATCCATCCAGTGGTTTGGGCTGTGCTTTAATAGATCACTATGTCAGCCAATCACGTTTGAGTTATATATTTTTAGATATATAAGGATACTTTCTACGAAGTCTCCTTTTTATACTTTCCATCCTTATTTAATATTGAAGAAACATGAGTAGAGTGGATGCCGATGCTTAAACCAGCCATAAGATACCATATTATCTTTATTGCTTTACTCTTAGAAATGGTAAACCTTTGTGGAAAAAAGCAACGTATAGAATCAATTTATAAATATATATAGACGATTAGCTGTGTGGTATCCGGCAGAGTAGAATAGGATCACTCCAAGTCTTCCCGTGGATGTCGTAGAAGGCGACTTAGGAAATACAACCTAAACAAAGCTTATAAACATCTAAGAGACCTCTCCAACCCGTCTGGCCAGCGTGGAGAGTGTAGGCCAAGTCCTCTGGCTGCTCTAGCCAAGTATGGCCCTAGTTGTACAGAGAGGGACTTGCTCCTGTAGTGGAGACTAAAAAGGACCAGATGATGATGATGATTTTTTTTTTACCAATAAAACATATATGTATTTTAAAGTATTTTATTTATGGACCAATAAAACATCATACACATTGCATAAATATTAGGTCTGCCTATACTAAAGTTGAAAGCGACTGTAAAAAAACCAGTTTGTAAAAAAGGCTTATTACTGCATTGCTGATTATGTATTTGATATAAATGCTTGGCAATTAATATCAATTTATTTAATAATATAATACATGTAAAAAATGTAATCGGAGCCCTTCAGGCACATAGGAACCAAGTCTGGATTGAGTTTCTTTCGGCGTATTCTTCTCACTAGTGGTCGTTCCGAAACGCTAGTAGTATTTTGATTTTGCATAAATTAAACAAAATATAAAAAATACAAATATGACGTACAAAAAGAGATACATGTATGCAATTTTGAATAAAATCTTTGACTTTGACTTTGCTTTCCGCATAAAAGAAGAATTGTTGTATGAGTACTTATGCACATGGTACGTACTTTTACAACAAGTCTACATTCACCTTAATACTGACGGATATTGATAGCGCAATATTCCATTTATAACTCATAATTGAAAGCTCACACACCCTGCCGGTAAAAATGACCCGCTTGAGTTCTAATTATTTCCTTGTGAGCTATAAACTAAAAATTACCAGAACGGTAATCTATTTTGAGCTTCGATCAAATATAATGGTAGATACACGATTCACGCTCGAAAAGTGGCACCGGCAAAACAGCGCATTATTCGAGTTTCGGAGCTGTTTTGTTCACAGTTTCAATAAACCGCGCCAGCACTCACATCTCGCGATGACGAAGGTCAGTGAAAACACGCAAAAACTACGCGTAAAAAGTAAAAAAGAAAGATGGAGTGTCATACTTTCAGTATGTATCGTTTTTGTTATTGTTTGTAAGTATGCATGATGTGTTGGCTCGGCGATATTATTTAGGCTTCATTTTGTATGTGATGTGACTGTGTATCTACCATTATATTCGAATATTTTGAGACTAAAAAAAATTAATGACAAGGCTGCTAAGCAGGCCTATTCGCTAAATTTTGACAACTACGACCGCGTACAACGTTTTGACGGTAACTTCAACATCCACGGTTTATAACTTTAATTAAAATAGTCAATCACACGAAAGCCGCAATGTATTTTGAAGTGAAGATTAATACGTTGTACACCTTCTTAAATTTTTTTGTCCCTAATAATGTTATTTATTATTATTGATTAAAGTGTAATACATATATATAATTAAACCTATATTGAATGTACTTTCTTGTACCAGTGTGCGTCCACCTGGCGTTTTAATGACGTTTTGTCTCTTATTTTCAGCTTAACGAATGCATTTTCATAGAAAACCGTAAAATAATATAATATTAATAATATATACGGACTAATCACACAGATTGAGCTAGCCCCAAAGTAAGTTCGAGACTTGTGTTATGGGATACTAACTCAACGATACTATATTTTATAACAAAAACATATATAGATACACATCCAAGACCCAGGCCAATCTGAAAAAGATCATTTTCCATCTTGACTTGGCCGGGGATCGAACCCGGTCACTCCGTGTCGCAGGCTGGCGTGTTGACCGCTGCGCCACGGAGCTAGTCATAAATATTGTATGGTTTCCTACATATTAGTTGATTTTCAAATTCATTGTGTAATGAGTTGAATGAAACACCCACGAGTGAGGTGTTTCATTTAATTCCTAATACAACTACACCACAGTCATAGTGGGGTAGTTGTATTAGGAGTTAGGAGTTTGTGACGTAAGCCTTAATGTGTATAAGCCGAATGGGATATGGTGGAGATTATCGACGTCCAAGATTGACTTGTAAAAGTTCAATAGGCGGAGCGTAAGTCGAACATAGACCTGAGGTCGCTGATTTAAACCCTGCCCACGTGTTTTTTTTCATAATATCTTGTTTCTTAATTTAATAAGAGTAAAATGTGAAATTTCAGCAGCAAACCTCTGTCGTGATTATTATATACTAGCTTTCGCCCGCGGCTCCGCCCGCGGCTCCGCCCGCGTCAATGTTGATCCCTCGGGAATAGTACTTTTCCCAGGATAAAAGGTAGTAGTTACGGCGTGATAGCGTAACAAACAATCAAACTCACTTTTATATAATATTAGTAGAATAGGATTTATGATAGCGTCGGATTTGTTTCTCTATTATGTATGTATGAAGTGTGTGATAAGTAATAATCAGCTTATCTGATGGTTTAGAACAGGTATAAGTGTTTATTAGAGCCGCGGTGTTGATGTTCACACTTATTAAGAAATCGTGAGAAGATGTGAAATGATGGTGTTAAGTACACGATTTTATTAGTGTTGATTAGAAATTTCTGGTTAGACTATGATTATACTGATTAATTAATTGTTTATGGGGATTAAAAGCTGTTTAGAGATTCGTGAAATTTGTTTGACCTGTTAATTATAGTGAGATAAGAGTAAATGCTCTCCTTTATTAAAGATATTCAATTATTATGAATAATGGTCTTGATAACATTTTCAATTAATACTATAGTTATTATGAATACAATGTTATAGCAAAGAGCTATATATAATATGTGTTAACAAAGTCTTTAGAGGCTTGTGATCAAATTAAGAACAACTCTATTACTTTTGGTATATTTGGTTTTACTTTTATAAATTGCAACAACTTTCTATGTTTATCAAATGCGCAATAATGAAAAGTTATACTACGACAAGTAATTTACTAGCGAAGTAAAGTTTTAGATATAGTAGACAATTTGATATGATTTAGGATTAAAAGAAATAATATTATAGGTGGCGCACGTTGACACATGTTATCTCCATAATAATGAAGTAATTGTGTAAGTTTATCACGTTCAAGTATCAAATTCATATAAGCGTAACCAACATACAAAACATACAAATTCATTTTCGAATTCATAAATAAAGATAGCGTTAAACCTAATTGTTCACGCCATTACGCAAACATATTTGTCAGCAGAGCAGTCACTGACCGGCGTTAGCCCAAATAAACATCAAATCTGCTGCCTTGCTACAAATACTGTACGATCACAAATAAAGATGACAAACTTTATGCACGCACACATGTAAACATAGTTAGGTTTAAATAGTTTTGTAATGTTGTAATAAATTCTCTTTTGGATTTGGTCTTTGACGAGTTTCATTGTCTAAGAACTTCCTTGGAGCTATCCTCCCACTACGGCCAAGACACCTTTAGCCGTCAGTATACTGATCAGTCTTGTGAGCCTGCTTGACTGGTAGTGGGAAAATCCACTGTCCGGCGTACATTGCACCTCGTACGCCACCCCTTTGATCCTTCCAACTTTCCTTCTGTTATCTTAGGTCTCATGGTAACAGATTTCCCGCACTATCTATATACTTATATATTTCCGTAGTATATGGTTAGGGTAGGCTAATAGGTAGGCACTAGGGTTGTTGCAAGTAAACCATAGCTTTCCCTACCATTTGATGTTAAGCCATCTAACCAACAATACAGTACTATACATCTACACATACATTACACACCATCGATACTACACACGAACTCTTTATAATTAGTTGGCTTAACACTAATGTCAACAATATTTTGTTGTAAAATAAATGTTAAAGTTCATCAAATGATACGAGTATGTGGCAAAGAATGGAAAATTATGGGGGAGACCAGTAAACGTTATAAAAAAAATAACGATAAAAAATAGTGTTGGTAGCACACTAAGGGCGTAAACTTAACGGACTGGTGTTCAAACTCTTGTAGCGGGTTATATTTCATCACATATTTTCAATTTTGATAAAAATGTTCACAAAATATCAATAAACTCCTTACATATACCGATAAGGTAATTGAAGATAACTTACAGAAGGTATTGTGAAACAATTAAACTGGCTCGACAATAAAGTATACTGTTTTAACTGTATGTCTACAAAACTTGTTATATAATTACGCCTGAAAGATTCTCAAATAGACTTACTTTTTGATCACCAAACCGCATCTGCCTTCTTGCATTCCTCGCCACGTTCATTCGACAGAGGAAGACTCTGTCTTCCCCATCTGTGGGCGCGCGGGATAGTTCAGTCCTCACTGCCTGCTGATCCTGTTTGTCGATGACGTCGTAGACGCTGTCTCCATGGATTAGGAGGTCCTCCTGCGAAAGTAGTAAGCACATTAGGATTTTAATTCAAAATATTGTTTGTTTTTCAAGTGGACAACAATGGTGTCAGATTTCTCAAGCTGCCAAAAAGCTTCTGACATCGCTTAACGATTGCTATCGAACATGACAGCCGGGATAAATGACTTATCGTGCCTTACGAAGCACGGAGGAGCTCGAAATATTTTATGCCTAGGGTAAAAAAATATGAAGATTCGTTATCATTTTGTTTCAAGTGATATTAAAACTATAACAAGTCCATTGTATCTTGTTATTTATTCTACTTGGTTAGAATCTTATTTTTTTTTAATTCAAAAAACATTAATGAACCTGCGTTCGTACAACCTTTTAAAATTTATTTATCGACCTATATGCCTGGCCTACAGCTTCATAATCAGTTAGCCTATATTGCCCCGACCTAAGTTTCTCTTCATATCTTCTCATAAATATAAAAGTACGGAATATGTTTAACAGAAGGACAACGAGCATAAGACTCTAAATAGCGCATTTAGTCACAATACAGTTGGTAAGCTGGACCGGGGGTAATTTTTTGAACAGTTAACTGTTCGAAAACGTTAAGTCACCATTTTAACTTTTGCTTCGTGTGTCGGGTCGTTGAATTCCCTCTAATATGGTTGAGTTCAACGATGGCTGATCCATGCGTCAACTCGTGAACGGGTGCTGCTAGGGGGGACAGGTCTGCTCGGCCTCTTTGAGACTACTGTGTATAATGTAAACTATTATCATTGCACACTCGATCGCTAACATAATATGTTCCAAAAAATAATAATGTACCTATATTATAAAAATTGTAATCATAAAATGTAAAAAAAAATGATAAATGCAGAAATTAGATGATAAATGATAAAGATAGATGATAAAATAAAAAAGCCCTTCAGGCGAGTAGGGGGGACCAATAATGTTGAAAAGAGTTTCTTTTGGCGTTTCTTCTCTGCAGTGGTCGGTTCCGAAACGCTAGTAGTCTGTAGCTTTCGCACATTAAGTAATAATATAAATATGACTAAATTAGATCCTTTAAAATGTGATTTGACGTGAAGTGCCTGCAAAGGCCTATTTTCTGAATAAACGTTTTGATTTTGATTTGGAGCGACGACAAAAATGGGTATTTTAGTATCATTTGGCCCTGTGGTGTATAAGATGAGCAGACACCGTGTTATTTTCTTAACAGTGTTGTAATCCAAGTGTCAATAAAGCCCATCCACACTCACTAAACACAGGAAATGTCGGCGACGATTAAAATAATGTCTTGCGGTCGCCGCAATGATGAAAATGGCGACGCAATCTCGGTAAGTATACGCCTCTTTAAAAATAAAAGCGTTGCGGCGATGACGCTGACGGTACCGCAATTAGCATTCCGTATTGTGTGCTGACCCTACTTTTGTCATTTTAGTTGAAGGACGTTTTGCTCTGGATAAAGGTTTAGCTGCAATTTTCGCAAATTCATTTTTTGGGAATTTTGATGATATTTAGACATCGTTGGAGTAGGACGTGATTTGTAGCCTTCTTCTTCTTCATCGGTCCCTGAACGTTGAGGATCGTGACCATATGTGTTCTTCCAGGCTTTACGGTCGTTAGTACTATAGTCCACCTTATGAATGGAGCCACCAACAGATCTTTAATGCAGTTGGCCCATCTGGCTGGTGGTTTTCCTCTGGCACGTCTACCTTCTATTTGGCCCACTATTATATGCTTTTCTAAACAGTGCGTCGGGGAACGCATTACTTATATGCCCAAAAAACGGAGAGCCATTTTCTGACATTGCACAGAAAGCTTTGTGATGCGGAGTTCCTTTAGTATGGAGACTTTAGTCCTCATATAAGTCCATGATATACGAACTAGTCTCCGCCTAGTGATTATTTTCCGCCTAGTAATAGTTATTTGTAGTAGTAATTAGCTATTTAAAAATTAAAGCGCTGTGAATATGATGACGAAGTTGACGCGGACGGTACCACAATTTAATAGCAATCCGTATTGTGTGCTGAGTTGCTGACTTTACTTTTGTCATTTCAGCTAAACCACGTTCTGGTCTGATGATTAAAATTCGTTTGCTATTAATTCCGATTCCTTGTGATTGATTTGTCATAAAAGGGAACTCTCATTGAGCCTACCGCATTAATACGTAATAGTTAGAAGGAGCCTTTTTAAAAATAACAAATGTTGCGATTTTGCTTAACCTCTTTTGTGTCGGAGTTGAAGAAATTTATTTAGTGTATTATAATATCAGGATTTAAAATCCAGACTAATATAAATAAGAAATAAACGAAAGGCTAGTTGTACCATTCATGTCACAAGGCACCGACTTATTAAGGAACCATTGATGGTATAATGATTTCTTATATAAATATTTAAAAAGAAACATTTTTTTCGGAAAATGTGAATATGAAGATCTTTCCTTCATATTCACAATTTCCAACAAAAAAAAAAATTTTAAGATAGCCATCATCATTTCCATCGATGACTCCTCCATTATCAGCCAAAAGTAGTATAGTGTGCCGTGTGGTTTCCGGCAGAGTAGAATAGGACCACTCCTAGTCTTCCCATGGAGGTCGTAAGAGGCGACTTAGGAAAAATAAGCAAAACAAAGCTCATATACACCAATAAGACCTCTCCAACCCGTATGGCCAGCGAGGAGTGTAGGCCAAATCCTCTGTCTGCTCTGGCCAAGTATGGCACCGGTAGTACAGAGAAGGTCATGCTCCTGCAGTGGAGACTAAAAACACCTGATGATGATGATGCATAATAGTTGTTTTTCATAATTTAATAGCTTGTTTTGATTGCTAGAGACCGAAGCTCTACCTTTGCATGCAAATATAATTATAAAATAAAATAACTGTAGGCTTTTAAACCTCAACCTTAAATTATGAATGTTGTTCATATCAAATTATTCTGCCCATGAGAACTAAATAATACTAAGATCTAAATATTCCTGGATAATTACAGTTTCTGGACGGGCGCCCGCCCGGCTGAGGTCATAGAGGTCAACAAAATTACAGGATTTGCCTATCATTAAACAATTAACTTGATTTTCTTTGATATTTGTTAATTGAATTTGCTATGGGCATCTTCCTAGAGAATTTTCAGGGTTGCCAACTTTCTCTTAGCTACGTATTAGCTGTGAATCAGCTACGTATTTTACGTTCTCTTAGCTACGTATTAGTATTGAAAGATTACGTAAAAGTTCTGTGTAAACTGCTAAGTTCTCAAAATGCACACACTAAAGTGAATTTAGTTTTCGACTATTTCTTAATAAAGATTTGGAATCTTATTTTAATTAAAAATGGTTTTATCGTGTCTACTCTATAAAAGTCAAAGATTTTTATTCAAAATTGTATACATGTATCTCTTTTTGGACGTCTCATTTTTATTTCTTATATATTTTTTAATATATGCAAAATCGAAATACTACTAGCGTTTCACAACGACCAGTGGTGAGAAGTAATAAAACTGCATTAAGTGGTTTAATTTAAATGTGTAACAATCGCGAAAACATTAGAAACCATATTGATTATTATGTGTAGAAAAATACCTGTAATTATTTTTTTCTTAGCAGGTTTTGAATTATAACTATATTCAAACTTTATATAAACGAAGTTAGAGTTCCCAGCTCTGATCCCAAAGGAATAGTTGTTCATAACTACAGGCAAATCTTTACATATTTTCAAATAGGTATTAAATATTTCATGTTAGACCTTATGTCTTTACATAAGGTTTAAACTTGAATACAGCTCTTTATAGCTTTATGACTGCTAAAACATTAACCCTACTTTAAATATTATCACAACTATCATGTGGCAGCCTTGATATGCATATCAAGGCACGTCATATGGCCACGCCTAATTTAGCATAAGCTGAGTTTAAATAATGTACTCAAACTAAGGCGCTCTAGAGAAAATAAAATACTTAAACATATGCACAAGTCTGTTTACTTTGCAAAGACGAATATTTATGTTTAACAATAACGGGTAAAGAAAATTCTTACCTACTTGTTGGAATAAGTATAAAAACTCTTTAGATAAAAAAATATTTTGAAAACATAACTGATTTTGTATCCATCATCATCTCAGTCATAATTAGTTCACTGCGTGACAAAGGTCTCTCCCTCGGATTGTTTCTTCCATTGGATATTGCCATACTTACTACGCTTGGCAGGCGGGTTGGCGAGCGCAGCATCTATGACTTATAGTGCTTTCGACGATGCTGCCCATCGAAAATATTTTTAAGATAGGAAAGAATAGGACTTGTTGGATTTGGGAACGGAATGAAGATATTGGGATACTACTACTCATCATCAGGTCTTTTTAGTCTCCACTGCAGGAGCATAACCCTCTCTGTACTACCGGAGCCATATTTGGCCAAAGCAGACAGGAGATTTGGCCTACACTCTCCTCGCTAGCCAGACGGGTTAGAAAGGTCTCATTGATGTTAATGAGCTTTGTTTAGCTTGTATTTCCTACTCATTTGGATGAATCTGGGAAAGCAATTAGGAGCTTGGGTGGTCGGGCGCGTGTACCCAAAGTTATATCTGCAACCACTGGCCAAATAGTTGAGAATGACACCGCTGACTTTCAATCGATGATATTAGCTTTATTCCATAACAATATTTGACCTGCAAGAATCCAGATGGCAGCCGGGACCAACGACTTAACGTGGCTTCTGAAGCACGGATTCATCTTTATTATCAGACAATTAGGTGATACAAGCCTGCAATGTCCTTACCAAACTGGACACAACCAAACAAAGTATGCTTCCCGTGGCAATCGAACCCACGACCCCGGGTCTATAGGCAAACGCCTTAACCACTGGACCACGGAAGCAGTCATACGGTAAAAACAATTTTTTATTGTACACATTTTGGTTTATCGTTTAAGAATAGAAATACTAAATTTCTTGTCTTTGTTTTACGTTTGTGTAAGTGGCTAACACTGATGTCAGATTTTTTAGGCTGCTTAAGGACATTTGACATAAGCTTAACGTCTGCCAACAATGATAATAGCTGGGTCCTACGGGTTAACATGCTCCAGATATTTTTATGCCATTTGAGGTCACCCATCCCAGTAGGGTGCGCGTTTAGGATTGCTTAACATATGTTAGCGCTAATAACGCTAATACCCAAGACTATCTGGCTCATAGATTTCTAAACCAGATTATCGCAGTTCAATAAGCAAGAGGAAAATCTTATTTGTGAGACCCGGACGGTCTCACCTCATCAAAGTAATGGTAGAGCGGACATTAACTACTGCTGTAATGACAATGATCATTATAATGATGATTCCAGATGCGAGTTATGTCTGAAAATAGACGAAATGCGTCATATTTCTGTTTATAGTAATCAAATTCACATTCTTTACGTAGAAACACGTGAGACACGTCTGTCTAACACATGTGTCGAGTGTGCATGTCTAACACTGGTGTCAGATTTTTCGAGCTTGCCCCTGGAGCCATTGTAACGGGAACACGCTTATATGAACAGAAAGGTTAAAGACGAAGAAGAGTGCGGCGCTCGCCCAAATTTAACGTTTCTGGGAATTTTTTTGTTATCTTGGTTATTTAGACGCATATGTAGATAATGTAGCAATTTATTAGTAAAACTTCTTTTAAAATCGATCCAGTAGTTTTTGTTCAATAGTAAATCCTTTACAAAAAACACAAATCTTTCCTCTATAAGGTCTTTAAAAAGTCAGGAAGTTCAGTTAAAAGTTTGGCTATCACTTAAGCTGTTAGCCGTGTGGTTTCCGGCAGAGTAGAATAGGACCACTCCTAGTCTTCCCATCGAGCTCGTAAGAGGCAACTTAGGAAATACAAGCTAAAAAAAGCTCATAAATATCAATGAGACCTCTCCAACCCGTCTAGCCAGCGAGGAGAGTGTAGGCCAAATCCTTTATCTGCTCTGGCCAAGTATCGCTCCGGTAGTACACAGAGAGTCATGCTCCTGCAGTGGAGACTGAAAAGACCTGATGATGATAAACTGTTAATAGGAATGATATTAAAAAAATTACAATGTGTATAATTATCAATTTTGAATGTATGAATGATAAAATTTGGAGCGCCAACACTTAAAATTACCAAAAATTAAAGGAATTGAGTACGACATGAGGTACAAAGGCGGGCTTATCGCAGATTGCAATGTCTCCCACCCCAAGCTTCCAGCCAACCTTTGGGTAAAACACAGTGAAATAAAGGTTGGCGTAGACATAATTGGTTATACCTACCATACAAATTTGATCAGCGAAATTCGACGAATTTCGTTTTGCCCCCAAGGGAAAAATTGTTCACGTCATTAATTAAATAGCATGATTTTAAATTGGCAATATTTGAATGTCGACATCAAAATCCCGAATAGAATAAATATATTCTTTTTGTGTGCAAAAAAGGGTTTTCTATCTATCTACCTTTTTTCTTGCAGATGTATGTACGAGTATATTCTAGGAATTCTGAATCCATCATCAGAATATTGCTAGAGCGCTCAAAATCACTTGTATATACGGAGCCTATCTATCTCTAATATAGCTTAGTATTAAAAGCAATACTTTGTAAATATTGACAGCATACTATCGCAGCCCTGATGCTGACGTCACACGTCGAGGTGCCCCGCCCACCTGTGCCGGCGTTCACGTCAGCGTAATTGAAGGCGCGCGCCGCAGTCCGTGGGGGGCACGCTTTTCATGCTTCGTTGGGTATGAAATGTATTTTTCATCTCATCTATTCAAAAAACACAATATACAGGTTCTAAAATACGCTGTATTCCCGAGGGACTAAAAAGTTTTCACCACTCAAACTTTTATTAGTCCCGTGGGAATGTAAACACAATGTTGTTTTTGTCATAGAGGGATATGAAAAGAAGAATGTGTGATCTTGGGACTATCATAATACTTATACTTCGGGCAACATACTTTGAATCCCTCGCGCCACTCAGGAGTCTACTTTAGAATCCCTCGCTACGATCGGGATTCTATGCTTCACTCCTTCGTTCCGCTGTGGATTAAGAATAATGCCCTCACCAAAAAGTATTATGTTAGGCCTGTGTGACACAGTCTTCTATTTTATCTAGTGGTGTTGTTTTGAAGATAAGGGAAGGCCATTAGATAGATTTAAACCCTTTATTGCGGGTTCTTTCCGTTCCTAAGATCGGAACTCTGATTGGTAAGAGGAGTGGGAATATTTTTCCCATTCCTTCGCACATCAAAGGTGGAACAAAACGAATGTCATCTTAAAAATTAGAAAATGCGCAAAAGGCACTGCGGTAGGCCTTATCGCAGTGCAATTTCTTACAGGCAACCTTTTATGAAAAATTACTCTAGAATACATAAGTAATATATTCCGGCTTTGGCATAGTGTAGGGAAGGTCTTGATGCTAAATTTGAATTAACTCTAGCGTCGTGGGATTGGACTTTAGAGATTAGACAGTAGAGTGATAAAAGATTATATAATACTAATGATATGATATGATTTATATAATATTAATTAAAAGATTATATAATACTAATAATAATGACTAGCTCCGTGGCGCAGCGGTCAACACGCCTGCCTGCGACACGGAGTGACCGGGTTCGATCCCCGGCCAGGTCAAGATGGAAAATGATCTTTTTCAGATTGGCCTGAGTCTTGGATGTGTTCTATATTTGTATTTGTTATAAAATATAGTATCGTTGAGTTAGTATCCCATAACACAAGTCTCGAACTTACTTTGGGGCTAGCTCAATCTGTGTGACTTGTCCGTATAAAAAAAAAAAAATTTCACCGATCAGGAGAGCAGTTACGGGGAATCGAAAAACAACAACAAAAAAACTTACCAATTTTTTGTCGATTCACTCTTAGGACGTTTTTTAAAACGACGGTTTTGGCACAAACAAAGGACCGTTGTGAGTTCGCTGTGATAGGTAAGACTTGTGAGATCTCCAGCTCACAAAGCCACTAGTGTAAACCTACCAGACCAATACCACCTATGTAATGCAAATAATATGCAGCATTGCTAGTCACACTAATGATATACGACGCATCTAATTGCTCTAGGCAGAACCGCCTTTTCTGTGAGAACAATAACACAAAAAAATACTTAATATCCACTGTATTTCAAGACTTCTAAGAGTAAAAATTGCTTGAGACATTATTTAAGATAAACTCTTGCAAGTATGTAGGTTAATACGTCATAGATTTTGAATAATTGTAGATTGCTGGCAATATTCGAAAAATCCAATAAGGGCTGGGCTAGTTCGGTTGGTACTAACCCTTATTTTATATTTATGAAAAAACAAACGGTCTCCCATACAAAATTTCACCGATTACCCAATTGAATTTCTATGCAGGGTTTAAATTCTTCCTATTTAGTGTACCGTTCCGGTTATTACTTAGAGATTACAGAAAAAACTTATATGAAATGTGTAATGATTATAAAATATATTATCGTTGAGTTAGTATCCCGCGACACAAGTTCATAACTTACAGTGAAGCTAGCTCAATCTGTGTGATTTGTCCTTATATATTACGGAACTACAACATTTTTAAATAGGGTTATGTTCATAAGTATATAACATATAAACAGCCTCCGTGGTCCAGTGGTTAAGGCGTTTGCCTGTTGACCTGGGGTTCGTAGGTTCGATTCCCACCGGAAGCACACTTTGTTTAGTTGTTTCCAGTTTGGTTAGGACATTGCAGGCTTGAATCACCTGATTGTCTGATAATAAAGATGATTCCGTGCTTCGGAAGGCACGTTAAGCCGGGGGTCTCGGCTGCCATCTGGTAGTCGTTAAAGGAACCACGTCAGAGGCCGAGAGGCGGTTCCGAAGAACTCTGACACCAGGGTGTGCATGGTCGATTGACCGTGACACCTACTCGCAATGATGATGATAATATAATGTCACAATTTACTTCAATACAAAATCGATGGACGATTTGGACTACAAAATGGAGTTAATAAATTAAAGATATTTTGATAGACATAGTCCAATAGATAGTAAAGAAAGCTTTGCGTGAAGAGGAATGGTCACCATCCGATTCATTTCAATACATATACCGAATGGTCTTGACTTACATAGTATCAGTGTTGTTACTATTAAGCTTGTTCTATTAGATCGTAGTCGTAAAATGAATTACACACAGCTTTTCATCATCATCAGGTCCCTTCAGTCTCCACTGCAGGAGCATGATCCTCTCTGTACTACCGGAGCCATACTTGGCCAGAGCAGACAGAGGATTTGTCCTACACTCCCCTCGCTGGCCAGACGGGTTGGAGAGGTCTCATTGATGTTTATGAGCTTTATTTAGCTTGTATTTCCTAAGTCGCCTCTTACGACCTCCATGGGAAAACTAGGAGTGGTCCAATTCTACTCTGCCGGAAACCACACGGCGAGTACCACATAGCTTTGACTTGGTAAATTCGAAAGAGAGCTCTGCCATCAGAATTAAATTGCTGTTTATATTCACTCTGTCAGGGGTTTCTTTCTGTCAGGGGCGTCATCCTAAACTGATTGCCCGGTGGTTGCACTTATGGCAACGGGTACACGCGTCCGGCCTCCCGAGCTGCTACTTGCTTTTCATAGTTCATAGTTCTTTATTCAATAACAATATACATTGTGTTTGAAATAAAATAAGTTTAACATAATTATCATATAATCCTATCTATCCTAGTCTAATACTAAATAACTGTTTTAACATATTTAATATCTTTCTCATTTTAATCTTGACAATATATTTAACTTACATTACTCTTTGTCGTTACATGCTATTCCATTTTATTAATATATTATATAACTATAAAGATTAATACAATAATAGTTCCGATACAATTCAAACGAGAAATAACAATAATAATCTATATAACAGCATTATCTATAATAATTTATATGTCAGCATTTGTACCAAATACGGCATGTCATAAGTTCAATAATTTATAATAATAAGATATGTCAACTATATATAACTAGGTGGTCATCTCAAAGAAGTCATTAATGCTATAGAAACATTTTTCCAGTAAGAAGCGTTTCAGTGTGTTTTTAAATTGGTTAAACCTCGAGATACATTTAAAAGCAACAGGTAAGTTATTGAAAATTCTCACAGCTTGGTATTTAGCCGAGTGTTGAGTTACGTTAAGTCTAGGAATGATATCAAATTTAAGGTCCTTACGTCTAGTGTTTTCTCTAATCTTCCTTTCCTCAGACGTTTCCGTTACAGTCAAATCTTTAAACAAGTCACTAAGCAACACCATTATATAAAGAGACGGTATGGTGAGTATACCTAAGGTTTGAAAATGTCCCCTACAAGATTCCCAAGGGGGAATTCGTACAATTGTTCGTATTGCACGTTTTTGTAAGATAAACGGTTTACGTATATAATATTGGTAGCTGCCACCCCAGAAGTTGATGCTATACCTGAATTTGCTTCATCCGATTTCTTTTCCCCCTTTCCCCCCATCCATCCGATTGAGTAGTATTTATAATACTTTATTCAATTTTATTTCTATTTTTCCCCAGCTTAAAAATGCTTCCCATAGGCAGCTGCGTCGGAAGCACAAGAAGCTAAAAAGATTGTGTGTCAATCCGCCTGCCAAGCGTGGTGAGTTAAGAATAGTAATATCCTCCCATGGAACGAAGAATCCTTGGGAACGGCATTTATCCAGCGGTGGACCTCTTATGGCTAAAACGATATGCATTTAATTACATTACCAAGTTTCTATAGTAATTGACAGCTCCGTGGCGCAGTGGTTAATTCGATCCCCGGCCAGGTCAAGATGGAAAATGATCTTTTTCAGATTGGCCTGGGTCTTGGATGTTTATCTATATATGTATTTGTTATAAAATATAATATCGTTGAGTTAGTATCCCATAACACAAGTCTCGAACTTACCTTGGGGCTAGCTCAATCTGTGTGATTTATCCGTATATATTTATTTATAGTCCTAATTGAAAGCTGAATAGACAACAACAGATAAATGTACCAAATTTCACTGTTTTACCAACAAACTCGGCACATGGGTAATGATGTCGCAATTCACTTAACGCGAAATTGATGCCAGCATTTCAAAATGAAGTCGTGGTTAACAGATTTACCAGGTTGTAAATCTTTTGCGAATACTTGGTGATTTATATCACTGTAACTGTGGTTAAATGTCAGGAGGGTAGGGAGTTTGCCAGATGAATAATATTTAGTAAAAATATAATATGATATGTTGATACGAGTATACCAAATATGATATGTTGTTACGCTAAACAGATTCTGTATCTATGTGTGGAGATAATAAAGATTTATTATTATTATTATTTATTAAATATCAGCGAAAATAGCGACACCCATCTTAATCTAATCCTTTGTACTTTGGTAGTAAATTGTTTGTAGTATTTTTGTACAAATGACTTTACACACATGACTGCACAAATAGCTCAAATGCCTTTGTTTGTTTTTCGCGTATGTAAGTGGCCACAGACAATATAACCTATAAGTGGCCAACACTGTTGTCAGATTTTACGTCGGTAACCTATGTCAGACCAACGGCTTAACGTGCCTTCTGAAGCACGAAGAAGCTCGAAATATTTTTATGCCACTTACGGTCACCCATCTCAGTGGGGACTGCGCCCAGGGTTGCTTAACATGCGTAAATGCTTTCAATACTTACGACCTCTACCTCTGGGTCATCGGGCAATTCAAAGCCATTTGAAGGCATTGGGCTTTGAATTCGTAATACTGAGCTGTGCAACAGTACAAGACAACCCACTTGATTTAATATTATTTCTAGTTGCTATCCGGGTGAGTATTAAGTATTATTTTTTTTCTAAAATGTATAATGCAGTAAATAATATATTTACATCAACTCAAAAAAACAGAGCTTTTCAAAATAAAAAAAAATTCAAACGTGTCTTAATAATTAAGACTAGTTTAGAATTTTTCTTTCTATAATAATAATACAGCAGAAAAAATAATTCTATTTTTAAGCTTTTCTTTAGTTCTATATTCTCAGACAAGTACAGTTCCGAGATTGACAAGTAAAATGAATGAATATCTCTTGAATAGGTATGTAACATCCTTGTGTCTTCATCGTCACTTACCATCAGGTGAGATGGGAAACAAATGCCTACTTCAATACTTAGTAAAAAAAAAGTTTCACTAATTAAATCTTGTGAGTTAAATTTGATTCACTTAGGTTACCGATTGAGCTGAAATTTTGCATGTATGTGTAAAACAGATGACAATACAATATTATGCAATCGTTGCGCTGGTCTGATGGATGGAGTCGGAAGGTGGCCATATGTACTTTTAAACTAAACAAGGTGCCAAAACCAATCGTGTTAGGGCTCATTTTATTTGTCTTATAAAGCACTTTACACTGTGGTTCGTTAATAATAAAAGCTTGTCACAAAAATGTGATTTTTGCAGAAAAACATTTTTCTAATCCTCTGTCTGTTCTGGCCAAATAAGCTCTGATAGTACAGAGAGGGTCGTACTCCTGTCGTAGAGACTAAAAAGACCTGATAATGGTGATAATCCTTTCACAGACGTAAGACTTTACAGTATAGTTAGTCGAAGTAAATAAAGTTACGCATGAAAGATGCGAATTACAATGACATCAATCAAATTTTGTATTATAGTCCCCGTAGGGACCTAGTATATGAGAAGTTGTATTTTCTAATGTATTATTAGATTAAGCAAACACTTTCTTTAATGGTAGAGTCGAAGAGATTTGCCGCGAGCGTAAATTCTAGCGAGTTAAGGGCCTACACACACCATGTATTTATTATCACGTTACAACATTTTAATGTGTGTACACAACTTGTTAGTTACACTTAAACATTGAGGTGAATAAAAAAAATTAACCCTAATAAGTTATATAATTATAAATTTTAAGCAATACGAAAATCCCTTTTGCTACAATGTAAACAGCTGCATCGATTTTTATTAAACACGTAGATCTATCGTTAAAACGCGTGCTATCAAAAAAAAAAATACCGGCCAAGTGCGTGTCGGGCCACGCGCAATGTAGGGTTCCGTAGTTGCGAATGCCAATTTTGAGTTCACGCGTCACGGTTTAACGACTAAAAACGAGCCCACATAGGATGGTGGTAACTGAATAAAAGAGTTATAAATCCTATTTCCCAAGGGAAATCATTTATTATATATAATTTCTCACCACAAATCTAACACACACTAGGTATATTACAGTAAAGTATCCGCAACATGCTTCGTCAAAAAGTTACAGAAATTCATCCACAACATGCTTCGTCAAGAATTACGTAAGTTTATCCACAACAAGCTTCGTCCAAAAATGTCAATCAAAAAGTCCACCCCGCATCGTACCTGGCCCAAAAGTTCCCATACTGCTGGCTGCATTACCTCGTTGAGTCGCTATGGAAATCCTTTGGACTTAATACGATGCAGAGCGACTCTAAGGGAAATTAGAAAAAATATTATTTATTTAATTGAGTTCCAAGTTCGAGTAAAGGTAAGCGCTGGTAACAATATTTTGTAGGTATATTACTCCGCAGTAGGCAGGCACTAAGTGGCCTAGTAACGTTCCGCCAAGCGGACTCCCAGGTTACATGTATGGGAGCTACTGTAAAAAAAAATCATAGCAATTTATACGGCTGAAATAATGATGACCATATACCAATAGATGGCGAAATACTGTGGAAGCCCTCTGCCCCACCTGGGGGCCATAGGACCTTAAGTCAAGTAAGTCATATACCAATAGATAAGATATTTTGTGTTGATTTTTATATTGTGTTGATTTTTAAATTTAAAATTTATGCTGTGATATCTGAAATAAATTATTATTATTCACTTTATTATTATTATTATTAAACGCTTTGTTTAAAAAAGATAGATAATCAGCGACTCAAGTGAAAAAAGTTAAGGTACTAAAGAAGGTCTGATACTCGTAGATCGAAAATAAACATGAGTACAACATGTTTCATAAAACATGATACAATGTGTAATGATATGTAGTTTTATCGAAATCGCATTCAATAAAGTCGTTCACACAAATACAATAAGTCCACCATCATTTACAGAAATGTTTATACCACTGGTGGCCCTATTGAAAGCGTCCATTGAATTTCCTCGTCTTCGATTGATTCAGCGTTGTAGACCACCGTTATGGAGCATTTAGATTGGAAGATATGGCAAATGACCGGTCCAGTTATGGTAGATTTTTAATGATTATGTCGATTGTTTATTGGATTTTCTGTGATTCTGCTATTTGGAGCGTTGGTTCTAAGTTTTGATTGCTGTTTGAATGGAAGTATGTTGATTTAAGAAATTAGTTGATGCTTTGCCAATTGAACTTCATCATCATCATCACCTTCGTCAGCTTTCCATGACCCACTGCTGAGTATAAGCCTCCTAAGGCGAGCTCCGTGGCTCATTGGTTAACACGCCAGCCTGAGACACGAGGGTGCCGGGGTTCGATCCCCCGACAGGTCACGATCTTTTTCAGATTGACCTGGGTCTTGGATGTTTATCTATATAAGTATCTGTTATAAAATATAGTATCCTGGAGTTAATATCCTTCGACACAAGTTTACGACTTACTATAGGGCTAGCTTAATTTGTGTGATATATGTCGTCGACCCACCTAGCTGCCGGATGCCCAGCACTACGTTTCCCATTTCTGGGATACCACTCAGTGACAGCCTTACTCCACCTACTATCATTCCTTCTAGCCAGGTGTCCTGCCCAGTTCCATTTAAGAGTCGCAACCCTAGAGAGCACATCGTGATCTTTCGTTCGGCGTCGGATCTCAGACTTGCGAAAATTGAACTTAAGATTGGATTAATTATCTCACTTTTAAAATAGAGAATGTCACTATTCAACGTGTAACAAAACTTAAGGGGCATGATCAGCCCATGATAATGAACAACTTTTCCCAGGGAACATACATCGAAATACGAAAAAAAAACAACCCTTCATCTAAAATGAGCAAGCTGATCGACTTTCTATGGAAAGTAATTTCCTTTTTTCTTATTTCTTGATTGGTCCGCTGGGGTTCAGTATCATGGGCTAATTATGCTCCATAAGTATTTTTGCCTCCGTTATGTTACACGTAGTAGGTTCATGAAAACCAAAATCAACCAAATGAAAATAACTTTGAAAACACATGAAAAATCAAGGTAGAATAATAATGGAGACTTAAGGTACATTTAATTCGAAATAATTTTCTTTTTTTAACAATTTTAAAAGCTTGTCTCTTGTCTGAGTGTTATTCAACATGCTAGTAAGTACTTAGATATTTTGAAATATATCCATACATTTTGTTCGGCCCTATTCTTTTAAAGCAAGTAATTAAATTGTTTTTATATATCATTACAATTCAATATACCAAACATTGTAATGCTATTTATAACCAATTTAATTTAGTAAACAAACAATTTAGTAAAAGCTTTCTTCAATTTAATACCACACTACTAAATAGTAGGTAGTATCGAAGAAATACGCATGCTTGGAATGCGTAGCATCACATCACCCTACGGGGTAATATGTGATGCTGATGAGAGAATTCGACGCGGTAATTTGAAATCATTGTGTTGTAGTTGGTATTTTTAATGTACTTGGTTCAAATCCTACCTGCAGCCGAGTTATTTTTAATACACATACACATTGTCATGTCTTTTTACCCTTGTGGGGTAGATAGAACTTAGATCTATAAGACCTAAGGCCACGCTTAGCATGTTGGTGGGCATTTCGTGGAAAAAGAAATTAAATAGTGAAGGGTTGCTAGCCACATCGCCTATTAACATGATTCCTTAGATTTTTGCCCATTACCTCGATCGGCTTTTACAATCTGCGAGGGAAGAGAAATAGCTGGTACATTCTACGTTTTTTCTTTTCGCCCCGACCAGCATTGAAGATTTTTTACTTTTAAATTAAACAATACAATATTTTTTTTTTTTAATTAAAATAAAAAGACAACTTCCATATATGTCTTTTGTTAAACCCGTTTAAGGAACATTGGTAACTAGTGTCAAATATTCATAAATTCACAATTTAGATTAATATTTTATGTATATATTCAAAATACGTTTGTGGAATTGTAGAGCTGTGTTCGGTGAGACAATAAGACAAGGAAACGCACCAAATAAGGCCCTATAGATAAGTTACGACACCTCCAGTACGCCACTATGTGTAAATGCTACCATACATAATACTTTGTAGTAAATCTAAGAGGAATAAATAAAGTGAAACAAGGAAATAAAAAAGTTGTCTTCTCTAGTTATAATTTTCTTACATACTATTTTTCATTACTTTTTAGGGTTCCGTATCCAAAGGGTAAAAACGGGACCTTATTAATTTCGCTCCGCTGTCCGTCTGTCTATCTGTCTGTCCGTCTGACACCAGGCCGTATCTCATGAACCGTGATAGTTGTCTAACTATCACGGTAATAAATTTCAACTGTCTAGTTGAAATTTATTACAGATTATTAGCTTTCGCCCGCGGCTCCGCCCGCGTCAATGTCGATCCCTCGGGAATAGTACTTTTTCCCGGGATAAAAGGTAGCCTATGTCCTTCTCCGTACTCCAGAGAACTTGTATGCAAAATTTCATGATGATCGGTTCAGTACTTACGGCGTGAAAGCGTAACAAACAAACAAACAAATAAACAAACAAACTCACTTTTGCATTTATAATATTAGTAAGGAAGTAAGGATGTATTTCTGTTGCCTTTTTTATGATATAGGACGGCAAACAAGCAAGCGAGTCACCTGAGGATAAGCGATCAGCGCTGCCCATGGACAACTGCAACACCAAGGTGTAACAGGAGCGTTGCCGCTCTTTCAAGGAGTTGGGGGAAGGACATGGGGGGAGGAAATGGGGGAAGGATGGGCTTCCGGCTTTCTCACTCATCGAACGAAGCATAGAAGCGGTAAAACTTCTACTCAAACGTCGATTTTCTGTGAGATTGTGGTACTTCCCCGGACGAGCCGGCCCATTCATAGTACTAAGAAAATTGTTTACACTATATTATTAAAATTTACGCGAGACATAATTAAGCTCTAAAATAACAGTTTACTCACGTATTGATACTGACTAATAAATAATAATAATAAATAAATAAATATAAATATATACGGACAAATCACACAGATTGAGCTAGCCCCAAAGTAAGTTTGAGACTTGTGTTATGAGATACTAACTCAACGATACTATATTTTATAACAAATACATATATAGATACACATCCAATAAATATATACGGACAAATAAATACCCAGGCCAATCTGAAAAAGATCATTTTCCATCTTGACCTGGCCGGAGATCGAACCCGGGCACTCTCGTGTCGCAGGCTGGCGTGTTGACCGCTGCGCCACGGAGCTAGCCAAATAATACGTGAGCACCGTTGTTTTAGAGTTTATTTAAACACTAGTGTACACATAACTTTACACGATAAAAACAAGAGCATTTCACATATAATAAATCATCGTATATCAACATATTAGTGTTCGTCAGTTCGTCAGTCCGTGTTGTACAAACAGGCAAAAGCCCCCGGTTGTATGTAGATTAATGAACACCACACAACCTTAATTGTTACAAATGAATGCGTGTCGTGTTTGATTTATGATATCGTATTTTTATAACATGATTGTATGGTGAAAACTAGTATTTTAGTGTCTGTTACTCGATGAATATTAATTGGTAAGTATCAATAAAATATTTTGTTTTGATTGGTAACAATTATCAGGTTTTCTTTTCCGGATAAGGATTGTGAATTATTTGGGCATTATAAGTTGCAATATTATACACTTTTGTTCCTCTTTTATATGGTAATTAGGGTTCCGCACCCGAAATGTAAAAATGGGTAAAAATTAGTAAACCTCCGCTTTCCCTCCATCCATCCGTCCATCTAACATAGGGTCTATCTATTGAACCGTAATAGAGACTCGAAATTTTCACAGAATATTTTTGTTTGTTGAAACTGCAGGCCGCTTCCAACCGGTCGTATTAGAAATCCTTGGGGGAGGCCTATGTCCAGCAGTGGACTTCTTGTGGCTGATATAATGATAAGAACAAATAACGACACGACTTTGTGTATTTAAATGCTGTATGCTGGTACGGGAACCTTAGGGGGTGCAATTCCAACTCGTACTTAACCGGTTTTATTTTGGAATATTCTTGTATTAAAGGAGCTTTGCTGATTCCAATAAAAAATATGTAATTGTAGCATTATCAAAGTAGTCTTGCGAGTAATAAAGTAACATCTTTACTTAAGAAAAGTCTTCGTTACCGAAGCTGATGATGAAATATTGATTTTAGGTGCAATACTATATGATAAATTACTAAAACCTAACTTGTTAAGTCCACTGCTGGGCAAAAGCCTCTCCTCTTTGACGCTACATATTTTTGTCCTTCGACAATATCCTCGAAACCCTTTTCGAATTGATTTAGGTGAGCCACCTATCTCTTCCTAGGTCTACGTCTTTTTCTTCGCACATTTGGGAGCCTTGGTCGTTTGACGGTTTGATAATCCCGCTTGAATTTTATCACCTCTGATTCCAGGACGCCCGTCCTTGAAGCCACCGGGATGTTGGGGTCTTCTTCTATGATAGAGTCACTTTTTTTAAAATTTTTAGGTACTATATTTTATTACAACACATATATCACCTATTGCACCACTATTTCAAGAATGTCAAGTAAGTAAGATAAGCGCAAAATTAGGGCAATATCAGGATACTCACCTTTATATAGGAAACAAATTGATTTACATACGTTCACATTTCCACATTGTTGTATCCGATAACAATTGACATTAGGAACAAAGACACATCAACGCCTCTGAAAAGTCATTGCTTCAAACAATAGCAATGATAAATACTGCTTCGCCGGGGGCTAGGTACGCAACGAGCCTTATTTTGTACTTGCAGACCAATTAAATAAAACCTCCCTCGCCCCGATTGATTAGTATAATGGCAGATCGTAACGGGGAGTGGATGATAGTTTTGAAGGGTCACGTAATGTTGGTTGGTGTTATTACAAAGGGTGTAGCGCAGAATGCGTCGTTCTCAAAATGTGTGATCTATTTTGTGTACTACTTTTCATGTTTATTTTCATAATCAACTCTTTATTAGATTTACATAATCATATTTTTTTATTCTCTCCCATGCTGGTCTGGGAGAAAAGAAAAAACGTATAATGTTCCAGCTGCTTCTCTTCCCGCGTAGATCGTAAAATCCGATCGAGGGAATGAGCAAAAGTCCGACGAATCATGTTAATAGTAATAAATACAAATTATATTTTCTGCTTGAGATATTAGAAATCTGAAACTTTGGGCCCTTGTAAGGTTAAAAAGTGAAAAATTAGCATCGATAACTGGGTAAAAGCCAATATTAAATTATGCCTTGCATATTTTGTCAACAGACTGTTTTAATTTTTTTCAAATGGCACATGGTAACTTGATGTTTTGCGTTTTACTGAAGTATTTTAATAGTAAGCATCAATAAATCGACATGGATGTGTAACGAAAAGTTATTTGTACGATTAATGTTCGTTTGGCATATTAAATTATGCTTTGCATATTTTGTTATGTAATTTAGGTATAGTTTTTTCATAGCACATTATGCGAATTGGACATTTTGCGTCTTAGTGAAGTATTAAATAGTGAGCATCAATAAATCGGCACGGTGGTTAGCGACGAAAGGCTATTGTGCGATTATTGTTCGTTTTGCATATTGAATTGTGCGTTGCATATTGTTTAAAGCGAGCGACGTGTGTGGCGTACATACGTTTGGTTCCGTTTCTGGCCTAAGGAGGCCATGCATGATCATCTAGTCTACTCTGTTATACTGCACTGAAGCCACACGTGCTCAAGGCCAGAGCATAATTACTTTACGTCTACCTATAGATATTGTACATTACAACCGAAGCGCCTCGCGCAAAAACATACCTAAACAGTAGTTAGTGTCAGGCGAACATCTGGCTATAAAAAACCGGCCAAGTGCGAGTCGCACTCTCGCACCGTACAGTATTCCGTGCCATTCTATACAATAATATTAAAATATTTTTATTATATGATGTAACTAAAAATTTATACTTTTCACAATTGTCATCTGTGCTATAAGACGTTGCTTTGTACCAAGTTTCAAGATTTTGAGTTCACGGGAAGTAACCTACAGGTTTAGATTCCCTTACGAAAGTCGAAAATGACGATAGTTTGCGGCATAAACGGTTGTATCTTTTGATTGCGTTGGCTTAGAACTTTGATTTTTTCACAGCTAAAAGGAACAGTAGGCCTGAGTATTTGATATGAATTTCAGCTTGATCTCCACCGGTTTCTAAGAAAAAGGGTCTTGACAGACAGACAACAAAGTGCACTATATTTTATTAGGGCTTCTGATTCCAGGATTCCTAATTCAAAGATTCAAAATCACGCGGTATAATCTCATCCTTATGAACTACTGGTCATTCATTATTATTTTATGAAGAGCATTTAAAAGTTATAATAGGCTAGTTGCCTAAAAAAATATAATTAATCCTTGAATAAATAAAAGTTAGATATTCAAAAAATATTGTAGACGTATTTTTTCTTTTGTCGATTAAATAAAAAATTATAAAGATATAGCCATTTGAAGTTCCGTGTGATGTCATAGTTTGCTACACTTTTTAGCAAACTTTGACGTCACGAGCCCTGAACTTTGACGCGCTTTATCTTTATTATTTATTGTTTATTTGACAAAAGAAAAAATACGTGTCCAGTATTTTTTGATCATCTAACTGACGGACTAATTGTTATGTTATTATTACGACCCAGGAAACTAGCCTATTGACTGAGCGAACGTGAATCGCTAGTGAATTGTCTCCGTCTCAGCTTGGGAAAATTCTTTCGTATGTCTGACTGTCTTGCTGTCCAGCTGTTATCCTCTTCAAGTCGCATTTCTTAGGGAAATATAGTGAAATTTTGTGAGTAGCTTCGATCATGGATTTTTGGATAACTTTTGAATGGTGAAAAGTTACAAATGGCAAATGCCCCACTGGAGTCTATGTACCATTGTAAACTCGCTGTAATAAGACTCTAAATATCTACAGTTCGCAGATCCGCTAGTTTATATCCATGTAATAAATAAATTTATAAAAATGTGACAAGCTGATCGGTGAATTTGTACGGGACGCAATTTTTTTTTTTCATAATTTTCATATTTTTTCGTGCAGGTCTACATTCTATTAGGGATTCCGATTCCTACACCAAAACACTGCCAAGTAATTAATAATCAACTGTATAGTTATACATCCAAGACCATTCTGAAAAATATAGTTTTTCATCATGCCCTAGGCGTGGATTGAACCCGGGACGCGATTCAAAGGCGCTGGTCACCACTGAGCCACAGAGGTCACCCGATGTAAAGATAGATTTTTTATTTAATGTATATTTGACGGCAAATAAGCAGACGAGCCACCTGATGGAAAATGGTCACCGTCGCCCATGGACATCTGCCTCCGTGGTCCAGTGGTTAAAGATTGATATTGCCCTAGAAGTTGATAAATTTTACTTTAACTAATTATAATAAGAATTCCTCCACAGGTATCAATGAAACGTTTATTAATTAAACTAGTAGCAACATCTCTGAATCCAACCTAGAATTACTTTTTTTGTGATTGGCTGTCAAACATTAAGAGCCCGACATATGCCAGGCGGCGTGGCGATACAAACGCGGATGGTTTAAACGCGTTGGCTACTTTGGATATTTTCGTTTTTTAGGAATATTCAAGGGTTATTCGAAAAAGAAAAACATGATGGCTGCCTTATATGTAATGCAATAATAATCAAAAGTTTCAAGGTTAATTTTAATGTATTTGGTGAATAATGCTATATACCGAGTAAATTAGACGTGATTTGGAGGCAACTTCGCAATTTTTTTCTATCGACAAAATTTAACGCAATCGTGTTTTTGAGTCATATAGTTACCAGAGTTAGTCCTGAACTTTGCTGCATTTTTATTTCAACTTGAGTATTTAATTATTATTGATATAACTGTCAATCATGCAAAGCAGTGTGAGGTAGTACGGGCCCTTAACATTTTCATTTTGTTTACAATAGTGTCATTACGCGTTGGCCCTCAATGTTTATGTTGACGAATTTGATAAGGACCTTACTTGTTTCGAACTGTGTTACTCAAAATTGAAGCTCATAAAGTGGTAAGTATTTATTTTATTCTATTTGGGATTGTATGTATTATATATATGTTTTCTTTTTATAACAGTTTTATAATAATTAAATGAAATACAAGGGTATCAAATACTAGGACAAAAATCATCTGATTTTTAGTACTTGATACAACTATCATCTACTAGGTAAATTCTCATTTGCTCGATTCGATCGATTTATTATACTATTACAATAAGCTTAAGGTTGAACTATCTCAGTTTCAAATATAGCTTTTCTAAGTGACTTCTACCTAGTCGTTGATAGGGGTATCAATTACTGGAACATAAAATATCAAATACTAGGACAGAAGAAAAATTGTCTATTTTTTTGTGCTGGTTCTTATTTAATTAATAAAATATTGTTACCACACCATTTAAAATTCTTTATTTTGGGCGAAAGAAAAGAAAAACAAGGAGAAGAAGAGGAAACCTGAGAAAATCCCCCAGAAGTCACATCAAATAAGTGGCAAGAGTACCATAAAAATAAAGAGAGAAAAAAGCTTGCACAACTTGAACAAAAACAGAAAAAAGCTGAAGAAAGAAAAAGTAGCAGCTTACAAAAACAAAATAGATAAACGCCGCGCAAAGAAACTGATAGAAAAAAGAATTTACTTATGAAAAAATATGGATTGATTCAAGTAGCGAATCTTAATGTGCAACAATGCATCGGACGGAAGCCTTCTGGTGGTAGGACAGACAGATGATCTCAATAGCGATGATTCTAATAATTTTAATATTTTTCTGACTATTTAGAAATTTCAAGATGTTTAGCTGTACTTATTATTTTATGGATCTGTATGTATGTCTGTATGTCTGTCTGTCCGTCTGTCACCAGGCCGTATCTCATGAACCGTGATAGTTAATTTTCACAGATGATGTATTTCTGTTGCCGAATAACAACAAATACTAAAAAAATTGAATAAAATAAATATTTAAGGGGGCTCCTATAGAACAAACTTGATTTTTGCTTGTTTTTGCTCGATATTAATAACGGCAACAGGTAGACGCTTGAAATATAATAAAATAATAATAATAAATATATACGGACAAATCATACAGATTGAGCTAGCCCCAAAGTAAGTTCGAGACTTGTGTTATGGGATACTATATTTTATAACAAATACATATATAGATACACATCCAAGACCCAGGCCAATCTGAAAAAGATCATTTTCCATCTTGACCTGGCCGGAGATCGAACCTGGTCACTCCGTGTCGCAGGCTGGCGTGTTGACCGCTGCGCCACGGAGCTAGTCATTAACAGAATATTTATATAAATATTTACTTTAAAAATAAATAATTAAATAACAATAAAATAAATATTAAGGGGGGGCTCCTATACAACAGACATGATTTTTTTGACGTAATTTTAAGAAGTTTTGTTAAATTATTATCTACAATTGCTATTTTTTTTAGTTTATTGTATTTTTTTGTCAAGTGCGTACTTATCAAGTACTAGTTCACTGGCTTGAAAAAGTCATAGTCAATTACTGGGACAATAGAAAATTTGCCCATCAATTACTGGTACAATTTTAGTCCTCTCGACAAAAATCTATATTAAAATAAACAACACTGATTTTCTTTACTTAAGTTCAATGTAAGATAAATGAGAGACTGATTAATATTTTTTACTTACTTTGAAAATTCTAACCGAAATAAATACATTGTTATAAAAGAAAATGTGTATTTTTCCCACTATAGTATCAACTACTGGTACATTTACCTTAACTAAATTGTTGACGTCAACAGTTATTGAGAAGTGAAATATGACAATTAATAAGTGTTCAAAGAAACCTATCCTTACTTATCCTATCCTAATCCTAACTAATATTATAAATGCGAAAGTGAGTTTGTTTGTTTGTTTGTTACGCTTTCACGTTGTTACTACTGAACCGATCATCATGAAATTTGGCATACACGTAATCTGGGGTAAGGACGCGTCTTGACGCGGGCGGAGCCGCGGGCGAAAGCTAGTATATTATATATTATATAATATTATAAATGCGAAAGTGAGTTTGTTTGTTTGTTTATTTAGCTTAAAAAGTATGCGGCGATTGAGTTCTAAACATAAAAATGATAATTTCTCCATGTCCAACCAGTCTTATCAATAAATCTACCAGTACTGTTACCAGTCAGCCCACGCCGCAATTTGATCTTTTAAACAGCAAATTACCTACACATTGTTTTTAACAAGATCTCCGAATTAAGTACTTACTACCTCTAAAACCTTATCATTAATCTAAATTGCTGAATACAATAAAATATTGCTCGGAGGTTGGGGTCAGGTTATTAAGATTTGAACTTTATGTGTATGTAATTAAGGTTTAGTATGAATAATGGATGTGGTATAAGATCATTATATGGACCCCATAAGAATAGGATCGTGGGAAATAACCGATGGATGAGTTATGGCAGTGGATCGGGTCGGAATTGGTCTGATAACGGCGTCTTGTAATGACATGTTTTGCTTTTTGCTGTCACTTGCGTATGTTAGAATATTTTTTAACGATAGTGCAAGTTTTTGGCTATGTCTGGCTGGTTTCTTTTGAAATAGAAAACTATATTCAGACAGCTCCGTGGCGCAGTGGTTAACACGTCAGCCTGCGACACGAGGGTGCCAGGGTTCGATCCCCGGTCAGATCAAGATTGAAAATGATCTTTTCGATATTGGCCTGGGTCTTGGAGGTTTATCTATATATGTATTTGTCATAAAATATAGTATCGTTGAGTTAGTATCCCATAACACAAGTCTCGAACTTACCTTGGGGCTAGCTCAATCTGTGTGATTTATCCGTATATATTTATATTACAATAAAGTGTTGTTTGACGTTCCAAAGTTTGAACATGTATGAAGACTATATTACAATAGATGATTCCGTGCTTTAGAAGGCACGTTAAGCCGTTGGTCCCGGCTGTCATCTGGTAGTCGTTAAAGGAATCACGTCAGAGGCCAAGAGGCGCTTCCGAAGAACTCTGACACCAGGGTGTGCATGGTCGATTGACCGTGACACCTACTCGAAATGATGATGACAATAAAGTGTTCTTCTTCAGCTTGGATAAACTTCCCTGGATAAATACGACAGCTCGAAATGTCGCCATCTAAAAGCCACTACTCACCTAATTCCAATCGATCACAAGATAAATGTTAATTAGAAATGGACGACACCATTCTCTACGTCTATTGTCTATGACATGCTCCGTCGCTCTCTGTTGTGATTGGTGGGCGAGATGTCAAAGATAGGCCAATTGGTAACGAACTGAATGTCATGGTACATCCGGGTATGAACAGCTGAGTGATTAATAATACAAATTGAAAAAAATGGTTTTCTGTAAAGTTGATTTATGAACGATAATTTTACGTGACACATTGGAAGAGATAGATGCGTTACAAGCCGAACGCTTAGGCCGATTATGCCTGTCTATCGCTTGTTCCGCGCTCTCGCTTGCATATGGAACTTGACACTTTTAGTGCGTGCAGCATGCGTTCATCGATTTATAAGACGTTATCACGTCAATAACAATAACTGCTACTACTCCTCCTCTCTCTCCTTGTCCTTCTACTCCCTCTCCTCCCCCTCGACCCCCTACTCCTCCTCCTCCCCCTCCTCTCCCTCCTTGTGGAATATTAAGATTTTCATAAAACGAAATAGCCAAGATGGTGGTTGTTATCACGAAATTTTAAATGAGTAACCTAAAGAATATATTACAAAAATAAGCTAAAATACTTCAGACGTTTATTTCTATAATGTTGTGTGGTGCATTTAAGAGCACAAGTCATCATTCTTAGGATTTCTTAGGAAATCCTTTATTTTCATACGTGTCTAAGGGTCATACTGCGATATTTAGAGTTTAACATACGCAAATGCTACTGACATAAACAACACAAGCGCTAGGCGGTGCCGACTTACGTACGCGTAGGGCTGTCAAAAATGCTACATCGGATGAAAGTCGTCTTTTTAGCTCATCATCATTATCATCAGGTCTTTTTAGTCTACACTGCAGGAGCATGACCCTCTTTGTACTGCTGGAGCCATACTTGGTCAGAGCAGACAGAGGATTTGGCCTACACTCTCCTTGCTGGCCAGACGGGTTGGAGTGGTCTCTTTTTAGCTCAGTTACACCTTTTTCTACCACAGATCAACAAACACATTAGAAGTGTTATCACGCGTGATTTCTACGAAAACCAGCGTCGCCTCATTTAATAATACTGCTAACGCAACACAATTGAGTAAAACTCCTCCTTTGGTCAGAGTTTCTTTCTAGGACTTCTCACTTAACACGTTAGAATAGCACACGTCGGCATTTTTAATTTTATTTTCACATACATCTCACTTTTGTTCATTTGACGATCGCCGGACAAACTGCTTAGGTAATTCAAGTGAGCTGATCGAGCGCATTGCCGGAGCGCGTGCCATGCTCACTTGCCATTCCTAATGTGTTTGTTGTTTTGTGATTACTACAGTATTGTTTGTTTTTTAAAATTTTTGGTTCTGTATCTAAAATAGCTTTGCAACTGCTATCTATTAGCGAAAACCGGGAATAATACGTTATTTTCTGAAGCAAAAAAATATGTGTATAATGTCTGATTTAAAAAAGTTGTTCTATTGCATAAAAAGGTTAAATTAAATCGAAATCCAAATGAAGACGAAATCGCGGTATCCCAATTTAAAAAAAATACGTGTTTACGTTCATCATTATCATCATCATCATCTGGTCTTTTTAGTCTCCACTATAGGAGCACGACCCTCTCTGTACTACAAGAGCCATACTTGGCCAGAGCAGCCAGAGGACTACATTAAAAACCGAAAATTGCCAACCCTGCCTCTAAGTCGAACTAGCGCTAAACAAATAGTTCAACATCGTAAGTTGTATGTTCGTATGCTTGTACTCGCGGCATAAACCGATTCTGCGATTAGTGCTGTTCCGATAATATCTGTCTGTTGGTTTGTTATCGCGTTTGTGCTGCACAAAATGCTATAAATTATACTTCATCCAATTTATTAATAGAATTTCAACGTATTTAAACAACTTATATGTTCATACTCTTTTTGAGAAGCATGGTTTCTGGTTCAATTACAGAACAGATTAAGATGGAAATATTTTATTTTAAAGTATTTAGGCTTTGTATATTTACTATAATATATTTATTACACATAGTGGCTTAGGAGTTAAAGATTTCTACACCGTAAGGGAAAAAGGACGTGATAGTATGTTTATATTTACTAAATATCCTTGTTGAGTAAATATTAGCGTCCGCGCAAAATATTTTATTGCATAATCTAAATCTGTACGATGTATTATTATGGCGTCATTGTGTCCGTACAAAAGATATCAACGCGCCCGCCATCGTGTACTTTAATCGAATATCACAACGTTTGAAGGTATTAGGTACTTTTTATTACGAAAACTTTTGTCCAATAAAAAACTATTTTAATAATCATGATACTCTTTATCGTATCATTTGCCGACAAAAGCTATATGTACTTACTGATAATATGTATATTGTAAATAAGTAAGTAATAAAATAAAATATATCGTTCACTTCACAGTGATCCATATTTCTCAAGATCCGACCACCATAGCGTCGGCAAAAAATAGTTATAGTATAGAAGAATAGCTATTTTATGTAGTATACAATCGACTTTTTGCGCACTTAAGTGCCGTACGAAAATTGTACCAAAACAAATAAAACCACGTTAGAATATATAATAGCAAAATAAATAATTTTAACACGAGTACTGTAATTGTTTAAAAGCAAATAAATTTGAAACAAGTCCATGTGGCTACGCTATTTTATTTATTATTTATATTATTAACATTTTTCATTTGGAAATATTTTTAGATTTTTTATTGCTATTGCTATTTTTCCTTACACTCATCTTCTTTCCGAAAAAAAAAAGAATTCAAAATCTTAATTTAATGTAGGTTTCTTTGAACACTATTATTATCGTTATCCTTACTAATATTATAAATGCTACGCTTTCACGCCGTAACTACTGAACCGATCTTCATGAAATTTTGCATATAAGTTCTCTGGAGAAGGACATATGCCACCTTTTATCCGGGGAAAAACTTTATATATATGAAATATTGCGTGGACAAAGCGCAACCCTATACTGATACTAATAAGAGCGCGCCCGCAGACTTTTTGTCCGCCACTGTACGTCGGCTTTGATGGGCCTTATCCGAACTCATCAAAAAGATGAGCAAAAGACAAAATAGCAAATATATAAAAAGTCTAAAATATTTTTTATAAATGTTACTAAAAATAACAATATTTTTGTACATAAACATGATTAATAATATCATATATTTCTCGACATTACCTCATTAAAATTAATAGTGTAGTAGTTATTATGAAATCCATGAAAACGTATATAATGTGTAATTAGGAAATACTAATAAGTCCGTCGTCTGCGTTAAGCGTAATAGTGTCGCTTCTGTTGTCTCGTTATTTTGCCGGCGGCCCCGTGCTGACCCGCTCGTTAGCACACCGGTAAATTAATCACAGCTTTTATTGTTCACCGGGGTGGTACATATAGGCTGAAGCTTTTTAAGTCATAGGTGCAACAATTTTTGACGTAAAAACTTTTGAAACGTTGTAACGTTGGGAATTTTTGAGATGGAAAAAAGCAGTAAATTGGCGACACTGTTAACATTACCGTAACCAAGTACCGTAACAACTCTGTATATATGTAATGTATGAATAGTAATATATAATAATAGTAATAGTAATATATACTAATGAATAGTAATGTATAATAATAGTCTGTGTGACTGTGGTGCCACTCAGTCTATGGCCCACCTTTTGTCGTGTCCCAACTGCCCCACTTCTTGTACAAATGAAGATCTTAACGAAACCAACGACGAGGCGGTCAGCGTGGTCAAATATTGGCCAAAATATATTTGAAAATAGCCATCTCCGACTCGACAAGACGAAGAAGAATGTATAAGTATTTTGTGTAGAAAATAAAGTAAAATGTGAAAAACGTGAGTTTATAATCATAAGCATACATTATTCGTAAGGTCCATAAACTAATTCCATATTTCTAAGTTAATTAATTAATTTATATAAATAAAGAAAATAAAATCGTTGTAAAAATAGGTAACATCCTGTATAAAAAATTCGGCGGTGCTTCTGAGCTACTAACGTAGTACTAATGATATGATAGCAGTCAATATATTCAAATTGTTATTTATAACTTGAGTGTTGGCACTCAACTTGTACATCCATAAGTGGCCTAATTTTAGATAACGACTTGTGAGTTTTTATGTTTTTGGTGATATGTAAGTAAATGTGAATGAGGTTTAAGATTTTTTTTTTGGAATTGTTATTGTATCTCATATTCTAAGACATAGTCTAACTTTAAGCTTCAATAGTACCAGACACCTTTAAAACAAACTCAGTAAGGTTTGCTTAATTTTTCCTTAAATATTCTCACGCTGATCTAATGCAGAAGATTTAAAAAAAAAACACGTCAAGAACATAGTTCTTTATGTATTCCGTTCAATTTCCGAAAGTTATTTGAAAAAAGAAATTTTTATATACGTATTAATAAAAAAACAAGCAATGACAAAAGTAACGAGAACAATGTATTTCACGTCTAACAACCTGAAATAATTTTAAATTTCGAATTATTATTAAAATCGAAATCAGCTTATAGTATCTATTGTTACATCACGCTTTTTAGGGAATGACAAAAGTAACGAACACAATGTTTTTCACGTCTAACAACCTGAAATAATTTTAAATTTCGAATTATTATTAAAATCGAAATTAGCTTGAAGTACTGTTACATCACGCTTTTTAGGGAATGACTTAATCATATAAGTGTAAATTTAATCTAAATTCCATATAATAACATGATACTTTAACAACCGTGTTTACTCGTGCTACAAAAATCTTCGTTCCAAAAATCCTTAAGTTTCTTATGTTTAGGGTTCATTAGTAATTTCACTATAGGTATCATGCAGCTGCACAATTATATATTTTTGATGTAAACAAAGTTATAGTGAACTTGAACTGTGTTAGGCTATTACTTGAAGAAATATTAACTATCTCTACTTTTCACTAGAAGCGAGAAAATATTGATTTTGTAATGATACCATATGATGACTCAAAACCAAGTAATCATAATAACAAATATACAATATATATGGACAAATCACCCAGATTGAGCTAGCCCCAAGGTAAGTTCGAGATTTGTGTTATGGGATACTAACTCAACGATACTATATTTTATAACAAATACATATATAGATACACATCAAGGACTTTGGTCAATCTGAAAAAGATAATTTTCCATCTTGATATGACCGGGGATCTAACCTGGGACCTCCGGCGTGGCAGCCTGGCGTAACAACCACTAGGCCACAGAGGTCGTAAGTATAAATAAACGAAGAAATAAAATAACTCACCATAGAGTGTCCAAGGTATTCCGCTGCATTATCCGATATGTACAACAGTTTTCCATTTTGTGTCATCATCATTAGGAATCCGTTCATCGCCTGCGAACAAGAAATTATTTGTCTTACTTATTTTAACCTTTATTGTCCCAGTACTAGGCAGAGGACTCTCTTATTTATATTGTCTGTGCCCTTATCTTTTCCTACTTGTCCCTCATCATTTCGAGTAGGTGTCACGGTCAATCGACCAAGCACACTCTGGTGTCAGAGTTCTTCGGAACCGCCTCTCGGCCTCTGACGTGGTTCCTTTAACGACTACCAGATGGCAGCCGGAACCACCGGCTTAACGTGCCTTACGAAGCACGAAATCATCTTTATTATTTGACAATCAGGTGATTAAAACCTGCAATGTCCTAACCAAACTGGAAACAACTGAACAAAGTATGCTTTCGGTGGGAATCGAACCCACGATCCCCGGGTCAACAAGCAAACGCCTTAACCACTGGATCACGGAGGATGTTATCCTTGTCCCTGCCTGATGTTAACCTCGTTAGTCTTACTTAACTAGCAATAAATGATAATAAGTTCAAGACTTAGCCGTGTGGTTTCCGGCAGAGTAAAATAGGACCAGTCCTAGTCTTCCGATGGAGGTCGTAAGAGGCGACTTAGGAAATACAAGCTAAACAAAGCTCATAAACATCAATGAGACCTCTCCAACCCTTCTGTTCAGCGAGGAGTGTGTAGGCCAAATCCTCTGTCTGCTCTGACCAAGTATGGCTCCGGTAGTACAAAGAGGGTCATGCTCCTGCAGTGGAGACTAAAAAGACTCGATGATCGATTAAGAATGTAAAGATTGCGCTGAATTAAAAAAAAACTTGAGAAATCATTCTACCTTTGTTCGTGTAGAATTAAGCATATATCTCATTGATTTTCTCATTTGAAACCTGTTTCTTTCTTTACTTTATGTGCTTACTGTCAAATATAAATTCACATCAAGAGTTTAATAAAATCATTATTCATACAATAAAATTATACCTAGTTGACCTAGTAGACCGTCCGCGCCGTTGCAACGCGACTTTTTGTTTGTGTTAAAATTTTAAAACTTCCATAACTTCTCTAGGTAAGCTTCTAAACCAGATATGTACGATTGGAACGAGTAAGAAATGGAATATTTATTTTCACCAATGAAGTCTCCAACCACTATTACCTAGTTAGGACCTGCGGGTTAGAACGGTAACTAAATGCCTTTTTTCTGACAATAAAATGATACCTAGGGTCGGCAACCTTAGATTTGACCTTTTTAAATACATACATACATAGTATCACGTCTTTTTCCCTTGCGGGATAGACAGAGCCTAGGTCTATATGGCTACATTTAGCATGTTGGAGTGCGTTTAGATGGAAAACGGAATCAAATAGTGATGGGTTGCTAGCCGCATCGCCTATTGACATGATTCCGCAGATTTTAGCTCAATAACTCGATCGGCTTTTACGATTTGCGCGGGAAGAGAAGCAGCTGGCACATTCTACGTTTTTTCTTTTCTCCCAGACCAGCATGGAAGAATTGACCTTTTTGGATATTTATTTTAGCGTAGTTTTAACCAAGAGGCTTAAAAAACTCCAGCTTTAAAATTATTTTATTTGTTTTCCATTTAAACCTGATGTAAATTACAACTCATTATTCACAGCATTCCAAACAAAAATCAAACATAATGAACACGCAGTGGTGAATATGAAAAATTGCTTCTACTATTAAAAACCCAGGAATTAAAGTTAATAAGAGGTTACCACCCACTATAGTTACACCCTTTATTACGGTCTTACGCGCCGATTCATTATTGTTGCCGTCTCTTTTCTATAATAAAGATATGTATGAGACGGAAAGAGAGAGACATGTTCTGGGAATTTGTAAAACGGGAATAGCGTGGGAAAGAAACTTGATTATGTGATTTGTGTCTGCAATAGTCGGCATTGCATTGAGCTAAATTATTTGTTGAAGAGTTACAATTGCGTGAATTATTTCTTTTGCTCATAAAGTTAATACTATCGTCATAGTTATATACTCGTATTTTTTACTACTTATTATATGCTTGATGTAGCTTATAATGTATGAAAGGAGATGTATAATTATGTAGCTCTGCAGTTCCAGTTCCATAATTTTATTAAATAGGTTTTACTCAGCAATAGGTATACGATCGTATTTTAAGCAAACTGCCTCCATGGTCCAGTGGGTAAGGCGTTTGCTTATAGACCCGGGGGTCTTGGGTTCGATTTCCACGGGAAGCATACTTTGTTTAGTTGTTTCCAGTTTGGTTAGGACATTGCAGGCTTGAATCACCTAATTGTCCGATAATAAAGATTCCGTGCTTCAGAAGGCACGTTAAGTCGTTCGTCCCGGCTGCCATCTGGTAGTCGTTAAAGGAACCACGTCAGAAGCCAAAAGGCCTGACACCAGGGTGTGCAAGGTCGATGGACCGTGTCACCTACTCGAAATGAATGAATATTAAGCAATTCAAAACCAACAATTTCAAACTTATTGTAATAAATGAAATTTAATTATCCTAATCCTAACTAATATTATAAATGTGAAAGTGAGTTTGTTTGTTTGTTACGCTTGCACGTTGTAACTACTGAACCGATCATCATTCAATTTTGCATACACGTTGTCTGGGGTACGGAGAAGGACATAGGGTACATTTTATCCCGGGAGAAAGTTCCCGAGGGATCGACATTGACGCAGGCGGAGCCGCGGGCGATAGCTAGTTATTGCATAAAAATAAAAACTATTGATATTAAATATGGAACACACAATTTTGTTTACTGAAATATTTAGGCTGGGTACTCACCTTGGAGAATCCGAAATTTGGCGCCGAAGATGGCTGGTGGTTGATGTCAAAGCGTTTGAACACTGCAAAGAAAAGCATAAATTTAGCTAGTTTCCTTTTAGAGTTAAAAGTATATCTAAAATAAAAAAATAAATTAGTACAAATAAAACATTAGGAAGCGGAACAAAATACAGAATTCACATTATAACTGATCACTATTTTGTGTGTGTGTGAGTGGTGTCAGTTTTCAAACTGCCTAAAGGCATCTGACATAGCTTAACGGGACCAACGGCTTAGCGTGCGTTCCGAAGCACGGAGGAGCTCGAGGTGTTTTTTGCTACTTGTGGTCACCCATCCCAGTGGGGACCGTATCCAAGGCTGCTTAACATACGTAAGAGTTAATAATGATCAGAGCCGACCATCGGGCTCCTCTATCACTATTAATATAAAAACAAGAAGAGATTTAAAAGACAGTCAAAGTCAAAAGTCAAGAGATTTCAATCAGTCCTTGATCATCATATTCGAATTACAAAAAAGAAACATTGGTCTTCTTTACAAGTTCTGTGATAACTAAATTTTTAACTGACTTCAAAAAAAGGAGGAGAGGAGTTATCAATTCGGTTGTAATTTTATAAAATGTTTGTTACACTACAGAACTCCGTCATTGAAACGATTTAAAAAAAAAATTGTTTGAAAGGGCATGCTTTCAATTTGGTCCCATTGAAATTTCATCAAAATCGGTTGAGTATTTTGATTGAAGCCAGCTTTTATGAAAAATTATATTTAATTATGTTTTTTTGTTGTATTTTCAAAGAGAAAGAGAAACTTAAACAACACTTTCCGTGACACGGCCGGCATTGTTATTACTATTGTGTCCAGTAAGTATATATTTTTTTTATGTATATTTGACGGCAAACGAGCAGACGAGCCACCTGATGGAAAGTGGTCACCGTCGTCCATGGACATCTGCAACACCAGAGGAGGTGCTGATGCGTTGCCGACTCTTAAGATACCTGTAAACACGCCTTTTGAAGGACCCCAAGTCATAGCACACAGGGAAAACCTCGGGAGGGAGTCCATTCCACAATCCTACCGTACGAGGAAAAAAAGCCACGTAACCCTCTGACATTTTTGGAGACCCAAGTGTCAAGGATGTGGGGATGGACGCTACTCATGTAGCGAGCGGTGCGGTGGTAGAAAGGGGATGGTGTCACCAGTTCAAAAAGTTCTTCAGAACACTCCCTATAGTATAGACGGTAAAATACACACAGAGAGCTAACGTCTCTCCGTAGACAGAGGGTGTCTAAATCCTCTGTGAGTTTGGGATCATCGATGATACGAATTGCCCGGCGTTGGATGGAATCAAGAGGAAGGAGTTGGTATTGAGGCGCACCAGACCAGATATGAGAGCAGTACTCCATGTGGGGCCGGACTTGAGCTTTATATAACAAAAGTCGATGACCCGGAGTGAAGTACTGCCTTGCTCTATTGAGCACCCCAAGTTTTTTAAAAGCCATTTTGGCTTTACCTTCGAGATAACTCCGGAATTGGACATCCTTCATAATATCCATTCTAAGGATCCCAATACGCTTAGAAATAGTAAGGGGGGTGTCCTGGGACTTCGGTGCCATGTTACATGGGAAAATCTTCTTAGCGGAAAACCCGCAGACTTGTGTCTTTCATTCCCATTCAGAGACCTGCTCCAGGGAGGTCTCAATATCAGACACAAGTCTCTTTCTGCTCTCTTCCACCCGTACTGTCGTCTGCATAGCAATATGTGAATGAATTAATATTTTAATAAACGAATACCCTTCAAATCATTGTCATCTTTGCGTAAACACTGTATTATATAAACAACTCAAAAATACAAAATTACTTTATTTAACTTCACAAGTTACATACATATGTATGAGCGTGTTGTAAATACATATAACCTCTTCTCTTACCGTGAGAACTTTTTGTACGATGTGCAAGTATATCAATATAAGTCACTGAATTTGATTGTGATTAATTGATTGTACCGATCGATTAGTCAAATATAGTAAATTGTTTTTTGCAGTCTAGTGGTTGCAATTGTTTCCTGTTTGCAAAGTGACTTCTTAGAACTACTAGTAGTTGAAACAGGGTTCAAGAGGAAACATTAGAAAACAATGCTATTAGTAGGGTTTGCTTTTATCTTTCACGGGTTCTCAAATGACATATCGTGAGTGAAAGTTATAAATAAATAAATAAATATATAAGGACATATATCACACAAATTGAGCTAACCCCAAAGTATAGTGTGGTTAAAGAACTTTATTTCTCAAAAGAATACAATATTATATTCACTTACAGAGAAATCACTTAAATATACTTATATAACTAAAATTTCGGCGAGCTTAGTATAAAGTTATTACAAAAATTGGATAAATGACAGTAGTGTTGGATGATTAAACAACTATTGCATAAGGCTAACCATGTTGTGTTTTTAGTTTATTTTTATTTATTACGTTAAATAAGCATGTATTTATTATACAATATTATAGTTGTAGGTTTGGAAATATATAAAATAAAATAATAAATAAATAACATACCACTTAATCTATCGAACTATCAATCGAAAACATACAAAAAGGTAACAATCCACAAATTACAAAATACATCGATATTTTAAATGACAGTCAATCTTTCACAATTTGGTTAAGAATGATATCCGTTGTCGAACGTTGGGCAACACAATGCTAGCTCAATAAAGAGATGTGTATCGACATTCGAGTCGGAGTAGGCCGGCCCAAATTATCGATTGTTCGCGTTACAGCACTATGTTAAGGGCGCTGTTACATTAAGTTAAGTATGTTGGTGTCAGATATTAGTTTTTGGTTCATGATCCTTTATAGTTTTTGATGTCTTATAAATCGATGAACAACGGCTGCATGCACGAAAAAGTGTCACGTTCAGTGTGCAAGCTAGAGCGCGGAACAAGCGATAGAGAGGCATGATCGGTTTAATCATTCGGCTTATGACGCATCTATCTCCACCGTTATCAGGTAAAATTATCGTCCGTAAACCGACTTTGGAGATACTAACTCAACGATAATATTTTTTTTAATAAATAGATACATATATAGATAAACATCCAAGACCCATTTATCTATATGACTTATCTGTAATGTTAAGCGACTGTTGTATCTGAAAAAGGTCATTTGCAATCTTAACCTGACCGGGGATCAAACCCGGGACCTCCGGTGTGACAGCCTGTCATGATGGCCACTAGGCCACAGAGGCCGTCAAATGTGCATTATCCATTAGGTTAGATAAATTTATCTGCATCAGACAAGTGTATCAACCTCTCAACCAGCGGTATTTGACGTCGCACAATGATTTCTTGTCATGAGCGGCATTATGCTTGTATTTACTGTTTTATACACATAACGCGTGTAGGTGTGTAATACCCGCTAAATGACAACTGTAATAGTATATCGGTATTCCGATATGTTGATGTACAGTTTAATATAAGTGAGGCAACATACCTACACTTTCATTACGACTAGGCAATAAGTCTGCAACTTCACGCGTAGAGTAAACGGCACTATCATCATCATCATGATCATTCCAGCGGTAAGAAGTCCACTGCTGGACAAAGGCCTCTCACAAGGGTTCTTCGTTCTATGGGAGGATATTGCCGTACTCACCACGCTTGGCAGGCGGGTTGGTGAGCGCAGTTTATCTGGCTTCTTGTGCTTCCGACGCTGCTGCCTATCGGAAGCACTTTTTAAGCTGGGAAAGGATAGGAATTTGTTGGATCTGGGAAGAGTATGAGGGTATTGGAATAAATATTGAAATTCTTTTTGATCGATTGCATATTTAATGGGTGACACTCCGGCCCTGCATGGTCTACTATATATTAATGTGTAACGATGTACATATGTATATTCCTATTATTATATATATGTAGGTAAAGACAATATATATACATACATGATATATTATTTATACATATTTCCGTGACGTCATCAAAGGGCCCAATTGAAGACCAGCGCTGTAGCGCAAAATAGAGAAATATACAAAGCAATGGGGGAGATATATACCCAGCAGTGGAACAAAGTAGGTAAGGAAAAAAAATATTATCTAGTCTTTTTTTCGTTAATTTAACACAGAGAACAGAATAGCCTTTTTAGGGTACCGAAGCCAAATAGCAAAAAACTGGATGGATATGGTCTTCAAAAATGATATTAGGTTTCTTATATCATTATTTTTTAAACTGAATAGTATGCATGAGAGACACTTCCAAAGTGGTAAAATGTGTCCCCCTGTAACTTCTAAAATAAGAGAATGATAAAACTAAAAAAATATATATGATGTACATTACCATGGAAACTTCCACCGAAAATTGGTTTGAACTAGATCTAGTAAGTAGTTTTTCTAATACGTCATAAATAGTTAACTGCAATTTCTCTTTCATTCAATATATCAAGAACTTTTATATTATTTTGACTAGCTCCGTGGCGCAGCGGTCAACACGCCAGCCTGCGACACGGAGTGACCGGGTTCGATCCCCGGCCAGGTCAAGATGGAAAATGATCTTTTTCAGATTGGCCTGGGTCTTGGATGTTTATCTTTATATGTATTTGTTATAAAATATAGTATCGTTGAGTTAGTATCCCATAACACAAGTCTCGAACCTACTTTGGGGCTAGCTCAATCTGTGTGATTTGTCCGTATATATTTATTTATATTTTTATTTATTATGTTACTTGCTGCTACAGAACCCCTCATGGACGAGTCCGACTCGCACTTGGCCGCTTTTTCTCCATTATTATAATACTGAAACATTGCCAAAGACACCCAGTCTATTTCGGTGTAATATCGATGTCGGAATGCATAATACGTAATATTGCAAATACCGCAGCTTGAATACCGTCTGAACCAGGCCTGAACGATATAGGTATATCGGTACCGGGAATTTTGCCAGATACCATTCTAGCCGCAACTCACACGAGCTGAATAATTATGATGAATCTTACTTACACATAGACATACATATGCAACATATTATGTTATAACTGCCTCCGTGGTCCAGTATAGCTGTTTCCAGTTTGTTTAGTATATTGCAGGCTTGAATCACCTGATTGTCTGATAATAAAAATGATTCCGTGCTTCGGAAGGCACGTTAAGTCGTTGGTCCCAACAGCCACCTGGCAGTCATTAAAGGAACCACGTCAGAGGCCGAGAGGCGGGTCCGAAGAACTCTGACACCAGGGTGTGCATGGTCGATTGACAGTGACACCTACACGAAATGAATGAATGAATATTCTGTTATCTTTCTCTATTTTTATCTTTATATTTTTATTATAAATATAGTATCGTTGAGTTAGGTATGGTATCCCACGACGGTTATCTGAGTTAATATTAAACTAGCGGCTCGCCACGGCTTCGCACGGGTAGATTTTTCTATAGCCTATGTTCAACAGAAATCATTTTCAAATTTTTCCTGTAGTTTCGGAGCCTATTACGTAAATGCAAACAATCAAGTCTTCCTTCTTTATAATATTACTAGAGTAGGCTACCTATTAAAATATAGTTGAGTTAGTATTATTTCACGACACATGTTCACAAATTACTTCAGAGCTTTCTTAATCTGATGACTTATCTCAAATATTAAAAGTTTATTTATTAAGTAAATGGGTTTTTAATACATCATAAGTAGTATTAAATTTGCTAAAGATATGATTGTGGCTGAAAGTAAATTAATACGCAAACCGGATGATATCTCTACGGATAGAATATATTTCAATACAGTTTTTAATCAAATGTCAATGACAAAATTATTTCAGGAAACCCGTCCGTCTGAGTCAACCTACTGTTATAACTTATCAATATTCTAATCCATCCTCAACGAACCCCTTTTGAGATAGTTTAGAAAGTGTAAATCCCCTTACATACAGTCGCGAGCCATTAGAGCCAGGAATAAGTCGATATCTTATCGATACAATCGAGTGGCCGTATTGTCTATCGGTAACAAAAACAGTTCTTCTCAAAGTGGCCTATCGTTGTACGAGTAAGCACTAAAAGCTTGTTAAGGGCTAAAGGAAGAAGTGGGCTGCGAAAAAATCAAGCACTTGATGATCGGTTCGGGGCAGTAGTAAATTTGTAAGTGTTAAAATGATTATGTAGTTTATGGAGCTTAAATCTCTTTTAAACCGTTTGCGAGCCTTTGGATTAGGGATCCTTAGGGTCAGGGTGCATCGATTTAAAAAAAAGCAACCTTTAAAAATCTTTCAACGGTCAAGGCGATCGATAGCGCTAAAGTTTGAGAACCCACGAGTCAGTTACGAGAAAGTATCGATGGATTGAATCGATTAATTACAATGTTTGGAGTAAGTGCACGGAATGACATCGATGTTTTGAATAATCGATCGGTATTTTGGCCGTGGGCGATCGTTTTGTTGTGTTATCTAATCGTAATTGAGATTGATTAAATTATATTACGGTTTAGTACATGTCAACAATGTGCGGCCAACATAAAAAGAATTGGGGTAAGTGGGGAAATTATTAGATACTTAATCCAAATATTTTCATATTAAGTATTTAATTTCGAATACGTGTTAAAAATACACAAAAAAAATTTATAAAAATAAAAAAGGTAATACAACAGTCTCTTTTAATAAAATAATATACGTTTCTGTATTACGAAGAATTTTGAGGTACCACTTATCATAATTCATCGTCTTGAGGGCGAGGTTACATCGATATTTTAATAATAAAAATTAAGCAACAACTAAGGTTACTTATTTTAAAAATATTTAACATGCTTTCGAGATAGTGCAATCTCTAATAAGTAACTATCATCATCAGGTCCTCCCAGTCTCCACTGCAGGAGCATGACCCTCTCTGTACTACAGGAGCCATACTTGGCCAGAGCAGACAGAGGATTTGGCCTACACTCTCCTCGCTGGCCAGACGGGTTGGAGAGGTTTCATTGATGTTTATGAGCTTTGTTTAGCTTGTATTTCCTAGATCGCCTCTTACGACATCCACGGGAAGACTTGGAGTGGTCCTATTCTACTCTGCCAGAAACCACACGGCTAAATAAGTAACTAAACTATTGATTTTTTATACAGGAATAGACGATTGGCAGTATAAAAACATAAAATTAAACCGTATTAATCTCCAGCATATCATAGCAGTGTGGTTTCCGGCAGAGTATAATTGGACCACTTCTAGTCTTCCCATGGAGGTCGTAAGAGGCGACTTAGGAAATACAAGCTAAACAAAGCTCATAAACATAAATGAGACCTCTCCAACCCGTCTGGCCAGCAAGGAGAGTGTAGGCCAAATCCTCTGTCTGCTCTGGCCAACTATGGCTCCGGTAGTACACAGAGGGTCATGCTCTAAAAAAGCCTGATGATGATGATGATAAATCTCCAGCATTATAAATAAAATAATTATATAGAGACAAATCAAACTGATTGAGCTAGCCCCACTGTAAGTTGTGAACTTGGGTCGTGAGATACTATCTCAACGATAATTTATATTAGATAAAGATAAACATTCAAGACCCAGATCAATTTGAAAATGAACGTTTTCCATCTTGACCTGACTGCGGATCGAACCCAGAACCTTGCGATTCTAAGACACTTGCAGTATCACAGCACCACAGAGGTTGGCAACTTACACCTATCAACCTTTCGCAAAACCTACTAAAACTCACTTCAATCTCACGTAATACAAATATAATCGCTTATTCGCTCGAGGCATTAGTCCCAGTCAAAATAAATCGCTCACGCGGGTCACTAATGGTGAGTCTACACCATTTCAGCACTAAACACTTAGTGTCATATCGAATACGTGCATTGCACGTTAGTCAAACGTTCGTAGATTTGTCACCTGTAGGGTTATGACATGTTTGAAGACGAATCGCTGGTGTGTATGTATAAGATAGCGAATATTTTCCATGAAATTACTTTAGTCGTTGTGTCATTTCCATCAGCGCTCTATGCATCATAACACGCTGTACAGAGTTTTTTAACTAATATAAAAAATGATTTGAATATAATCATGTAGATTAAAAAGGCATGATATCTTAAACTACGTATTTAACACGCTTTATGTGCCAGTCCAACGCATAATCTCTATCTTATCCCACTCGACTGCTAGTGCTAGACAAACTCGTTCCGTATTTTCATCTATGAATTAACCACATCGCTGTACTAATTTTTGCTGTGGTAGAGCTACGCTACTGGTAAAATTCATTTTTGATAGTAGCATGCATGGGCCGGCTCGTCCGTGGAAGTACCACACTCTCACAGGAAATCGAAGTTTGAGTAGAAGCTTTACCGCTTCTATGCTTCGTTCGGTGAGTGAGAGAGCCGGAGGCCCATCCTTCTCCCCCTTCCCCCATGTCCCCCATTTTTCCCTACTCCCAATGTCCTCCCCCCAACTCCTTGAAAGGCCAACAATGCTCCTGTCACACTCTGGTGTTGCAGTTGTCCATGGGCAGCGTTGATGGTTTATCATCAGGTGATTAGCTTGATCGATTGCCGCCCTACAACATAAAAAAAAAACTAAGCATTACTAATGAAATAACAACAAACTTCACGAGAACTTAGCATCAGTATTTCCCTAACTAATTCTAATACCTAATATTAGACTCGACGACTAAAATACATAGTAAACGATAAATACTACTACCGCTATGATGCAGAAAAGCATCTTTCTTATACGTAGCAATTGCCACTACATAACCGATCCTAATCTATACATATAATAAAACAGGAAAAATATTTTGTCTGTACATTTAGAATTTTTGACTGAAATGGATAGAGGGACACTTAAAAAGAATAACAGAAAGCAAAAAAAAATTTTTCGAATTTCTTGTCTGTCTGTCTGTCTGTCTGTCTGTATGTCTGTCTGTATGTATGATCACGATTATCTCCGAAAATACTGAACCGATTTACTTCAAACTTTCACCAATTGCTTTGTTTTAACCCAGCAAAACATTTAAAGTTTGTTTCATCAAAATCGGTTCATTAAAAAAAAAGTTATCGTCATTTGAATGAACTCAAGGCATTAGTTTGCCTGCAAATATACACAATGAATTTTTTATCGTTTGGATCCTTAAAGGGGTGACTCAGACCATCAAAATGAACAACTTTTCCTATGGGAACAATGGTGGGAACTCAAAATAAAATTCGACATTCCCATACAAACTGGCCGGGCGGCGGGACTCTTTTGTATGGAAATGACGAAATTTTTTTTGAGTTCCCGGCATTGTTCCCATAGAAAAAGTTGTTCATATTGATGACCTGAGTCACCCCTTTAAGGGTCCAAACTGTTCCTGAGGGATGGACACTAACGGCGGCGGCGTAGCCGCGGGCAAACGGCATACCTGACTTATATATCAACGCAACCAAAACTGCTACGCCTAGAAACTTGAAATTTGGTACAGGGGTTCTTTTAATGATGTGAGTGAGCGCTACGAAAGTATTTTTAAGAAATTTAACTTCTAAAGGGGTAAAATTTATATGGAATTTTCTCATTTCTGGACTTAGAAGTATGAAAGTAGGTATATAAGTTCTAGATTAAAATTAAAAAAGATGTGTGTAGGTAGATGAAATTTGCTAAATTCCCCCCATAAGGGGTAAAAGGGGGTGGATGGGTGGTATAAACTTTGTATGGAAATTTTCTCATTTCTGGACTTAGACGTATAAAAATAAGTATATAAGTTCTAGGTTACAATTAAAAATATCTGTGTAGGTAAAATGGACGATATTTTCCCCTGTAGGGGTAAAATAGCGGGGTAGAGATTGTATAGGAATTTACTCATTTCTAGACTTAGAAGTATGAAAATAGGTAAATAAATTCACGATTACAATTGAAAAAGATCTGTGTAGGTTAACTGGAAAAAATCCCCCAGAAGGGGGGTAAAGTTTGTTTGGAAATTTTCTCATTTCTGGACTATGAAGTATAAAAATAAATAGGTATGTAAGTTCTCGATTAAAATTAAAAAAGATATATGTGGGTGAAATGGACTGAATTCACTCCTAAAGGGGTAAAATGGGAAGGTAAAGGTTTTATGGAAATTTTCTCATTTCTGGACTTTGAAGTATAAATAATATCCATACTTTCATACTAATACTAATATTATAAATGCGAAAGTAATTCTATCTGTCGTTTTTTTACGCGCAATTTGGTATGGAGGTGTGAGGCCCGGGGAAGGACATAGAGTATGTTTGATTCCGGGAAATTCTACTGTTCCCGAGGGATCGACACTAACGCGGGCGGAGCCGCGGGCAACAGCTAGTGCATACTAAACCTGTATTTACTAAACACATATGTAGGTACTAAGCTCATGTAAAATAGTCATAGTCATATAAATAACGCACATGAGCTCCTTTCCGATTCTAATACCTACTTTGCCCGAGGGCTAAATGCATAGTAACTAAAATAATCAATCCTAAACGAACGAAGCATAATTCTTTGTTATACATAGCAAATGCGTACCTAATTGATCCTATTTATTTGTATAGATCCTATTTATATATTTATAACAGTTAATGTACGGAAACTTACAAAAAAACTTAAGTCAAAGACAACAAGTACAAAGGTGCTGCTGATTTCATACGAAACATCTTCCAGCAGACCTGTGTGAGAGAGATGTACTAAGCGCGTATTAACTAAACATACATCTACTAAGCTCATGCAAACTAGGCATCACTCTTAGCTAATATAAATAGCGCACGCGGGCCCCTAACTGATTCTAATGCCTACTATTTGTCTCGACGGCATCGCGCCGGGTCACAAATTATTTTGTTACATTAACTTTAATGTTAACACGGAAAACAGCGGTACGGGTAATTAAGTATTCCTTCATAACACAGTGGGAACTGCAATCGTTTCGTAATATTAACCCTTCGTAAACTACGTCGGCTTTTGTTACCCCATTTGTATGTTTTTCTTTTTCTTTTGCATGAAACATAATATAATAAGAAACTAGCTCCTCACCGTCTCTTCCTTTGTACGTTTAGATCTCTAAAACCCTGGATTTTAATGTGGTTTTCACTGTTGTACAGTATGGCTTCGACAGGTAAAACTTATGCTACTATATATTATATTATACAAAGTTTACCTTCTTAGGTATTATCTAATTATAAAATTTTATTAATATCTGTCTAGTTGTACTTGCAGAAGTAAAAAACATTAAAATTTGTTTTGATACTATGTCGTGATATGAATAATTTTTTTTACTGGACCAATACCTATATTTTCAACAGGGAATCAACACAAGACCAAGTAGCTATATAATTTTGTTTGATATTTTTATAATAAATAAATAAATATATACGGACAAATCACACAGATTGAGCGAACCCCAAAGTAAGTTCGATACTTGTGTTCTGGGATACTAACTCAACGATACTATATTTTATAACAAATACATATATAGATAAGAATCCAAGAATCTGAAAAAGATAATTTTCCATTTTGACCTGACCGGGTATCGAATCTGGGGCCCTCGTGTCGCAGGTTGGCGTGTTAACCACTGCGCCACAGACCCACAACCCTCTTCAATTGTTGCGCCCGTAAGGGTTCTTAATTGCTTCTATACCATTGTAAAAAGACCTACATATGTACATTAAGGATGCAAAAAAGCAGGGTTCTAAAAAATTACATTCCTTTAAAAAAAATTTCAGACGGCTTGGTAATTGAGCAGAGAAACGGGATTTTCGAGCCCATCCCTCCTATCCAATTACGGGTAAGTAAGATCTCAAAATAAAGGGTTAAAGTTAAAGAAGACATTGCCAAGCCAACTTATGAAGTTTCTCGTTACTTGCGTAGTTATTTTTAATTGATTTTAGTGTTCAAAGGCAACAAGGTAGAAAAGATAAAGTTAACTGCGCGGAAATTTATGTACATTTATTTATAACGGTATGTGACGTACGTCTTAAATACAATTCACAATTACATACGTAGTTATATGTGGAACTCATCTTATTCTAACTACTAGTTAGGATAGGATGAGTTCGATACGATATTAAAAATACGAAAAGTAGTTTTTTTTTTTACTAAATGTTGGATTAGGTGTTTGTGTATTGATTACGCTTTCACGCCTTTATACTGAACCTATCATCATGAGATTTTGCTTACACGTTATCTGGGGTACGAAGAAGGACATGGACAGGGTAAATTTATCCCGGGAGAAAGAGCTGTTTCCGAGGGATCGACATGACGCGGGCGAAGCCGCGGGCGAAAGTTAGTCTGCTATATTTCTGTATATTCAAGAGCTCGGCCTTTGTGTGTCTATCTTTATATGTATAAATTTATCTTTATATGAATAATCTATCTTTATATGTATAAATTTATCTTTATATGAATAATCTATCTTTATATGTATAAAGATAGACACACAATTACAATTACTATTTTTTGGATGTCAGGAATAATTAAACTTTATGCCATAGTCGACCTTTGTAGCTCAGCGGTACCACAAGTGCCTTTGAATGGCAGGGTCCTGGGACCGACCCCAGGTCAGGTCAAGATATAAAATTATCTTTTTCAGATTGACCTAGGTTGTGACATCATCCCTCTGCACCCGCGGTGGTCCTATATATACCAGCATAGGCATGGCTTACGGACAGACAGACATGACGAATCCATAAGTGTTCCGTTGTTTGCCATTTGCCTACGGAACTCAAAAAAGAGTACAAACAAAATCTCAAAACAAACATCTACATATAATAACCTAGCAATAAGTCCAGAGTAAATAATGAATGCTTTCAGTGGAGCCCTAACTTATTAATTAGCGTCTGGAAAGCTTTGAAAGCCCGCTGCGGCATAAAAGCTCACAGAGCTGCATTTATCAAGTCGTTTCATTCAGTGATCGATCAGTGCTCTATACTCTTATTACTCTAAATGATTACATTTATTACTTTTATTCTTTAATACTGATTTTTTAAATGTGAAAGTGAGTTTGTATGTTTTTAGACCCAAAGGGTAAAAACGGGACCCTATTATTGTCGCTCCGGTGTCTGTCTGTTTGTCTGTCCGTCTGTCACCAGGCTGTATCTCATGAATCGTGATAGATAGACAGTTGAAATTTTCACAGATTATGTATTTTTGTTGCCGCTATATCAAAACATACTAAAAAATAGAATAAAATATAAATTAAAGGGGATACAACAAACGTGATTTTTTTTGCTTGTTTTTTACTTGATATTGATAACGGCAACAGGTAGACGCTTAAAATATACACAGAATATTTAGTTATATATTCACTTTAATTTTTTTTTTATTAACTGTCCCACTGCTGGGCAACGGTCTCCCCCATTTCCTTCCAAACATCCCTAATTTGTGCCACTTCAGACCATTTCTTTTCATGGCTCGTGATATCATCACACCAACAAAATGGATTCCGGAAGATGGATACAGAAAAAGAGATAAGCCTCGAAAGCTTTGGTGTAAAAATAAATAATTAAATAAAAATAAAGTTAATATTCATCAACCTAACCAAAACAGGTAGACATGAAATTTTCACAAAATGTGATTTCAGTTCCCGCTTTAACAACAAAAAAAAAATTAAGAAAAATTTAAAAAATATAAGAAGTTCAGTATTGTAAGGTGTAGCTTTTGTGTGCGATTCTGACTCACACTTTGCGATTAATTTTTAATAAATATTATGAAAAATCTATCGCATAAAATCTATAAGATTAAATAACCTAAAACATTTTGTATATCAATTAATTTCTACGTATCTCGCATGAATTTTCCACTTCGGTGTGTATAGGCAGTTAAGTCTTAGTAAATATGGTATGTTTGAATGTTGCCTTAAATGGCTCCTTGTGTAAAATAAACCTTGTAAATCTTTCCAAATTAGACCGAGCAACTCTGCCCTTTCACTTAATTGGTCCAATTATCTTGTTAAGTATTTATTATAGACCTATAATCTGAATTTGGGTATGTAGCTTGATCACATGGCTTTCATCATCATCATCAGGTCTTTAGTCTCCACCGCAGGAGCATAACCCTGTCTGTACTACCGGAGCCATACTTGGCCAGAGCAGACAAAGGATTTGGCCTACACTCTCCTCGCTGGCCAGATGGGTTGGAGAGGTCGTTTTGATGTTTGTGAGCTTTGTTTAGCTTGTATTTCCTAAGTCGCCTCTTACGACATCCATGGGTAGACTTGGAGTGGTCCTATTCTAATCTGCCAGAAACCACATGGCTCTACGCATATATAAATATTTTTTCAAATAAAAATCTGTCTTTATCCAAATTACAAATGAAAGAATCATGGCGAACGCCCATACATTGAAAGTACAGAAAAAAAAATAAAAAAAGAGAAGATGAATTATATAGCAGTATTGAGGTTTCCTTACTAGTAACATGTCTGCATAATAGAAATATTTTTAAACCCCCGTTTATATAAAATATATCACAATAAAAGTTATAGCCTTATTGCCATTTTCATTTGCCTAAAAAAGTTCACAATGGTTGTCAAACTGACTGTTTGTTGTAGATCTGTCACTCAGAACTGTCAAGTCAATGAGAAAATGTCAGTCGGATTGACAGATTACTTTTTTATTTTAGCGGATGGTTGCCTGCTTGCGTGGTGTTGCCATAAATTAATATATTTTAACGTGTCAGTTGCAGGTAGTGTTCGGATATTAACTCAAAAATTATTAATATGCGTTCGGATATCGATAAAAAAAATCAGTATTTAAATAAATAAATATCTTTTTTTCCCCGTCTTTAAAAAATATTTTGATTAATTCAAGTTGTTGACCAGAGCCGTAGTAATCATATAAAAAATATTTTACCTTCTCTTTTTTTAAAATTTACTTTGTACAAATTTCGCCATGATTCTTTACATGGGACTTATTTGAAAGTAAGTTATCCTTCCAAATAAAATTGTTGTTATCGGATTATAAATGACGTGGTTATGAGGTAACAATTAAATAATAAATAGTAACAAAGGAAAAATATAGAGATTTATGAAAAAAAAACTCAACATTTAAATGAAGAATCTATTGCACTTTTTAAATTAAGACCAATGGCAGATTAAGAAATGTCGATGGATTTAAATAAAGCAGTGGGCTTCATTAAATGATAGAGTGATATCAAAAATTCTAGGCGGGACAGTCGATATGCAAAGTGTTTTAAGGAAATATTGTATTTTTATATCAAGAATTACTTTGCAAGGAATAAAACACATTTCGTAGATTAAGTAGTTATATTATTACTATAAGATTTTTTATATGAAGTAGAATTTTGGGCAAGTATATTTGATTAACTTAAGAGTCATTGCTAACTAATGATTTTAAGTACCCTTGCTTACAATATGGAAACTTAAGACATCCTGTAAGCTAAGAAGTCAATTTGTAAACTATTTTGCATGTTTTTATACAAAAATATTAACTTACTAGCTTTCGCCCGCGGTTCCGCCCGCGTCAATATTGATCCCTCGGGAACAGTACTTTTTCCCGGGATACAATGTACCCTTTGTCCTACTCCTTACCCCTGATAAGGTGGATTTAAAATTTCAATTTCATGTTGAAAATACAGAACTGATTGTTCTGTATTTTCAACATGAAAGCATAACAAACAAACAAATAAACAAACTTACTTTCGTATTTATAATAGTATTAAGGATTAGGATTTAGGTTACAATGTAGTAAAAGTTTTTTTTACTGTATTATATGAATGATATCTTTATTGCATAAAATGGGGTGTAGAGTTGTATCCTTATCCTTATCCTTACTAATATTATAAATGCGAAAGTGAGTTTGTTTGTTTGTTTGTTAGTTTGTTTGTTTGTTTGTTTGTTACGCTTTCACGCCGTAACTACTGAACCGATCCTCATGAAATTTTGCATACAAGTTCTCTGGAGTACGGAGAAGGACATAGGCTACCTTTTATCCTGGGAAAAAGTACTATTCCCGAGGGATTGACATTGACGCGGGCGGAGCCGCGGGCGAAAGCTAGTGATTAATAAAAGTCTCTTCGGCATGTACAGACAATATAGTAAAAATTATTATTACTTTGTTAAAACTATTATTATGCATTTTTTTTTAAATAGCCTTTTATGCTGTAAAAACATTTAGTAAATATCTAAATATCCAATCGAATAGCTTTCGTTTGAATAAAATTACATATACCTAGTTCTTATTAGATATGCTGGTCTGGGAGAAATGAAAAAACGTAGAATTTATCAGCTGCTTCTCTTCCTGCGCAGATCGCAAAAGTCGATCGAGGAAATGGGTAAAATCTGAGGAAATAATGTTATTAGGCGATGCGGCTAGCAACCCAACACTAGTTTTATTCCGTTTTCCACCTAATGCCCACCAACATGCTAAACGTGGCCTTCAAGTCTTATAAACCTAGGCTTAATCTACCCCGCAAAGGAAAAAGACGTGATACTATACCTTATTAGATAAGTTTCAAAATTATATAATAGCCATTAACGATTTAGTTGTATATCTTGTAACTATTGTAAATGTGAAAAAAATCATATTACAAATTTCATTATATTTGTTAAAATCATGTAACAAACTTTGTTGCGATTGTTACATAATTTTTATCGAATGAAAGATAGAAAATGGATTTGCACTTTGTATCCGAAAACTTTTGCTCTCGTCTGTACATCCACAATGGCGTCTCGCAGGTGGCTAGCTAAATTGAGATGTTCGTTAGTCCTAATGGTATGTATCACGTCAATCGCGGCCAGTTATTCCTGCCGCCCGTACACGTGCGATGCGACACTGACTTTATTAAATGAGGTCCCCGGAGACCAAGGAGACCGAGTTCTGTCTTTGAGACCTAGAATTATGTTATATGATTTTATGTAATATATTCTTTAACAAACACATAGATAAATCTTAGTTGGTAAAATAAATAAATATATACGGACAAATCACACAGATTAAGCTAGCCCCCAAGGAAGGTCTAGACTTGTGTTATGGGATACTAACTCAACGATACTATATTTTATAACAAATACATATAAAGATAAACATGCAAGACCCAGGCCAATCTAAAAAGATCATTTTCCATCTTGACCTGACCGGGAATCGCACCCGGGCACCCTCGTGTCGCAGGCTGGCGTGTTAACTACTGCCAGCATTATGCGCCAGCCTGCGACACGAGGACCCCGAGTTCGATCTCCGGTCAGGTCAAGATGGAAAATGATCTTTTTCAGATTGGCCTGGGTCTTGCATGTTTATCTTTATATGTATTTGTTATAAAATATAGTATCGTTGAGTTAGTATCCCATAACACAAGTCTAGACCTTCCTTGGGGGCTAGCTTAATCTGCGAGATTTGTCAATATTTATTATATATTTTATTTATTATAAAAAAAAAACTTGATTTTAGTAAGAAGCGCATTTTTTCTTCTTTAATAAGTATCTTACTTATTACAACTCCCATTATTATTAACGTAATTCTCTATACTCCCTTAATTAACCGGTCAATTCATTCCATCCACACACCGACGTACAATTACAGACGTACAAACTGACAGACAATAGTCTTATTTAGGAGCACTAACCCAAAAAGGCGTCGCACGAAGGCTGCTCGTGAGGACTGGAACTATTTCTTTTGTAGTAATTGCCAGCATTTGCATAAGTACGGTTATTTCATGGTTATTGTGCCTGAATTATTGGTCAATCAGGAGTACTTTAAACTGGTTGATGAAGTATGTTCGGATTATAAAAAAATATATACCAAGGTTTATTATATTTAGCATCATCATCATCAGGTCTTTCTAGTCTCCACTGCAGTGGCATTACTTTCTTTACTATCGGAGCCATACTTGGCCAGAGCAGACGGAGGATTTAGTCTACACTCTCCTCGCTGGCCGGAAGGGTTGGGGGGGGGCTTTTTTGTCTCTTATCGTCATATTTATAATGCTTACTTATTTATCTCTCCTAACACTTTCCCTGATGATGGGGTAGCAACAGATTGAAACTAATCGGTGAATAAATTATAATTCATTTTTGCTAGTAGCATGAATGGGCCGGCTTGTCCGGGGAAGTACCACACTCTCACAGAAAATCGACATTTGAGTAGGTTTACTGCTCCTATGTTTCGCTGAGTGAGAGAGCCCATGCTTCTTTCCTTCCCTCAACTCCTTGGAAGGCCAGCAACGCTCCTATAACACCCTGGTGTTACCATGAGCTGATCGCTTTCTTGTTTGCCCTCCTAGATCATCAAAAAACAGTGAGTGAAACGGTGATGTTGGTAACACAGTTTTTTTTACATTCTACTCACATAAGTTTCAATACTATTATGTTTATTATTGTTATTAATCGTTTAGTAAATTTATTACCAGTTGTCGTTCAACAAAGTTCACACGAACCTTCTAACTTGTCATGAACCGATTGGCCGTCATTACGAAAGCCATTTAAGGTTTGTGAATGTTGACTGTAATTAACTCTTCAGAGACGTCAAGCAAATTAGCCTATCATCGTAGGGCGTACAGACAACAGCAAAAGTCCAGTGCCAATATTAGAAGTGATGTTCTTGTCTTGGAGGAGGGTTTTGGAAGAGGAGTTTTTGTGTTTTCTCATATAATGCATTTTAATCGATGGAATAATGTCGAATGATTCATATCTGCCGGCAATCATTCTGCAGCACTCTAACTTCATAGTTATTAGTTACTAATGTACTTTGTTGAGATAAGGCTTGTGTATCTGTGTCAAATTAAAACAAAAAACAACGTTACACGGAATTTGCTACCCTACCTTGTTAGAGTTACCTCGAATGATTTACGAGAAGCTTACATAATATGTATAAAAATTATATATTATATAAAAATACGTATATAAGGATATTTATTTTTGTCTAATATATTTCTAAAAGAATTAACGAGAACTCCAGTTATTGCAATTCTAGTAAATAAAAAAGATGAAATTATTTGTAGGACTATAGTTTGTTTTTTGAAGAACTCCTGCACATGTCACTCATTTTAATGACCTCTGTATCTCAGTAACTTTTGATTACATGGCTTCCGGGTTCGATACCCAATCAAGTCATGATGGAAAACTATTATTTTCAGGTTGGTCTGGGTCTTGGATGTTAAGTTAGTATTCCACGACACAAATTCACAACTTACTGTTGTGCTTGCTTAATCTGTGTGATTTGTCGCAATATGTATATATTAATTTAACGAAATTGATTTTGACCATCGAATTTTGTAATTGACTGTACACCAAACATAAGTAGTATAAATTGATAGGTGCCACGCTTGAGTGAGGGATGGGATAAATTATAAATAAATAGATTATTCATCTCATCTTTGTTTCTAACTGGCGCTTAACATGTGTGGAGTAGCATATCTATGTTTTAAAAAATCAGTACAATGACTGGACTTGTACTGATTTAATGATTATCATCAGTAAAAGATATATTTATTAAATAAATTTTATTTATGTTTCAGCGTTATCTTGTAGTTAAGACAGAGTTTCCGTTATTTTTTTGATTAAAAAATAATATACAACCGTCTTTAGGTATGCTTTATTTGAATATATTCTCTCATACACTAGTATGCATCAATATATCTGATACTCGTAATAGTTTGTTTTTTAAGTCGATTCGTTCCAGTAATTTATTTTATAATACATATAGTACTCGTATGTACATAATATCACATCTTTTTCCCTTGCGGACTGGACAGAGCTAAAGTCAAACTTTAAAGCGACGTGTTATCTCATGTTGTCGCATCATAATAAATTACCACAATACAAGTATCGCCGCTACCTATATCTTGTGCCTATTGCAATGACTGCCTTTGCTACCCTACATATTTTTATTAATGTATTTGCTTATTTGGTTAGTAAATTTAGTTAAGTACGAATGTTGTTGCATATTGCACGTAACGAAAATTTTGTTAACAAATTTTTTTAATAAGCTAGTTTCTAAGTTCTCATGTATGTGATTTTTTATTACGAGAATAAAGATTTCTTTAACCCGACGTTTAGCATGCTAGTGGGCGTGTAGGTGGACAACGGTGAGTGGTGATTTGTGGTGAGATGAGCGGAGTCAAAATAGTGTTGGGTGGCTAACTGCATCGCCTACTTACATGATTCCTCAGATTTCAGCTCTTACCTTCAATCAGCTTTCACAATCAGCGCGAGAAGAGACGCGTCCCTTTTTTTTAATTTAGTTTCTTTGCAGTTCTCAAAGTACCGAAGAGTGATATTTTTAACGAGTTGTATAAATACTTACTTACTATATTATACAGTGTGTAATATATAACCTACGAAGTTCCCGTGAAGAGGTAACTCAGTCCTTCATAATGAACAACTTTTCCTATGGGACCAATGTTAGGAACTCAATTTATTTTTTGACATTTTCATGCTAATTTTTTTCACTTTTGAATGAAAATGTTATTTTTCACCCCTTCTTGAGTCACCCCTTCACGAGAACGTCGTACATGCTGTATCCTTATCCTTACTAATATTATAAATGCGAAAGTGAGTTTGTTTGTTTGTTTGTTACGCTTTCACGCCGTAACTACTGAACCGATCATCATGAAATTTTGCATACAAGTTCTCTGGAGTGCGGAGAAGGACATAGGCTACCTTTTATCCCGGGAAAAAGTACTATTCCTGAGGGATCGACATTGACGCGGGCGGAGCCGCGGGCGAAAGCTAGTAATAAATAAACTGTATCCATTCTGTACTTTAAACATCATCATCATCAGGTCTTTTTAGTCTCCACTGCAGCAGCATGACCCTCTCTGTACTACCGGAGCCATACTTGGCCAAAGCAGACGGAGGATTTGGCCTACACTCTCCTCGCTGGCCAGACGGGTTGGAGAGGTCTTATTGCTGTTTATGAGCTTTGTTTAGCTTGTATTTCCTAATTCGCCTCTTACGACATCCATGGGAAGACTTGGAATGGTCCTATTCTACTCTGCCAGAAACCACACGGGTGAAAAGGTACTTAAACAGGTTTAATTAGGTAACTTAAACATAAAAAAGGTTTATTTGTTTTATTAAGATGCTTACTCCAATTAAACATTACAAAGACACTGGCGCCAAGTAACTCCAAAAGCAATTGCATACGTCAAAACAAATCGTTCAAAGCGGAAACACCATCAAGTACATGTTACTTTTAATCGATGCATACGAATAGATAGGCCGGCTAAATACAGGTCACTCGATTTATAAATCATTTGAAATCGATTTCAACAAGTGGCTATTAATTAAGTTGTAGTCGATAGAAAATCGATGGAATACTCGATAAATGCCGTGAAGGTACTAACGTGTTTGAATAGTTAGTTATATGAATATTAAGCAATTGTATGTTTTGGTTGTTAGTTTATGTTGAATTTGATGGAGATAAACGTGGCTTTTAGGTCTTAAAGACCTGGGCTCTGTCTACCTCGCAAGGGAAAAAGACGTAATACTGTATGTATTGACGGACATATTTTATTTCGTTTTATATTGTGAATAATACAATAAACTTTCTTCCATTGATGACTGCCAATTTTCACTCAATGTAAACTATTAAATACATTCGTAAAAATAATCTACAAAGTTAAAACATATTTATATCCATACATACATAGTATCACGTCTTTTTCCCTTGCAGGGTAGACAGAGCCTAGATATGTCAGACTTTATGGCCATTTATGTATATTAATATGTGAAACAAAACTTACCCTTTTTTACGAAAATTACCTTTTTTTAACGGACAGAGAAGTATGAAATTTCGCATACGTATAGTATGGTACCTTTCACATCCACTTGGATGTATGAGGTATCATTAGAATATTTGTCTTATATGCCTGCATAGATTTCTATCCAGGCGTAAAAGTAAAACACTCACGTACACACTTAAATAAATACAGGATCAAAAACCGTTTATTAAAAAAAAAAGCTGATCTCTCAAAATATTAAAGCATATGTCCTTTAGGGTGCAAGGATTCTAATGATACACCATACCTTCAAATCGGTTGAGAAATTTTGAAGTTATACTGCAATAAACAAACTCATATGTCTCATACTTGAACCTGTAAAACAATACACTCCTTTTTTAGCAGTCGTGTAAAAAAACTAAACATAATATACAAACATGTAATTCCTTAACGAACGTACAAACATGTCTGACGATACTGTCATTAAGATTAATTAATTAACTTCTGCAGCCATGTCAATACAATGTTTCTTTTTTAAATACAATGTTAAACTTATTTCTCTTATCAGAAATCACGGATGTATCATCACCTTGAAAACTTAGCAGATCATTTATTTTATTTCGTTTATTTATACAGTACTAGTTTTCGCCTGCGGCTCCACCCGCGTCTATGTCGATCCCTCGGGAACAGAGCTTTTTCCCGGGATAAAATGTACCCTATATCCTTTTCCGTACCCCAGATAACGTGTACGCAAAATTTCATGATGATCGGTTCAGTAGTTACAGCGTGAAAGCGTAACAAACAAACTCACTCTCGCATTTATAATATTAGTCAGGATGTTAATAAAACCGTGTCCGATTCTTGAAGGGGTAATTCAGTCCGTCGATATGAACAACTTTACCTATGGGATCAAAGCTGGGAACTCGAAAAAATTACATTTTTAAACAAAAATCTTCGGCAGCCCGGTCTAATGGTATGGGAAAGTCAGAAAAAAATTGAATTCCCAGCATTGGTCCCATAGAAAAAGTCAGGATCAATCCTTCAAGGATAGCACAGGGTTTTGTTTACATATTGTTTTATATTATGCTCTTTCATGTTGGTATGGACGAAAATTTTATGTTTTCCACGTAATGCCCACCAATTTGCTATATTTGACTAAAGATCTAAGCTCTGTCTACCCCGCAAGGGAAAAAGACGTGGTGATATGTATGTAATAGGTAATATTTCAGACGGTATAATATTTTTTAATGACATTCATCAAGTGCTTTTTGACAAAACAAACTCAACTCAAAAAAAAACACAAACACGGTGACCCTGCGAATCAAAGGCACTTACAGTGCCACCATTGTTCCCAGCATTGGTCCTATAGGCAAAGTTGTTCATATCGACAGGCTTAATCACCCCTTCAAGGATCGGAAAGGGATTTCTTTGCATATTGTATATTTGATCTACCTGTGACCTTCACAGAATATTGTAGTATACGTTTCCATACAACCATGGCACATCTATCCGGTTGTCCTACAAAATTACCACACTACCGATCGACCGATGACCTTTGTGGCGTAATCAACGTTATTATATTTATTTAAAACAATTGAAAGTGAGAATAGACATAAGGCCGCGGCACAAAATAATGAAAATATAGAAAGATATTTGATTTCACTTTCCGTAATACCTTTTAGATTTACCAGAAATATTGAGCTTCGGTGTGATAAAAACGACGGCGGACAGGATAAGTCACCCCTGGTATGTCAAAGGTAAATTTATACCCGATATATCAACTCGAAAACAGAACATTATGTGTTTGGGATGGCCTGCCTAAGTCACCTCGTACGAACCATTAAAAAGAGTGGGACTGTCCTTAGAGGTGAATACGACCACAGACAACACACAGATAACCCCGAAATAAGTTCGAGACTTGTGTTTGGGGATATTAACTTAACGGTACTACAACAGTATAACAAGACGCTATATAAAGCAAAAATAGTCATATTTGCATGGTTGAAAACTCTGGACTATAGTCAGACTAGCTCCGTGGCGCAGCGGTCAACACGCCAGCCTGCGACACGGAGTGACCGGGTTCGATCCCCGGCCAGGTTAAGATGGAAAATGATCTTTTTCAGATTGGCCTGGGTCTTGGATGTGTATTTATATATGTATTTGTTATAAAATATAGTATCATTGAGTTAGTATCCCATAACACAAGTCTCGAACTTACTTTATATATTTATTAATTTTATTTATTTATTAAAACCTAATCATTGTTGATTACGCTAAAGTAAAATAGTAGGTACATAGAATAATGTCATACCCGTGAATTTCTCGAACGAACAATTGAACATGTCAATACTATCACTAATATTTAACATAAATGAAGCTGTTGGTATTGGAGCAAAGTTGCTCAGATTATTGCGTGAGGAAGAGACGGCAAAGAAAGGCGGTTTACGCCTCCTATTAATGCATTCATCCGGCACTGACAGCGATAATTTCTCGAGTATTCGGCTATTGCAGTTAATTCCAGATATAATTTTGTAAACATATTTCAATAATGCAACATTGCGTCTCGTTTTTAAAGTATAGTCTACCATTCCTCTCTACCTATTATCTCCTACTCTATCTACCATTCCACGTGTTGGTTATGTTGGGTCAATTCTAAGGTTTTTGTATTTTATGCGCGCGTTGAGACGAGTGACGTGTGACGTATGGAGTGCGTATTGTTTTGTAATTACGAATCGATTTGGTACTTTTGATTGCGCTTTATGATATTGACCTCATACGATCAAGATTTTTTATAGACATTGCAATGATTAATCATTTTGAGTATTTTTATTTATTTGGTCTGAGGGCGACCTTTACTTATTCCAAGAAAATAAATGTACTCGGTAGCAAGATTGATTCGTTTAATCGTTGGTACTAACTGTACGATTAGTCATATTTTTAACTAAAAAAATAAGAAATATCTTTTCACAGTAGTAAGGCAATACATACATAGTGTCACGTGTTTTTCCCTTGCGGGGTAGACAGAGCCCAGGTCTATAAAAAACTTTTGGCCACAATAAGGATGTTTGAGGGCGTGTAGATAAAAAACGGAATCAAAATAGTTATGGGTTGCTAGCCGCATCGCCTATTGACATGATTCCGCAAATTTTAGCCCAATCCCTCGATCGGCTCTTACGATCTGCGTGGGAAGAGAAGCAGCTGGCACATTCTACGTTTTTTCTTTTCTCCCAGACTAGCATGGAAGGATGATCCTATGAACATATAAAAAGATCTCTTTAAGATTGTCGTGGGTGTTGGATGTTGATCTATATATGTATCACTAAATAGTATAAAAAACTTCGCGCTGTCTGTCTGCTCCTATGTATGCCTAGATGTTTAAAACTACGCAACGGATTTCAATGCAGTTTTTTGAATAGAAAGAGTGAATAAATAGGAAGGTTTATATGTATAATTTATTGCACCCGTGCGAAGCCGGCGCGGGTCACTAGTCTATTATAAAGTATACTTTCAAGATACTATAGTATCGTTGTGCTTCTATCCCTTGACACAAATTACTGTGTAGCTGATTTAATATGTGTGAATTGTCCTTATATATTTATTTATATTCCTTTCCTTTCCTGGGCGCTACAACCCTTTGTGGGTCTTGGCCTCCTCTACGATTCTCTTCCATTTCGCTCTATCTCTGGCCTCCCGTCTCCAAGATGTTTTCTTGCCGAGTCTCTTCAGGTCTTCCTCTACACAATCCTTCCACCGCTTTCTAGGCCTTCCGCGGAGTCTTTTTTGTTGTGGCGTCCATTTATATATGTTCTTGGGAGCTCTGGTGTCATCCATTATTTCCAGATGGCCATTTATTTATATTATAAATGTGATAAATATCTTTGTGTGTCAATAAATTTAATTAAAAAATGTACAATGACCCATGTTAATGTACAATAAAGCTTGTCGGGAGGCCGGCCTATCAACCGAAGCTCTATGAACAATAGAAAACGCTTAACCTCAAACGTCACAACAGCTCTCATCGATTCGCGTCGGTCTTTGTATAGAATCACATGTCGAAATCGATAAAAATAATTATTTCCGACCTTACTCAATGAGTTAATTGTTTGCTTGCTAACTATTTGATGCCGTCGCACCCATTTGTCACTTGTTTTTGCTTCTTGAGTTTGAATCAGTATCTGTCATAGAAGTGACGAATTTTTTTTTAAATCTATGGTATCTGTCAACTTGCTCTCTGAATTTGGGAATTCATTTATGTGAAAGTTGGATAAGTTTTATTGTTTTTGTTTTGTTTTTCTTGTGTGTAAGTGGCCAACTTTGGTGTCAGAGTTTTCAAGCTGCCTAAAGGCATCTGACACAATTTAACGACTGTTACGATTGATAGCCGGGACCAACGACTTAACGTGCCTTCCGAAACACGTAGGAGCTTGAGATATTTAAATGCCACTTGCGATTATCCATCGCAGTGGGGACTGCGCCCAGGGTGGCTCGACATGAGTAAGCGATTTTAGTACTCACGACGACTGAGCCATCAGGCCGCTCACTAGCGAAAACTAACGAGTTTTATTTAAGAATTTTTATTATTTAGATGATGATTTAGTAGTTTTTGTGTATTTGGCATACACATCAACTACATCTAAATAATAAAAATACTTTCATTCGTGTTATGTATGATCCTTGTTAAATAGATCTTTAGTAAGATGGGGGAGAAGAGAACAGGGGCTCAGACAAAAATTCAAGCAGTCGTTAAGTGAGCTATTCATTCGCCACGGTATAATATTTGTTTTGTCATGTCAAAAATTACTTCACTTGGTGAGTTTTAATGTTGATAACATATCACTTTCGCTTTCAGTGCTGTAAGTTATAATCACATCAAGGTTTTTTTTTTTTATGTATATCCGACGGCAGACGAGCAGACGAGCCACCTGATGGAAAGTGGTCACCGTCGCCCATGGACATCTGCAACACCAGAGGAGGTGCCGATGCGATGCCGACTCTTAAGATACCTGTAAACACGCCTTTTGAAGGACCTCAAGTCATAGCACACAGGGAAAACCTCGGGAGGGAGTCCATTCCACAATCCTGCTGTACGAGGAAAAAAACCACGTGACGCTCTGACATTTTTGGAGACCCAAGTGTCAAGGATGTGGGGATGGACTTTACTCCTGTGGCGAGCGGTGCGGTGGTAGAAAGGTGACGGTGGCACCAATCCAAATAGTTCTTCAGAACACTCCCTATGGTATAGACGGTAAAATACACACAGACAACCAACGTCTCTCCGTAGACTGAGGGTGTCTAAATCGTCTGTGAGAGTGGGATCGTCAATAATACGAATTGCCCGGCGTTGGATGGAATCAAAAGGAAGGAGTTGGTATTGAGGTGCACCAGACCAGATATGAGAGCAGTACTCCATGTGGGGCCGGACTTGAGCTTTATATAACAAAAGTCTATGACCCGGAGTGAAGCACTGCCTCGCTCTATTGAGCACCCCAAGTTTTTTAGAAGCCATTTTGGCTTTACCTTCCAGATGATTCCGGAATTGGACCTCCTTCGTAATATCGACGCCAAGGATCCCAATACTTTTAGAAATTGTAAGAGAGGTGTCCCGGAACTTCGGTGCCATGTTAAATGGGGTCTTCTTAGCGGAAAACACGCAGACTTGTGTCTTAGTAGGGTTGAATTGAACTAGGTTTAGTTTACCCCATTCAGAGACCTGCTCCAGGGAGGTCTCAATGTCAGACACAAGTCTCTTTCTGTTCTCTTCCACCTGTGTTTGAGGGATATTTGCACGACCTGCATAATATGCATCACCCGTACTGTCGTCTGCATAGCAATGGATGCCACTAGTGTTTAGCATGTCGTTGATGTGCACAAGAAACAGCGTAGGTGATAAAACAGATCCTTGGGGGACGCCAGCATTGATGGGCATGATATCGGAGCATAAACCGTCTACAACGACCAGAATGCTACGCCCAGATAAGAAACTAGCGACCCACAAGCATAGTCCCTCAGGAAGCCCGTAAGATAGTAACTTCGCGAGAAGAGCCTTATGCCAGACCCGGTCAAAAGCCTTTGTGACAAAGTATGTATAATAAAATAATAAATAAAATAAAATAATTTATTTAGGTAAATTTTATACAATTCATAGACAGATGTTTGTAAACGCAATCGTAAAGAATAGTTCTTTCAATGAGGATGTTCTGAAATAATTGGCGGCAGCACTGAGACTTCGGGTCTAGTAAGCTGTTATTGATCAGAAGACCTATATTACAAAAAGCTCCATTTCCTTTGCCGCGTCTGCATGATTTGTAATCACAATCATAAGAAATTGGTTGCTATGCGAGAAAAGTTTTTAGACAACGTGGCTTTGTACCACAGAGTATCGACACTTTGATGGCTAGCAATAAGAAGCAAAATCTGAGTCAGATGGGTGCAAGATCAAATTTATTACATGTAGTAAAAATATAGATAGATGCGACTTGGACCTAAAGTGGGATGTAAACATAACATGAATCTATATTTAATCCTTGTTTGTATAATTTATTCCCTGTCGTAAAATAAAAGTTGTATGTAATAATTAATATGACTGCAGAGGATTGCAGTAATAACAGTAACATTCAAATAGTAATTAAACAATCACACATTCATTTAAATTAATAAACCTTATCTTATATACAATAATTACACTGTCACTGATTTGACTGATTTTGATTAGCTCTTCCATGCTGGTCTGGGAAAAAAGAAAAAACATAGAATGTTGCTGCTTCTCTTCTCGCGCAGATCGTAAAAGCCGAGGGGGCAAAAATATGAGGAACCATGTTCATAGGCGATGTGGTTAGAAATGCATAAATATTTTGATTCCGTTTTCCACCTAATGCCCACCAACATACTAAATATGGTGTATAGAAGCGAAGCACTTTGTTAGTGAGATAGGACAATTAAAGACCGTGGATATGACCACCGCTCTGGATGGTACCTGGTTCAAAGGCAGTCCATGACAATCCAAAGAGGCAACGCGGATAGCATAATGGGCACCTTTGAACCGGGTACGATTCGGGGTGGTATTTTTGACTGATTCAAATGTATCAGTAATATTGACGAAACTGTTGTGAATTTTGAATTATTTCTTGTCAGTTAAATATATAAACGTGGCTTTAAGGTCTTAAAGACCTTGACTGTCTACCCTGCAAGGGAAAGGACGTGATAGTATGTATGTATGTCTTCCAAAGCACGGAGGAGCACGAGATATTTTTATGCCACTTTCGGTCACATATCCTTCCGGGGTTGCTTAATATGCGTAAGCGCTAATTATACCATCGGACTCCCATTTGACAGACAGACGGACATCGCTTAATAATTGGGTTCCTTTTGGCTCCCGTTGAGTAGGTACGGAATTCTAAACATGACATTCTATGAAGTCATCTGTTCAATTAAAGTACCTTTGCTTCTATATAGTAGCCTGATCTGTCAGCCGCGGGTGAAACATTTACATTTCAAATTAATGGTAATGTGACACGGCCCGATAATTGGATTAAAGCATATGCCTGAGATAAGTGAGTGTTAAGTGTACTTGGGACTTACATTAATGGGTTATTATTAGTTGTAGGTTCTCGAAAAAGGTTCTCGAATGGCGATAATGTACCGGCAAGCGCAGCGTCGGACACCCACCGACCAGATAGATGGTCGGTATATGTAATGGTCAGAAATATGTATTGGGTGCCGAGAAGTGATGCTAACTTTTTACGTTTATTACACTTGTGTAGCATAATTAGGTAATCTATACATATAATAATATATTATATTTGTTTAAATTTGAATCTCGAACGGTCCCTCCGTTTGAAAAAAAAATTGCATCAAAATTTAATGTTGACAAGAAAAAAGAAAAAGTGGAAAGGGTTTCGTACCAGGATGTGAAAAGACTGGCAGAGAATAGACCAAGATGGAGGGAGCTCCACCAACAAGAGCGTTGCTCTTAAATTTTGATGATGATGATTTCATGTTGACGTGTGCGTAAGCTTGTAACGCGACAAGTTTGCATGAATTATTATTTGCGTCACTCACTGTTTTGTCCGTTAGGGGCCTTTCCTGATAATATAGATCCATGCAAGAGAAGCTAACCAAACTTTGTCTTGCACTGGCTCTATTGGTCTTAATTATCTGTTGTTTGACAAGTAATGTATCAGCAACTTTGATGGAAAAAACATATTTCTTAAGTGGGACCCTTTTAATTTTTGTATTTGTATATATTTTGTTTCTATTATTTGTTGTAAAAAACATATTATATACTTCAATATTTTTCAGATTAGCTTGGGTCTTGAATCTTTATCTACCATCAAGCTGATGGTTATGATCTTAGCCCATTATCCGCCCACTGATGAGCTAAGCCTCTCCTACTGTTTTGGTCCTATGTTGATCTCATCCAGGAGCGACTCGTATATAAAGTATTTATTACAAAAATATAGTATCGTTGAGTTAGTATCCTACGACACAAGTTCATAACTTACTGCGGGGCTAGCTCAATCTGTGTAATTTGTTTCTATATATTTACTTTATTATTTATTGTTGATACAGAACGCGCTATTAGATTTCTCTAGAACTTGCATAAATAATATAAATAAAAATCAAAGCTACAACCATTACAACTCGTCAGTGCGTTACAAGCTAACCATATGCACTTGCAGGTCAAGGCAGCCGTCTAGTAGGCTCTTGTTTATGCAAAGCTCACATTGTGCTAATTTATAATTGTTGGAGATGAAAATTCATTTTTCACGATGAATTTTTCAAAACAATACAAACGGGAAGGACAAAAGAAGCAAAGCAAAGAAACAAATTGACGTTAAGACTTACGCGAAAGTATGAAGCTTTTAAAAAGGGAAGAATGGCAGTTATTGGTTATACCACAGACAAGAGCCTTTCTCTTTAATTACAAGAAGAAGAGAAGAAGAAGTTCAAAACGCGAGTCAGAGGTTATTAAAAATGGCTAGTTTCCTAATTGTGCCATTTATTGCTCATTATACATGGTAAAATTTTGATCGTTTTGGACCTTTAAAGGGGTGATCAGACCATCAAAATGAAGAACTTTTCCAAACTTTTAAGGGTCCAAAACGATCAAAATTTCAATGTGTATACTTGTTCTAATGTTCTAAGAAAAATAATATTTAGTGGTACTTATGGTACCTAAATTTATCCATTAGCTTAAATACTTACTCCAGTCTTTAAATCCGAAGTAATATAAATTAGTAGTTTCAAAATTCACAATTGAGCTAAGTAGCCAACAGCCATAAGCTTTAGTATATAAACCTATCATGAAGTTTCGTATACAAACCTATAATTTTGTTCTAATGCGCCAATCGGAATGAAATCATGAAATCAAGATCACTGAAATGCCAGGAATAGCAGTGATGTTGCTGCTAAGTATAAACCTTATGACAGTACACAAAAACTTCATGACGGTCTCAAGTAGGTGTAGGAATTTATTATGCATTCTACATGGTATCTTTGACTATATACTGTAATCTCCTTCCTGATTATCTCTATTTATAAGGAAATTTAAGCTTACTCACATGTTAAATTTGGCTTTAAGGTCCTAAAGATTTGGGTCTGTCTCTCTTTTTTATAGGGCAAGGGAAAAAGACGTGATAGTTTGTATGCATGTATTAAACTAGCGCTTTTACTCGCCCTTTCGTTCGACCAGTGTGAAGGAAGACTCTAAGGCTCTTATTTATGCCCAGAACACACGCCCATGGAGATTTATTATACCATTTGCCTATTATTACAATTGAATTCTATTCAAATATATCCATGCTTTACGGTTTTATTACGGTGTTAAGGTTCTGAAAAGCTCGGAATTGTACCTATTCATTAGTCTGGTAAAATAATTATTCATATTAAAGTAAAGTTTTGAAAGTAGGAATCGCTCTAAAGGCTTGTCCTGATCTGTACAAACAGATTTACTGTAACATGAAAATATCGGTATTAATTGGAATATTGTATAATAACCACTTTAATTCAACTACATGAATTTATTTTTATTTATTCAAACTTTATTGCAAAAAATACGTACAAATAGGTGGACTTAATGCCTTAACGCATTCTCTGCCAGTCAAACCTTTAGACTAATCCGAGATATATATTGTGTCATGAGAATTTAGTTGTGGTAGAGCCACGCTACCGGCAAATGTCATTTTTGCTAGTAGCATGAATGGGCCGGCTCGTCCGGGGAAGTACCACACTCCCACAGAATATCGACGTTTGAGTAGAAACTTCCCTACGCAAATAGGCATAAACGCAAAAGGCCAATACAAACATTTTGGCGAATTGCGTGTTTAAACTCTTCTCACCGCTTTTATGCTTCGTTCCGTGAGTGATGGCCTTCCCCCAACTCCTTGTGGCCGGCAACGCTCCGGTTACATCCTGGTGTTGCAGTTGTCCATGGGCAGCGCTGATCGCTTTCCATCAGGTGACACCCTTGCTCGTTTGCCGTCCAATATCATAAAAAAAAACACGCTAGGAAATTATTTGATAGCCTGAGAATCCAGAGCGCTACTTCATTTTCTTACCCTATGTAAACAATTAAACACGTCGCATATAAACCTGAAGAAAAAGTCTCTTCTGCCTAATAGTCCTCGTAATCTTAGCATTTTTCTTTTTGAATTAGTTTTAAGACTATTTGAATGTTTCTATCAATATATGGAAATTAACACAACACGATCGATTTTCCCATACAAAAATCATAGATTTTGATGTGCCTGATCAAAAAGCGCACACCTGGCCATCTGAAACTTAGGATCTAAGCACCTTAGCCCGGATTATATCCTTAAATTTTAGTCAACTAATTCAACTATGTCTAATACGTATAGAAACTATAGACCACAATGTATTTTTCCTCAAGTCAATATACCCAGTTCATTCCCCACATAACTTTCCATATTCCCAGTAAATATTTTCCCATATTTCGCATTCCGTACCAATAACACGTACACTTACCCCACATTACGCGGTTCAACTCATATCGGCCAAAATACTGAAATTACACGAACAATTACGCACGCAGGGCATTTTTGCAATTCAGGGATGTGCTTTTCTGTTTGAGTGCCCGTGTGCAATGTGGATTATACCGCCCCCTCTATACAATAGATGAGTTTGTCAGAAAAAAAATTGTCTCACACTTAAAATCCACATATTAAATTATTCTTACACTATAAATCTTACTTACGCCAGCCATGAAATAAAAAAGATAATATTTCTTACACAAACTGAAAGAAAGTACAATTTTTGTACCATTGCACAAAAAGAGTTCCCAAGATAACAGTAATCTTTGTACGTACTACTTTCGCACAACGTCTTTCTCCGTTCATTGTCTCTTAACTCCGTGTCTGCCATACTATTTCAAATCTAATGCAATTTACTACATACTTGTACACTGCAAAGCGTTCCGTGAAGCAGTGGCCTCGGCTCTTTACTACTCGTATTTGCAAACCGAGGACCTCTTAACGACAATTAGATAACCTATGTTTACGATTAACATGATAAATATGCAAAAATCAGATCAATATAATAGGTTTTCGTGGTTCGGTACCATTTTGATGTACTTGCATGTTTTAAGAGGTTTTGAATAAATGACGAAAAAAAAGGTCATTCGTGAAATTTGAACTGAAATCAGACTGCTAATTTTAATGATGCATAAACATAAAAACTTACAGTCAAATTTCTAGATAGATATTACCTAGAAGAAGCATAATCAAAATGTGTGAATGTTCTTGTAATTTTATATTGATGTGATGTTTGATATTTAAGAGTTGATGATGATGATGATGATGATTTTAGTAGGCTAAATTAGCTGCCCCTCTTTATTATTTGCCCTTATCCAGTACTCCCCTTGCCCGCCGCTCGCCAACTGCATTTAAGGCATTTTTGCATCCCGCCCTGGGAACTATAGACGAGCTAATTAGCTAAGTATATGATCGGCTTTGCATTGTGTTTATTTTCTTTTATAATCTCACGGGATTTTGCTCCAGATCCTTTGTAGGATTTTAAAATTCTGGTAATGGAAATTAGACTGGGTTATTTTGAGGTATGGATGTGATGATAATGACGTCGGCAACTCAAAGTTTTTAAGGGTTTCTGTAATGATTACCATATTTCAAAATAAGATTGTTATTTTTATATTTTTTGAGTGACAACTTTGGTTTACGATCCTTGTTGTTGGATGTTTATTTGTAACTATTTACGTAACTGACGCAACTTCTTATTTTGTATTTTACTGGAACTGGATTGAAATAGACTTTACGAGATAGGTATGACTATTATAAGACCTTACTTAACTATATTTACGTATCATGAAAATACTGTCATCAATGAAGTGACTTCAGGCAGCCTGAACTTGAAGTCAAGGAAGTTCCAAAGGCCAGATTGAAGCAGTGAGAAAGCTTGTATTCACAATAATCATCCTCTTCACTGCTAGCCAAAAAGCTACCACCGGGTACCAATCTCTGCGCAGTGTAGAAATCGCTGAACCGACTCCGGCCTAATGTGGGGAGTTGCCCAGTTAGGTGGGATTTCTCCTGCACAAGCGATTGTGGTGATCTCCAGTCAATGAGTCACCTTTTGACGTACCTTAAATGTTCACTCACTGCACACAAAAGAGGTGGCAAATGACTGGACAGTGGCCATGGCCACATACTAGGCAAAATTACTGAAGTCGAAAGAGAATTACCACTCAAAATGAAGAAGAAGTGACTTCAGAGTAACCTGTGATTCTTATTACAATTCTTCGCAATACAATGTAGATATATTAAAATGCCGTAGATTCTCAAATAACCTAGATCTTGTAATGTCTGTGCGCATCCAAGATCGTAAGTACCAATGATTACAGTGCGTTGTTAGGCTACACTTAGCGCACCATTTATATGCGTCTTGTTTGCAGAGCAATTAGAATAAACACTCTGTGATAAACACCGATGTTTTGATGCTACATTCAAACACTTTTTTGTATGCGATTGTTTCTATTATCTTCTTCTTCAGTGCTTCTCTAATAACTAGTGAAGGTTTTGTTTTTTTAGGGACATATCACACAAATTGAGCTAGCCCCACAGTAAGTATAAATATACACAGTACAGAGTACAGGTTGGCAGTCAGTGCCGCATATTTCTGCTTGTCTCCAGCGAGATGAAAAAGTTCGACTGCACTCGCGATAATTTATGATGATGTAAAGAATCCACTTCTTTTATTCCAAGTAACATGATGTGTATACAAACTTCAGTATTAGCGAAAAAAAAGTCGATTTAGTTAAATATTAAAAATAAATAATTACTTACGAAAAAAAATATATATTATATAATGGCTTTTAAAATGCTTCCCATCAGTCTATTTATTTTAAGCGTATATCAGATCGGATTAAAAATTTCTAAGACTACTTCGCTAGTACCAGTTAATTAATTCTGGTGTTTTTGATATTTCATTATTGCATAAGATATTGTGTAAGCGAATTGTTGATTACCGCCAAAAGTGGCTTTTGGCTATTACCAAAAGTAAACTTTTAGATTTTTTATTTGTTCTGATTTAGGAGTAAAAAAAATAAAATGGTGGGTGCCGCTAGTTGGCTTGTGTTAACCGAAGAATCATAATTAAGGTTCCGTACCCAACGGGTAAAAACGGGACCCTATTAGACTCCACTGTCTGTCCGTCTGTCTAACAGTTAAAATGTTCATATATGATGTATTTCTAATGCCGATATATCAACAAACACTAAAAACAGAATAAAATAAATATATACATAACTAGCTTTCGCCCGCGGCTCCGCCCGCATCAATGTCGATCCCCCGGGAATAGTACTTTTTCCCGGGATAAAAGGTAGCCTATGTCCTTCTCCGTACTCCAGAGAACTTGTATGCAAAATTTCATGATGATCGGTTCAGTATTTACGGTGTAAAAGCGTATAGTCGGCAACCCCGACTAATAGCACGTGAGTGACCCGTTTTCCAAATATAATGTACTAGCTTTCGCCCGCGGCTCCGCCCGCGTCAATGTCGATCCCTCGGGAACAGTACTTTTTCCCGGGATAAAAGGTAGCCTATGTCCTTCTCCGCACTCCAGAGAACTTGTATGCAAAATTTCATGATGATCGAATGAGTAGTTACGGCGTGAAAGCGTAACAAACAAACAAACAAATAAACAAACTCACTTTCGCTTTTATAATATTAGTAAGGATAAGTTTGGCTCCCAAATATTAAATTGCAAGGAGACTTGAAGGCATGGCAACGGTAAGGCCGTTGCCATTGTTTAAAAGCAAACTACTCTTCCACTTTGTAGAAAAATGTTTCTACACAGTGGAAGAGTACTTGACAAATTAAATGATTATATTTAGACATTTATTTACAAATAATTGATTTTACTAATTTCGACTAGCTTTTACAGCAAATAAATAAATTGAATTGAATTGAATTTGAATCCCATACAACAAACCTTAATATTGGCACGAAACCCTTCGTGCGCGAGTCCGACTCACACTAGACCGATTTTAATAACCCCACGCGGTATCCTTTCAAAAACAACCGTCTTACATACAAACTTTTCATAAATCTGACTCAACCATCCGTATTCCCATGACGTCACAATTCCCGGCATGTGAACGTGAACGTCCATAGCGTGCGGCGCGGCGTGACGCGGGTTCAAACCCTGCAGGCACCATTAGTACCAATAACAGTAGCAACCAAGCCCACTAATTTTCTTTAATTTTCCTATCAAATCCGAACGTGTTTTTTTTCTTTTTGTAGAGCGCAAGGACGGTAGCGGTAGTTGAAGTCGTGAGAACCTTTCTGTTACGTAATTACTGATTTTTGCGATCGTACGAATTAGTTTGTAAGGGTGAGTACACACGGTTAATGCAATGTCGTTTGGCAGACATTTGTTCTTTAGGAATATTTAGGTCTTTTCTAGAAAGTATATTTAAATAAAATCACTTTAATACGGTATTATCGCGTATATTACATTATTTTTACACCGAACGTTTCGAAAACTTTACAGTTTTCATGGTCGCAGGTAGACTAAGTTGACTTTTGTCTTTGTGTTATAAGAACTATACAAAACTACCGCCTATAATATTTATTGATAACGTTCCGGATGTACGCAGTATTGGCTCACGGTGTCTGAAGGTCCTGCAGTCTTGTGAGGAGCTTGAGATTTTATTAAATTGATGACCGGATCCCAAGCTGGTGGTAACTGCCAACCATCCTCGCTATTGAAATTAGGATGTTTTTTAATTTCAATAGCCTCACGAAGCATTCTTGGAATGTATCTATTTTCTTTTGCAAGGACTTGAGGATTATCGCGAAAACCTCAGAAACCATTAAGTATATTTAAATCGCACCGACCGTAAATGCCAGTCAAGAGAATGGGCTAACAAGGAAACATGTTAATCGATGCGGCTAGCAAATCATCACTATTTTTATTCTGTTCAACACCTTTCCCAATAACGCGCCAAACGTGGCCCTGAGGGCCACGTTTGGCGCGTTAGGTAAGGGCTAAAGTTAGGTAAGGTTAGGTAAGGTCAGGTAAGGGCTAAAGACGTGATAGAATGTTTTATCTAAATCAAAGATAGGTTTAATTATTTCAAATTACTCTTGCCAAGTATGGCTTCGGTAGTCAGAGAGGGTCATGCTCCTGCAGTGGAGACTAAAAAGACCTGATGATGATTTCAACTTAATTGCACAAATCGAAGAAATGTGTTGACTTGTTAGCTTTCTCTGAACAGCAAGTGAAATGTTGACTAGCTCCGTGGCGCAGCGGTCAACACGCCAGCCTGCGACACGGAGTGACCGGGTTCGATCCCCGGCCAGGTCATGATGGAAAATGATCTTTTTCAGATTGGCCTGGGTCTTGGATGTGTATCTATATATGTATTTCTTATAAAATATAGTATCATTGAGTTAGTATCCCATAACACAAGTCTCGAACTTACTTTGGGGCTAGCTCAATCTGTGTGATTTGTCCCTATATATTTATATTTATTTATTTATTTAAATCAACATTTAGGAAAGATCGTACGAGTAATTATGTGGATTAGTATTATTATTTGTTTTTCTATAAATATATAATTATTACTGATTGCAATTGCTCATCTTCGGTGTCCATCATATTGCGATATTACCGACTAAGTATATAGGTCCCACATTTATAGAGGAGATTTATCTTTTTTGTAAGGAATGGTTTTTGAAGGCATGGGATGACGGGAGGCAAGATATGTATGTCTGTATAAATAAATTTGATTAAAAATGAATCATCGATATTCAAAACTTCTTTCTCAATTCCATTTTTTTTTTTCTAACCTGTCCCACTACTCGACAAAGGATCTCCCATATCTCTCGGATCTTTGGAATAAAAATAAAATAAGTTGCTCACATGCTGCCTTCCGAAGAATACACTGCTTTTTTAGGTCGTGGTAGAGCCACGTTACCGGCAAAATGAATTGCTGGTAGCATGAATGGGCCGGCTCGTCCGGGAAAGTACCACACTCTCACAGTAAATCGACGTCTGAGTAGACGCTTTACCGCTTTTATGCTTCGATCGATGAGTGAGAGAGCCGTAGGCCAATCCTTCGCCCTCCCCTCCCCATTCCCTTCCCCCAACTCCTTGAAAGGCCGACAACACACCCTGGTGTTGCAGTTGTTCATGGGCGGCGGTGGTCACTTACCATCAGGTGACCGGCTTGCTCGTTTGCCGTCCTTTAACATAAAAAAAATGCTAGCAAAATATTGTGGCCTCGACCTTAAAGTCCATGTAAACACGCCCCAAGATTAATATTTGTAAAAATATTTATGTGAAATTTGACCTTGCGTTAACACGATAAATTGAGCTTGAAGGAGAATCCGATTCAAACGATATTTATCATAAAAATCAATGATGTAACATAACACTAGTTTTTGTGCGTTTATCTTGATGTAAAGTTGAGTAATCGGGAGTCATTCGCAATTATATAAATTTATAACTGTTTGCAGATTTTAAGAAAATATATGAATGCAATGTCAATTAAATGTACCTATGTAAAACTTTAGCTAAAGACTTAGAAAATACGAGCTAAACAAAGGTCATAAATATCAATGAGACCTCTCCAACCCGTCTGGCCAGCGAGGAGAGTGTAGGCCAAATTCCCTGTCTGCTCTGGCCAAGTATGGCTCCAGTAGTACAGAGAGGGTCATGCTCCTGCAGTGGAGACTAATAAGACCTGATGATGATGATGATGAATGCAATGGCAATTAAGTGTACGTATCTAAAACTTTTGCTAAAGCAAGTTTATATTAAATCTTGTGATATTTTCGTCCTGGATATAACGAACTACCCACACAAATAAGAATCAGCAATGAAATTAATAAATTCAAACGCTTATTATTTGACTTTTTAGTAAATAAAGGATATTATTCCACAGATGAATGGTTAGGTGATAAAAATAAAAAAAATAATTGACTATAGACATTTGTATGACATTTGTTTAATAAAAATAATAAAAAAAACGAACGTTTATTTTTATTATTAGCGAAATTATATCGCAATTGACTTCTAATCCTTAGACATTTTTGAACTTTAATATAGTATAAATATAGTACCACTTTAATATTGTTTCGCGCTTTCCCTTGCACACAGAATGTGACACCTTTTCGTGCGTTCAGCCGGCGCTCGATATATAATAGGTTGTCACGTTAAAAACAAAAGCTTTCGGGTTTGTATTGTTGTTCATTGAATATATCTGAATGCGAACTCGTCGCGTTGCATTCCCCAGGGATGACCGGGGGGCACCGCGTATCGCACGGTTTCCCTCCGCGTTCCTATTCCAAAGCAAAACTGTTGAAAAATTGTTTAAGATTGTCGTACTCATCATCATCAGCTTTCTACGGCCCATTGCTGGGTATAACCCTCCTATTATCTACGCCATTCCTCTCTATCCTGCAGTCTACTTAAAACGGATCTTCCTTGAGTATGTTCTGCAAGAGATATGGGTGCTTTTATTCTTTAGCCAACAAACGACATCCTAGAACGAGACCCAATTGGAGATCGGAAACCACACGGTGCAACTACCAGTTGTAACTATCATACTAGATATATGAGGAGAATGAGGAGAGAAGAGACTATATATATATACCACGTCAAAGGCCGAGAGGCGGTTCCGAAGAACTCTGACACTAGGGTGTGCATGGTCGATTGACCGTGACACCTACTCGAAATGATAATGATATATGAGGACTATACTGTAATGTTCAAGGCAGAAACCGGAAAGACAAAGGTTATACAGTAGAGATTTTTGTAATGTCTGTAAGTGTAAAATCACGTTAGAAAAGGATTTTTCAGAATAAGCGCTCGTCTCGATAAACGTTCAATTGTGCAGGATCGTGGGAAACGCAGTTTGCATATGATTTCTGCAGCCAATGACGGTCCCCGGTTGTTAGCAGTCATTGTCTTATTGCAACCGGTTGGGTAACCTTTGCCATCGGCTACTGCTGCTGGCTACTTAGGGATTTGAAAATGATAAAAATATGATCGGAAGTAAGGAATAGAACCCGATTATTTGCTTACAAATACTAGCTTTGCATAGCTTTGATCACTTCATAGAAAGAAAACTTAGTTTAAGGAACTGTTTTAAAATATCATTTAAGACTCGATATTATATGCGTCTGCGCAGACCAGGCGGCTTAGCCGCAGATTCCACCGACCGCAGCAACGTCGCTTTACGATTTATATGAAAGAACAAATGTCCGTACGCCTCCTCTCTCGATAAGTTTCTAGTATTTGAGGTGAATAGCCGTCACAATAAAAAGAGTAAAAAAAAAACAATATATACATTGATTTGTTTTCAAATTTTTATTAACTTATCACAGAATATATTTACATAATTAAAACATTAAATGTAATAATTAAACATTTATTTTCAAATTAAAAAGGAGAAAATTAATCACCAATAGAACTGAACACAAATAGAACTCGCCTGCCAGGCAAACGTTTAGCATGATGGTGGTTAGCAGATGGAAATAATTATATCCAATAATTCGTTGCATATTGCAGTGTAGCGGTCGGGCCGCTCAGTTGAGCGGACGCATATAATTCGAGCCTTACGTAAAAATTCATTGCCTTAATGCAACCTCGGGTTTTATGTCCATGAAAATTATAAAAATAAAAAAAAATTGATCGGAAGTAAGGAATAGAATTAGATTTATTCATTGAACTATCTCTGTTGATGTGGTCGGGTCTCCTAGTTTTGAGGGTTCATCATCATCAGGTCCTTTTTAGTCTCCACTACAGGAGCACGACCCTCTCTGTACTACTAGGGCCATACTTGGCCAGAGCAGCCAGAGGACTTGGCCTACACTCTCCACGCTGGCCAGACTGGTTGGAGAGGTGTCTTAGATGTTTATAAGCTTTGTTTAGCTTGTATTTCCTAAGTCGCCTTCTACGACATCCACGGGAAGACTTGGAGTGGTCCTATTCTACTCTGTCGGTTACCACACGGCTAGTTTTTGAGGGTTGAGTCCTATCAAATGTCATCTCGGAGACGTCATGCTTGTTGCGCTACACTAGCGCTTGAGCGGATAATACACACACTATCATTACAAGAGACGCTCGCTGTCTGGTGGACGGCGGCAGCGAGAGAAGATCTATTCGTGATCGGAACAGAAAGTCATATTGTGTGTCTTACCTTGTTGGAAGTAGTTGGATTTCCTCACGTAAACGCAGACCAGGGCCATGAGTTGTAGTTGGGATAGTCGCTGGCGGGTGGAGGGGGGTAGCGGGAGGAGATCCCGCAGGTTTGCAATCTCTGCGTTGATGAGGTCCCGACGGAGTTTGCTGGCGCCTTTTGTGGATTTGCCCTGATCGAACCTGAGAACAGTAAAAAACATTATTTCGATTTATGTTATGATCAGACAATCGATTCCTTGCGTATGCAAATACATATTCTTCATTTACACAGGTAGGTATTTATCCACGCTTTCCCCTATTTATTCGAGTGAATTATATCTCATTACCTTTATTTCCTTCTCAGATCCAACAAATTCCTATCCTTCCCCAGCTTAAAAATGCTACCGATAGGCAGCAGCGTCAGAAGCACAAGAAACCAAAAAAAATGCGCTCCCATACCCGCCTACGAAACGTGGTGAATATGGCAAGATCCTCCCATGGAAAGAAAACTCCTTGGGAGAGACCTTTTTCCAGCTGTAAACTTTTTGTGGCTGTAATGTTGATGATATAAGTTCCTACCACCTGGATGACTGGCAGTCAACCATCGTCCGTTTTAATAGAAATTTCCTGCCACGTACGACCGAACTGTGGAATGAATTTTCTGCGGCGATATTCCCGAATCGATACGACATTGGAACCTTCGAAAAACGAGTCTTAAAGCTTGTCACACCCCGTGGTTTGCAGTTGTCCATGGGCAGCGGTGATCACTTACCATCAGGTGACCGGCTTGCTCGTTAGCCAAAATGGCCAAAATTTGCGATCTTGAATCATCACTAGTGAGCGATACTCGTATTGCAAGCACCTACTAACCTTACAAATAAAGTAAGCGTTATGTCCACATAAAATTAGTTCCACATCGGAACACTCGCAGCCGACGTGATTAAGACAATTTGGTATCAATAAAATTTTTATTGAATTAGAAATAACGCGATTATTTAAAAAGCTGCGGTGACCTTGCCGTGGTATTGAAGTAATTGAAAGGTCATGCGTAATTGTAATTGATTTATAATGTAAGTGTGCGATAAAATTGATAATTTCGGAAGCAATAAATGTGATGTAGGATTTTAAAGTTCTTGTTGATATGATTAACGTAGTGACGGCGGACCTGCACGAGCTGCAAGTTGAAGATAACTAGCGAGAGCTAGGACAATGCTGAGAGCACTGGCGTTCTCTTGTGCTGGAGGCCAAGACTCACTAGGAACTAGCCCCTCCACGAAGATTAATTGTCAACATAGTTTTTTACGATTAGCTTTTAAGAAACGTTGTTAAATCTTTGTAACGAGGAAAATAAACAGTTTATTATTATAGTAAATAAGTAAGTGTTAGATATGATTTTATATTTTAGTCGTGAGAGTCTCGCTACCGGCATTTTGCTATTAGCATGAATGACTCGTCCAGGGAAGTATCACACTCATAGAAAATCAACGTCTGAGTACAAGCTTTACCGTTTCTATGCTCGTTTGGTGAGTGAGAGAGCGCCCCTCTCCCATTTCCTGCCCTATTTCCTTCCCTCCAACTCCTTGAAAGGCCGGCAACGCTCTTGTTACATCCTAGTGGTGCAGTTTTCCATGAGCAGCAGTGATCACTTAATATCAGGGGAACGAACAAGTGGGTTACCTAATGCTAAGTAAGCACCGCTATCCATGTATAACTGTAGTACCAGGAGTGTGATCAAAGCTAAGATGATGTTGCCTTTCGACGAGTTTGTCTGAATTCATTGACGGCTTTCATAGTGCAGTGGTCAACAAGCCAGCTTGCTGCACCAGGGGTTTCCGGTTTGATTCTAGGCGTCGTCAAATATTTGTTCTCCTTTTTTTACTGGTATTTTTCGTGGTTCTGGAGCTATCTAAGGAAGGCGTTCGGCTGTGAAGCCTTTGTCAAATATAATTACAGCAAATATAATTACAGCGTGAATAAACGAGCGTGAATAAACGTTTCTTCCATGCTGGTCTGGGCGAAAAGGAAAAACGTAGAATGTACCAGCTGCTTCTCTACCTGCGCAAATCGTATAAGCCGATCGAGGGAATGGGCGAAAATCTGCGGAATCACGTCAATAGGCGATGCGGCTAGCAACCCATCACTACTTTTATTCCGTTTCCCATCTACACGCCCACCAAAATGTTAAATGTGGCCATAAGGTCTTATAGACCGTGGCTCTGTCTACCCCGCAAGGGAAAAAGACGTGATAATATGTATGTATGTATAAACGTTTATTCAATTTGGCCGAACAAACACTTTTTATGAAAATGTAAGTTGTTTCAGTTCTCAGCATTGGTCTTAATGGAAAAGTTGTTCATTTTAACAGGCTTAGTCACCCCTTCAAATAAAAATTGAGAGTTGACATTCACGCTGCTTAATTAATTAAAAAAATAAATATCAGTCAATAGAGCTATTAATAATCATCAAAAGATGATAAATAATATTATTATTTAATATATTAATTTATGCAGCGGATAATCAACGTTTAAAGCATTAATAAAAATAAATATAGTCAATTTGAATTATTACGAATATTACATTGTATAGTCGTAAGCTTGTCTAGAAGTAATTAATAGTATACATTAATAACTTATGAATTATTCTTATTTTTCATGAATATATACATGATTAGGCATATTGTTTGTTTTATTATGTTTGCATGATATGTAAACATTATATTATATGCATATACTTTTGATCCTTTCCATGCTGGTCTGGATAAATAAAAATATGTTACATGTACCAGCTGCTTCCCTTTCCGCTCATAACGTACCGGGCGAGGGAATTAATTTGGGATAAGGATGTGATAATCATGAATATAGGAATTATCAAACTTTACATAAGTCTATTATCTTTTCTTCTTTTTCTTTTTTTTTTATGACGGGAAACAATTGTGGGGGGAAAGGAGATATTGTGCCGACCCCAGATAATGGGATAAGGTACGAAGTATCATGAATTATTTTTTCGTGAATATCTTTTCTTCCAACAATAGAGGTGTTTCCGGTAGTATCTTCAGCTTTCATGCTTCAGAGATAGGTGCGTCTGGCCAGCGTGGAGAGTGTATGCCAAGTCCTTTGGCTGCTCTGGCCAAATATGGCTCTAGTAGTACAGAGAGGGTCGTGCTCCTGTAGTGGAGACTAAAAAGACCTGATGATGATGATGATGATTAACACGTTCCCTGCCAGCTACGGGTATACTCGTAGTAGGACAATAAAATATGCATGTTGTAAATATTCTAATAGCGAACGTATTAAGATCGCCGGTTAGACCAGCCTTACATTGGTTGTGTCCTGTACCTAAATCTTGTCTTACGAAACACGGAGAAATGTGAAATATATGTATGCCGCTTTTGGTCACCCACCAATGTAGGATCATACTCGGGTAGTTAACAGGGCATCGACCTCATAATTATGTATATAAACGGAACTTGGCACGAACATTTTTATTATTTTAAAGAAAGAAAAAATGTTTATTTTGCACATATAGGTAAAACAATACAAACATTAAACATATGACAAATCAATTTTGTACCAAAACGGTCCCCACTCAGCATAAATGCCGTGGTGTTGGCCACGACGCTGGTCTTCCGTGAATACCACGCTAATTTAAAACAATAATGAAAATGAATGAATGAGAAATAAAATTAAAACGAATGATAACAAGAAAATAAAAATAAGTCGGCAGCACTACGACAATATATCACTAAATTCCAACGTAGTACATGGTTATTTATTATATTTAAACTGCTGCAATTCTTATCTTTTGTGCACTTAAAATTTATTTCTTCAGTTCAACTTTAAAAGATTCAATAGTTGATGAGTGTCTGATTGGAGGTGGAATATTGTTCCAACAACTAGTCGCAGCACATCTAAAACTGCCTTTAAAAGCAGCAGTTTTATTTGTTGACTTTTCAATTGAGTTAGGTGCATTCTACGTAGTCTCAACGAGACTGGAGAACTGCGGTGTCATCTTGTGATATAGACGCAGTGTCACAAAAAAGAAAATTTCTTTATCCAATTAATATTTTTTTCCGGTACCCACTACATCAGTAGCCGACATTTTGTTCAACTCCGGAAGACGCGATTTATTTGGCAGTCACAGGATTCCATGCTGGTGATAATTTTCATACAAAGCGATCAGGCTCCTGAGAGAAAAATAGTTATCATCATCATCATTTCGAGTAGGTGTCACGGTCAATCGACCATGCACACCCTGATGTCAGAGTTCTTCGGAACCGCCTCTCGGCCTCTGACGTGGTTCTTTTAACGACTACCAGATGGCAGCCGGAACCACCGGCTTAACGTGCCTTCCGAAGCACGGAATCATCTTTATTATCAGACAATCAGGTAATTCAAGCCTGCAATGTCCAAACCAAACTGGAAACAACTAAAAAAAAATTTTCTTCCGGTGGGAATCGAACCCACGACCCCCGGGTCAACAGGCAAACGCCTTAACCACTGGACCACGGAGGCTGTTAGTTAGTAGAAAAATACTAAAATGTTGTAATATAAATGTTGCTAAGTTGGTGTATCGTGCGAATTCCCGATTAGAAACGGATAAACTCCTAATCAAGCAATTCCACGGTTCTCCTGTACAGGAAGGCGGTAAGCGGCGTATTACTACCGCCCGGGCCAAAGGGCGGGCTGTATGCAGCCATCAGCCGAAGTAACAAGGATGGAGGATGTGACGGACGGTTGTTAGGTCGTAGGGTCAAGCTGGCGTGCGTAGTAATTATACAATTTTCAAAATCTTATTCATAGCTGTTGAAATCTAGTGGTCTAGCAGACTGTGAGAAAAAGAAAAAGTTTTGTCGGCTTCCCTTGCTAGTAGATCGAAAAATCCAGTAATTTTTTAATAATTTTTTAATGAACTTCTTCTAAATAAAATAAATAAATAAAAATAAATAGCCTATTTGCATGTCTAACTTCTGGGCAAAGGCCTCCCCTTTTTGCCTCCAGTCATCCCTATTGCGGGCAATAATTTGGGCCAAGGTGGCCACCATGTGTAAACCAGATGGCCGCCGAAAAGGTAGCAGACCTAGAAGGACATGGCGCGATGACTTGGACGCATATACGAGTATATAAATCATATAATATATATTCAAAAAATCTGAGGTTACTATTTTGATTTACCACAAGTACACCTTTTCGCTAAACGTGGATTTTAAGTCTTATTGCGCTAATCTGTATCTACCTACCTCGTAAGACCTTTTCCAGCAGTGAACTTCTTACGATTAAAATGATGATGATGATGATGTTTTATTTGAAAATGAAATATAAAACCCTTATATTTACCAAATTACATCTATTTTTTTTAAACTTTCGCGCTTTAAACACATAATTATGTATATAAACGGGACTAAGCAAGAACCTTTTTATTATTTGTTTCCGTTGACGTTTCAATGGAGTTACATCCATCGTGGTCGCAATGAGACTGGAGTACTGCGGTGTCATCTTGTGGTGGTGGACGCAGTTTCACTAATAATTTTTGATAATTTCACTACCCACATAAAGTTTTGTTTTTAGGCATTAGCCCCGGTACACACTACACTAACAGTGTCCGACTTTTTGTTCAACTCCGGACGACGCGGTTTATTGCCAAAATTAAACCGCGTCGTCCGGAGTTGAACTAAAAGTCGACACCCGATGTAGACACCCGGGGCAGAGAACATATATCCATTCAGCAGTTGACTTAAAATGTTTGCAAGATTTAGACGGACAACCTGTGCTTATAAGGTTGAGGGTTCAAATCTAGGATACCTTAAGTGTCTAAGTTTGTAGTGCGGTCATGGTGGATTGGAATATATAAGACTCGAACTAAAATTTCATGAACGGTGGGCACGGTATGCAGTCTGAGTCATCAGAGAAATGTGAAAGTGTACAGTCTACATGGTGTAATTTAGACTATATGAACATAAATCGCATCAAGAGTGTACTTCCATGTAGCCATAAATAAATAGCAGTGTCCACCACTAGTCTTTGTTTTGATTAACTGTCGCAGACGCCACACACGACACACAAATATAGTCTCATGTCTCTACATTGCTATTGGTTGGTGAAATAGCCAGTATCGAAGAATACTAGGTTACATGTTTCATACAGTGAACAAAGCATACAAATTTTGTATAAAATGTATTAATAAAAATATAATAATAAATAAATAAAATAAATAAATATATACGGACAAATCACATAGATTGAGCTAGCCCCAAAGTAAGTTCGAGACTTGTGTTATGGGTTACTAACTCAACGATACTATATTTTATAACAAATGCATATATAGATACACATCCGAGACCCAGGCCAATCTGAAAAAGATCATTTTGCCATCTTGACCTGGCCGGGGATCGAACCCGGGCACTCTCGTGTCGCAGGCTGGCGTGTTGACCCCTGCGCCACGGAGCTAGCCAAAATAATGTATGGACGCAATGTCTATCCTCTGATAAGTTAATGTTTTTCTAACGATACGTATAATATTAGGCAAGGAAAACAAAGAACAAGATTGTTAAAGATGTAGGTGTACAATTTCCAACGGTGTTTCAAAAACATTCCCATTTAAAACTAAATCTATACAAGACTTTCCTAGTTTATATTTGCAAGTTGTGTTTCCAACAAAAGCCAATTCAAATCACCCATGCTATACTCTCATGAACTCGCATCAAGAAGCGGCCCTCCTCTAGACTTGACGAATGGTTATATTAACGTTATTAATATCTATGTTATACTTCGAAATATACCATAAGCCTTTTCTAAGATACATTTAAGGCCACATTGTTACATAGGTAAAGTACCTAGACAGATTGATTTTTCTACATGCTTTATACTAAGTTACTAAGCATGTTGATGACTAGCTCCGTGGCGCAGCGGTCAACACGCGAGCCTGCGACACGGAGTGACCGGGTTCGATCCCCGGCCAGGTCAAGATGGAAAATGATCTTTTTCAGATTGGCCTGGGTCTTAAATGTGTATCTATATATGTATTTATTATAAAATTTAGTATCGTTGAGTTAGTATCCCATAACACAAGTCTCGAACTTACTTTGGGGCTAGCTCAATCTGTGTGATTTGTCCGTATATATTTATAAAAAAAATAAAAAAAATGTATGTTTGCGAGCGAGCACTGCTGGGCAAAGGCCTCCCTCCATTTCATCCATTCTTTTCGGTCTTCGGCTAGATCATTCCAAAAGAACTGGAATGATCTAGCCGAAGGCCGAAAAACGTGGAAGAAATGGTGCCTCTATTTCTTTACTATTACAAATTAGTGCAAAATTTCAATTCAACCTAACATCAGAGTTGAAGACAATATAAGGTATCCCTCCAAAAATCATCTTCAATTTGAGAAATTCACACGGTAAACAAGTGGAAGTATTCACACGCTGAATTCCTCGGCATATGAGGAGTTCCCAGCTCTGCTCTTCAATCAGTGCCACAAAAGCGAAATCAATGAATACGTTTGCGAGCAGACCGTTTATTAGCTAATATAGTGCAACACGCGATGCGCCTTGCACCGCTCCGGAGCAGGTTTGCTCCCCTTGGACCTACTAGTTTTATAGAATTTTAATAAAAACTTTCGGGTACGGACAAATCACACAAAGTTGGTTGAGGTATCGGGTGACCAGAGGGCTGGCAATTTTCTAGGACAAAGAATAAACATTGCCATCCAACGTGGCAATGCTGTCAGCCTTCTAGGTAACCCTTCCGCGTGACAACGAACTGCGGGACATTTTTTATTTATAATGGTTGTTTTTAGTTAAGTAGGTAAGGTTAGGTTAGGTTTATTTATAGGCAGTATTATATAGATTACACTATTATAATAGAGAATAAGTAGTATAAAAAACATTAAAGTTACCTAAAAACAATATAATTTTAATGAGACATATAATGAGATTTATCTAAACGCATACATTATAAAATATATTTTTTTTTCAAATCTGTGCCTAAGTTACGGATTTATTAAGTAACAAATATTAAAAACAATCTAATTAATAAAAAAGTAGAAATACGAATAAAAATATCAAATTATAAAGCATGTCTGTATCTAATATACCTATAAAAAATTAGACATGGCTAAAGATAGTTCCTTGAATTATGATTTATTAATAAGGATAAAACTGATTGCATATCATCATACTTATTTATTTTTAATTAAATTTATTACATAATTACCGTTTCGCAATAACTTCAATTTGATATTTTTTGCTGTTAAAAGATATGATGAATTTGATAACACCCATATTGAATATTAATCAGACAAATCAGCTTCCAGATGCATACATCTGCATTGCTTAATGTCAAAACAAATTGAAGAATGTTTTTCGATAACATAAATCTAGGTAACATGTAGGTTTTTCCTCATTCATTCATTTCGAGTAGGTGTCACAGTCAATCGATTCTTCGGAACCGCCTCTCGGCCTCTGACGTGGTTCCTTTAACGACTACCAGATGGCAGCCGGGACCACCGGCTTAACGTGCCTCCCGAAGCACGGAATCATCTTTATTATCAGACAATCAGGTGATTCAAGCCTGCAATGTCCTAACCAAACTGGAAACAACTAAACAAAGTATGCTTCCGGTGGGAATCGAACCCACGACCCCCGGGTCAACAGGCAAGCGCCTTAACCACTGGACCACGGAGGCTGTTACTGTTTTTCCTCATGTACTGACTAGATAGGAATGATTGATTGTAAAAAGGGGGTGTCATGCTCAACTGCCTGTCCGGTGGTTGCAGGTATGGAATCGGGTGCGCGCGCCCGGCCATACCTGCAACTACGAGTGAGTAATATACCGATAAATTCATTTCCTTTCCAAATCCAACAAATTCCTTTCCTTACCCAGCTTTAAAATGCTTTCAATGGGCAGCAGCGTCGGAAGTACTAGAAGCCAAACAAACTGCGCGTTTCAACCCGCCTGCACAGCGTGGTGAGTATGGCAATATCTTCCCATGGAACAAAGTATCTTTGGCAGAGGCCTTTGTCCAGTAGTGGACTTTTTATGGCTTTAATGATGATGATGATTGTAAAAAACTAAGAAATGAGTATTTATTATTATTTTTAATTTCTTAGAATATCATCGATGTAAGTAGTATTTGATTTGTTGTATTTTATTGCTTCATTATTTTTAAAGATTTACGATACACGATTATTAAAATTCTGCAATCTGCAGTTAAACTGCAATTATACTGTGTTTACCCATTGACAGTAAAGAAAAATCGATAATTTTTGAAAATCATAATCAATAATAAACACATGCCTAACTTTATAACTTATGTCCTCTCTATTGGCATATATATATATTCTTTATCTTTAGACGGCATCAGAATTCATTTACATAGCATGGTTATAAAAAAAAAACTAAACATAAAATATTTATCAACCGAATAGCTTAACATGTTTCAATCGTCAAGCGACAACTGGAACACACCAACAGCTCATGTGTATCGTGGGAACGAGATGCATTACCTCCTTAACAGGCGAAACACCTAACTCCTAACCCATTTTATATAAGGGTTTCTCTAGCAAGCTTCCGTCTTTGAAAAATCGAGACAAAGGAGCCTTGAATTCAATTTGTGGCGTCTTCAATTGAATTGAGAATAACATTGCAATTTAAATTGAACTTATTCGAAAATGGAATTTATTTCGATTGGTTTGCATTTATTTTTGCATTTCGATGTAGCTTTTTTTTATAATGACTATGTAGGTAGCTCCAAGTAAGCTTTCGCTACTTCACCGGGCGTTTGAGGCGAAGGCAGAGTGCCCTCAGCCTATACAGACAACATTACCAAAGGACCAGGACGGACGGACCTCGGCTTTGGGCGTTGCCTGTGTGTATTTTGTATCCTATTGATTCTAACGTAGTATTTTTAATCTATATTGAAATCTCGGATTTTTTGGACTACACACGGATCGTTTTCCAATAATTTATAGATTTATATTCTATCGAAAAATACTGGATGATTAAGACCCAATCCTGATATTTCTTCATAAAGACATTTATCTTATATAGGTATATTTCTCGTGAAGTATTGTGGACTACACATATTATCACATCTTTATCCCTTATGGGATAGATAGAGCCGAAGAATATAAGATCTAGAGTATCATTATCATTTGTGGTAGAGCCACGCTGCCGACAAAAGTAATTTTTGCTAGTAGCATAAATGAGCCGGCTTGTCCGGGGAAGTACCATACTCTCACAGAAAATCGACATTTGAGTAGAAGCTTTAACGCTTCTATTCTTTGTTTGGTGAGTAAGAGAGCCAGAGACCCGTCCTTCCCCCGTTTCCTCCCCCCATGTCCTTCCCCCAACTCCTTGAAAGGCCGGCAACGCTCCTGGTACACCTTGGTGTTGCAGTTGTCCATGGGCAGCGTCAACAAAAAGTATAAGAAGAAAGAGCTGGAAAGCGGACCTCGGGCTCCAAAGCACTCCAGCTGAGGATGCAACCAGGAACACGCTTGGCTGAGAAAGAGATTAATTGAATAGCTTGTTCTTTATTTCACGCTGAGAAAAGGAAAGAAAAAAGAGCATAAGACCCAATGGCCACGTTTTTAAGTATTAGTGGGCGTATAGGTAGAATAAGCCGTGTGGTTTCTGGCAGAGTAGAATAAGACCACTCCAAGTCTTTCCATGGATGTCGTAAGAGGTGACTTAGGAAATAAAAGCTAAACAAAGCTGATAAACATCAATAAGACCTCTCCAACCCGTCTGGCCAGCGAAGAGAGTGTAGGCCAAATCCTCTGTCTGCTCTGGCTAATTATGGCTCCGGTACAGAGAGGGTCATGCTCCTTTAGTGGAGACTAGAAAGATCCGATGATGAGGTGGAATACGTAATCAAAATAGTGATGGATTGCTTTATAAATATAATCATATCAATCTAATGAAATGACAGGAATTAGAAATCTATGTTGTATAATTCGTCTCGTTTTATTAGTTTCATTAGATTGACATGATGACATGATTGTTAATAAGTATAAATGTTTTAGATCTCGTTTTACATTTGAAATATAAAATTATATTTATTTCCAATTATTGAGAAGAGTTGAAATAGAAATTGCCTGTAAAAATGGCTCGCTTTATCTTTTTCTTTCTTGTTATTTTAAGTAACAACGTTAGAATTTAAAGCAGGTCATAATTATAGATATTGTTTTAGCGTCATTGTATGTGAAAACTTTCCTGTTTTCCCACGATGTACGCCGTTACGAAGGCAACTAATAATTTAGACAATTTTCCAATATCAGGTCTAGGGTGTGTCAAGTCATAGAAGACGGGTACAAGACAGCTAATTGGGGTCATAGCTGTAAAGTCAATTTATGTTTAGATAACATTTGTTATTCATTCAATTTAAAGCTTATTCAAATTTATAGTTAACACTATCTGTAGTCTAAAGTTTTTCAATATGACACTTCACTTAAAAGATTTTAAATTGTCCACTTGGTGTACAGATCTAAGAGGCAATTAAGAAAATTTACGTTTTAATTGATCATTATCTCATTTAAATTTTCTGTTTAATCATGATCATTATTTCATTTAAATTTTCTGTTTAATCATGATCATCATTTCAGCCGTTTGAAGTCCACTGCTGGACAAAGGCCTTTCCCAAGGATCCTCCGTTCCATGGAAGGATATTTTGGCGAGCTCTGACATTAGATAAACATCCAAGACCCAGGCCAATCAGAAGAAGATAATTTTCCATCTTGACCTGATCGGGGATCGAACTCGGGCATCCTCGTGTCGCAGGCTGGCGTGTTAACCACTGCGCCACGAATTTCAATTCAACCATGCCAGAAACTGATCTTATAACTTTTTGAGCACTTTGCTTGTAACTTAGACCACACACGAGGGTAGCGTTCGCAAACCGCAACAGCGTATCGGTTGTATGCAGTACACGGTCCGCGCATTACTACCTATGGGGCATTCCTCTATCTCTCCCGCCTCTATAAATTGTAGAGCTTTATTACTACTGCATGTTTATGTTATCCTGGTACACAGAAGTCTGATTTCGGTAGATATCTTAACGCTCTCTGTGTGGTTTATTTATCAACTGTTTTTTTTTTCCAGAACGCGATACATTTTCTCAGTCTCAGAAGTTAGGCGATGGTTTATACAATATTTATAACGATAAAAAGGTAAGACCACCCAAAAACCACAAGCCAATCTGCTGAAAAAAATCTATGGGAAGTTATTAGTTATTTTTTTAACCTTTTTCTTACAATTCTGTTTTCTATTAATATCCCACAGATTGAGCTAGCCCCAAATTAAGTTTGAGACGACTGTTATGGGATACTAACTCAAAAATACTATTTTAAAACATATACATAAATAAATAAACATTCAAGACCCGGTCAATCTGAAAAAGATCATTTTCCACCTTGGTCTGACCAGAGATCGTGGCTGGGAACTCTGATGTAACAGCTTGGCATAATCCCTAGTGGATTATGCCAAAAGATACCATAGAGCTCATCCGAGAGTGTATATCCTAACTAATATTAAAAATGTGAAAGTGAGTTTGTTTGTTTGTTTGTTACGCTTTCACGCTATAACTAATGAACCGATCATCATGAAATTTCGCATACACGTTATCTGGGGTACAGAGAAGGACATAGGGTACATTTTATCCCGGAAAAAAGTACTGTTCTCGAGGGATCGACATTGACGCGGGTGAAGCCGCGGGCGAAAGCTATTACTTCATAAAGTATATATGAATACTTATTCGAATAAATTATTAGTAAATCATGTAGCATGAGTACAATATGTATCTAAGAATCATTACTCGACAAATATTAACAATATTATAAACACCACACAGCAATAAGGCCATGGAAAGTGGACTAAACTCGGCCCTTCAGGGCTCACGGCAATTTCCCCTCATACCAGGGGAATTTCATAAGAGCCGCCGCTATGAGAGTTTGACATTCGAAATAATATCTAAAATAACGTTCACGTGTTGATTTATTTAAATAGTGTTTAGCTTGAGGCTTTGTTTATTGCATATATCGGTAATCATACAATATATCATAAATTAAAGTGTTAAGGAGAGAACTATCTCTATATATCAAAATTATAATTTATATGATTGGAATAATATTTATTTTTGTACTAAAATCAATGTAGGTAATTTTTTTTCATTTGTCATAAGATATTTCAAATATTATTTGGTTTACATTAATTTCGATTAAACATTATTATTTACATGTAATATATGATTATTTTAATATTTCTTCACTTAAATTATTTTAAACATACAATAAAAAAAATACAATTAAAATAAGAATAAGTAAACAGTTTTGACGTTGAGTACGTCAGTCAAACAGTCCGCCCCAAATCGTATCTGATGCAAATGTGCCCATGACGCTGGCAGCATTTCCCCGCTGTATTGCCATATATTAATTTTGCTGAATTATTGTAATACATTAATTTTTATTGTTATATATTGATTTTTATTGTAATATATTTGCTGACTTCAATAAGTAGCCTTCGATTGAAATAGTTGGAATGATGAAAGGGAGGTCTTTGCCCTTTGGACAGTATAGGCTAGAAATAGAATAATACTTAAATAAAATACAAGTTTTATGCTTCCAAAGCAAACTGCCGAAGATTAAGTAGCTATATATCAAAATTATAGGACAAAGGACAAAATATTTCGCAAAATACGAGAACATGAGTAAAATACCTAGGCCAATCTGAAGAATATCATTTTCTATCATAACCTGGCCAGGGATCGGACCCGGGACTGCAATTAGAAGGCTTGACGGCCCCTATAGCTCAATTGGTAACACCAACTGAGCTATAGGTCAATACAAATTCGCATGCTATCTAAATTTCCTTGTCTATTTGTTTCTTAGTGTGGGTGATTTGATCATAAAATTGACCTCTCAACCACCAAGCGGTCCAATGAGGACGCATAAGAATAGAAAATCAATTGTGTCTGCGTTTTTCACGCTTGAAGGGTTAAACAAGTAAAAAAAGTTTCTGAGACCTGATTATATTACGAGCTGCATTAACATCTGATTTACATGGATATGAAAAAATTTGCTCAATTGGACACCGGGAAGTTGGTCAAATTAAACTTCCATTAGAGGATAATATGTGTTTTAAGCATTATCAATAATACTACTATTACTATTATCTATACATATAATAAAACAGTAAAATTATTTTGTCTGTACATTTCGAATTTTTGACTGAAATGGATAGAGGGATACGTAAAAAGAATAAGAGAAAGCAAAAAAAAATTTTTGGAATTTCTTGTCTGTCTGTCTGTATGTATGATCACGATTATCTCCGAAAATACTGAACCGATTTACTTCAAACTTACACCAATTGCTTTGTTTTAACTCAGTTTAACATTTAAAGTTTGTTTCATCAAAATCGGTTCATTAAAAAAAAAGTTATCGTCATTTGAATGAAATCAAGGCATGAGTTTGCCTGCAAACATATAGCAAAAATAAAATAAAAAAATAAGTGACATAAGAAAATTAAAATCCAAAGTCAATTCATCATCATTATACGACAGCATTATACCTATCCATACTATCCATAGTAATCCATACTAAAAAAAAAAAGGAGAAGCTGACTGACTGACTGACATATCAACGCAGGGAGTTGAAATTTTGCACAGGGGTTCCTTTTATAACGTAGGGGAGCACTAAGAAAGGATTTTTGGAAATTCATCTCCTTAGGGGGAAAAACGGGTTGCAAAGTTAGTATGAAACTTTGTTGTTTTTGAAGTTATTCGAATGAAATTCAGCATGAAGGTTCTTTACTGAAAGGTATGAAACACGAGTAAAATATTTTTCTCAAAAATCATCCCTTAAGGGGATATAACGGGGATGCAAAGTTAGTATGAAACTTTCCGTTTTTGAAGTTATTTAATTGAAATTCAATATTAAGGTGTTTCATTGAAAGTCATGAACTAATGTATTCCGGGTTCAACTAATGATTCTACTGTACCTGAGAAATCGACACTTATGCGGGCGGAGCTGCGGGCCAAAGGCAAACCTGACTTATATATCAACGCACAGCCGAAACTACTGTGCGCAGAAACTTGAAATTTGGCACAGGGATTCTTTTTATGATGTAAATGAGCACTAAGAAAGGATTTTTAGAAAATCAAAATGGTTTAAGTTTTATGAAATTTTCTCATTTCTGGACTTAGAACTTTGAAAGTAGGTACGCAGTTCTCAATTAAAATTAAAAAAGATCTGTTTAGGTGAACCAAACAACATTCTGCCTTGAAAGGGTTAATAGGGGGTAAAGTTTGTATGGAATTTTTCCATTTTATAGACTTACAATTAAAAAAGATCTGTGTAGGTGAAATGTACAAAATTTCCCCCTTAAGGGATAAAGGAGGAAATTGTATGGAAATTTTCTCATTTCTGGACATAGAAGTATAAAAATAAGTACCTTTATATGTTTACATTACAATTAAAAAGATCTGTGTAGTTAAAATGGTCGAAATTTCCCCTTGAGGGGGTAGAATAGGTGGGGTAAAGTTTCTATGGATTTCTTTTTATTTACTTAGAAATATGACAATAAGAAGTTCTAAATTACAATAAAAAAATATCTGTGTAGGTGAAATGGGCAAAATCCCCTCCTTAAGGGCTAAAGATCTATGCAGGTGAAATGTATTAAATTCCCCCTTAAGGGGAAAAAGCAAAGGGGCAGGGGTTTGTATGGAATTTTTATCATTTCTACTGTTCCCAAGGGAACGACATTAACGCGGGCGGAGCCGCGGGCAACAGCTAGTACTATCTATGTATTATTAAAAAAAATACGTATAGGACGTACATTATACCTAAGGTTCCCGGTTCAAGCCCTGCCGGTGTGGAATTTTTTCGCTATTTCTTATTTTATGTATTTAATACTAGCTGTGCTTGCGACTCCGTTCGCGTTTTAAAAAGTTCACTTAATTTGTTTAAGAGTTATGGAGTGAGATGGGAGACAAATGCCTACTTCAAAAATAGACTCCATTGCATTGGTTGATAGGCTGTATTATAGTGTGCCTAGAACTAGTGTCCGGTGCACTGTGCGCGCACGACCCCTGTTTGCCCTGCCCTCTTGTTGCACTAATTCAGGCTTGCGTTCTCCGGTACGACGTATGGCTGAGTCTCATAATAAGCTATTCGAAAATATTGATATGTTTGCATGTTCAATTCATAGGTATAAAAGTCTTCTACACCAAATACTCTGTGAACAAGACCCGCATTCTTCTTATCCTTATTAGTACATTTTATTTCTTATCAGTTTGCAATTTTTAATTTTATTTAATTTATTTTTAACTTTATTTAATTTATTTTTAACTTTATTTAATTTATTTTACTTTTCATCATTTACCCTCAACTAACGTAGTCTTCCTTCTGTATTATTAAGCACAAACTGTTATTTTGTTATTTTGCTAGTTTACTATTTATTATTTGTTAGGATTTTTTTAATACATGTTAGGATTATATTACATATTTTATTACTCTCTAGTAGCATCTATTAAATAATATGTATATAAGCAGTCTGAGAATAACGTAGTTGGTTGCAAAATTGTACAAACTACAATAAATAAATAAATAAAAATAAATAAATAATTAGTAAAAAAAAATAATATGGAGTAACATGCATACATTTATACATATAGAATTCGTCGTCAATTTAGTGTCAGTATCGTATATAGCGCTTATAAACACGATATCTCTGAAAACAAATTAACTTACTCCATGACCAACCCTTACAGATTTATTATTAGAATTGATGATGATGTTGACTCCCATTACAGGTCAGACACAGGGACGGTTAAAACTAAAAAACGTTGTAAAATATTTGAAAACTAGCCTATTTCCCGCAACTTCGTATACGTAAATTATAACCTATGTTACCCGTTTATAATGTAGCTTTCTACAGGGAAATACATATTGAAAATCGGATCGAATAGTTTTAAATTTCATAAACAAACACATAACTCCCTCGTCTATAAAGTTCTCAGAGTAAAATGTTTATAGAACTTAAAACTTTATATGTTCATAGACGAAAAATATTGTACCGAAAACACCCAAAATAAGCCACTTATCACAACCTAACTTAAACTAGCCAAGCCTAAACCACAACCAGTTCCTTATAAATCAATTTAGCAAAGTTCACTAAATACCACGTGGCACTTTCGCGCACATTTACTGGACCGTACACAGCTTAATATTATGTTCCAGTCTTTGTAATAGTTTGTAAAACGTCAAGAGCTACTCCCGAGGAGATTTAAGCATAATTGCAGCTACAAGATTTAACAAAAAGAGTTATTATATACTCTTTACATTCTAATCCTAACTAATATTATAAATGCGAAAGTGAGTTCGTTTGTTACGCTTTCACGTTGTAACTCCTGAACCGATCATCATGAAATTTTGTATACACTTTATCTGGAGTACGGAGAAGGACATAGGGTACATTTTATCCCGGGAAAAAGTACTGTTCCCGAGGCATTGACATTGACGCGGGCGGAGCCGCGGGCGTAAGCTAGTACTTACATATTTTCACGTCTTGTACTCTTTCAGGGTTCACAGAACCCAGGTCCTTAACACCTTAAAACCACCAACATGATAAACGTGGTTTTTAGGTCTTTTATAATATTTAGTAATGACAAATATAATAATAAAAAAAAGGGTTTGAAGTAGTCCAACAATCATGAAAGTTTCCGTTTTTAGGGGTCAATCGCGAGATACTCGTACGTAACCGTGGTATGAATCTTAGTAAAAATTGGCATAAAAAATTGGACAAACTACTATACTCGTACTGTTTGAAAAAATAACAATAAATTATATCGCGGTGTACATCTGTGCCTCTATTCAAAAATATAGTTCGATTGAGTAAGTAAGCTGTGTGGTTTTTGGCAGAGTAGAATAGGACCACTCCTCCGTCTTCCCATGGAGGTCGTCAGAGGCGACTTAGGAAATACAAGCTAAACAAAGCTCATAAACATCAATGAGACCTCTCCAACCTGTCTGTTTGATAATGATGATAAGTATTTTCATGGGACAATGAGAGGAAATTGGTGAAACAAAAATATCATACAACCTTTTTTTTTCTTCCTACCATTAATCTTTAAAGTCCAATGGGTCCACAGCGCTTGATAAAATGGGTCCACAACGCTTGATAAATGAAATATGACGTTCAAAAAGAGATACATGTATCCAATTTTGAATAAAAATCTTTGAATTTGACTTGACTTTGAGTAAATACACATTTAGCATCCAGGACTTTCCTTCTAGAATGCCTCAAGGGAAAGAATCCCTTAAGATATTCGCAACCGACAAAAACAAACAGTTCCACAGTGCCAGGGATCAAGTGAGAGGTCGTCGCTCTCCACACAATAGTGCACTCATTAGTGCCCCATTTGCATCCACTAATTATAGCGACACGAGGTACTTGTCACTTGTTTACTTTGTTACTCTCTTTTTACTTGTTGTTAGATGTTCAGATTTAAAAATGCTCTTGGGAAATTTAGGTAATAGGCGCTCTTTCAATCTATACTAATATTATAAAGCTGAAAAGTTTGTTTGTTTGTTTGTTTGAACGTGCTAATCTCAGGAACTACTGGTTTAAATATAGTTCAAACTAGCCGTGTGGTTTCCGACAGAGTAGAATTGAACCACTCCAAGTCTTCCCGTGGATGTCGTAAGAGGCGACTTAGGAAATACAAGCTAAACAAAGCTCATAAACATCAATGAGACCTTTCCAACCCGTCTGGCCAGCGAGGGGAGTGCTGGCCAAATCCTCTGTCTGCTCTGGCCAAGTTTAGCTCCGGTAGTACAGAGAGGATCATGCTCCTGCAGTGGAGACTAAAAAGACCTGATGATGATGACTGGTTCAAATTGGAAAATTATTTTTGTGTTGGATATCCATTTATTGAGGAAGGATTTAGGCTATAAAACATCACGCTGCGACCAATAGGAGCGAAGCATCATACAAAAATTATTTTAAAAAAGGGGGAAAATTATTCATCTATAATAAGAAAAAACTAATTAATCATAATAACAGAAATTGCCGCGGACGAAGTCACGGCTTATATTAATTCTGTGGTCACGGGCAAAAGTTAGTAATTACATATTTAGATTTGAACAAGGATTAAAGGTCAATGTAATTTTTCTTTTGCCATTTGCTACTATTAATTTTAGCTATACGACTAGAGGTACTTGTCACATTTATATTTAATATCAGTTTTTTTGGCACACTTACATATTTGTTAACTTTACTCAAAATAATGAGTAAATAAAAAAATTTTTAGATTGCCACACAGAAATCAAACAATAAAAAAATTGTTTTAGGAACTGTTTTTTGTGACACGCATTAAAAGGGCTCGTTGCGAGATTTTAATATATTTTTTTCATAATAAAGGAATATTTCGTTTTAATGTTATTTAAAGAAATATACGAAAATGTATTATTCCCCCTACCTAATCTCTGAAACCACCCATCCTAAAATATTGGTAAAATTACAAAATATAGGTTTTAACTTATGGTTTGTTATGAAGATAATTTTGTACTTCATAACTGAGGCAAATTACACATATTCTATGGAATCCTATACATGCGAATTAACTCAATAGATTCGTCCGTCATGTCTGTCTGTCCGTCCGTATGCCACTACTTCAAAACTAATAAGCCTACACAGTTGAAATTTGGTAGGTTGAAGTATTTTGTGAAGCGCTTTAAGATTTTTATACAAAACAAACATTGTGTTACTATTTTCTGCATATAAAATACATCGCTGATTTCCTTATACCGTTTCAAACTTCACATTAACATTATGTAAAACTTATTAAACTCACATTATAAACTGCAAGTGGAACTAATCTAAACAATACCCTGGAGCTCGTATAAATTTGTCTGTTACTCATTACTCTTGTTAACTGACGCACTATCGAAGATTAAAATTATCTGTCAGATCAAGATCCGATACGATGTAAGATGCTGTCTTATAAGAAAAATGGATCATAAATAAATATATATACGGACAAATCACACAGACTGAGCTAGCCCCAAAGTAAGTTCGACACTTGTGTTATGGGTACTAACTCAACGTTACTATATATATTTTATATCAAAAATATATATAAATACACATCCAAGACCCAAGCCAATCTGAAAAAGATCATTTTCCATCTTGACCTGGCCGGGGATCGAACCCGGGCACTCTCGTGTTGCAGGCTGGCGTGTTGACCGCTGCGCCACGAAGCTAGCCATATCATATTTGCGATCAGTGTAAAAAATCACTCGAGTCAATAACTTGTTACTTACACTTTATATTACAGTCACTAAACAGAATATATAAATTGGGTAAAATAAGCTTGTAAATTAAATTTGAATGACATACCTAAGGAAGAATATACTTATACATTCAGCCAGTGCATGAAGCCATAGTTAACGTGGTAAAGCCCACTAATACTTTGAATAAATAAGAAATTCTCGCTCTCTCGACAATAGTGACAGTTTTTTTTTTACTTTTTCTTGTTCGGACTAATTATCGACAAAAATTTTAATTAAGTTCATTTGGCCTAACTTTTTTATTTTGGTATATATGTATAAATTTCCTACTATGTATGTGCATCTATCTTGTCTTCATAAAACCTCTTATATCGTGCATTATTATAGAAAGTTACAAAGCCCTTAAGTAACATAAATTCACAAGACCGTCGTGTCTACTCAAGACGTCTTACACAGTGCATAAAGTTCAAGCTATCTTCGATTATAATGATCTGCCAGATCATGAATTTGCGGGCGTTGCTTAGCGTGTTGCCAATTGAATTTTAATTGTTTTTCACGCTCATTTGTTGTAATTGAAATAAATCTTTTGTTTAATATTTATTCTGTGGCTTATTGATTCCAAAGAACCCGTTTCAAGGGTGAGATTTAATTGATTTTTTATTGCAAAGGTGCATATATGCAGGCAGTATTTACGACTCTAATAAAATTGATATATTTTTGTCAATACTAACTATCACCGAGAAAAAAATATTATGTAAAATTCTATTAACATAGATTTCCAATGATAATTTCAGATAATCTTTCAATTATTAAAAAAAGACTACAACAAATTTTATGATTTTGATGAAATTCATATTGAACCAATTTTAAAGCAAGCTTTTAAACAAAATAGTTTTTTTTTATTAAAATCCGTTCATAGATAACAAAGTTATGCGGTAATAAACATTAAAATAAAATAAATTACAACCTCCTTCTTTCTGAGAAGTCGGTTGTAATTCTGATAGTAAACTTGTATTGTTGTAACCAGTGAGCTACCATCTATAACAACATTTGACGAAAAGAGTAGTCTCAAATGTCCAATAAAACTTTTTGAAACAAAGAATTAAAAACCCTTATTGGAAACTTTATTTATTAAACTCGCTTATCACATTTTTATAATTTTCAAAATCTGAATATACATTTTTCTTTTACATCCGAGCAGCAAAATCCTCGTATAACCCAGGGTATACTATAAAGTTATTTAAGCCATTTGAATAGTAGTTCGGTTATCTAAGGGAAGTAAAAGGGGTTCCAACCCCGCTATGCCTTCCATGTACCTCTAAGTTTGTAGCCCAATCTGACTCAAGTATGATCATTTGACAAAAACACGTTTGTTTTATGTAAACTCCCTTTACTTTTTTATTTGTACAATGACAACAGGATACACATTTTGTAAAAAAAATCAAGTATCTATACTCGTATATTACGGTTCAAAAAATACAGCCCTGTGATACACGCATGGTCCGTCCATGGACATCATCATTAAAGCTGCAAAAAGTCCACTTCTGGACAAGAGCCTTTCCCAAGGATTCTTCGCTCCATGATAGAATATTACCCCGATTGTCAGGCGGGTTGGCGAGCGCAGTTTCTTCGGTTTCTTGTGCTTTTGACGCTGCTGTCCATTGCAAGCATTTTGAAGCTGGGGTATACGAATTAGCTCCGATTACTGGTGACCACCCGGCGGTCCCGGGTGACTTGCACCCAGGATAGGCCCTTCTGGCAACGTAGCTTTCGGCCCATAAGGCAAAAGATGAGAGTTGCTGCTCTCCAAAGGCTTTTGCCATTGATTCTCAGATTGGCCCTTCAGGCTTGCATGCACGTATACGCGGCCCATCAGGCAATATTAGAGTTTGCTGTCTCTCCAAGCCTTGCGCACACAGACAACGCCCAAAGCCGAGATCCGTCCCTCCTGGGGGCCCTTTGGTGATGTTGTCTTAAAGGTTGAGGGCACTCTGCCCTCGCCTCAAACGCCCGGTGAAGTAGCGAAAGCTCACTTGGAGCTAGCTACATAGTCCTTCCAAAAAAAAAAATGGGATATACGAATCTGATGGATTTGGGAAGGGAATGAATGGTATTGGGATACTACTTACTCGGATGAATGGGGGAAAATCAAGTAGCAGCTCTGAAGGCCGGGCGCGTGTATCCGTTGCCATACCTGCAACCACTGGACAGGCAATTAAGGATGACACCCCTGACCAACAATATCTTAACAGACGGACATCGGAGGCTTATTAGGGTCATGTTTTAATCATTTGGGTACGGAACCCTAAACATTAAATAAAGAGTGAGAGTGGCCGTTAATAACATGTCAATCGCGGCAGGTGAAGGTTAATCGGCCGCTAATAACTTGAACAAACATTGCCATTAAGATTTGGTTCTCAGGCATTGTCAGTCACAATCATTAGTCATCAGTCACTCCCTTTATTGTTCACGTTACTGTCTCATTTGTATAGTTAAATTATTTTCATTTATCTGTTACTTCATATCCGCTTATTTTGCATTGCAAACATCTGCACACATCTGTAAGACCTGTCCAACCCGTCTGGCCAGCGTGGAGAGTGTAGGCCAAGACCTTTGACTGCTCTGGCCAAGTATGGCTCTAGTAGTACAGAGAGGTTCCTGCTCCTGTGGCTCCCTGCGGTGATGTAGCCAGAAGACTAGCAGCATTGCCACGTTGAATGGCAATGCTTATTCTTGGGTCCCTCTGGTCATTTATCACTTCGACCAAACTTTAGCTGATGGACCCCACGGACCCAGTGTCTCGTCCCTAAACGGCTCAAAAATATATGCGTCGCCGAGGCATATATATTTGAGCCGTTTGAGGGACTCGGTGGTAGCTGCAGCCAGCCAGCCTTACAACTTGTGCCATAAAAATGGGAATGCGCAAGAGTGTCGACGCATGTTGCGTCCCACACCAACGGCCTTCCCAATCTCCAAAGCATCACTTGTTAATAATTCAGTTGTGGCAGCATCGGAACATCACTATTAGCAAAAATGTGACAGTTATTGCTATTGTCAAATCAAAATAACTTATTTGCAAAAAATATGGTAAATCAAGATATGATAATTTGGTCATTATCCTCAACTGCTTGGCCGGTGGTTGAAGATATGGCATCAGATACGCGCGCCCAGCCTTCATAGCTATTTGCTTTTTCCCCATTCACGCGAGAGGGCAGTATCCCAACATCTTCATTCCCTTTCCAAATTTAAAAATGTCATATCCTTTCCTTTCTTAAAAATTACCAATTGCCAGCATCATCGGAAGCAAAAGAAGCTAAAAAATCTGTGTAAATATTGTTCCTTATAAAAACGAAAACTAGCGATAAAAATTAAAAAGAAAAATATGCCATAAATCATTTTGTGCATGATGAAGTAACTCGAAGAATCAAAAAATATAAAAACGTCATCTTAACTTGCATAAGAATTAATTTTAACATTTGTACATATTATCGCAAACCATACTGTACACACGTTAAACAACACATTTCCTCATTACCAGCAGACACTTTAATTACGAAACTAAAAGCTCTATTTCGCAAATGTAAGAGTTTACAGACAGACAGACATATCAGAATGACTGACAATGCATTAAGAATGTTATTTACACCTTCATTTTAAATGTTCAATGATTTTATTATATATTTTGAATCAAATTTATATCAAACTGTACAGCCAATGGATATGCATACCGTATTTTTAGGGTCTTTGTAAATTCGATACCTATTTTTTTTATATTATAGGACAGCATACGAGCAAGCGGGTCACCTGATGGTAAGTGACCACCGCTGCCCATGGACACAACACCAGGGTGCGGCAGGTGCGTTGTCGGCCTTTCAAGGAGTTGGGGGAAGGAAATGGGGAGGGGAGGGGGAAGGATGGGCCTCCGGCTCTCTCACTCACCGATAGAAGCATAGAAGCGGTAAAGCTTCTACTCAGGTACTTCCCCGGACGAGCGGGCCCATTCATGCTACCAGCAATTCATTTTGCCGGTAACGTGGCTCTACCACGACTAAATATAGACTTTTTGTAACTTTCATACTGCCAATGTTAAAAGAATTAAAACTTCCGCGAGATAAATTGATTATAAACCTCCGTGGTCCAGTGGTTAAGGCGTTTGCCTGTAGACCTGGGAGTTGTGGGTTCGATTCCCACGGGTAGCTTACTTTGTATAGTTGTTTCTAGTTTGGTTAGGACATTGCAGGCTTGAATCACCTGATTGTCTCATAATAAAGATGATTCCGTGCTTCGATTTTGCAAATATAAAAAATTATATGGCGTACAAATAAAAATGCATAAATATATGTATAGATACGAGTATATATGCGATGAAATAAAAGTCTGGATTGAGTTTCTTTCGTTCCGAAACGATAGTAGTATTTCGATTTTGCATATATAAAAAATATAAAAGAAAGAAAAATATGACATTCAAAAAAGATATACTATCGCATGTTTAATAAAAATCTTTGACTTTGACTTTGATATATGTATACATATATGTTATATAAAAATATATGCAAACGTGAATAAAAAATAATTTCTTTTGGTGATCTCATCATGTATATCATGTAAAAAATGTAAAAATAGAGATAAAAAGGAGCGCTTTGTAAAAAAAATGTGTCAATTTTTTAAATTGAATTTCCGAATTTCATTTTAATAAATCTTATAACACATTACGGTTTTCGACCAATAATATTAGTTGAAAATCTGCATCGCCCTAGGAAGGGTCGAACTGCACAATATCACTATCCATTTCCTCGTTTCCGGATCTTGATTTAATGTTCTGTTATTGGATACTGATAATTTATTGCCATCTGCACTCGTGGGAACGATCCGCTTACGGGCCGCCTATCACACCGTTGCGTTATATAAAAATATAATGAGCGAGGACAGGATTGATGCAGAACAAACATTTAGCAAATTGTGCATTCAGTGGTCGGTATCAAGTGCGTGTCGGACTCGCGCACGAAGGGTTCCGTACCGTTATTTATAAAAACGGCAAACAATCATGTCTGTGGTATGAGAGCCCCCCTTTAATATTAATTTTATTTATTATTAAAGTGAATATATAACTAAATATTCTGTGAATATTTCCAACGTCTAACTGTTGCCTTATCAATATCGAGCAAAAATAAGCGAAAATATCACGTTTATTGTATGAGAGCCCCCTAAAATATTTATTTTATTCTATTTTTTAGTATTTGTTATTATATTGGCAACAGAAATACATTATCTGTGTAAATTTCTCAAATTGACAGTCAGACAGACAGAGCGATATTAATAGGGTCCCGTTTTACCCTTTGGGTACAGAACCGTAAAAATGACATAGTACTAGTTACTTCTTATCTCGCGCTTAAAATCTAAGGAATCATGTCGATAGGCGATGCGACTAGGAACCCATTATTTTTTGGATTCTGATTTTTCCTATTCGGATAATGTATTGATTTCTATATTTTTTATTATTGTATCTTTGTATATACTTATCTACAACTCGAAACCAATTTTTTAATCGTATATTGAAGCGCACTAGCATCCAGAAAATAGAACACTGAAGTTCTGTAATACAGGCCCTGCCTACATTAGACTCCAGTCTCCTCCAATCTGAGTTCATCACACCATCTTATATGTATACATCATTAACTGTAGATTGTTTGGAGATAATAAATACATATGTATTATCCAAACGAAAAGTAAAGTAAAGAAATTTTTACTTTACTTTTTTACTATATATTTACGCACACGAAAAATACGTGCATTTTGCAATCGGTTTATCATAATGTTGATTTGAGTGCGTTGGACCCCTATCTTGCCTGATGCAACGATAGGTATTGGGTAGTACACACAATTCAAATAACGCTTATTCAAAATTTTCGAAACCTGCCAAATATAACTAGTTATTATAAGGGTTTTTTTTTTCCCAAAATAAAAAAGCTGTTTTTTCAATCGTTACCATTTTGCATCTAAGAAGTAAATGTTTCCAAAAAGTTCACATATTTCAAATCGCTAATATTGCCATGTGCATTTGTGCCTGTTAATTTTGAGCAAAACTTGTTTTGTGAAGTGTACCAATGGTAAAGCGATCGCTAAATTTCGAGTCCACAATCTGCGAAAAGCCCGTTCTGCTCTTAGCTCGTGAGGACGAATCGACACGAGCCCGCTGTGTCAAACGCAAATTGAATCCAGTCAAAATACGAGGCGTTTCGGTGACGGGCCTAATAAAACATTAATCAATATTGAAGTGATGGACAGATGAGCGGTAATTATGAGGTAATTATTTCAAAACAAACTCTGAAATCTGTCAGTTTATCAGTTGTAATAGCTTTTTTGGCAAAGCTCAATGGGCTGTAATGAGTTAATGATGAGCAATTTATTTGTAATTAGTTTTATTTATTTTGTTCTCGATTTTTAAAACACAGAACAAGTCTTTATCCTTGTTAATTACATTTTATTGTAAGTACTCGTAACTAATTCATAAGAAAAAAAATTATTCATGTTTAATATTAGTACATACGAAATATATGAATCTTAAGTGACATACAAGAATAACTAGAGAAAGATTGAGTGGAATAAAAAAATAGTCTCACAAACCATTTTTTGTCTAAAAATTGTAACTGGATTACCAACCAACTCCGGTGTCAGATTTTTCACACTTGGTAAAATGTTATTTTAATGTTTTCGGATTATTGTCTCGAAAATAATAATATTCAACTTTGCATTACTGTGTGATGAGAAGACGTTAGTAGAATACCTACAAGTAACAACAGTAACGCCATTCGCAACGTCACCGGGTTATTAGCGATAGAGACTCAAGGTCGAGCGCAACTATTGTATATACCATGTGTACGATTCAAAGCCGGAATCTGTGATATATGAATATCTTCTGCTTTTCTAACAGCTGTTAGAAATAAATAAGTGGACTAGGCTTTAACATGGTGACCGAAATATGGAGATGGATCGATATAGCAAGGGGGCCCAAACAGAGATAGCAGGACTGCATAAAAAGGAATATCAAACGGGTTGAATGGCTTTCCTGCAGCCATTCAACCCGTTTGATATTCCTTTTGGAGGAGATTAAGGGATTCCTTGAGGAGTTATTGGCGGGAATTTACGCGCACTGCACGGTTTTTGCTTTGGATTGTTTTGCAAATTGCTTCTAGTGGACTTTATAATGTGAAATCGGTGTAATTTGGTGTTATAAATGCCCATGTTTATGTACAATGTGTGGAATAACTAAAATAAAGTGTCATGGTGCGGCTGTAGTGAGATTTACATAGTGGGCTGGTAGTCGCCTTATTGCTACTGTGTCTATGATCAAACCAGTGGATTCGTGGGAATTGTCGCCAATCAATGAAATGAATTACACCACCTAACATGAAGAGAAATATAATGGGCTAAAAGGCATAGAAAGCCAAATGCAATTAAACAAATATGAAAAAAAAAAGCTGCGGGAATGACAGAGAATGAGAAAATCGTAGAATGAATACACATATTGAGAGAACCCAGATAGGATGAAGTCAAAAAGGTTGTTGTAAAAACGTCAGTTTTGTTCATCATCAATAAATGGAGCTTATCCAAAAATATAAAGCGCTATCATAGTGTTTTTGACGTGATAACGTCTGATAAATCAATGAACGCCGGCTGCACGCACGAGAAAGTGTCACGTTTCGTGTGCAAGCGAGAGCGCGGAACAAGCGATAGAGAAGCACGATCGGCCTATAAGCGGTCGGATTGTGACGTATCTATTTCTCTTCCACCGTTATCACGTAAAATTATCGCCCGTCAACCGACTTTACCGACAACCATTTTTAGGGTTCCGTCCGTACCCAAAGAGTAAAAACGGGACCCTATTAATGTCGCTCCGCTGTCCGTCTGTCTGTGTCTGTGTCTGTGTCTGTCTGTCCGTCCGTCTGTGACCAGGCTGTATCTCATGAACCGTGATAGTTAGACAGCTGAAGTTTTCACAGATGATGTATTTCTGTTGCCGCTATAACAGCAAATACTAAAAAATAGAATAAAAAAAAGTTTTTTTTATTTTATTTTAACTTACAACGTTATTTAGGCTAGCAGCACGTTTGTTCCCATTAAGAGAATTGTACAATGGCGATGTCTTATGCAAGTATTAAGCATCCTCGTATTATTTTAATCGTAATTAATAAAATAATATAGTTTGTTTTAATGGCAGTGATAACCTACGTATGAGGATTGATAAAGCAGGAGAAGCAGGTCGAAACAGAGTCATAAAGGGTTGCCTAAGAAGGTAAACGAAAGTAGTGGAAGTAGATTTAGTCCATCGAAATTTTACATTGTTTTGAACTTAGCGTGCGTTTGTCAGAGAACACAATTTTATTTTCTAGGTATGAAGGGGTTAGTGTAAAGTTAAATCCAAGTTTGTGGGGCTGCAACCCTTGTCCCATGGCTTCCATCTTAAATAAAAGGGGTTTATTTGGTTTTTAAGGTTTATCTGCCAAACTAAAGATCTCACAACAAAGAAAATTGTTGCAAATAATCTCTACTCATCTAGAACTACAACTATGTCCCTAACTTTTAGTCGTAGAACCATAATTATTTGACCAATTGTATATGAGTAGGATAGAAGCTTATGGAAAGAAGAAATATATAGCGCGGACCCAGATATCAAAATTTGTAGGTAAGAATAGTAGGTAAGGCAGATGATGATGTTTAACCTAGTGTTTAGATTGCACACTATTATTTTCTTTTACCTCAAGCAATTGTTAGTCGATTGAAATTACCATACATCTGATTATACCTACCACTAGACACTAGATTGTAAGGGCTATAAGCAATAGATGCTCAAGGTTGAGCGCATAAATTTTCCAAGAAAACGTATGGAAATGTGCGCTATTATTGAATCAATGCTGAAATACGTAAGTTAATTTACTTGAGTATCGAATGAAGTTGTAAATATTCGTATAGCTTGCTCTCATTTTCCTATATAGCTCTTAGGGTTCCGGAGGCAAATTCGGGTACCCAATCCCTGACTAGTAAAGTAAAGAACAATTTGGAGGACTACTCTAATTACAAATTTTCTAGCGATAGACCTAAAAAGCTGTTGTCAGTAAGTCATCATCATCATCATCAGGTCTTTTTAGTCCCCACTGCAGGAGCATGACCCTCTCTGTACTACCGGAGCCATATTTGGCCAGAGCAGACAAAGGATTTGGCCTACACTCTCCTCGCTAGCCAGATGAGTTGGAGAGGTCGTCTTACGACCTCCATGGGAAGAGTTGGAGTGGTCCTATTCTACTCTGCCGGAAACCACACGGCTAAGTTTTATTTCTTGTCAGTGAGTAAAGCTATTGAAATAAAGGCCGTTATACTCCTCACCTTGGATTATAGCCTGGCAGCCGCAAATTCTGCTACTTTGACTAGTCTGTGCGATGAGCATCCGGCCCCTTTGCGACCCATTGCAGGCCCCACGGTGGGTGATGCCCCTATTCAGTGTCTAATAATTTCTGTGGAGGATGTTGAGGGTGTGACGGTTCTTTCCGCGCCTGTTCGGCAGCGGGTTTAGATGGTGCCCGCAACACCTAAAGGAATTGATTTCTGTGTCTGCCGGAGAAAATGGTTGACTTTTATTGGAAACTCTGACAAAGTTATGTAACTTTCTTCTAGAAGGTAGGTTGTGCGTTGCCGTTTGCCCTTATTTCTATGGGGCGTCTCTAAAAAGGACGGTAGCATGAGACCGATAGCGCTGGGTAGCGTGTTGCGCCAACATAGTGGCAAAATTTGCGTTTTGGAGGGGGGAGGGGGGGGGGGGGGGCGGTCTTTTTGACTAATAATTGCTGTTTTTTAATTATTCTAAAAACACATTAAACTCCATTATTATCAATTAAAATTAAAACATAATAAAAATACTGTTACACTTATTTTTAAAGAACAACTAATTGTATAATAAAAGTTTTAGCACGGTCAGCTAGTACTGCCAAAAAGTCGATAGTTTTTTAGTCGATAGTTTAATCGCCATCATCGATATCATGGATTGTTTGAATTGCAAAACTATCGCCGATACTTTATTTTTCTATTTTAGACTCTAATGCCCTAGGCCCTAGGCTTTGTCAGCCCCGTAAAGGATAAAGATGTGATTACTATGTTTTATATATTTTAAAGGTGCTCCCACACCGGTTTTTAGAAACGTTTGGACACGTTTCCGATACAATCCAAAATAAAGCCGCCGTTTCATAATTAAAACTAACACCGGTGTGGGAAACTTAAATAAATATATAAGGACATATCACCCAAATTGAGCTAGCCCCACAGTAAGTTGTGAAACTTGTGTCGTAGGATACTAACTCAACGATACTATATTTTATAATAGATACTTAAATAGATAAACATCCAAGTCCCAGGTCAATCTGGAAAAGATCGTTTTCCATCATGACCTGACCGGGGATCGAACCCGGGGCCCTCGTGTCACAGGCTGGCGTGTTGACCACTGAACCACGGAGCTCGCCATAAACTAAGATATCGATAGTCAATCGATAGTTGGTTGTATGCCATCGATTGGACTACCTAGCAACAACACTACGGTCAGCGCTCCCGCCTCCAAACCAACCACTAATCACTCATTAATACAATGAACAGCAAAAACAATGACCAAAAAAAAAAAACACAAATCCGCGGCGGTCTAGAAACGGATCTATCAATTACTTCACGTTTGATTGATGCATCAATAAGTACATAAATCCATTAGCCTATACTGTCCGTGCAATGGAAGTTTATGAGGTAAGTCTTTGTTAATTAATAAAGTTGCTTCTTTGGGAATACTACTGTGTGGCTCCTCAAAAGAACTGCAAAGTTGTTTAGTCATTTTGCTTTTGATCTTTATAATGGGTCTTTAGTTCATTAAATTTTTATTTGTCGTTTTTTCCGCTTACCATTTTGTTTTTAATGACTATGATTTTCACTTAAATATATTTTTTTTATTTTTAACTTTAAAGTGGACTATATTGTCTCATTGGTGTTTATGACCTTTGTTTAGCTTGTATTTTCTAAGTTGCCTCTTACGACCTCCATGGGAAGACTAGGAGCAGTCCTATTCTACTCTGCCGAAAACCCCGGCCAAATCACATGGACTTCTATTAAATTAAGGAAAAAGTGGGAAGGTTTTGGTACTTATATTAAAAGACTGGCAGAGAATAGCGAAAGATAGTGGAAGCTTCACTGACAAGAGCGTCACCCTAATACTGTCGATTTTGATGAAAAACTTTTTTGTTTAAATGCTATAAACAAAGAGGAAACATGCAGCTAAAAGAAACGCGAACGAAATAGCAATAGACACATCATAGATCTATAGCATTCGGTCAGGGGATGTCATCCTCAACTGCCTGTAAGGTTGCATCAGTATGGCATCGGGTAAGCGCACCCGGCCGCCCAAGGTTTTTGTTAGCTCCGTGGTGCAGCGGTCAACATGCCAGCCTGCGACACGAGAAAGCCCGGGTTCGATCCCCGGCCAGGTCAAGATGGAAAAAGATCTTTTTCAGATTGGCCTGGGTCTTGGATGTGTATCTATATATGTATTTGTTATAAAATATAGTATAGTTGAGTTAGTATCCCATAACACAAGTCTAGAACTTACTTTGGGGCTAGCTCAATCTGTGTGATGATTTGACCGTATATATATATTTATTTTGCTTTTTTTCCGATTGCATAGTATCACAATAACTTCATTCCCTTCTCAAATCCAACAAATTCCTATAATGCCTCAGCTTGCGAAATGTTCCGATAGGCAGCAGCGTCGGAAGCACAAGAAGCCAAAGAAACTGCGTTCGCCAACCCGCCTGCCAAGCGTGGTGAGTATGGCAATATCCTACCATAAGCAAAGAATCCTGAAGGACTTTTTAAATGATGATGATGAGATCAGACCTGATTCATGTTAGTTTATATAAGCGAAGCTACGTGAGAAAATTATGATCTCAATTATATAATTATCACTTATTTATTTTGACCTTTATTTAATAATTTGTTGGTGTTTATAGCCACGTTAATAAGTGCTGGGCTGTTTTATGACTTCTATATCGCAGACGCAATAAAATAACACAATTTATGTAAAATAAACTTTCAATGAAGTTAGGTTTGACCCGCTTTCATAGTCGTATGTGCGCATATTTAAGGTGATTGGATAGGGAATAAAAATAACGCTGCCAAAGTAGAAAGATAAACTTTCTTTCATTCTGGGTTTGGGAAAAAAAAGGAAAAAGGGCCAGCTGCTTCTCTTCCCGCGCAGATCGTAAAAGCCGAGTGAGGAAATGGGCGACAATGTGAGGAATCATGTCAATACTTGATGCCGCTAGCAACCCGTTACTATTTTGATTCCATTTTCCACCTACACGCCATTCCAACATGCTAAATGTGTCGATAAAGTCTTATAGACCTCGGTTCTGTCTACCCCGCAAGAGAAAAAGCCGTGATACTATGTATGTTTAACGAAAATTGTTACCCAGCATATTAATTAGCAATTATTTTACAACTAGCAACTTCACGTCTTACGAATTTTCGATCAGGTCACGTGTCCTGACGCGAGTTTAACATTTTTCACCCATCTCAAAAAGTGCACAATGCCGCTAAGAAAGTTTTACTTCAAAAACAATGGGTTGCACTCCGGGAGTGCCGGCAGAAGTGAAAACTCCGCGCGGTAGAAAGAGAGGGAGATATTACTTCCTCTCCTACTCCGCGCCGGCGGCGATCTCAGGTCACATGTCCCCTACTATCCAACCCCGTCGCACTCGCCACCGGAATAAGTTGCGTAGAGTAGGATTAGCTCCGATTACTGGTGACCGCCCGGCGGTCCCGGGTGACTTGCACCCAGGATAGGCTCTTCTGGCAACGTAGCTTTCAGCCCACAAGGCAAAAGTTGAGAGTTGCTGCTCTCCAAAGTCTTTTGCCATTGTTTCTCAGATTGCCCTTCAGGCTTGCATGCACGTATACGCGGCCCATCAGGCAATATGAGAGCTTGCTGTCTCTCCAAGCCTTGCGCACACAGGCAACGCCCAAAGCCGAGGTCCGTCCCTCCCGGGGACCCTTTGGTGATGTTGTCTATAAAGATTGAGGGCACTCTACCCTCGCCCCAAACTACCGGTGAAGAAGTGAAAGCTCACTTGGAGCTAGCTACATAGTCAATTAAAAATAAAAAAAGAATCTTGTCGCTCTTAGGAATTTTCTATCAGGCCACGTGTCCTGACGCGAGTTTTATATGTTTTACCCATCCCAAAAAGTGCACAATGCCGCTAAAGAAGTTTTACTTCAATAAAACATTGCACTCTTTTGTGAAAGTCGTAAAAAATATATCACCAGAACTCAAAACACCTTGACAAATGTTTGGATTGCACAAAGCTGTGATAGCTTTGTGCAATCCAAACATTTGTCAAAACATTTGATCCAATGCTGAACTAAATCGCTGTCGCTGTGTCATTAATCATACACCTATGAGTACAAATAAGTGCACAATCAAATGTCACATGGAATAATCTGGGCACGTGGACAGACATCGATGAGACAGCCGATACGACGTAAGCCGATCAGCGTAGGTTTCTTTGTCATTGAGTGTAAGCCGGGAAAGTATATGAATCCGAGATAAACTTAATAATGTTTTATTGATATAATAAATATACTTTGACTAGCTCCGTGGCGCAGTGGTCAACACGCCAGCCTGCGACACGGAGTGACCGGGTTCGATCCCCGGCCAGGTCAAGATGGAAAATGATCTTTTTCAGATTGGCCTGGATCTTGGATGTTTATCTATATATGTATTTGTTATAAAATATAGTATCGTTGAGTTAGTATCCTATAACACAAGTCTCGAACTTACTTTGGGGCTAGCTCAATCTGTGTGATTTTTCCGTATATATTTGTCCGTATATATACCTATATGCTAAATATGAAGGAATTAGAAGGTAATTATAAAATATTTAAAAATAATATGCTAAATTACCTTCTATAATATCTAAAAAAGGTGCCAAATATGTCGTCCAGAGTTTGATCAAATATAATGGTAGATACACAATTCGCGCTCGAAAAGTAGCACGGGCAAAACAGCGCACTAATCGAGTTTCGGAGCTGTTTTGTCCACAGTTTCAATAATCCGCGCTAGCACTCACACATCTCGCGATGACGAAGGTACAGTGAAAAAATGCAAAAACTATGCGAGTAAAAAAACAAAGAAGGAGTTATACTTTCAGTAGTATGTACCGTTTTTGTCGTTGTTTGTAAGTATGCATGATGTTTTGACTCGAGGACATTATAAGGCTTCATTTTGCATGCGACTTTATAAAATATGGAAGCACGCAAAGTAAATTATCTCAAAGTAAATGTTACTTTGATTTTCGCAAAGAAACGCCAAAATCTATTAACTACAAATAAAATGTGTTTAGAAGCATTTTTCCCACAAACTTTTTACTGTTGGCGACATTTTGCATTTTAAGTTTTTTTTCTACAATAGGTAGGTACCAAAACTGTGACTTTTCCTGAATATAGAGATGTTTTTTAAAGAAATAAAAAAAAAATATAAATAAAAATGTATTCAACAACGTCATTTGATTATAGAGATTTAAAAAAAAGAAACAAAAAAAACGCTTTACATTAAAGATTTCAAGATCAAAGATGAATTTCACGACGCCTTTCAATCTAAAATCCATGAAATCGTTAAGGCTCGTTAAAATAGAATAAATGGGTATCTCATGAATAGTAATGTAACATCCTCGTCTTCTCCATAGCCGTGTGGTATCCGACAGAGTAGAATAGGACCACTTCAAGTCTTGCCGTGGATGTCGTAGAAGGCGACTTAGGGATTACAAGCTAAACAAAGCTTAAAAACACTGTGAGACCTCTGGCTGCTCGGGCCAAGTATGGCTCAAGTATTATAGAGAGAGTCGTGCTCCTGTAGTGGAGACTAAAAAGACCTGATGATGATGATGATCCATTTAATGTGACTATTGACTTGGTTTATTTATTTTTAATATTATTTAATGTATTGTGACATAAATTGTATAAAAATTACATGTACCTATTTTAAATTTGTATGTCTGAATGGCGAATCGCAGCTTGTACTTATTCCAATTAATCAAAGAACCATGTAACCTGTGGTAGACAAATAAATATTTTAAAGTTTAAAGTTGATCCACGTCTTCATCGTCACTCACCATCAGGTGAGATGGGAGACAAATGCCTACTTAAATCATCATCATCATCATATCAGCCACAAGAAGTCCACTGCTAGACATAGGCCTCCCTCAAGGAATTCCAATACGACCGGTTGGAAGCGGCCTGCATCCAGCGTCTTCCTGCTACCTTAGTCAGGTCGTCCGACCATCTGGTCGGTGGATGTCCGACGCTGCGCTTGCCGGTACGTGGTCGCCATTCGAGAACCCTTCTGCCCCATCGGCCATCGGTTTTACGAGCTATGCCTACTTAAATACTTAGTAACAAAAAGGCTTAAGTAAACTCGAGAAACGTAAAACGTAGCTGAATAAATATTTGTTAAATCTCAAATCACTTCTCCACTCACCACTCCATTACTCAACTAAAAACCTCAGACAAGAAATCTTTGACATTCAGTTGACAGTCGGATCGTACGGTGTTTTGACACAGCGCATGATAATGAACCTCACTTTAATTATACCATTGTATTACGCTAAACTAATTACGCTTAATGAAGCGAATCGACTTTAATTAGAGTACAGGTTGTAATGTGTGAGGTTTGGTAAGCGAGATGATGAACAATTTTTACAAAAATATGTTTTTGAGCCATTTGGGGTTGAGACATTTGGTCCGTGGGGTCCATCAGCTTACAAACATTTTTAAGTTTGTGAGTAAAAGGCTGGTCAGGTGTCGAATGACGAGAGGGCTGGTAATTATCTTGCTCAACGAATAAGCATTGCCATTCAACGTGGCAATGCTGCCAGTTTTCTGGGCACATTACCGCAGGGCAATGAGCTGCGTGACATTTTTTATTTATAGGTAGGTTTTTATTTTAGATTTAATTCATTTTTAGTTTTGTAGTTAGTAAATATTTAATTTTAATCGTAATAGACTATTGAATAATTTGGTATGGTCAAATAAACACATGTCATTAAGAATATTATACAGAATAATATTGTTAAAAGTAACGCGAGACATAATTTATATATACGTGCGTGAATGAAACAAACGGTTTCATTCACGCACGTATATATTGTTCAAGGGACGGCCGTGTCGCGACGTCCTTGACATTTGCCCTGAAGATGGCCATCTGAATTGGCATTTATTTTTATTTATTTATTCAAGCCCGCAATGTCCTAACCAAACGAAAGAAATAGCTGCCTGGACTCTATAAGTTCTATCACACACAAAAATAACATAAAAAGCTAAAATTCCAATAACTTACATAAATATCTTTACATAATGCTAAGTAAGCACTATTCACTTAAGGTGCCATCATTTTTTTCCGCTCTATAATGGATGTCGTCCACTAGTTGTCCAATATAATTTTGGAATGCTCGTAAAAGGGCCTCTGCTTCGCCAGCCGTAATAAAAGCAAGTCATCTTGTGGCCTCATATAAATAACTGGCATTAGATGATGTTAACGTACAATGGTGACGTCGTTGGACTACATAAAAAAGGAAAGATAAAAATTGGGTTGTCAGTTAGTAACAGAGTATTTTGAGAGGTATGAACAAGAGCAGAGGTCCTCTTCATCTGTGTTAGTGGCCATTAAATAATGTTATTGTATAAAGATGATGTTATATAATAAAGCTACTTAGAAAAAGAAAGAAAATAAAAAGAAATTTTTTCGTTGATAACAGTATATTTTGAGGGATATAAGCGACTGTGTCTCAACTCCAAAGTTCCGTAATACATGAAGCGGGTGCCGCGCGAACGAAAAACGTCGCTACTGCGCAAGCCATTAGACTGCGCAGAACCATTCGGCGATTAGGAAAAATGATGAAAAGTCTTAATATTTTTATATTTATAAAAAAATAAGAAAGGGAGCGACCTCCGAGACGTACATATAAATATTGTCATGTGAAAATTATTGTTTTAGACGTAAAAATTAGGTTAATTAAAGAAAAATGCTTTTAGATATCACACTGTATATTTATCATTTTTAATTTTCATATGCATCTATTTCAAATTCCAATAACGGGGCGATCTTGTTCAAGGATTGATTTAAATTATACAAATAATTTTGACGTATTTGATTAATTCAGCGCATAGTACTAGTGATTTAAAAACACGTCAATTTTCACAATTTCGTGCAGTACTTCTTAAGAGCCCGACATATGCCAGGCGGCGTGGCCATACAAATGCGGATGGTCTAAACGCGTTGGCTACTTTGAATATTTTCGTTTTTTAGGAATATTCAAGGGTTATTCGAAAAAGCAAAACATATGATGGCTGCCTTATCTGTAATGCAATAATAATCAAAAGTTTCAAGGTTAATTTCAATGTATTTGGTGAATAATGCTATATACCGAGTAAATTAGACGTGATTTGGAGGCAACTTTGCAATTTTTTTCTATCGAGAAAATTTAACGCAATCGTGTTTTTGAGTCATATAGTTACCAGAGTTAGTCCTGAACTTTGCTGCATTTTTATTTCAACTTGAGTATTTAATTATTATTGATATAACAGTCAATCTTGCAAAGCAGTGTGAGGTAGTATGGACCCTTAACGGGGCACTTATAAAAGGAAAGATAAAAACCGGCCAAGTGCGAGTCGGACTCGCGCACGAACGGTTCCGTACCGTTATCCATAAAAACGGCAAAATCATGTCTGTTGTATGGGAGCCCCCCTTTAATATTAATTTCATTTTTATTTATTTTAAAGTAAATATGTAAATATTCTGCGAATATTTCAAGCGTCTACCTGTTGCCGTTATCAATATTGTTTCGGTAAGAGTAAGTGTCTGCTTACTCTTACCGAAACGAAGTGTGTTAATAATTAAAATATATCAGAATAATAAATATAAAATCAAATGTTTAAAAATTATGTCATAAGTAATTTAAGGATTACTAAAAATCTCTTTAGCCAGATTTTTATGTATATTTGACAGCAAACGAGCAGATAAGCCACCTGATGGAAAGTGCTCACCGTCGCCCATGGACATCTGCAACACTAGAGGAGTTGCTGATGCGTTGCCGACTCTTAAGATATGTAAACACGCCTTTTGAAGGACAAGATTAAAATAAGATTAGATTCGCAAGATAGCAATATAAAAAAGTTTAAAATTTAACAATTTGTTCTCAACGGTTGCCTATCAATACGTTATTTAAAAACAAGTATCTAAATGTATCTATTTAAACCAGTCCATAAGATACTACCTTACAGTTAATTGTAAGGTAGTGATGACTAAGGTCGAATTCTGATTTATCTCCTTCGACGATCACGGATGTTATCAAGAATTGTATGCAAAACGAAGAATTAAATACGGTATTAAATAACACGAAAAATTCTTGTCTTTTGGTATTTAATTGTTCTATTAGTGGCGTAATATATAGAAATTTATTTTGACCGCTGGTACTGGATATTTATTATATTGAAACTCTTTTCTGCTGGTCTGGGGCTCTTAATGAGGTATTTTCCATGCTGGTCTGGGAGAATAGAAAAAACATAATATATACCAGCTGCCTTTCTGCCATTCTCTTCCCACGCAGATCGTAAACGCCGATCATGATTCCCTACCGCATTGCCTACGCAATGCAGCTAGCAACCCTTACTATTTTGATTCCGATGGCCACTTATTTAATTTAGTTTTTTTTTTTTCCGTTATCCGCCCACCAAGGGAAAAGACGTGATAGTATTTATATATGTACTTGTAAAAAAACTTTATTCCAAAAGAACTGGAATAATCTAGCCGAAGACCGAACAGAATGGAAGAAATGGAGGGAGGCCTTTGCCGTTAACTCTCCCACTGCTGGGAGAGTTAACGGCTTGAAATGAAATGAAATAAATAGATAACAGTCGCTCAACTATGTAAGATGCCTTTAGGCAGCTAGTCCCTTCAGAACTTACTATATTAGTTATGGGTTTCAGTTTAATGTTATTCATATGGGGGACTTATAACTTTGGTAATGTTAAACTAAACTTCCTTCCTTTATCCCCTATGTTACAACTATAATTTAACTAGCTTTGATAACTCTTACTGCATATACCTACCGAAGTAATTAAGTATATTACGAGTACTACGTCATTCAAAACCAGACGGCGCCATTGCTACATACTAATTGAAAATATAATGTAAGATATTACTTAAGTTGTCAAATATCTTTATTTGTACTATGACACGTATTATATGTTCTAATTTGCGAAACGAGTTCATATGTAAACTTGTACATAGTGATAAAGTTAGCATTAACGTCATGCGCTATGACTATTTTGTGCTAAATTGGTACGTCATAGTTAGCACTTATTGTGAAATTGTGACTAAATATATATTTTTTTAATATTGGTACTATATTTTATAATATTTTGCGAACTGGAAAATAAAAATGAAAATATGGATATTTGATAAGAAGAAGGGGAAGAACGTAACACAGCATTGGAATACTTTTTTTCATCTTTCTCTTCTCATCCAACTTTATGTGGCGTCGGGACAGCATATCAGTCTTATTTAAACTTTCCACGCCGTAAAATATTCGGTTTACTTTTAAGGCGATACCACTGTAAATAAAGTCGTTCTGAACCTTATTTATCTCGCAAAATACTTAAATTAGGAGTTTCAAATCTAAGTAATACGATTTTTGACTATTTCATCTCCAAAAATTGAAGATGAAAACATGTTTTGATAAAATTTTCTCGATAGAAATATTTTTTGAAAAATGGTCTTCGTTCGCAGAGTTTTTGTTATTGTAGCTCAAATGCGACGAATGAAATAATGATTTTTAGACTAAAAGATAGCTTATTAGTAATTCATCAAAATGTAAATATGAAAATACAATTAACCGGTCTGATTTTATATAAAATAGAAATAACGAATTTGGCGCTTACGTTTTTTTCTTTGAGCGACTCGAGACTATCTCCTATCTCATCATTCACGGGCTAAACCGCCAAGCGCTATCCCTTGCGCGCACTTGATCAGTCCTTTGCCGAGCGAAGGTACCAAACATTTGAGTCCTCGTCTTAAGGCCGCCTGCCTGCCATCTCCTCCTTGGGAATACGGTTGTTTTAGCGATTATATGACTGAACGTCGCCCTACGCCAACCCTCTTGGAAATAAAGATGCTGCCATTTTGGGCGGATTGAAAATAAATGCCGATAAACGCCCATCGAAGACGGGTCGTCTTCGATGGACGTTTATGGGCTACTTAGAGTTACAGAGCAAGCGAATGATAAATGCCCAAATAAATGCTCGCGTGGGCATTTATTCTCAATTCGCCCAAAATGCAAGGCGTATTACCCGGATATTTGTGAATGATTTCGTTGACGGAGCATAAAACGAAAAATATGAGCCCGTATACATAAAAGAATTTTAATTAAAATATTCTCAAATCTCCTTCTGCTACTACCTAGATTCTCTAGGTAGTAAGTAGGCGTTACCTAGCGACGCAGAAGGGACACAGATCTGAGGATGAGACAGTATGATACAAAGAAACATAACATATCAGTAGAAATGAGCAAAACGACATGCAAAAAGTCATTTTGGCGATGGTGCTTTTTCCACGATAGAGGAACGAGCAAAATTCCGTGGAATCATGTTAATAGGCGATGCGGCTACCCATCACTATTTTGATTCCGTTTTTCATCTACCCCACCAACATGCTAAACGTGGCGTTCGGGTCTTATAGACCTAGGCTCTGTTTACCCCGCAAGGGAAAAAGTGATACTTTGTATGTATGTGCATGAGTAAAAAATAGTTTAATATGATAAAGTAGGTCCGTAGTAATTTCTTACTCATATCGTGACATGACGTTACAACAATAAATTAACAGATATGTCGTCTTGCGATTTCCCTTGAAACGGGCAGTATTTTTCAGAATCTACATTTCGTCACGCATTCTTCTCTATGTTAATTTAATTTGGGCGTCTGGTACTATGTACTATAACGGGTTTGGTACTCTGTCACTGCGATTCACACAACGTGATACCACTTTGTTTCATTGACGTTTTGTGACGCGACATGACGCTAAACTTTATATTGCGCAACTATTGCTAATGTATAACTAAACATAAGAATCTATCTCGAATATTATTGAACATATATACATATATAGTATTATGTCTTTTTCCCTAGCAGGATAGAGAGAGCTTAGGTCTATAAGACATTATGGCCACAGTTAGCATGTTGGAGGGCGTGTAGATGGAAAATTAAATCAAATAGTGATGGGTTGCTAGCCTCATCGCCTATTGACATGATTCCGCAGATTTCAGCCCAATCCCTCGATCGTCTTTTACGATCTGCGCGGGAAGTGAAGCAGCTGGCACATTCTACTTTTTTTCTCCCAGACCAGCATGGAAGAGATATTGTTGAAGACTTTAGTTATATGTGTGACTGTGAGTAATTATATAAATAAATAAAGAAAAAATATATCAAAGTTAGAGTATTGATTATTAAATTTAATAGTTAGTTAAAAAAAGAATAGAAAAAAGAAAAGAATTCACTTAGTAAACATTATGACAGCACCAATATACAGTATCGCATTTTCGTTGGCGTCTTAGATTCCAGACGGATGATAAGGGTCATTATCCAAATCTCGTGTATTTTCCCAGACCCATTTCACCAATTTCCTTGAAAGTCACCTACCTAAACCTAGACCTAATAAGGAATAGTAGAAGCAGACCTGTCTCACTCCCCGTATCTGTATCGAAAACAGAGTTGCTGATGACTCGGACACAATATATTCGGACACACTGTTCGAATTAACACTTTTTAATTGTTATATTTTTTCACTGATAATTTAGATACCAATAAATAAAAAATTGTTTTGTACAGTCAGAAAGGCTCTCCGACGAATACCTACGCGACCTCTTCAAAGAGGAAAACCGAACAAATCCGGTAAGAACGACAACCATTTGGTCACATGTGTTCACCAACTTCAACGAATTATGAATCATTTGTTCAGAGCTATAAGTATAAAATTTGCTTGCTGTAGGTATAAACTAAAAGGTGCTGCGTTCTGATAAGAGCTAAATTACACCGTATCGCTAACTACACTGAGTTGATATTTCTGTGAATACGTTTGCAGAGTGCTACTTCTGTACGTTAGTACTAATTCTTATTTTGTGGTAGAGGGAAACTCACCGGGTGAACATGTTGGCAAGGCTGGTACAGTGGCACGCTCTCGCTGGCGTCCCGCTGCGCCCGCGCCGTTATCATTATTAGCGCGGTGTGAGCTTTTCCAGTCAGTTGGTGCTGACCTGAAACAAAATTATTATTATAAAACAATTGGCGAGCTCCGTGACGCAGTGGTCAACACGCCAGCCTGCGACACGAGTGTGCCCGGGTTCGAACCCTGGTCAGGTCAAGATGGAAAATGATCTTTTTCAGATCGGCCTGTGTCTTGGATGTCTATCTATATATGTATTTGTTATAAAATATAGTATCATTGAGTTAGTATCCCTTAACACAAGCCTCGAACTTACTTTGTGACTAGCTCAATCTGTGTGATTTGTCCGTATATGTTTATTTTATATTTATTATTTATTTATTAATTAAACTGATGCAGAGTACTGTGCGGTGCTAAAATGCCCATACAAAGTAAGGATTAAAATTACAAAAAAATGCTGGTCCTCTTAAATGAAAACACGCCGAAAGACATCACGTCACAGAAATGAGAAACAGCAGCAGTGCTGGAAGCACAAGGGTCCGTGGGAGAGGCCTTTGTCCAGCAGTAGACTTCTTAACGCTGGAATGATGATGATGATGTACATGATCGCCTCAGATATTGATGATGATGTAACAAGGATCGCCTCAGATATTCTCGGTCGAATACAATATGCGAGATAAGATATCACTTTTCTGTTTGTCATCAAAAATAGGCAAAGCGAGTTGTGGTAATAATTTAATTTTTATTTTACTTCGTCACATTTCTTTCCCTTTCTTCATTAGTTTGTTTGTTTTTGATGTGTAGGCCACCTAGGCCTAGACTGGTGTCAGTTTCAAGCTGCCTAAAAGCATCTGACATAGCTTAACGACTGCCATCAATCATAACAGCCGACACCAACGGCTTAACGCGCCTTCCGAAATATTGTTATGCCACTTGCGGTCACCCATCCCTATGGAGATTGCACCCAGGGTTGCTTAACCTGCGTGAGCGTTAATTATTCTCACGCCCACAGGGTCTCCTCAATGAATTATTTTAAAACAACTTGATAAATTGCGTGCAGTTTACAGACGTATCTAAAGAGACTGTGATCAAAATCTTCTTGTACTTAGTAGTTAGAAGCATGCATATTATGTCAAGATAAACCTCTCATTGGTTACTTGAAAGCAATTCTAAAGCGTTGCATCAAAAATGGTATGCTAAACTGTTTCTTTAGCGTTCGCACCAACCAAAGAGGTTCCGAAATCACCGAAAAAGGACATGGGTGGAGCCATACAATCTTGTATGTATGATATGTACTGTTCCATATATAGAGAGTCGACAAACGCCTTAAAAATTTGACGTTTGTAGGTCATAATATGCTAATTAGTTGCCTTTTTTGTTCTAACGAATGAAATTCTTGTAGGTATAGTCACATGAGCGAGTTGGTGGGACGGTAGGTGTTATTGGTTTGAATAAATTTATGTTAAAAATGAAGCTTGGAGGTACATACTACATATATACATAGTATCACGTCTTTCACCCTTGCGGGGTAGACAGAGCCTAGGTCTATAAGACCTTATGGCCACGTTTTGCATGTTGGAGGGTGTGTAAATGGAAAACAAAATCAAACAGTGATGGGTTGCCTAGCCGCATCGCCTAATTGACATGATTCCGAAGATTTAAGCCTAATCCCTTGATCGGCTTTTACGGACTGCGCGGGAAGAGAAGCAGCTGGTACATTTTACGTTTTTTCTTTTCTCCCAGACCAGCATGGACATACTATCACGTCTTCTTTCCTCGTGGGGAAGACAGAGCCTATGTACATGTGCTATGTGACTGTGAAGACCAAAATGTCACGTTTAACATGTTTTTGGGTGTGTGAAAAACGGGATCAGAATAGTGAAGGAATGCTAACCGCTATTTACCGATACACTTGATCGGCTTTTCCGATCTGTGCGGGAATTTTTTTCAGATCATCATGAAAGTTTGGATTAGATTTTCGTAATGATGACTCATGCATCTGCTTATATGCATCATGACCAAAGCGAGAAAGCATATCACAATCCTCCAGAAATTGTTCTTCTGATTCTAGAAATTATTTGATGATTGGGAGAAATGCGAAAGAGAAAGCCTTGCTTGTTCTCTGTAGCAGACAAATTTACCTACGGTCTGAAGAGGAAATTCAGGACTTCCCACGTAAAGAAAATGAAGTAGATTTGTGGTTAAAAAGCAATAATTAATCTATTTAAACTAGACGTATCCAAAAGCAAAATTTGAAAATCAAGTCACCAGTGCACAAAAGCATAAAAGAAGCATTTTTTTATTAACCTATATTGGCCCACTGCTGGGCAAAGGTCTCTCCCATCTTTTCTACTTTCTCGGCCGCGGAAGGCCGAGAAAGCGCAAGAAAGAGTATCTAACTCCATGGCCAACGTGGAAGTGTCTCAACCGCCTTCGGACTGAGGTGGGTCGCTGTAGGCATAACTTAGCGAGGTGGGGTTATATTGATCAAACTGAACCTCGGTGTCAGTGTGGTCTAGTCGATCAGACTATGCTGCACCTTCTCTCGTGCCCAATGTGCCCAACCAGCTGCACAATACACGACCTGTACTCGGCGACGGAGTGTGGTATAAGTCGCCACATACTGGAGAAACAAAGTTTGATTTTAAATCGACACGAAAAGAAGAAGAAGAAGAGTATCTAGACGCTTGTCTGAGAAACTGTTCGAGAGTAAAATCTGGCAGAGATAAGTGGAAAAAAAAAAGCATAATAGTAGACAAAATAATTTGTGGCGAATTTGATTCATGGCAAGACAAGAAATCATTAACCGTTAGTGGTACATAAAATGAACCACATTCATTACAATTACAGGCCAGTAATGTGTCATAATTGTGGCACGTGGCGGATCCATTGCGATCCGTACAGCCGAGATCGTATCGAAACCGATACCTCAATCAATTGTGACAAGTTAAACATACCTTAAAACTGAATCTCGCTTTACGATCTCGAATTAGAGGTTTCACGATTATTATCAACGTTTCAATACATTTTGTAATAGTAATTCCGTTTTTTTTTCTCTGTACAGTATGATTTCTATGTTGAATAATGGATTAAAGTCTACAGATCGCCCCGGGTGATACCTTTTGGGAGGGTGACACCCACAAAAATAACCCCGTCTCTATGGTGACACCCTGACGATCGCTCCCACGGAATAAAAGTGATCGCTCCAGGTGATTGCTACCCATGCTGGCTACATACAAATTTAAATATTTTCTCTTTAGTGACAAGCTTTTGTGATGAGCGTATCCCCGGGTGACACCATTTGGAGGATGACCTACAAAAAATAAACCTCCTGGGTTACTGGGTTGATACCATGACGGCCGCCCCAGGTGACATCAATTCCATGCTAGCTATGTAACTTAAGGCATCTATCTTTAAATTTAAATATTTTCTCTTTAGCGACAAGCTTTTATGATGAGCGTATTTATATTTTAAAACCTAGCCTGCCTCCTAAACAAATTCACATGGTAAGTTAAATATAAGCTTCGTTTAACATTCTGGGGAAACCAACGTATTTTTTAAGTATCATATAATTAATTTACATACCGTAAATTGTCAATTTACATACCGTAACAGCCTCCGTGGTCCAGTGGTTAAGGCGTTTGCCTGTTGACCCGGGGGTCGTGGGTTCGATTCCCACCGGAAGCATACTTTGTTTAGTTTCTACTTCCAGTTTGGTTAGGACATTGCAGGCTTGAATCACCTGATTGTCTGATAATAAAGATGATTCCGTGCTTCGGAAGGCACGTTAAGCCGGTGGTCCCGGCTGCCATCTGGTAGTCGTTAAAGGAACCACGTCAGAGGCCGAGAGGCGGTTCCGAAGAACTCTGACACCAGGGTGTGCATGGTCGATTGACTGTGACACCTACTCGAAATGATAATGATGAATTTACATACATATCTGGCAAAAGAAATCAAACTGATGAATGAATGCTAAAGATAATTATTGAATTCGTAGAAAAGTCAACTGTTTGGGAGTATATTGAAATTGCTAAATTTGTAAAACTTAATTATGACTTGTTTAAAGAGGCTAAAGATGTGTTTTCTAGAAACACTAGAAATGGAAATAGGCTTGTTGTTAATATAATGCCTAGAAGTGCAAAAATGAAAAAGAATTGTTATTATATGTGCATCTTAATTTATAACAAGATACCAGAATCCATAAAAAACACGACAATTAACAGTTTTAAAAAAAAAATTCATAATTGGCTAAGTAAAAAAGGATTCTATACAGTGCAAGAGTTTCTCAATTTCAAGCCCTGAGTAAAAATCTAAATTAGCATATTTAATCTTATTCTGATGACACCTATAATTAATTTTTAAATAATTTGACATTTATATTTTGATTAGTGGATTTGTTTCGTACTCAATTAATATAACTTCACAATAATTTAATTTATATACATATTTGCATGCTATTGTTATGGCTGATTAGGTATGAAACTGTAACTATTATAAACATCCTTGTATACCCTTCTCAAACGCAAATAAAAATTATTCTATTCTATTCTATTCTATTCTATTCTATAAGTGTCATATTATCTTATACCATTAAACCAGCAACTCTCGTACAGGGTGAAATTTAATTCATTAGCAAACGTTTGAAGAGTGACTAACAAATTTAATTAAGGGACCAACAACGAATTTGCAAAAACAAAACTGCTGTTCCAAAGATTTTGGCCAAGTAGGTATTCCACTTTTGTATTAAAAAGCAGCCTTTTTTTACGATATCGAAGTTAGTCCCATAATGAAAGCTGTCGTTATTCGTGGTCTGACTTTTGAGAAATTCAATTTCACCCTGTATATTTACCTATCTCGGTTCTCGGGAAGGACTCCAACGATTTCCATTTAATTTTGTGTGTATAGCTTTAGGGGTTAGGTTAGGTTAGGTTAGGTTAGTCAATTTAGTCACCTAGATACTTGAATATTAATCTTTTAACTACAGATCATCTCGTAACATTATTAATACATACAAAAAAGACTTATAAAAAGTACTTCAACGTATCTCTATAGCTTTTTTACAAAAAGTAAATCTAACCTTCAAATATTTGCCTACCACCAAAATTAGCTTTCAACTATTTCCTCTAGTAATTACTCTAGATTATAAAAAGCTATAACCATCATCATTGCACACAAGTATTACCAATTACCTCTTTACCATTTTCACATAATAATTTCGGAACGTAAACAAATTACCGGTTTTAACTCTTAATAATTTTGGTCCGATGTACCGAGTCGTTAAATCCACTTTTGTCCGGTGATTGGACACATTTTGGTGTATAATTTTTCGGCCATTATTGATAAAAGCATTGTAATTGGTGAGTTAAAAGTCTTGTTATTTATTAAATTGTTTGGTTTTAATACCTGAGGTTTTTTACAACATGGTATGAGTAATTCGCGTTTATGGTTGTTATATCTATGGCAAGATGGCTTAAAAGGCTTTAAATACCTCGTTTTGATACCGCTAAAACACAATTTTTTTTTTTTACTGAACGAAAAATGATCATCATTTTTAAAGAAACAAATGTTGGCAAAAAAGCACAATTAGAAAGTTGAGATTCTCAATTTTTTAACAATAATCTTTCCTTCAAGGCATAAAAAAGATGAATTTAATATCTACAATGATCTACAATTTTTTTAAGTAATTTTTGTGATAAAACTTACCATTTCGGTGAAAATCGCAAAAACCCATTTTTTTACGTTAGACCTTGAGTAAAATTTTTGCAAGGGCCGGAACGATGGGGAACTGTAAAATGTTACTTTTAATTATGTTTTAAACAAATTTACTCATTTTCAGCTTGATCGGAATTTCTATACCTTTATACTTCTTTTTTGATCTAATTTGACCGGACTAGGATAATCAAAATATATTGGACAACTGTTTTTTTTTTTTATATTAAGCAATAAATGTTATCAAACACCTCAAAGTTCATGAGTGGGGCTTGTAACGTCAGAGTTAGCAAAATAGTGTAGAAAACTGAGACGACACACGAAACAGGCTATATCCTTTTCGCTTTTTACTTGAAGGACAAAATAAAAAAATCATCTCTGTTATATTTTAATTATTTATTTATTTATTTATTTAAAACTTTATTTACCAAAGAAAATGGTACAAAAGGTGGACTTAATTATCTTACTGGCAGACATTTTTTTTTAGGAAACTAGCATTTTAGCTGTACTAAGAATTACATAAAATTATATTTTATGCCAGCTCTCAGATTTCTTGTCTTAACTCGCAACGTTGTTAAATAAAACAGCCTTACTTTCTGGAATAAATCAATAAGTTAACCAAACAGGAAACTTAAATTTCAGAAGAAATATTTATAACTTACAAATATACGAGAATATGAATTACAATATTCAAATGTCCTCTTTTGCATAAACAAAACGACAGATAAAATATTCCGCTACTGTACCTGAACATTTTTATCAGAAAACAGTCCCGTGGGAAGTGAGTATGTATGTACAAAAAAAAAAGTCCAAATGTATGAGTATGGTATAAGGTAAAGCTTCTCCTAAATAGCAGCTATCTTAAAGGGGGTATTATACCATCCTGAATCGCGTCCTAAATTGGATCCGATGAGAGGGACGCCGCTATACGTACGATACGATTGGAGATGTATTGTGTCTAACGTATAGCAGCATCCTTCCCATCGGATCCTGAATTCAGGATGGTTTGATAAGAGCTTAACGCTCGCTCAACATCTTTTGTGATTTTTATGAGCAGCATTAAGTTGCTTCTAAGCTGGTCGAAGAGAAATGAAAAACAATTGCTTGCTGCTTCTATTGTCGCGCAAATAATTAAATAATGCCTATTCTACGTCATGTCCCTGTCCTATGGCCATATGTTTGTTCAAGTATTCCTCACTATATCTATAAGAACGTATCTTTTACAAAGCTGCGATTAAATAATTTTTCCTCTAAATAACACTTTGTGAGAGGCCGTAACAGCATGTAAGATTCTCTTATTAATATTGTGATGTACTGTCACATACAATTAGTTGGTATTTTACTGGATATCGGAAAAAATGGGTTGACAATTGAGAGGTTGTCAGATAACTGCAAAAATATAGAGCGAAAATAAATAATATGTAAAAGACGCAGGTACAAGACGCATTGACGTAATAAACGATTTTATCGCTCAATAAACCATGCCAATGTGGTGTAAGCTTTAGAAATCGTACGTACAAAATAGAATAAAACAAACAGATTTCTATTATGGTGATCTTTTGTCTCGTTTCTATTTATTGTATTGGAAAGAGATAGCGCTACCGGTGAAATGTCGTAGGTCATTAGGTCCAGACCATGTACGGGCCTCCAATACGCCAATATGGTAGCTGCCGTGACTTCTATAGAGTTGGTTAACTGGAAAACAATAGGTTATTGGGCATAGGATTTAACGTCGATGCGTGGACTCGAACCTTGGACCTAGATGGCTCCGATAGCGCAGACATTGCGACTAATTGTGAGTTTCGATGACATTTTGTGAATACTATTAGTATTGAACCTCGGAACCTTTTAGATATCGAAATTGGAATGTACTGTAACCGAGAGAGAACTTTACTCTGCCTTTACTTAAACAATAAACTCTTATTGTTTTGTTTGTAAAGGTACTCACCTTTTGGGCGACAGTTGCTCATTCATTGAGGTGAATAACATTATTTTTATATCTTTATCATTTATTTCTAGCTTCTTCTTCTTTTAAAGTCAAAATAGCTATATATATAATAAATGTTATATGAAGTTAGACCAAAATTTGGCCACTTCGACGGCACGATCATTTGCCTTAATCAAGTCCTCTGCAGTACAGGAAGTAGGACAGCTGGGGCAGTTCATTAGATGGCTCATCGTCTGAACAGCGCCACAGCTGCACAGGTTGTTGCTAGAGAAACCCCACCCCATAACCCGGTTATCTGTGCATCCTGCAACACCAGCCCGAAGTTTATTAAGCGACTTCCAGACTGGCCAGGAAAGTTCAGCACCCGGTAGGTACTCTGCAGGTAGAAGAAGAGCAGGTAGATAAACTAGCTGACTCGGAACTTTGTGCCGCTTCTTTTTTGGGTCTTAGTCGGGCTAAAAGTGTATGTTAATCCCGGGTGTCAGTTACCTCCATACTAAATTTCATCAAAATCTATCTAGCCGATCTTGGGTGTGGTGTAGTCATCCCAACTTTATTGTATGTATATAGATATTGTTTAAATTGTACTCGCAGGGTGAAAAACTCTAAAAGAACTGACTTAAATGAATCTGAATGAATGACCCAGGTACTTCCTTTTGTCTACCACTTTGCCTCGTGAAGAGTTATAAGAATATTTTTTTAATAGAAAAATTAGAAATGTTGTTTTTAGCTTAGGAAAACTTAGAAAGGAGCTTAAAAATACTCTTGATCTGATTAAATTTAGAAATTCCAGCAATCAATTACTATTTCCATTTTCCTTCTATCTTTCTCAGTTCCGCTAACTTCTTCATCTTGCAAATTCGGGTTCTGTCCCGTATAGGATAAAGAATTGACCCATTGTATCTACAAGTAAAATATCATAAAAAGACAACAAGATCATTAAACTGTACAAAAATATAGAAACATCCCGACAACATTTAAATTTTAAACCAAGTTGACTGAACTACAAAGAGCGTAATGATCAACATATTCGGTACTGTTACACTAAAATTAATAAGCGTATAAGAAAACAGAGGTTTGTCATACAAAACTCATCCAGAACGTCGATTCAAATTATGATAAGGTGTACGGAATTAGTTCTGGTAGGACGTAATGGTGAGCGATTAGGTTTACAGCGAGCTGGGAAGGTAGTTAGGGTAATGGATGTGGTACTTTGAGCACAGTTTGGAAAACTGTTAGTTTGATTAAATAACAAAAAGCTGGCCTCGGTGTATGAATGAATAAATGATGAATGAAAGCTGAATGAATAACATACGTACAGATATTTATATTGCAGACGTTTTAGAAGTCAGGACTACCCGAAGGCGAAAGAGTTTGTGAGGATCGTAGCAATTCTAGCGCTTTAGGAGAACTACGGCGAAAATGTTTTTTTTTTTAATTTAAACTTTCATTAATGAACGGAATTAAAAATTCTTTTTATTTGAATGGGTATGCTTTCAAATTGGTACCATTTAAAATTCATCAAAATTGGTTTAGTAGTTTGGTTGAATTCGGTTTTTAGAAAATCTTGGATACAGGCCGATTCCAACCGGTAATTTCGAAAATCCTTGGGTGAGGTATACATAGGAATGCATGCCTATGGTAGACATCCAATAGCAAACTTATAGTTTTTATCATGAAGATTATATAACACAGCACCAGCTGCAAGACTGATAAATCTATTTGAAATTTATAATATATAGCCTTTATGTTTATTGATTCATTTACTAAATATATAAGTAATAATTAGAAAATATTATAATATTTAAGTAATAAGGAAAAAAATAAATAACACTTAACAAACACAAGTTCAGTTGTATATTATACGTATTGATGATTATATAAACTGTATGATTTGTTTAATTGTTTACGGTAGAAACAAGGACTTATTCTTAAGGTGTCTCTCCAAGTAGTGAAGGTCGGCGATCAGCTTGGTACAGTCCTCTCTGCTCTTGGCTCGACGAAGCTCAGTCGCTTTAGCAATCCCGGTCCACTGTCTTATGTTTCGCAACCATGACTTCCTTCTTCCTTCCACCTTTCGTTTTCATAACAAAAACAAGGATATAATAATAAGTAATAAAAAAAAAGCAAATGAAGTATTTGTTAATTATAATAATATAAATACTGTATTAAAACTGAGTTCTTAACCGCGATCCCATCAGCGTGCAGCATTTGGTAGCCTAATATAGATAAAGGAATAATTTACTAAGACTTTATGAGGTTTTTGATGATGTTTGGGTTCGACGGGTTTAGGCGATGCGGCTAACAACCTATCTCTATACAGGATGTCTCATCTAAATGAGTCAGTGAGGATATTTTTTTATCTATTGGAGATGGAGACGGTCAAAGAAACCATGGTACTGATTTTAGAGAAAAAAGAACTGCATTTATAGATTCTTAAAACTGCCATACATGACCAAAGAATCGAACCATCTAAATTTCGAAAAAAAGTACCTTCGCAGTACTTTATTTTATTACCAGATTTTATAAAGCAAATTATGCGGAATTAATCTTTATAAGTAACTTTATGTCAAGACTCTTTTTATAATACTCTTTATTTTGGCTGAAGGCCAGGGTCTTATAGATTTACCTCTGTCTACTCCGCAAGAGAAAAAGACGTGATATGTATGTATGTTTTATACAAACATGTCAAGGCTAATTTTAACTTACATTATTTTTTGGGGTATCTGCTAAAATTAGACGCTTGAGTAACTAGCCACAATATTAATTATATTAATAGCATTACAATGCTCGGTTTAATATTAAAATCGACCATAGCTTTAAATCACCGCTGCAAATCTGTTTATCACATATTTTCGAGATTACGCATGCTTCGAATGAGTATACCTATAATATGTGATAAACAAATTCGCAGCGGTTATTTGAAGCTACGGCAGCTCAGTGGTTGAGACCATCGACGGGCCAGATCTCGAACGATTGTGGGTTCAAATCCTACCTGTAGCGAAATTTTTTAATCACATATTTTCGATTTTAATAGCCAAAATATTTCAGACTTCTAAAATACGCATTACCACATCCAGAACTTACCAAATTCCTTTCGTAGCTCCGTGTCGTTCATAGTGGGATGAATGATGCTCACTACTAAGCCTAACCATCAGACAAGTCTTACGAAATTTATTTAATGTCACAGCGACGCTGTTTCTTTCATTCAACTTTTATAATTAAAATTAAAACTTTACATATCTTATCATCTGTGAACAAATAACTAGTTAGAATTTACTAAACCATTTTTCAAGAAAGTGATCGTTGGGTTAAATGTCTAATCCGAGCAGGGTTCCAGATTAAGCAAATAAACCTAGCGTTAATATGTATAATTTTTTAAATTATTCTTAATTTTAAAAATTATACAGACATCAAATTTTTGATTACCTAAGTATTTGAGATATGCGCGGAGATATATACACATATACATACATCATCTTATGAAATTTGGCACACACGTTTAGAAGCTGGTAGAGACTAACATACCTACAAGACTATGTAATTCTCGTATGAACGACCTTTATTCTTGAAGTCGTTTAAAAAAGAAGCAAAAAAGGGGTAGAAAGCTTCTAACAAAATTTGGTGAGGACAGAAAATTTCGTATGTAATACATAAATATTATCACGTCTTTATCCCTTACGGGGCAGACGGAGTCTAAGGCCATTAGACCGAAAGGCCGTATTTAACGCGTTGATGGGCTAATAGGTGGAATACGGAATCAAAATATTAATGAATTGCTGACCGTATCGCCTATTGAAAACTCCAGTTTAGATATCCACCCCCAGGCAAATAAAAGGCATGCACCTTTCAAAAAGAAAAGAGTTAATTTAATAAGTCAGGACCACCTTTAACACTTACAGCCCTTAAACGACAGCTCTCAAGACTCTTTTCTGGATAGCCAACTAAAGGAAGCCAGAGCCGAGAGTCCTGCAAACTCTCTTGAGTTTTCCCCAGATAGAAAAGGTTGGGGGCGAGGGCTCAGACTGACTCCCCAGAAGACAGATCCCCTGAAGCACCCGAGTGCTTCAGGGGATCTGAGCCCTGGTGTCGTTACTTGTCAAGACTCAAAAGATAATCAAACATGTTTAAATATTTTTTTATGACACAGGACGGCAATCTAGCAAACGACACCTGATGGTATGGTGGTCGCCACTGCCCATAGACAACTGCAAAATCTGGAGTGTGACAAGAGCGTTGTCGGCCTTTTAAGATAACATAGACTCGTTTTTTTAAGGTTCTAATGTCGTATCGATTCGGGAATACCGTCGCAGGAAGAAGTTGTCGCAGTTTTTTTTTATAATGACTATGTAGCTAGCTCCAAGTGAGCTTTCGCTGCTTCACCGGGCGTTTGAGGTGAGAGCAGAGTGCCCTCAACCTTTATAGACAACATCACCAAAGGGCCCCCAGGAGGGACGGACCTCGGCTTTGGGCCTTACCTGTGTGCGCAAGGCTTGGAGTGACAGCAAACAATCATATTGCCTGATGGGCCGCGTATACGTGCAATGCAAGCCTAAAGGGCCAATCTGAGAAACAATGGCAAAAGCCTTTGGAGCAACTCTCATCTTTTGCCTAATGGATCGAAAGCTACGTTGCCAGAAGGGCCTGGGTGCAAGACACCCGGGACCGCCGGGCTGTCCAGTAATTGGAGCTAAGTCGCAGGAAGTTCATTCCACAGTTCGGTCGTACGTTGCAGGAAGTTTCTGCTAAAACGCAGTGTGGTTGACTACCAGTTATCCAGGTGATAGGGATGAAATTTTAATTTATGTCGGGTGGTGCGATTCTATAAAGACTGAGGGCACTCTGCCCTCGCCTCAAGCGCCCGGTGAAGTAGCAAAAACTCACTTATTACATTCTCAATTAAAAAATGAAATAAAAATAGTGAAATTTTGCGGCAGGTATTAGGTTGAACAATTCATAAGAGCATTCCTCTATGATATATGCAATAAAAAAATGCACAAGGATGCGACATCCCTACGCAAAACACATATACATAAAAACAATGTGATTGCTAACAAGTGTACAAGCACTTAGTTTTTTCCTGTCCGCAAAGCATTAACACTTTATTCCACATAATAACCGCTGACAACCTTTTAAAGGTAAAAAAACAATGACAGTTTAAACAAAGACCACCTGGGTCCATTGTAGGGTTGCTAGGTAAAATGTACAAAATTACCAGACGTTTTGGAAAATATCTAAGTACCTAGCTAGCTTTTTGGTCTAACTTATAAACTTTATTTTATTTAGCTCTTAGTAAATTTATACATGTTATGCTTGATTTCCATAAATAATTAAAATAAGCTTTTTAAAATTGAAAATAATCGCTACAGGTAGGATTTGTTTTTATTCAGTTTTACCCTGGTTTACGCCCTAAGTGTGACATGAGTGACGTTAAGACGTGAACCTGAACACCACAGTGTCTTCAAATCACCGTTCCGAATTCTCTCATCACATATACCCCCTCCAAGCATGGCATGGATATGCATACACACACATTCCAAGCATGCGTATATTTCAATATTAATCTTTATCACATATTTTAAACTTTAATAGCGGGCATTGTAATGAAAATATTGTATAGAAAAGTGAAATAATCATACTTGGTTTCTCACAAGTATTTATTGAAAGACAAGAATTCTTGTAATCCTTTGTAAATTTATACATATCGAGCCACTTTAGGTCAAAAGGATATATTATTTATTTATGTCATAGTTTTCCTTGATATGTATTTAATATTTCTAATTTCCACAGCCTATAAAAATATTTTTAATAATTATTATAATTATCAGCTTATATTACCGAGCTGGTATTAACAGAGTTGATATTTCTCACGAAATTAATTTTCAGACAGGAAGCTAAAATACCCAAAAGTATGGCAAAATACCATACATCTGGCAACCCTAAGCTGCTACCCCACGTGTTAAGTGCTGGTGTTAATTAGACCCGTGCTACCCCATCCTCATGTTAATGTAGTGTTAAATCAAACGAGACAAATATTTGGGAAGGTTTGGCGTTTTTAAGAAGTCGCTTCCGAAATGTGTTTTGTTGTCGAAACGCATGGAGCAAGGTCACATAAAATGAGTTATTAAGTAGTGTACATGAATATTCAATGACAGTACCTAATGATAGAATTTTCACTAATATTATAAAGTGAATAGATTTATTTGTTTGTTTGCATTGAATAGGGTCCGAAACTACTGGACCGATTTGATAAATTATTTCACCACTAGCTTTCGTCCGCGGCTCCACCCGCGTCAATGTCGATCCCTCGGGAATAGTACTTTTTCCCGGGATAAAAGGTAGCCTATGTCTTTCTCCGCACTCCAGAGAAGTTGTATGCTAAATTTCATAATGATCGGTTCAGTAGTTACGGCGTGAAAGCGTAACAAACAAACAAACTCACTTTCGCATTTATAATATTAGTAAGGATAAGGATTATAATCATAGGCTTACATAGGCTATAGAATGCAAAGCTGGGTAAGGCCGCTAGTTTAAAATGATCTAATAAAATAGATTACCATCATCATCAGGTTTTATTGTCTCCACTGAGCATGACCCTCTCTGTACTACCGGAGCCATACTTGGCCAGAGCAGACAGAGGATGTGGCCTACACTCTTCTCGCTGGCCAGACGGGTTGGAGAGGTCTCATTGATGTTTATGAGCTTTGTTTAGCTTGTATTTCCTGAGTCGCCTCTTACGACTAGATATAAATAGATTATAAAAAGAAGGATTCTATTTTCCATTTTATGGCTTCAATGTAGGTCTGGGAGAAAAGAATGAGCCAGCTGCTTCTCTTTCCACGCCGACCGTAGAAACCGGTCAAGGGAATGGGCAAAAATCTAAGAATCATGACAATAGGCGATGCGGATAGCAACCCATCACTATTTTGATTCCGTTTTCCACCTTTACACCTACTAACACGCTAAACATTTGGTTTTATGACTTTAGGCTCTGTCTACCCCGTATGGGATAAAGACGTGATAATATGTATGAATGTGTATGTATCAATTCTATTTTTATTGTTAACACAACAACACATTATGACATTATGAGTAAATAAGATAGTGTCAACCCTTAAGTTAGAAATTCCACAATATTTAATCATTATCATCATCAGGTCTTTTTAATCTCAATATTTATATGCTTTCTAATGTGTCACTGTTTATTAATCTATTTGATTATTAAGTTACAATTATGTCTCGAAACTAAACGGTTTTAGAAATTATAAACATCTTTAAGTATATCTGCATTCTGCCTTATTAAATTTATTATCTACATAAACAATGTTACTTGGCCGTAATAGTATCAACAACCGTAAGAAGTCCACTGCTAGACAAAAGCCTCTCCCAAGGATTCATCGTCCCAAACAGCCTCCGTGGTCCAGTGGTTAAGGCGTTTGCCTGTTGACCCGGGGGTCGTGGGTTCGATTCCCACCGGAAGCATACTTTGTTTAGTTGGCTTTAAAAACTGGGCATCCTCTACAAGGTCCAACAGTATTTTTCTTCAGGCCAGCTATTGAGCCTTTACACAGCTCAAGTCCGCTCCTGTATGGAGTATTGTTCCCATCTGTGGGATGGATCCGCCCGCTACCAGCTCGAAGCCCTGGAAGCTATCGACAGACGTGCCAGAAGACTCGTCGATGATGAGATGCTTACGGTAAAGCGACTCCAGAGCCTTAAACACCGCCGATTAGTAGCTAGTCTGAGTGTCTTTTACAGACTGCATTTCGGTGAGTGCGCACAGGAACGGCACGATCTAATTCCCCCTGCACCATTCCATCTTCGGACGACACGGCGTGGACAGGGATTCCATCCATATGTGGTCGATATTCCTGCTCATCGCACCTCTAGATTCGCCTCCTCCTTCATTTTGCGAACCGCGAAGGAATGGAATTCCCTTCCTGCGTCGCTGTTTCCCGACTCGTACAATTTAGGGGTTTTCAAGGCAAGAGTGAATAGGCATTATTTGAGTTTGCGTGTACCACCCTAGACCTCATCGTTGTTTCCCATCAGGCAAGATGGAGGTCAAAGGCACTCCAATTTACATTAAAAAAAAAAAAAAAAAAAAAAGTTTTTTCCAGTTTGGTTAGGACATTGCAGGCTTGATTCACCTGATTGTCTGATAATAAAGATGATTCCGTTCTTCGGAAGGCACGTTAAGCCGGTGGTCCCGGCTGCCATCTGGTAGTCGTTAAAGGAACCACGTTAGAGGCCGAGAGGCGGTTCCGAAGAACTCTGACACCAGGGTGTGCATGGTCGATTGACCGTGTCACCTACTCGAAATGATGATGATCGTCCGATGGAAAAATATGGCCATACTCACCACTCTTGGCACGCGGGTTGGCAAGCCCATATATGCACACACTATACAATAACATTTCTGTTATCTAAACCTAAGTGCTAGTAATGGTTTTAGGTTTTGTCTACCCCGTAAGACAGTGTGACGTGATTACTATGTATGTAAGTTTAGTTCAATAAATGATGAGGTAGACTCCATGGATTTCTAGGTTTTATGCAAAAAGTATTTATTGATAAGTATTAATAAAGTTAATATTTAATTAAGTAAGTATTTATTAATAAAGTTACTAAATACACAATTATCTACTACAACATGTATGTATAGGTTTCACTCACGTCAACTGGTGAGTGGTGAGTAAGCCGTCGCAGATTCGAATCCTGTTCCCTGACTAATCATCTCGCAGATGATCTAATCGTTGATTAAATTTATTGCTCATTAATACCAGAACAGGTATTTATTATAGTAGATAGATAATGCGGTAAACAAGATCTGTGTGAAAAATTCAAATGTAATTTCTACTACTTTTTAATTTTAAATTAGGTATGCATTCAACGAAATATATTTCACAATATAGGTCGGAATGCTTCGAAAAATTGTAAATTATGCGAATAATTTCTCATTTCGCGCAGGTTATAGTAATTAGTCAAATGAGTGTAAACTTAAGGGCTTTTGCTAGGGAATCGCCTTAGTCTCTACTTATTCTTGTTTCCAACTTCTTGCAAACCATATTGCAGAAACAAAATATTATAGATAAATATTGAAAAATTAAAAATAAAAACCGGCTGAGTGCAAGTCGGACACGCGCATGCAAAAAATCATGTCTGTTGTATGGGAGCCCCCTTAAATATTTATTTTATTTTACTTTTTGTATTTGTTGTTATAGCGGAAACAGAACTTCACGTGTGAAAATTTCAACTGTCTAACTATCACGGTTCATGATATACAGCCTGGTGACAGACGGACAGGCAGACAGACAGATGGACAACGGAGCGAAATGAATAGGGTCCCGTTTTTACCCTTTGGGTACGGAACTCTAAAAATATGGTCCAAACTAATTTTGAGTAAAGCGGTATAACGCATTTTGCGTTATGCATACCGCTTTACTAAAATTCAAACTACATGAAAGTAAAATGGTATATTATAATAGCGACCAATGGCGTTTAAGATATAGTATAGGTACCTAGCTTGTACTTTTTTATTAGCTTTATATATTCTTTAGCAGATTTTTTATCGGCATTACATCTGAAACTGACCTTTTGTTGAACAAAAGTAACTCCAATAGCAATAAAAAAAGGATAAAACATTTAGACTAATTTAAACGCAATAGCTTTATCATCACAGATTGACCTTTTTGCATTGAGATAAAGTCTATTTTAATGTCATAGTGTAAGATGATATGCTAGCCACTATACTAGAGCATAGGTGTACTCAACCTGTGGTCTTAATTTTTTTTAACTACAAGTAGATATAAAAAAAAAACATGAGAATGAAAATATTGTTAAAATACTATGGCCGTGTGATGAACTTGTAAGAATAAGTAGATGCAGTGAGAGTACATACTTTGAAATAATTTCGCCTTTTAATTCAATATCTCTCTTATACCGGGTATAAATTTACCCTTGAATCCCTAGGGCCAAGACAATTTAGCCCAACTCAATATGACCAACTTTTGTATACCCATACAGAAGTTGGTCATATCGAGATGGGTCAATGTCAATTATTTTTTCGAGTTTCCAGCTTTTATAGCATAGTAAAAGTTGGTCATATTGATGGGCTGAGTTACCCCTTCAAGGGGATGTAGAAGGTAAATTTACACTTTGTTCGATACATTGCTAATTAAAACTTAACCTCTCCATACGTCCCTCTTTTCTGTTTGTCAAAATAATACTTTAATGTTGACTAGTGAGAAGATATAATCTATTTCCATAGATTTAAAAAAAATTGCGTCTCTCTCCTATTTCTAATGAGTGTACAAATCAAGTGTAACCTTTAAATCAAATATAGTGACAGTATTTTTTTCATAAGGAACGTAGACGTAGTATATAACGTACGACTTTATGTTATTTTTTCTTTTACAAAATTAATACATTTTCGGGGCTAGTATTATCAAAAACTTGAGCATATTTCGTGTTCCAATGAATAGTAGCTTTTTAACATTAATTAATATAAATATTACCTGACCAAGGTCGCAGGGAAGCGGTGGATGTAGGCCGCTTCCAACCGGTCATTCTGGTAATCCTTGGTGGGAGGCCAGCCGTGGACTTTTTGGTGTCTGATATGATATTATTTTTTAATATTAAATGGGTTTATAATCTAACTCAGAGGCAAAGATATGGTCTAAGATCGAGCGAGCTCACCCAGAAGAAGCCTATTCACTCTAAATTACTAAATCATCATTATCATCATCATCATTTCGTGTAGGTGTCACGGTCAATCGACCATGCACACCCTGGTGTCAGAGTTCTTCGGAACCACCTCTCGGCCTTTAACGACTACTAAATGGTAGCCGGGACCAGCGGCTTAACGTGTTTTCCGAAGCACGGAATCATCTTTATTATCAGACAATCAGGTGATCCAAGCCTGCAATGTCCTAAAAACTGCAAACATTTAAACAAAGTATGCTTACCGTGGGAATCGAACCCACGACCCCGGGTCTCCAGGCAAACGCCTGGAAAAATTACTGGACCACGGAGGTAGTTTAGTTTTACTATATAGATCCGTGAAAATGTGCCTACAAAGGCATATTTTCAAAATAATCGTTTTGAATTTGATTTGATTTGAATTAAAAGGTTGAGTAAACCTGCTTTAACAGCTGGAGGTCAAAATCTGAAACATATTAGGTCGCGTTTCCGTATAGTTCAATTGTTAATTCATCAATCACTGTATGGCTTCATTAAACCGAACATTAGTCTGATTGTTTCCGATATACGCTCTTTTATTGTTCAAAACACGATGTGTGGTCAGTTCCGCGGTCGTTAAAATTCTTTTGATTATACGCTTAAATCTGACTTAAGTTTTTAAAAGATAGTAGTATACTTGTTTATGGTATAGGACGGCAAACGAGCAAGCGAGTCACCTGATGGTAAGTAATCAACGCCGCCCATGGACAACTGCAACATCAGGGTGTAACAGGAGCGTTGCTGGACGTTCAAGAAGTTGGGGGAAGGTCATAGGGGAAGTATTGGGGGAAGGATAGGCCTCTAACTCTCTTACTAAGCGAACGAAGCATAGAAACGGTAAAGCTTCTACTCTAACGTCGATTTTCTGTAAGAGTGAAGTACTTCCTCGAACGAGTCGGCCCATTCATGCTACTAGCAAAAATGAATTTTGCCTATAGCGTGGCTCTACCACAACTTATAATTATGTAGAATACATATGTCTTATTTGAGCATGAGAGCTACGTATAACTTTAAATAGCTAAAAAACTAACTTTCCAAAAGAAAGTAAGAGTTTATCAGATTATTACAATTTATTTTAATTTCAAATTATCACAAATATTATATATACTGGGTTTAAAATGTCAAAGTCAGTTCGCTTTCGAATGTCGCATCCTATAACATCGTAATTGTTTAACAAAATAACTGCTGACGATAGAACGTCATTGTGATGCATCAGAGAAAAGAAATCACATGTAAAAAGAAACAAAAAAGATGCGCCCGCGTACGCCAAGATCTCGGTCAGAGAGCTACTCCTTTTGTTTCCACTTCGAATCAGCCAGTACTTCGAATCTAGATGCTGTTTTTGTATACACTTTTTTCTCTTTTCCCCAAGCCTTTTTCTTTATTGTCTCAAAGCGGGCAGGCTTATAAAAAAAATAAAACCCCGGTGGCTTATGGCTCCCCATTGATATTCGACGTTCGAATTGAAATTTAAATATTTGCTTGCAGATTCCCGGCGCACTTTTTTTTTAATCTCTGCATTGCCATCTTAATATTTATTGTTATTCCAAAAAGTATGTATTCAAAATTCGATTCGTTTTTCGAAATGCGACCGTTGATTGGCGTATATCGGTTTTTGTAAAGTAATATCACGGTTTAGCAGCGTAAATGAAGCTTGATAGATCTAAAACGGAACCAGTTCTTCCCAAAAAAGGCGAGTGCGAGTATTTAGTTCAAAGAAATTTAATTGCGTTTCACGGAACGCAGGTCAGGGGGCAGCATCGGATATTTATTTGTAACCGTTCCGATGAGTGGCCATGACTGGTTTTTTAATTGAAGTAAGAAATAGTGGTACAGAAAATGCGTAGATAGGAACCTACCAATGTATGCGTATATATTTTGATGAAATATTAAAATTGGAAAGACAGTGTGAGCTAGCTTAACTCTTCAATAATAAAGTGTTTCTGAAGTTATATTATCTGATGTTATTTTGTTTTCCAAGATATTTTGAGATTAAATAATTAGCACGAACGCTCTTATTAAGAATTTTGGGTTTTATATGCAACCGGGACCCTATTGCCAAACACTGCATGTCCAACTTTTATAAACCATGTCTTATCTAGCGTTTTATTTTAAGACTAAGTACTTACGTTTGATGTAATAATAACTAGGTAACACAATTAAAACATTGTAATAATATGAAGACGTTTAAAAGAAACTTTTTTAATAGTACGGGACCCTATATATGAAAGGCAATACAAATAATAGAGTTCACTGAGAGACTGTCCATCCTGGGGGGTAACTTTTTTGTCCATTCTGCCAAGTTTATCAAATATTTTTCGTAAATTCTGGGTAAAAAATATTCGTTTCACAGACGTAGATTTTATTAAGCAATATAATGAATATGGTTAAAGCAATAAAATAAGCTTAAAGAGGTTAATTTTTGATGTTAGCAGCAGTAAAAAAATACATTGAAATATTTAATCATGAAACGTAATTTTAGTTACTATATTTTAAAATAAAATATTACCTGCTGTTAACAAAGACTGGGCAGAAGCGTATTTCGTTTTGGTGATTTATCATTTTAGTCACTGTGCATTTTTTTAGTAATCAAATTTCATCTCCTTAAATTTTTTCAAAGAACGAAAAATGTTTATTGTATTCTCAACTTTTCAATACAATTATTTTAATAAAAAAGACGAGTTTAAAATATAACGAAGGTTTGGTCAACTATTTTTGAAGATGCGACTGCTCGATAAGAGACTGATCTTTGTATGAAACATTGCTTGTCTTGTAAAGACACACGTTTGAAAATAGTACCCCAGTTTTCAAATACGAGCGTTTAAATAAAATGTATAGCTAGAATTGTTTATTTTGTTGCATCAGTCAAACCTCAATGTAAAACAAAAAGTGTATTATAGGTTTGATGCACACCTAGCTTTAGTATATTTTTATTCGTTTTATTTGGTGCATGAGGCAACGGTCTAGTTGTTAAGGTAATGACGTAGCTACGTTTGTGGTGTAAAGAAATACAAATACGATTAGTTCCACGTTAATTATTAGTATGCATCATATTAATTAACACGAAAGATTTAGCTTTTCGAGTATAAGTGTTATTTTTTTTTCTGCACTCTCTAATGTATTAGACAACCTAATGGATTTTTACATACGAGAAGTCGTTAGACGCATATCGATGTTTAATTTATTTTTTAATGTCTTCTTAGCAAAAAATGAAAAAAGAAAAAATATTTGAAAAGAAAAGTTAAACCTTCCTTTCACGCGGCTAGAGGTTAGCCACTAGTACAATACGATGCGATTTTGAATAGTGTTTAACAATCGTATTCATAAAATCTTAGACCTACATACTAAAAAAGTGTACCTATAGTAGTAGGTATGCAAATAATTCCTGAAGAACGAAATTTTGGCTGGATACCTACTAAGTATAGCAGTGTATTTTTAACAGAGGTCGGACTTTATAAGAATACGGCTGTTACAAGTATTTTATCCCTAATCAAACTTTTAAAAATACGTTCGCATCCGGATAGCACCAGTATACCTACCACTTTTTATATTACTGATAGTCAAAGATATAGAGACGTATTACTAAATCTCTCTCCCATGTTTTCAGTTGGGGTACAGCATTCTTGTTGTTCGCTTCTACCTTTAATCGGTTGCATTACGTCATCGCTAGTTGTAAAAGACAAACCTATTAAAAAAACACCGGGAGTGCCGGCAGAAGTTACCTTAAGAAGCAGAAGTTAACTTCCTCTTCTACGCCCGTGCCGGTGGTCTCAGGTCACGTGTCCGTCTTACGAATTTTCGATCAGGACACGTATCCTGACGCGAGTTAACCATTTTTTACCCATCCCATAAAAGTGTTCCAACGCCACTAATAAAGTTTTCTTTTAAAAATATACAAATAGACTTTTTGGAAAGTGTGGTCTGTCTCGAACCTAATTTTTAAACTATCATCGCATCCGGCTTGCAACGGACCGTATGCCTACCGCTTTTATAATGCCGATGCGATGATACGGATGTGTTATTATTTGTCAGCTGTCTATTAGATAGATTAACTCTGATTTAGTCGACTTTTTACTAGAGAGTACTCAGTGTTCAAGTAAGTACTTTGGAAATAATCTGCAGCTATGTTATAAATATTAACGTGTTTTAGGGTTTCGTACCTCAAAAGATTGACGGACCCTTATAGGATCACTTTGATGTCCGTATGTCTGTCTGAATATCTGTAAGAATATTTTTCTCAGGAATGCATTGAGGTAGCTAGCTGAAATTAATATCAAATACTCAGGTCTACTGACCCTTAAAACTAAGAATAGAAATACAAAAGAATATTCATATTCTATAAAACTATAAAACCTAATCTATTTTAATCCTTTTCAACTTAGTTCTATAACTAACATATAATAAGTTGGTAATTTTATTTTACAAAGATAAACGTTTAAGCAAAAGTTACCAGTACAGTTGTATCTTTGACACATATAATGTAACGAACTTATAAAAAATACCAAAAACATAAATTAAACCATACGAGAATTACTAGTCATGTCTAAATTAAATTTTCATTAAGAATTATCAGCTTATTAATCAAATATAATTTCATCAAATTAATGAGGATTCGATTTCCGTTGAATTTAAAGTTTGTTAACCCCGATACAAATTAAATAATATCAACTTTCAGAAATACAAACATATGTATTATTACGTCTTCTACATAAATCTTCCAGGTAGACAGGCTGAGCTAACATGATCCAAAGGTCACTTTTAGCGTGTTGTGGCTATGGAATACGGAATCAAAATAGTAATGGGATGCCAACCTCATCGCCAGTTCCATTCCATCATCTGACTTTGACTATCTGCACGGAAAGATAGCAGCTGGTACATTTTATAATTTTTCTTTTCTCCCACATCAGCACAGAAGAAAATAATCCTAACTAATAATATTAAAAATGCGAAAGTGAGTTTGTTTATTTGTTACGCGTCCACGCTCCATCTACAGAACCGATCGTCATGAAATTTTGCATTCCCGTTGTCTGGGTTATGGAGAAGGATATAGTGTATATTTTATCCCGGGAAAAAGTACTTACTGTTACCGAGGGATCGTGTAGACGCAGGCGGAAACGCGGGTAAAAGCTACTGTCATCATACAATCACAAATATAGTGAGATCTTTATTTTTTACGCACATAAAGTGTGGAATTTTTTTCACATTTTTCCTCGTTTTATCAATAAAGATGATGCTGGAAGTCAACGAAAATGATTATCAAATTGGGCGTGTCACTAGTAATTATATATACATATAAAGCTCTTTTATAATAAAGTCGCGTCATTGACGTTCCCTACAAGACGTATTTTTAAAAGTTCCGTTAGCCTATTAGTTATTATGTCATAATTTCGATAATTTAACATCTAACATATTTAATTTACGATAATAGCATCAAATTGAAGATGTTAGAAGATGTATTTCCGATTTTTAATTTATCATAGGATATAATTTGCAAATTATTATCTACCATCGTTTTATTATATGACCTCGAGGTGACCAGTTGTAGCTGTTTTTGAACATAAAAGTGAAATTTAACTCGTTGCGAGACTTCCGTTTTTAACATTATTTCTGTTTAATGATTTTGATCGTTCTCTACACAATCGTTATTTATTATCATTACTTCCACTTAGGGGAAAGGTGGGCATACTATCATTTAAATTGTGAAGTCTCGTACTAAGAAAATGTTAGTGTATAATGACCAAGACGTTTTTGTCTCCGACTGTACTACAAAACAAACACGTCATGGTAGAGTCGTCCATACACTAACATTTTCTTGGTACGAGACTTCACAACTTAAGTGTACCCCACTGTACATAACGGTGATATAAACACGTGAATAAAATTATATGTTTTAGGAGAATATGAAATCGAAAAATAATTTTATTAAATACGGACAAGTCACATCACAAATTGAGTAAGCCCCAAAGAAGTTCGAGATGTGTTATGGGATACAAACTCAACGATGCTATATTATATAAACAAATACGGATAAAGATAAACGATGTACAAGACGCCGGTCAAGCTGAAAAAGATCATTTTCCATCTTGACCTTACCGGGGTTCGAACCCGAGACCTCCGGTATGACAGCCTGGCATCATGACTGCTATGCCACAGAGGTCGTTAAGATATATTTAGGGAGGATTCGGGAGGTCGTACAGAAATATTCGGATACTGTAATTTTCTAAAATAATGTAATATTTTCTGTATAACTTCAGGATAGGCTTGTTTCTTAAGAAAATACCATTTTAAATAATTATTCCGTCTTATAGATTATGCCTCTTAAAAGTCGCAAAAAAGACGTTTACCACTGCATCATTCTCACATCAAAAATAGTACACAATATACCTAACTATATTTAAAATTTATATCCCTAATAATCTGACGACAGGCACACAAAAACTTTAAAAGCCTGATGCGTCATTCATTTGACCTATTAAATGTGGTGTAAAAAACCGGCCAAGTGCGAGTCGGATTCACGCACGAAGAGTTTCAAACATTATATATAAAAACGGCAAAACATAATGTTTTCTAAGGGGGTCTTTATATATTAATTTAATTTTAATCTAATTATTTAATTTAAAAGTGAATATTGACAGAAACTTGACTTGACAGAGACTTGAAATATTTACAGAATATAACTCAATATTCTGTAAATATTTCAAGCGTCTACCTATTGCCGTCATCAATATCGAGCAAAAACAAATCACGTCTGTTGTATGGGAGCCATTTATATTTGTTTTATTTCAATTTAATTATTTATTTTTAAAGTGAATATATAACTTAATATTCTATGAATAATTTTAGGGTCTACCTGTTGCTGTTTTCAATATCGAGCAAAAACGAGAAAAAAATGTCACGTTTGTATTATCTTAAATATTTTTTATTCTGTTTCTTTTTTTTTTGTATTTGTTGTCGTAGCGCCAACAGAAAAACATCATCTGTAAAAATTTCAAATGTCTAACTACCACGGTTTACATATCACGGTTTATGAGATACAGCATGACAAACTGACAGACAAACGGACAGCGCAGCCATATTTAATAGGGTCCGTTTTTACCTTTTGGTTACGGAATCCTAAAAATGATGGAACTCGCTCTATAGTGAATACCTACTTGTGATTTGATTTTTTACCTCAATTAAGATCACCATTTGTATTTTTCCTCGTACCTTTTGTTGAGTTACATAAGTGCCTGCGAAATGTTTAGTTCCGTAATGCAATTTTTATGTACTCAAGGATTGGTTGAAAAAAAACTATTGTTGTATTTTTGGCGGATGGTAAAATATGATTGAAGTAAAAAACCGATTTACTTGTAAGCTACAAGTAATTAGGGCAGTGGATTTATGACTCAAGTTGTAGTACTATCTCAAAATTGATATTCGTAGTAGTACCTGAAATAAAAGAGAAACAAAAGGAAATTAAAATAAATACCTACCTACAATAGATACATACATCAATACTAAAAATAAATCTGTAAGGGTTGGTCCTGGAATAAGTTATTTTATTTTCTGAGATATCGTGTTTATAAGCTCTATACATGATACTAAAACTAAATTGTAGAGTGTTCGATTTGTTTTTTTGGAATGCATGAATTTGTTATTATGTTATATACCTCTTAAACGAATTAACTGAATTTAATGAAACTTGGTAGAGGAACATTTAGACGTATAGGACACAGGACAGGCTACTTATTATTTTTCTCCAATTATGATAAGACGTTGACATTGGCAATGGAGCGTAGTATACTCGGTGTTCGCCGCTTAGACCATATTCGTAACACCACGCTACGCTCCAAAACGCAGATAAAAGACGTCGGTGTGAAGTCAACACAGCTGAAATGGGATTGGGCGGGGCACGTTTACCGTATGCGACAGGACAGGTGGGCCAGAGCTGCAACTACGTGGATACCAGATGGCCGTCGAGGAAGAGGAAGACCTAGGAAGAGATGGTGCGATGACATGGACGCACACATGAACGATTGGCAGACTGTGGCCCTTGACAGGGACACTTGGAAACAGAAAGGGAAGGCCTTTGCCCAGCAGCGGGACACAAAAGCAGGCTAAAAAAATGATAAGACGTGGCCCCCATACAAATGCAAACGAAGTTGCGGGCACAGCTAGTAATTACATTTAAACTAAAGAAACGTTACTTACTAAATAACACAGGTTCAAGTTGAAGGTTTGCCAGAGCGCTATGGCGCGTAGTATCTTGGGTATTAAACTGTGTGATCAGGTAAGAAACACTACCATGCGCTCCATTACATGTCGGGTTGAAGGCAGCAGGGGTTGGGCGAGTCACATTTGCCGTGTATACGCCGAAAGATGGGCTCACAATTCAATTAACTGGGTTTTAACAAATGGCTATAGAAGGAGAGGAAGACCGAAGACGAGGTGATCGGACGACTTGCGAACATTCGAAACGCTTTGGAAGCATAAAACCAAAGATAGAGATAGGCGGGAAAGTGGGGAAGACTTTGCCCAGAAGTGGAAAATAAACAGCTAATAAAAAAAACATAATAATAATAAAAATAAGGCTTCATCCATTATCAATGTAAGAATATACGTAAACATGTATACATATATACTCAGCTAAGTAAGCACATTGGCACATAAAGTTATTGTTACTTTTATCCTTTTACAGAGCTTAGTGCTTGCAAAAATCAAAAGGCAGATTCTATAACATTGTAAGCTTATTTTTGTAGGTATTGCACAGAAAACAAACCATACAATGGTTTTGTCATAGAGGTGGTAGCACTTTCATTATCTTTGGAATCCATACTTTCACACTATCTTTACAAATATTATAAATGCGAAAGGAACTCGGTCTGTCTGGTATCATTTCACGCTTATACTATTAAACCAATAGGCTAGTTTCCTAAAAAAAATAATTAGTCCGTCAGTTAGATATTCAAAAAATATTGGACACGTATTTTTTCTTTTGTCGATTAACCAAAAAATTATAAAGATATAGTCCTTTGAAGTTCCGTTTGACGTCATAGTTTGCTACAATTTTTAGCAAACTTTGACGTCACGAGCCCCCACTCCTGAACTTTGACGCGCTTTATCTTTATTATTTATTGTTTATTTGACAAAAGAAAAAATACGTGTCCAATATTTTTTGATTATCTAACTGACGGACTAATTGTTATGTTATTATTACGACTCAGGAAACTAGACTATTGCAATCAAATTTGGTATGGAAGTAGTTTAATGCCCGGGAAAGAACATACGAGGGGTACCTTTCATCCCGAAAAAATCTACTTCTCCCATGGAAACGATATTAACGCGGGCAGATCCGCGGGTGAACATATATTTGTCAATACGTACTTACTGTTACCTACTCGTAAATCGTTCTCGTGTCCTTTTCCGAATTTAACGGTCACTTAATACTGATTTTACACATCAACCCATTACTTTACCTGCCCTTGGCCCAAGCGATTGCCTCCATAACAAATCATGACTAAAGCTGTAATAGGCAATTGAACAATTTGGTATTCAATAAAACCTTACAACTATCCTTGATTATTTTTTTATTTCCTAGAGGGGACCAAAATAAGCTTATATTTAACTGAAGAAAATAGTCTACCGGGTCCAAAGATTGTGCGAAACTCAGGGCTCCAAATCATCACCTAGGCTATATCATTACCATCATTCCACAGAAAGTCCACTGCTGGACAAGGGCCTCTACCAAGGATTCCTCATTTTAGGCGTATTGGCTTGGGAGGCTGAGGATGCAACCGCAAAAAGGCTCAAATGTGCACTAGAGTATAAGATTAAAAGTAAATTATGTACTATTATAATTATAAGATTTCCAAAAATACGCGGCTTCGATAATTTTAATAAGCCATGTTTTATAACCATTATCTAGGACCGCCTGAGGAATATGTATTCGGTGTCTCTTTTACTAAGTAGATTCCTCTTCCTCATCTGAGCAGCACCTCACAGCCGTGGATGCAAATGAAACACACCAGTTACGTCCTCGGCTGTCGGGCTTTTGGACCCGGGGTCCATTATAATGTCATCATGTTAGTATATTAGAGTATAAACTTTGGATTTGAAATTCACTAGTACATCGTTATACACCGCATAGTTGTGGTATAGTGTAACCCTGAGCGGCAAGATAAGAATATGACCTATGCTATGGCAGAGGTCAAGGTTTTAAATCCCACAAATCTAACAAGTACCTACTTATTTCTAAATATTACTGTATCTTTAATTTATTCTGCTTACGATTAACTTGTCTTTCAAAGCTATCATATAACTTTTTTTAAAGCGAGCATAATGGAACGTCACGCTGCTCAACTGAAAATAGTATCGGTACATTGTAGGTATTGATTTAATGATAAATGCAATTTATGGCGGCTTACATATGTATACGTAGTTATTATATTTTCTGTGTAAGATACACAGATATCTGTGTAAGTTACACAGATCTTCATTTTTTAAGTAATAAAGATTTACAAGATTTTGTTTCAAACTTCTAGGCTATGTAATATCTTGTTAAATGCAAATAAAAAAAATAATGTTAATTGATGTTGTACAGTGATGTAAACTTTGTTAACGTAGTAGGGTTGCATTCCAATAGGTTAAACTTGGATTATAGTTTTCTATATAATATATACCAATGTAGATTGTTTTTATGTAACAAGTTGTTATCCGTCTAAGGAAGTACTGATAGAAGAATAAAGCATTATGGCCTTACTTTGCGCTGATTTCACTCATATTGAATACAATTTTAAAATAAGAAATTGTAATCCAATTTAGGTACCAAATACCAATCGTGTGTTATACCTTTAGGCACATCGACTTTCACACTAGTGTTATTATTAACATACTTAATAAGAAACAGAAGAAGTAAGTATCAATATAATGAAATCTCTCTTCGTCTTGGGCGGGTACAAAAGTTTGCAAAACTTATATGCTCTTTTTCAATCAGCCTGTAAAACTTTTTAAATTTGATCATATGGATGGTATTAGATTTGTGATTTATTTTTTTTAATTCTAGGAAGTTTCAAGTTTCGTTTTGCAATAGAAAACGGAGTAAAAATCCGACTGGGCGTGGCCTACCAGCTGTACAAATATCTTCGATAAGTTACGTAGTTATACCTATACGGCTGTCTGGCTGCTTGACCTTTGAAAATACTTGCATGCTAATAACAAACGAAAACAAAAGTAACGAAAATTCTTACCGTTGATAGCAACACAAACAATCCCTTAGCCAAACAGTCTCAACAACAATGTAACAAAAAAGTAAATACAGCGGCACACCGACAGTTCACACTTCACGTCTTCAGTCCACTTACTCAGCCGCTGTAACTGAAACACTGAAAACACAACAAAAACTTCATCCTCAAAAGCCGTCCAAATTTTTTGTCTTTGCCTAAACAACTGTTCGATAAAAAACAAAATTAGCTGTCACTTTCCGTTCCATTTTCAAACGGACGCATGCGTTTTCGATCTCCCGAGCGCGCGCACGCGTGAACGTGCTCAGCTCACGGGCCTTCGCACAACACTGCGTTCGCGCGCTTTTCATCTCATAGAGCCTTCGCTAGCTGTCGATACAGAAATTCTCACGAAAGGACGATATATAGAAGGCTTTAACTTCTAACGGTGCGGTTGACTGATGATAATTTTTGTTTCTGTTTTTTAATACGGGATTATGAATCGATTTTATGAAGCGTGGTGAATCGGCTCAGCTTTTTGTTGATAAGTAGTTCTGTCAATGAAAAAATGTTAAGTGTTGATGTAAGTGATGGCTGAGTGGCTTAGTGATGGGATCCGTTGCCGGCTGATGGGCGTTTCGTAATGTTTTGTAAGCCGAATCGTATTAATCGATTTGAAGAGATGGATAGGAAGGGTGACTGCTCTGATATTTCAAATGCAAGCGTCTATGTCTATCAGAAGGATACATTAATATCTGATCTTAATTTTTAAATGTGAAAGTATTTTAAGCGGCATTTTAGTTAGCTTCTAAAGCTACGACTATAAACCATTTTCATATCAAGGTGATGATGAAAATATCTGTGTATTATGTATAGAATATGAAAGTACTCGGCACTGTAAGTTATTTGATTTAATCAAGAGTAGACTGGTCAATCTATTTTGATAGCTGATACTTGTTTTTTATATGCGTAACTAGTGACCCGCCCCGGCTTCGCATGGGTGCGACAATTTATACATATAACTTCCACTTGAATCATCACACTATCATCAGAAAGACAGCATCAAAATCCGTTGCGTAGTTTTAAAGATCTAAGCATAGATAGGGACAGACAGATAACGGGAAGTGACTCTGTTATATACTATGTAGTGATAGTGATGCTTCCTTACAACATGTGGCACTGTATCTTTAAGACTGTATTATATACATAATAAGGTGTATTCATTATCAGATACGTCGACTATATATGTATATAGTCAAACAACTTGAAGTTTTTGGATTCTGAAGTACTCAAATTCAAAAACATAACACTTTGATTACCTAAAAGAATATGTTTTTATTGGATAAAAGAAACACTTGTGACAAAGGAACATTATAATCTCATGGTAGGCATATCATATCAAGCAAAAGTATTTAATTCTTATTTTTTATTTTATTGGGAAGACAACTATTGTAATGTACATAGAAAACAGAAACTCTATTAGTCCTTGCTGATAAAAAAATACTATGAAAAAAGTTTTTTTTTATATATCTTTTTTATTTACTTATTCAACTTCATAAAGGCGGACTTAAAGCTAAAGGATTTTTCTAACAGTCAACGAACTGGGTGATGTAGGGTGAATTGTAGGGTTATATAGAGAATAATATAATTTTTATATAGAGAAATAAAAATTTATAATAACATTAATAAAAATAAACACAACCAAGATTATGATCTCCGAACATCAGGTTTTCATTTACAATCTGCTCACGAGTAGCTAAAACTTTAAAACATTAACATATTCAGTCCTTAATTGATATTAAATATAGAATAACTTGTGGGATTACTTCTAAGTAAGAAGCATATATCTAATATAATAATTAACTTACTAACCTAGAAATTAAACTAACTACTAACAGCAGTATCTAAATTTATTTTTTTAGTTTGGAAATAGTAAGCTATAATATTATTAAGAACATGTAAGTACCCAAATTACGACAGCTCCGTGGCGCAGTGGTTAACATGCCAGACTGTGACACGGAGTGCCCGGGTTCAATCCCCGGCCAGGTCAAGATGGAAAATGATCCTTTTCAGATTGGCCTGGGTCTTGGATTTTTATCTATATATGTATATTGTTATAAAATATAGTATCGTTGAGTTAGTATCCCATAACACAAGTCTCGAACTTACCTTGGGGCTAGCTCAATCTGTGTGATTTGTCCGTATATATTATTTATTCAATTACAAACATTGTACTTATTAGTGTTGATCACCGTTAACTATATCGCTTGGTAAAAATAAATTAGTAAAGTTGGGAAAAAGTGTTTCAGTCAGTATTAAATAGATCATTTTACTAATATATACCTAAAGTACGTAAGCTAAAAATAATAGATACCAAACTATATTACAAATCTTAATAACCAATAATTATCGGAAGGCACGTGAATCCGTTGGCCCTGCTATGAACATTGATGACAGTCGTTGAGCTATGTCAGAAGATTTTAGGCAGCTTGAAAAATCTGCCACTAGTGTTGGCCACTTACACAAACGAAAAACAAACAATCTTATACTTTTAGTATATTTTAAACCAAAGCTTCAGAAAAGGTCGTAAAAAAAAACGTTTACTAATTATAAACGTAACTATTTATGTCTTTGAAATCTTGTACAGTTATTTTTTAATTATAGATGTCACATAACACAATAGTAAAATATCTATCCAAAGTCATCAATTTCCTTATTATAACATAGGAAAATAATAACTAAATATACATCAACAGTAAAATAAAATGACGGAAAATATACCCAATCTCTTCGTAAAGCAACCGGGGTTCAGTGAAATTTAATTATACATTTTTTAACCTCAGAATACTAAATTTTAAGTAATTTATTTTAGATGATTTACATTTTTTTTAAAAATCAATCACTAAAAGGTAATAAAGAGTAACAATGACGCGCGACAGTACAAAAGACATCAACGATCGTCACAATAGATTTCGGCAAAACATTCGGGCGACGACAAACAATATTCAATTTACAAGAAACCGCAAACAAAATTGAACTAAAATTCTGATTCTATTACATAAATATTACTAAAATTTATCGGCAAATCACGTAAAATGCTAAAATTAAAAAGAAACCGCCGTAAAAACTCTATTGACCAAAATATTCAAATTTGTAGAAAAAAATCGAATGCTTATTTGAAAATTACATTCCGATATTATCACAGCCTTGATAGTTTTACTCGCGTTGCATCACCGCCTGTCAACAATCGAACTACGAAAAAAAAGAGCGAGCGAGAGGGATATAAGCCACAATGTGCTCCTCAAAGAGAACGGCCGTCACACATCGCTGCCAACGCCTGCCCACAACCGCGCCGCATCGACAAACTACACCTATCTCTTTCTAACTTACTTGCAAAGTGCTATGCGTAAATAAAGGAAGGAGATAGATGGATTTTTTTAACTGTTTAGTTTTTGTGAAATATAGATCAACTTTAAAATAATGTGTCGTTGACCTGGGCTTTTGGTAAAATTGTAGCAATCGGTGAAATTGAGAAAAAATGCCTTTGTCTGCGTATTTCACTACGTAAAGTACAATAAGGTATTACGTTTACATTTTTTGCTTATTTAGTTCGTTTTAATGATGTATTGTAATTTTTCTTTGTTTTTAGTGTTCCGTAAGAAAAAAAACAACTTGATGTGGGAGTCCTAAAGATGCCGAAAGGAACCCTATTACTAAGTTGCTATATAATAAATATCGACGCATAGACTTAACTTTACATACCTACATAATCATAATTACATTGAAATCAAAAATATATAAGATGAAAAAATTTCTCCACAGGTAGGATTTGAACCCACAAGTTTGCAGCTTTTCAGCAATAATTAATAATTGTAATATAAGTAAACAAGTATTATTTAAAATGTGAATTTACGTTAAAAGGTGCCTGAAAATGCCTTTCTTCAGGCGAAATCTTTGAATCCTTGGTGGGACCTACTTGCCTTATATGTGAATACATATGTATTGCATGGCAAGATAGGAATCTATCTAAAAGGCTCTAATATGTAGGGAAAGAAGGTAGTTACAAGTACCTCCGATATTTCTTCATTTTGAGGGTCTCTACTCCTGCCGCGCTGCACTAGTGTTCACTTGGTGTTTTATGTGATGTAAATATGTAATGCCTGCTTTTAGTGTGTCGACGCAAATAGCTTCTTACTCCAACAGTAACCCCGATCCCCATAGAACCAGAGTCACTTCGTTTGGTCTCCTTCTACGGTATTCTCATAGAAACAACGATTGAGTACTGTTTATATTTGGCACCTAAGCTTTTAGCTGTTGCAAAGCGAAAGATGTCGCCATGCAACAACGGGCCCAGGCGCCAGACACTAAAGCCTAGATTCCCATTCCGCTGCAGCCAATAGACGGGCACGCTCTACAGAACTACAAGACTTTAGAAGTAAATCGTCTTGTCTTGTTCTGCAGAGCTGCCTTTTCTATTTAGCTTTGCTAAGATTGAAGAATCAAGGCATTTTTAAATAAATGAAAAAAAATGGCTCTTAAGTGAAATGTTGAAAAAATCTTGATAGCGAGTTTTATCTACGATTAACGCCATCTATGTTTAAATAAAGACAATACCCGTCGTACGTCAAGATAAAGTCAAGACGAATGCTGTATTTTTAATGAGAGTATTCTAGGTGCAATGTGCTGCGTAAGAATTATTACCGGTTACGTATGTTAAGGATCCCTGGATGTGGTCTCCACCGGACACGACATACAAATATCTTGAGCTCATTTGTGCTTCGGCAGGCACGATAAGTGCAAGCTGTCATCGTTACGTTTTCAGATAACTTGAAGCAGCTTAAAAAAAATCCCAGTGTTGGCTACTTGTGCACACGAAAAGAAAAACATTTATTGTGACTGCAAAATACAAATAATCACGTCTTTATCCTTTGCAGGGTAGACAGAGCCTAGGGACACAATACTCAAAGGCCTCGCTTAGCGTGTTAGTGGTACCCATTCGCTTAGGTGGAAAACAGAATCAAAACAAGGATATGCCGCATCCCCAATTGACATGTTTCCTTATACACCGTGTAAATTGACCCTCGACGTTCCCTTAACGGGGTAACTCAGCCCATCAATGTGAACAACTTTTCATATGGGAATAATGCCGTAAACTCAAAAAAAAATCGACATCCCCATACAAACTGACCGAGCGGCACAACTATTTTGTATGGAAATGCCGAAATTTTTGTTGAGTTCCCAGTATTGATTCCATGGGAAAAGATGTTCATATTGATGGTCTGAGTCACCCCTTTCAGGGAACGTCAAGGGTACATTTAAACGCTGCATTTTCGAGCATACTTTGGACCGATGTCTATGGTCTGTGCAGAAAGAGAAGCAGCTGGTACATTTTACGCTTTTTTCTTTCACTCCCAGACCGCCATGGAATTTCAAAAAGTGCGAGTCGGTCTCATTATCTATAAAAACGGCAAACCATCATGTCTGTTTTATAGGAACCCCTTAAATATTTTTTTATTTTAATTTCATCATTTATTTTTAAAGTGAAAATGTAGCGTCTACCTGTTGCCGTTATCAATATCGAGCAAAAACAAGCAAAAAAAAAAACAAGTTTGTTTTATAGGAATTAAATATTTATTTTATTCTATGTTTAGTATTTGTTGTTATATTGGCAACAGAAATACATCATTTGTAAAAATTTCAACTGTCTAACTATCACGGTTCATAAGATACAGCCTGGTGACAGACGGACCAGACAGACAGACAGCGGAGCGATATGAATAGGGTCCCGTTTTTACCTTTTGAGTACGGAACCCTAAGAACTAAAATATCAAAATATGTAAACAAGTTAACATCGTATTGTAATCCAACTACACGTAGATCAATGATAAAATGGTTCTTATTACACTATCGAAGCGAAAATAAATCTTCTCAAAAATACCTCAGAAACCCGGGCTCGGCATCCATATCGATCCGAAATCGGCCGAGCTCAATTCCCATCTATTGCGCAGTAAATTCGCGCAGTGGGGCTACAAATTACGCTATATCGCAATGATATCGTTGCTATGGCAACCGCCCGTGAGAAACTGCCCGGTCAGGGTCGAACTTTGATGTTTTATCTAAGGAGGATTCCGATTGTATAGTAGGAGTGTGCATTAAGAGCGCTTACGCATATTAAGCAACACCGAGGTAGTCCCCGCTGGGATGGGGGACCGGGAGAAGCAAAATATATCTTGAGCTTCTCCGTGCTTCGGAAGACTTGTTGGACGTTGATCCCGACTGTCATCATTGATGGCAGTTGTTAAGTTATGTCAGATGCCTTTAGGCAGCTTATAAAATCAGACAGTAGTCTTGACTTAAACATTACGAAATGCTTGTATACCAGCTGCTTCTTTTCCCGCACAAGCCGTAAAAGCCAGCTGAGGGAATGGGCGACAATAAGGAATCATGTTATTAGGTGATGTGGCTAGCAACCCATCTCTATTTTGATTTCGCATTCCACATATACGCCCACTAATTGGTCCGCTGAATGTGGCCCTTGAGTCTTACGGCCCTTGGCTCCGTCCACCCCGTCAGGGATAAAGACGTAATATGTATGTATTAAATACTTCTATAGACGATGATGCTAGCAATTTTCCAACTACACGCCCACCATTATATTTTACATTCATCGGGGCCTTTAAGTTATGGTCTTAAACTCTATCTATCCTTAATAAATGGGTGATAAAGATAGTATGTATGTATACTAAAGGCTAAATAAAAATATATCAAGATAGAACAGCCAACGGACGGTACACGCGTCTTTCAATATTGCACGATCGTGCAAGATTCGTTAAACGTTCATCAGTCAGCGCGCACGTCCCGACATAAACACGTGCTTTATTCTGCGGTTTTTAACTGTAAAAACTGTTTATCGATATGACGCGATTTATTTCTGTGCATGTCACATTACTATTTCGCTAATAATGACGTCAAATTGGGAGCGCGGCTTATGCAAAGACGCACGCGTTTCCATGGCAAAATCCTGGCATCCCCGTTCTACCTTGATATATTTCTATGGACGTAACTAACGGTCGCTGTCGCGCCGAGGACCGAACATGGACCCTCTTGTATAACGCTGTCGTATTAACCACTTCAAACGGAGCACATCTGAAAGCAATATAATATTAATAATATATCGGTAACCGTATCCACGATATACGTTTTATATCACATATCCATAACATCCCTGTTTTACATTCTTTTAAATAACGAAGGCAAATATGTATAAATAAATAAATATATACGGACAAATCACACAGATTGAGCTAGTTCGATACTTGCGTTATGGGATACTAACTCAACGATACTATATTTTATAACAATATACATATATAGATAAACATCCAAGACCCAGGCGAATCTGAAAAAGATCATTTTCCATCTTGACCTGGCCGGGGATCGAACCCGGGCACTCCGTGTCTAAGGCTGGCGTGTTAACCACTGCGCCACGGAGCTGTATACGGCCTACCTGATGGAAAGCGGTTACCGTCGCCTATTGATGCCTGCAATATCAGGCATATACATGTCAAATACGTCAATAAATTCACATACTTCATGTCTTTTTCCCTTGCGGGGTAGATAGAGCCTAGCTCTATGAGACATAAAAGTCACATTTTTGTTCAATTCCATTGTTGGTTTGTTTAATTCGTTTCTTGCATTTCATATTGTATATTATATCAGCTCTTACAATAATACACTTTTGCTTACGCCAAAAATTTATGTCATACTTTGGAAACTTATGATTCGAGGCTAGCGTATTTTGGTATAAAGTCACTTTACCAGAGACGTAATACAGCTGATATACTTTTTCTTCGAAGGCTGATGGTTGGTTTGGTTGATAGTCCTGAATTGCTTGAGCAAATACAAATTTCTGTTCCGCGTTCAAGTAGCCGACTTCATAATAGAAAAACGTTCAGCATTCCCTTTACTGGAACTTTATATCTGGGAAACTCACCGATTACGCGCATGTGTTCTGCATATAATGATATTTCGGTGGATTTTGACATTTTCAGTGCATCGGCCAACAGTATAAGAAAAATAATGTTATCTTTGTAACTAGGAAAACTGTTAAAACAACATTATACCTAATTTTCGATATTTTTCAAAATTTGTTTTGTGTTCTTACAAGTAGTATGGTGTACGTTTGTGGCTTATTTTATAGTGCATGTTGTGTTCACATCTAGAAGACTTTATACTTTCGTATGTTTAATATCTGAATCTTGTTAAATTGTGTATGTTACTGTGTTTAGTCAGTTTTGTGAACCTAAATAAAAAAAAAAAATACACTGCATTGTAATTATAGTAGGTACAATACAATATGTAAAGAAAACCTTTTCCGATCCTTGAAGGGGTGATTCAGCCCGTCGATATGAACAACTTCTCGTATGGGATCAATACTGGGATCTAAAATTTTTCTTATACAAATTGACCGGGCAGCTGAGTATTTTTGTTGGGAAATGTCCATTTTTATTTGTAAATCCAGCTTTGATCGTATAGGAAAAGTTGTTCAAATAGACGGTGAATCACTCCTTTAAGGATCGGACAGGGTTTTCTTTACATATTCTATAACCCTGTCAAAGCAAAGCATCGCAAATTCGAGTTGACTCCTGTTTAGTATGTTGGTGGGTTTGTAGGTGATAAATATACTCACACGCATATAAAAGGTTAATAAAATTCAAAGTATCTACTATAATGACTCAATTAGGTTTTTTTAAAGGTGCTTTAGTCAGTGTAATTACAAAGAGAAGAAACTCTGCCCAATGAAGGATGACAGAGACGACGTTCCACAGATGCCATTCATACCACAACCTGTACTGGGTAAGTCTGTGTAGGATCTTCAGACTATCAACCTACCAGAAACTAAGAATTTCTCGTGTTTTCTTTAAACTAATCCCCTAATACTTCTTTTCCAGTCTTTATTAAATAGATGTTCCAATAAAAATCTGTAAAGTTATTGGTAAATGATAGAGCTGTTTAAAGGCAACTTGCCCTAAGAAATTACTCTTTGACATGTGAAGTGTAGCAAGATATAGACATTATCCTAACTTACGGTACTCAGAAATGGTCGATGACTAAAAGCAAAAGCTTAAATTGCAGGTTTGCCAAAGAGCAATGGAGCGCAGTATGTTTTTTATAAATAAATATATGTATACGGACACATTACACAGATTGATTTAACCTATGTTATGGGATACTAACTCAACGATACTATATTTTATAACAAATACGAATATAGGTAAATATCCAAGACCCAGGACAATCTGAAAAGGTAATTTTCCATCTTGACCTGCCAAGGCCCGCACAGAAATCTTCTTAATGTGTGTCGGGAATAAATAGGATACACCGTATCAGAAATACTACGCTGCGGTCTATCACTAAAGTGATCAACGTGAGAAACAAGTCCGCTAGGCTAAAATGGCACTGGGCGGGTCACTTAGGTCGTATGATACCTGAAAGACGGACACGTTCAATAGCTTCATAATTATTAGGTTTAATTTAAAATACTACCTACTGATGGAACGCGTTTAAGAGAGAATCCAAAAATGAGATGGAAAGACGATTTTTGTTATGTCAAAGAGGAATGCCAAGTGTTGACACTGGATAGGACGAGTTGGAATATGGAAGGGGAGGCTATTGCCCTGCAGTGGTGACTAAAAAGCTAGAAAAAAACTTAACTTAGGTACGAATACTTTTTTGTGATTTCGGATAATCCATCCACTATCTTTAGTTTAATGTAAGCTTAGTCTCAATCTTCGTTTTAATCGCCATAACTAGTGATCATGATGTTTTTTTTTTCTTTTGGCACCTCGCGACCTGGTCGCAACATATGTTAATTGTTGTTATAAATTATAAAGATAATGGCAAAATTATAATAAAACGTAATCAATTCAGGTATATCCTTACAATGAGTCATAACTACACTAAGATATACAGAATCCTATGGGATCCTCCACAGAATTCCGGCGCGTCGAATCTACCGTAAAATCCTGAGGGATTCGGATAAGGGTCAGTGCACACGAAGAATACTCGTAGTAAAAAAGCCCCAACTTCCGAAATAACTCGCATTCTTCTGCGTTTCTTACTAATCAATACGATACGTCCAATCCGTGGTGTAATAACCAGTTTTACTTGAATTGCAGTGTCCAATATTTTTTGTCTAATTTCTGACTCAAATAGTAAATGACAGAGGTCTTTATAAACTGGTTTTGGAGAAAAAGAGGCAGTCAATTCTAAATGTAAAATGCTTAATCAAACGCACGAAGTAAAAAAGTCTTAAAAAGTACATTTTTGGAATATCTTGTCATGGTGAGTTGCGGTGATAAAAAGTTTGGGCTGCCGTTACATTGTTGGCTTAATGGCTTTTAAATATAATTAGGATATCAATACATAAGTAATGTAAAGTTAAATTTCGATTATGCGTTTTTGTCTATAAGGAAAAATTATGATTTTTATAACAAGATGTTTTTGCTTTTGCTGTTGCGAACTGATTTTTATTATCTTCTCTTTCAGTTGTGTATTTCAAAATGATATCATTTAATTATCTTTTGCTTTTGAGAGGAAAATCATCTGTAGTTGTATTGCTTATCAGTGATTTCAAGTTAACTTCGGTTACACATTTTTTTTTTATTTAGGACGGCAAACGAGCAAGCGACTCACCTGATGGTAAGCAATCAGCGCTGCCCATGGACAACTGCAACACCAAGGTATAATAGGAGCGTTGTCGGCCTTTGAAGAAGTTGGGGGAAGACATGAGGGGAGGAAATGGGTGAAGGATGGGCCTCCGGCTCTCTCACTTACCAAACGAAGTATAGACGTCGTAAAGCTTCTACTCGAACGTCGATTTTCTGTGAGTGTGGTACTTCCCCGGACGAACCGGCCCATTTAATGAAAAGAACCAGAACACTAGCGCATTATACTATCCATTGGTAGGTATAGGTAATAGTTGCTATGTGCTACTTTTGATTATTTGCTTAGTAGAAAAATATACGATTTAAATTTAAAAATAAAAACTTTGTTTTGTTGTGATTAGCAGTCGAAAAGTGCGATTTGTAACTAAAGGAGCTCTTACTCCACGCGGTTCAGAATGTATCATACATTCTTTTCATCGTCCATCTCTTGTTTCATGTAAAAGAAGATATTGTAACTCACTGCCAACTTAGGGCCGACATACACCGAGTGCTCGAGCAGTTAGCCACTGATCAACATAAACGGATCGCTCTTGCAATCATAGAAAAACAAAGGTCTTTTTTCTCTTATAAGAAAATAGTTTCTTATAAATCATGATATTAGCAAAAGCAAAAGCAAAAAGACCAATAAATTCTCTACATTTCGTATTTACGAACACAAGCCAATCCACCCCACCATTTTGATATTTGCGTCGCCCTTAATCCATTGACATAAAGTTCTATTTGCAATAGCGCCTGTATTAGATAAAGCAGTAGATTGCAATGCTAGTACAATGCATTGCGATCATTATTCAATCTAATCCAATCTCGGATAAAGTAATCGGTAATCTTACAAAAATAACGCATTACGGTAAGGCGCATGCGAAGAAAATATCTAGAGTACAGAAAAAACAACGTGTTGCACTACGGGAGTGCCGGCAGAAGTGAAAACTCGCCTTTGTGGCGGTCTCAGGTCAGGTGTCCGCCTTACGAATTTGTGTGTCCTAACGCGAGTTTAACATTTCTTACCCATCCCAAAAAGTGCACAACGCCGCTAAAAACAGACAGACAGAAGTAAATATTAAAAAAAAAATATAGTGACTACTTTTGGTGGTTAATAAGTCTAACCAATCACGTAAGGGCATGATCAATTATCTCCTCAATTCTTCTTGCCTTCGTCTTGTTTTTGTATTCATCAGGCTCAATTTTACGATCAATGTTCTCATATTGTATTTGAGTCTTTAGAAAACACGTAAACAGTATTATACGTAGCTATCGATCTTGTCAGGAGGCGATGCAGCTAGCCAATCACTATTTTGATTCCGTTTTTCCACCAAACCACCAACAGGCTAAACGTGGCTTAAAAGTTTAAAAGACCTGGGCTTTGTCTACTGCACGGGAAAAAGACGTGATAGTATGACTGTCAATCTTGTTTCTTTCATCCTTAGCAAGATAAACATATTATCAACCCATTTTTGTCCATTACATTTCAATCTTAAGACTTGATCATATTCCATTCGCACCTACAAATTGCCAAACAGCTTGCCTAGTTTGCAATTTCTTTACTCTCGTTATTTTGTATTAAGGGCACATGCGCACTGGATTGTTTTACGCACAAAGCATTCGACGCACATTGTACAGATGACGACCAAATAAACCATATGAGATAAGGTAGGGTTGGGATAGTACGGGCGATTACATATCGATCATCATCATAAAGCCGTGTGGGTTCTTGGATCAAAGAATGACCCGATGAAGCTCTCTCAAGGATTCTTTGTTCTATGGGAGGTTACTCCCATACTCACCACGCTTGGCAGGCGGATTGGCGAGTGCAGTTTCTTTAGCTTCCTGTGCTTCCGACGCTGCTGTCAAAAGCATTTTAAAGCTGGGGAAGGACAGGAATTCGGTCGATATAGGAAAGGAATGAAGGTATTGGGAGACTGCTCGCTTAGAAGAGTAGGGCGCTCGCTTAAAAAGCAAGTAGTAATTCCGAAAGGCCGGGCGCGCGTCCACGATGCCAAACTGCCAACCACCGGCCAGACAGTTGAGGATGACGCCCCTGATAGTTAATTAAACCAAGTCAAAAAAACTTATCGATACAGTCTGCCGCATCTCTAGCACGGAGAATCGCATCGCATAGCGGCGCGTACGCGTATCTCGCGTTACGCGCCCTCTGCACAGCATCCACTTACGAATTATAGATGATAGCAGATGCGACACTTGATACCTCAGTAGTGTATTGATTAATTACTCACTACGCTACTCCGCTAACCAGGAGGCTGTATGTCGATTTCAAGTCCGGGCTAACATTAGTTCGGCTGCTATTAGGCTGCTATTCTCGACTTATCCCACATTAATACTATATAGTTACTACCTATCCGAGGAAGGGAAGAGGAGATGCGACTCTTCAAATAATGTCCAATTTTATTTAAGTTGTGTTGCAAACATTACTTTTGTTTGTATATCCACCAATTGTTTGATTAGTGAACGGACGGTCAAAATTGTTAGAAGTTATTCCAGATAAAAGTATCTGGAATAACTTCTAACAATTTTGACCGTGTCAATCCTAATTTGCAATTTAAATAAGTACAAATTGGTTATTTTATAATGAACATAAATATATACTATCACGTCTTTTTCCCTTTCGGGGTAGACAGAGCCGAGGTCGTTAAGATCTAAAGGCCACGTTTAGCAGGTGTAGATGGCAAAAAGAATTAAAATAGTGATGGGTTGCTAGCCGCATCGCCTACTAACATGATTCCTCAGTTTTCGCCCAATCCCTTGAACTATAGTTATTAACAATACTATGTGATGAAATTATTTCACCACCGAAAGAATTTAAACCTACAAATCATCGACATCTCCTTTCATGCTCCTGCATGGACTGCTCTTAAGAGATCGCAAGCGGATCCGCGGTTGAAATCTAGTATTATATAAAAAAGTTATAAATATTATGTAAGCCGTTTTTTTTTAACAGTCTCGTCAAATCCGAACTAAGGAAAAAAACAGCTTATCCTATAATCTTTAATATAAAATAACTGACTTCAATCAAACTACTGAACCGATTGTGACCGTCCAAACAAATAATCATTTTTAAAATCGGTTAAGGCGAGGCCTCAAATGTTTGGTACCTTCGCTCGGCAAAGGACTGATCAAGTGCGCGCAAGGGATAGCGCTTGGCGGTTTAGCCCGTGAATGATGAGATAAGAGATAGTCTCGAGTCGCTCAAAGAAAAAAACGTAAGCGCCAAATTCGTTATTTCTATTTTATATAAAATCAGACAGGTTAATTGTATTTTCATATTTACATTTTGATGAATTACTAATAACCTATCTTTTAGTCTAAAAATCATTATTTCATTCGTCGCATTTGAGCTACAATAACAAAAACTCTGCGAAAGAAGACCATTTTTCAAAAAATATTTCTATCGAGAAAATTTTATCAAAACGTGTTTTCATCTTCAATTTTTGGAGATGAAATAGTTAAAAATCATATTACTTAGATTTGAAACTCCTAATTTAAGTATTTTGCGAGATAAATAAGGTTCAGAACGACCTTATTTACAGTGGTATCACCTTAATAAATGACGGAGTTCTGAGGTTACAATCAATTAAAAAGAACATACAACCGAATTGACAACCGCCTCATTTTTTTGAAGTCGGTTTAATTTACATATACTTATTGGAAGATAACTTACTATTCCTAAAAAGTTATTCTTCTGGTCTCACTTTATTTAAAGCTCCACTCTCCATTTCCTCACAACATTACAATGGCTTTTTATATCGAAAACAATGTATGCTGCCTACAAATGGAATTTTATTACAAAAAGTCCAAGGAAAATGCTCGGAATTTGTTGCATTCATACACGTTCATTCATAAATATCGAAGTTTTTTGGATTCGACGACGAAATCTTTTTTACAGTAACGCAGCTGAAAATAATACAAGGCCATGCTTTCTAGGGTTCCATACCCAAAGGGTAAAAACGGGACCCTATTTATATCACTCCGCTGTCCGTCTCTCTGTCTGTTAGACAATTGAAATTTTCACAGATCATGTATTTCTGTTACCGCTATAACAAAAATACTAAAAAATAGAATTTAATAAATATTTAAGGGGGCTCCCATACAACAAACGTGATTTTTTTTGCTTGATTTTGCTCCATTTTGATAATGGCAACAGGTAGATGCTTGAAATATTCACAGAATATTTAGTTATATATGCACTTTACAAAGAAAAAAATAAACAAAAATAAAATTAATATTAAAATGGGGCTCCATTACAACAGACATGATTTTTTTGCCGTTTTTATAGATCATCATCATCATCATCAGGTCCTTTTTAGTCTCCACAGGAGCACGACCCTCTCTGTACTACTAGGGCCATACTTGGCCAGAGCAGCCAGAGGACTTGGCCTACACTCTCCACGCTGGCCAGACGGGTTGGAGAGGTGTCTTAGATGTTTATAAGCTTTGTTTAGCTTGTATTTCCTAAGTCGCCTTCTACGACATCCACGGGAAGACTTGGAGTGGTCCTATTCTACTCTGCCGGATACCACACGGCTTTTTATAGATCGTTTTTTTTTTAATTTTCAGTACGTTATAAATAAAGACCAAATGTTACGCCTGCGGCCGCGCACGCGTGAATGTTGATCCTGCGGTATAGTATAGTCATCATCATTCCAGCCGTTACAAGTCCACTGCTGGACAAAGGCCTCTCAAAGTTCCGCACTACGGAACCGATATTGATCATATGTCTATGGGAAAAAAATAAAGTATTACCTACAAAAAAAAAAGGGACAAACTAAGAAGAGTAGACTTAATAAATACACAAAAAAATCTTTGGACCAATTACCTACACATTTTTCAGGCAACTGAAACCAATTCAATTAACATTTCCGATTCCATGTCAATTGAATTGGTTTCAGAAAGTACTAAGGACATTTCAGCATTTATACCGCGAAAAATAGAAGTCAAAAAAATAATTAAGTATATTATATCATTGAAACTAACGTGAGATACAGACATTATATACTAAAAACATATAAATATAAATAAATAAAATAGCACGTGAGTGACCCGTTTTAAGTATATAATTAAGTATATGTATAAACGGGACTTAGTCGGAACCTTCTTACGAACTCTCGTTGTGACCACGACGACGAAAAGCGAAAATAAGAATTATATGAAAATCTTCAACATCATCATCTTTCGTGTCATGGTCAGTCGACCATGCAATACATCAAAGTTCTTTGAAACCACCTCTCAGCCTTAGACGTGGTTCCTTTTAACGACTACCAGATGGCAGCCAGGACCAACGGCTTAACGTGCCTTGCAAAGCACGGAATCTATGAACGGATTATATGACAATTAATCAGTGTGTGAAGCTCGAAGAAATGCAAATTTTGGAAGATTTTAAGCAAAGTTTTGCCATGTGGCAGTCAGCTGTGGCCCAGTGGTCAATTTAGTCCGGGGCAGTGGTCCAACTGCTCTGTCCAACTAGGCCTTGGGCCTTGAATAGGGGCAGTAGTCCAACATAAAAAATAGTTAGACCACGACACCACTTGAGAGTTCCGTGGTCCAATCCATTTAAAAATAACTTGTCAACTTTATCACATAAAATCCTTTAAATTTCGCAAACCTTTCTTTGCATTCTAATTATTCTTAAAAAGTGATAATAATAACTAAAATTAGTCCAATCCATTCTGTCTGACAGCGGAGGATATTGAGGTTCCAGGTTTGTATCGTTCCAGGTAATTTAGACCAATCTCTACCAAACCCATACTCTAGTCTAAACCTTTCCAAGTAAAATCGCAGTGTTTTTTCCTAACAACATCTAATGGCTAAGTGATTCTAAACGCGTGTACGTTAAACACAACTATCTGGACTCTGTAATTTTATTTATCGCGAGCCATCCACCCCATTTTCGCTCAACGAGTCGATAAGACCAAATTACTGATATTATTGAGCGTAAGAACCACCTACGGATGAGCAGAGTTGGGTTTTTGACAACGCACGGGTGAGAATTTTGTCAAACAAGCTTGCGCCAGCTAGGGCAGACTACCGCAGTGATACAAGAAATGGTTTAATGGAGCTTACGTAAGTTGTTATCGCTGAAACAACAGGGGACCGAAGAGCTGGCAGTTTCCTCGCACAGCGTTGCGATTCAGCGAGGAAATGCTGCCAGTATCCTCGGAACAATGCCGGATTACCCAAATTTTTGAGATATTTTGAGTTAGTTTTAGTTTTATTTAATAACTAGCTTTCGCCCGCGGCTCCGCCCGCGTTAATGTCGATCCCTCGGGAATAGTACTTTTTCCCGGGATAAAAGGTAGCCTATGTCCTTCTCTGTACTCCAGAGAACTTGTATGCAAAATTTCATGATGATCGGTTCTGTAGTTATGGTGTGAAAGTGTAACAAACAAACAAACAAACTCACTTTCACATTTATAATATTAGTAAGGATAAGGATAAGGATAAGTTTTTAGATTAACTTTTAGTGTTTAAGTTTTTATTTATCCGTTATGTTTTAATAAATAGTTTGTACATTTGTGAAAATTAAAAAAAAAAGTTGTTATGTTAGAAGTATTATAAGGTTTGTAATATATTAAAAATGCAAACATGCTCTTGTTATACCGTCAAAAAAGCAATTCAAAATCAACAGAAAATGATCATTGGCTTCTTTTATCCAGCTTCCAGTGGTCTTGAACCTTCAAATAGTGAGGTTCTGTCTTAGACGAGAAGGCATATAAATAAGTATCCACCCAATACTTCAAAATATTCTGTCAGTTTTAACAATAATAAAGAAAGCTACGCCCTAGATGTTATCATCTAAAAAGCGTAATATACATGGTGATAAATTATGACTCGTATCCTAGTAATTTAATTAATTAAAAAATGCTGGCTGGCTAAAGTTTTTGATAGAAATTTATAAACTTTTTTTTTTTAATTTATCTCTTTAAATACGTCATTATTATCATAAACGGGACTTAGCATTAACCTTTTTACTAATTATTTCTGCTGAAGTTTCTATGGATCCTTTGTGGTCGCACTGAGTCTCTCGCTGTCTCGCTACGACCACGATGAATATTTAAATAAATAATTTCGTACTAAGGCCCAGTTATATTAATAATTATAGACTGCAATGTCCCTAACTTTAGTATAGATCTATCGAAAGATCGATGAAATTTCAAGCCGTATGCTACACCACGGAAAAGTGTCGGCTTGCTCGAAAACGCCGGCCGAAGTCCTAGCTATTGAAATTTAGACAGCAACGCCTCCACCACTCGCTTATTTAAGTGAATTTTACGACGTGGGACGAGTCAATATGATTGTAAGTACGTAGGCACATATACCTGAACAACACAGAAATACAGTTTATAGGTAAAATACCGCTAACCCTCAAACCATCGAATCAGCGCGTCAAAATTTCCTATAATAAATTAAATAAACAAAAAGCCATTTATTCTACTACCTTAAAATGATTACAATATTGTTTTCACTCCTAGAGATCAATTTACTAACATTATTTTAATTGACATATTTTTTAAGAATCTTACAACTTGGCAAAGAATAAAAAAATAACATGAAAAATACGAGTTCTGTGGTCATAAATCGAATTACATTATAAATTACGATAATCAAATATTTTCGTCAAATTAGATTGCTTCGTGAAATTAGATTATTTCGTTAAATTACGCTATATTGTTAGTTTATATATATCAATTTTAATTTATGTTCAGAAAATCGTATAATGTTTTATTTCTTTAGTTTACCTTCATAGGTAGTAGTCGCCTCCTTGGCTTAGCCAAAATATTCTATGGGAACTCTAAAAGCAGTTTGTATCATAATGTCGAATTCTTTTTCATAAGTTAGGGGTTTCATAAGTTAGGGGTAGCTCCTACTATCCTCAACTGTCTGTCCGGTGGTTGCAGATATGGCATTGGGTACGTGCGCCCAGACCTAATACTTGCTTTTCCCCCATTCATCCGAGTAAATAGTATCCCAATACCTTTCATTCCCTTCCCAGGTCCAACAAATCCATCCCCAGCTTACAAATGCTTCCGATGGGCATCATCATCATTTCGAGTAGGTGTCACGGTCAATCGACCATGCACACCCTGGTGTCAGAGTTCTTCGGAACCGCCTCTCGGCCTCTGACGTGGTTCCTTTAACGACTACCAGATAGCAGCCGGGACCACCGGCTTAACGTGCCTTCCGAAGCACGGAATCATCTTTATTATCAGACAATCAGGTGATTCAAGCCTGCAATGTCCTAACCAAACTGGAAGCAACTAAACAAAGTATGCTTCCGGTGGGAATCGAACCCACGACCCCTGGGTCAACAGGCAAACGCCTTAACCACTGGACCACGGAGGCTGTTCCGATGGGCAGAAACGTCGGAAGCACAAGAAGCCAAAGAAACTGCGCTCACCAACCCGCCTGTCAAGCGTAGTGAGTATGGCAATATCTTCCCATAGAATTCCCAAGAAGAATCCTTGGGGGAAGCCCTTGTTCAGCAGTGCACTTTTTGCGGCTGTAATCATGATGATGATAATGTCCTTCCCCGGCCTCAAACTAACTCCATATTTTTTTTTCACAATTGGTTTAATAGATGAAGCGTTAAGTCATAAAAAAAAATATATATTTTTTCTCCAAAACACACTAGAGATGAAGTAGGTACAAAACAACAACTGATGTGGGGATCTAATGCCCGTGCTAGGTTTCCAAAGAACCTATGTTACGGGTCATCAGGACTCTCCATCTGCATACTGACCGGACCAGAAATACGCCGTTAATACAAAAAATTGTGTGTTTTACACAAAATCTCTAACATTAAAAACAATACAAGATGTAAGTGCTAACATACAGACAGACTAACTTTTGCATTTATAATATAAGTTTGGATTGTTTGTAGTTATAGCGGCAGTAGATATACACATTGTGTTCAGATTTCAAGTCTTTACCTATTACGGTTCAATAGATACAACCCTGTGACAGACAGACGGACGGACGGACAGCAGAGAGTTCATAATAAAGTCTTATTTTTACCCTTAAGGGTAGGAAACCCTAAGAAAGAAAGTGTATAAAAACCAACAGCCTGATCAATGTGGAAACTGTCATACAGACAGAAATAGTACAACATCCATCTTCACACTAACAACACTAAAAAATCCAGTTATTCAAAACTATATGGTTTCACGCGGTGCGGAGCGGGAATCGAACCAGTTCTCGTTACGCGGGTAATGAGTGTTCACTTCATTAGGTCGCAAAAAGCGACTCCACGCATCGCCTATGCATCTTGTATGAGACATCTGAGGGGGCGGATTCTGTAATAAAATACTCGTAATATAAAGCAAAAAAATAATAATATAGCATATGAGCAGGTACTATAAATTTCACCCTCTAGAAATTTCACCTGTATCATGTCTTTTTCCCTTGCGGGGTAGACAGAGCCTAGGTATAAAAGACCTTACGGCCACATCTAGCATGTTGGAGCAATTTTACCAGGACTTCAGAAAACCTAGCCGGATTCAGAAAAAATACATAATAAATAAATAAATAATAAATAAATTTATACGGACAAATCACACAGATTGAGCTAGCCCCAAAGTAAGATCGAGACTTGTGTTATGGGATACTAACTCAACGATACTATATTTTTATAACAAATACATATATAGATACACATCTAAGACCCAGGCCAATCTGAAAAAGATCATTTTCCATTTTGACCTGGCCGGGGATCGAACTCGGTCACTCCGTGTCGCAGGCTGGCGTGTTGACCGCTGCGCCACGGAGCTAGTCATATAACAAAGGATCACCAATTTATCGCTTACGGGGTAGTCAAAGCCTAAAACCACAAGACCTAAAGGCCATTTTTAGCGTGCTAGTGAGCGTAAAGATGAAAAACAGAATCAAAATTGTGATGGGCTAATAACCGCATCGCCTATTAACATAATTCCTAATTTTTTCACCGATTCCCTCCATTTGCTTTTGACATTTGTATGGGAGGTGAAGCAACTTGGACCTTTTACGTTTTTTCTTTACTCCCTGACCTGCATGGAAGATAAGAAATAGAAAAATGTCTTGTTCAAATATATATAAATAAATAAATAAATATATACGGACAAATCACACAGATTGAACTAGCCCCAAGGTAAGTTCGAGACTTGTGTTATGGGATACTAACTCAACGATACTATATTTTATAAAAAATACATATATAGATACACATCCAAGACCCAGGCCAATCCGAAAAAGATCATTTTCCATCTTTACCTGGTCGGGGATTGAACCCGGTCACTCCGTGTCGCAGGCTGGCGTGTTGACCGCTGCGCCACGGAGCTAGTCAAATATCTCCTTATTACCTTAATTCTAACAAATCTCCCAAAACATTCTCAATGATTGATATGACAACACATTTATTTCTAGCTCTACATTCCTGTCACACATTATTTACTTGTATACACGTAATAGGTATCACAGAAAACATTACTCTTGTAACTGCTCCAGAATAAGACTCCCACAGTGTGAGCCAGTTAGCATCGCGACGATGTATTGCGCGTTGTGCGTCTACAAATTGATTGGGATCGTCACAAACGATACCGCCTTCGCGCCTGTCACTTCGTCACTCCATACGGGAACACCTACCAACACCTCTCAACCATAAAACAATTCATTTTCAACCTTAAGTCTATCAGAGGAAGGATTACGATCACGGCAAATGTTTTATGGTCTTGTGCAACTTTCGAACTGTTTTTAGCGCGGATTTTCATACAATTTGACTTGTAATAATCAGATTGTGGCTGAATTATTCAGTGAGACCTAACGCAATTTTTGTTCAAATTTATGTGTTAACTTTCTGGAATAATTTTATCTCGAGACAACCGTATTCCAAAATAAAACTCGAAGTATTTTGGTCTACCTGATATATAAGTGTCATCATCATCATCAAGTGTCTAAACATACTATGCAGAAAATACGTGGCTGAAGTTCGGCGTGGTTACGTCTGCAATACTATTAGTATTACCAACGACACACTTTGCCTAAATTAAGCTGCGTGATAGCGTACAGCCCAGCTTCGGCCGGGCGTAAGTTCGGCTGCAATTTGGCGGCCAACAACAGAAAGTATATGATGGTTCAGCTCGATTGCCAGGAACACGACACGATACCACGTTAACGCCCGATACACTGAATTCACACAACGTTGCACAACCAAATATACATGTCGTGTTAAGTGTGTTATATCAGCCGAAAACGCTGAACGTAAAATGAGCCGCGGAACTGTCGGAACTGACTGGTGTCACTGTGTGAAAAGAAACGCACGCTATGACCATTTTGGCAGAAAAATAAGGAGTGGTTTGCCATTACCTTCTTTATTTCACACACTAGTGAACTTTTATCTAGTGTGCAGGTCGCCTTACGATGTTTTTTTTTCTTCACCGGAAGTAGGTAGTGGTCAGTAAAAATTACTATACTTGAGTTAGATTAGTCTACAAACTCAGAGGTACAAGTTGGACAGGGCGGGATTTGAACCCGGGACCTTTTGCTTACAGGTGGCGCTTTTAGATCACTGAACCACTACCTCTTTTTTTTCATCATTACCGAGTTTTGTCAGACCTGTCTCACTCCCCGTGTCAGCATCGAAAACATACGTACGTGCGGCGACACCTTCGAAGCGGTAAAACGTGACAAATCCGGTAGGAACGACGACTGTTTGGTCACATGTGTCCAACGACATCAACGAATTATGAATCGTCTGATCAGAGCTATTAGAATAAAATTGGCTTGCAATGGTTTCTGTAGGTATCTATACAAAAAGGTGCTGCGTTCTGACGCGAGCTAAATTACACCGTATCGCTCACTTCATTAGGCGCTGTATCCCTTAACCCTTTGTTGCGGCTGAAAGTGGCGATACCGGTTGGCCTGTCCCTAGTCTCATTTCAAACCCGTGTCGGCCATTTCCGTGTTAATTTTCACTTTTAATTTAATAACTCAATAATAATTATAGCCAAATATTGTATTTTTTTTAGGTATCCATCTGGCTTATTTAGTTATACTTTTTATAGTCGTAAAAAAGTTGGTAGTTGTCGCTGAAAATATCAAGTAATTCGCGACGAAACTTTTTCTGGGTATACCATTTTTGCTATTTTATTTTGCTAGATTTTAATTACTTTTTTGAAAATATTTTGATGTATCCATTTATTTTGATCTTTAAACTGTACTTCATATTTTTTTCATGCTAGTATTCCATGGAAAATAAGGCTAACTGCGCGACGAAAAAATAGACGTTTTACGGTATTCTTGTGATGCACAGCGCCTTAATAAATTAAGAAATAAAATATGGTAAAAAAAAATCATACGGACGGGACTAGAACCGGCGACCTAGGTCTATCCTATGCTCTGCCTTCTGAGCTACCGCACAATTCAATCTCGGCGCCGAAATTCTCCACCATGTCCCATTTCCCCTTATACGTTTTAAGGCTTACGTCACCTACTCAACTACCCAAATTTTTACAAGTGAGGTATTTGATTCAACTCATTTTACAATGAATTTGAAATTTAACTAATATGTACTCGTAGGAGGCCATGCAGTATTTTTATAAGTGTTTCATTTTGCAATCACAATGCTATTTTTATATACTCTTAATAAATTAAGAAATAAAATATGGTGAAATAATTTCATGCGGGCGGGACTTAGAACTGGCAACCTATAGGTCTATGTACGACCTATGCTCTGTCATCTGAGCTACCGCACAATTAAATCTCGGCGCCGAAATTCTATTCTAATTCTACCGAACTTCCGGCGCCGAGATTAAATTGTGCGGTAGCTCAAAAGAGAAAAAAGATCTTCACGAACAAACATACAGACAGACAACAAAGTGATCCTATAAGGATTCCGTTTTTTTCCTTTTAATATATTTTTTAAATATATATTTTTAAAGCTTTTTAGTAAAGGAGTAAAAAATTATCAAAAATGAATGGAAAAATATTACTTTAGACAAAAATTAAATTGCACTATCGATTCAATTGCCAAAGATAAAAGTATAAGCTCCCAATCGATAAAAAGAGCAATCAAATAGAAGATTTACCCGCAATTGTTAACAATACAAAAATCAAGACAATGGCCACTGCCCGCAATAAATACAGGACAGCATCCAATGTTGTAGACGAAATGATATTTATGCGGGTTCGAATCCGCGACCCCGGGCTACCGTGCCGGCGATGGTGGTCTACAGAGTTAACCACCAAGCCATGAAGATAAAATACTACACCCATTTATAGTAATTTTATATTTAAAGAATTACTATAAGTATCCTCTTATGATTTTTAAATCCCGGTTATTTTATTGATCAGTAAGCTTGTGTTTGGATACACAATCTAATAACACAGTGATCCTATTCTATATATAAAATGGCACCATTTATATAGAATTTTGATGGAAGGTGTACAACAATTTCAATAAAATATGATAGTGTAAGGTACAACTTATAACCAGGTAAGCGATTTACTACGCGATATTAATCTATCTAGATTCATGGAGGCGTCACATTTAATGTTTCCACGATGTTACTTCTAAATATATATAACTCAAAGGTGACTGACTGACTGACATTGTGATCTATCAACGCACAGCCCAAACCACTGGACTGATCGGGCTGAAATTTGGCATACAGGTAGATGTTATGACGTAGGCATCCGCTAAGAAAGGATTTTGATCAATTCTACCCCCAAGGGGATAAAATAGGGGACGAAAGTTTGTATGAAACTAAACGCTAGCGAAGCCGCGGGCAAAAGCTAGTATACTTATATATGTGCAACATTTAATAGATATGCATACCTACTACAGCTAACAATAAAAAGCATTACTATTATAACAAAACGTATCGCGCAAAAGTTCCAGCCAATTCAGATGGATCTTCAGGCCGATCAAAAATATTAATCACTTCGCTTATTACATTTATTCAGATTACATGCATTTTGATTTGTAAGTACAATTAAAGGTATACTTTTGATTAATAAAATTAATGAAAAGAATTTCCCTCCTTCCTCCTATCTTCTTAATTCTGTAATTTTTCCTTACTGTGGTCTCGGCGATCATGTTTTTGAAATCACAAATGTATCATCATTTTGTGTTATACATCTCCACCCATACAAGACGTAGATAAACGAATGCATTCAGAAGCTAGGTCCAAAGGTCAACAAAAATGGTCTAGGGCTTCGGATAACAATGGGGCCTAAGGCTATTTTAAATGACGTTCCAAAAAGTCAAAATATGTAATGTAACGGTCAAGAAAATATAGGTGCAGTTTCAATATACGATTCGTGACATTACTTAGTCGCAGAGACTCAAAAATACCATTATAATGGTTACTAATTCATAAGGGTTACACATTAAATCTATACTAATATTATAAAACTGGAGAGGTTTTTTGTTTGTTTGAACGCGCTAATCTCAGGAACTACTGGTTTAAATTGGAAAATTCTTTTTGTGTTGGATAGTCCATTTATCGCGAAAGACTTTAGGCTATAAAACATCACGCTGCAAACAATAGGAGCGAAGCATCAATAAAAAATGTTTTGAAAACGGGGGAAAATTATTCATCTAGACTAATAAAAAACTAATTAATCATAACAACAGAATATGCCGCGGACGAAGCCGCGGGCAACAGCTAGTTTGTTACATAATTATTCCTGTAACACTTATTTGGGTGTTTTAAACCTGTTTTGCTCTAAACACTTATAAAAGTGAAACATATAGAATAGAAGATAATATTTTTCTATAACAAACCTGTTAGAAAACTATTTTTATAATTATCTATGTACGTGTTTATACAGTTCGTATCCATATAGGCGCATTTCTCAGGCCAATGTAAACCAATGTTTTTCATTCTGTTTTGATTTGACAAGCGTTCATATATTTTACTAGCTGTTGCCCGCGACTTCGTCCGCGGCAATTTCTGTTATTATGATTAGTTAATTTTTTAATATTTTTACACATTTCTCATTAAGTACCTATTATTTTGAGAATAAAGTATATGTTATAGTAAAATTTGATATTTTGTACGTGTGTGTTGAGTCCGAGTAGTCTCGTGCGACCATTCGGAAAACCTAATCAAATACCTAGTGTTTCAAAAACTATGCCGATTCACCATGCGAAAGCTTGACAATAAGTGGCGAATCGATTCTATTAGTTCAAAAATTAAGATCCTGGACTGGAATCACAGCTAAATATGTGACCAGAAATACATTTAGATCATCATTTCGTATATGTGACACGGTCAATCGACCATGCACACCCTGGTGTCAGAGTACTTCGGAACCGCTTCTCGGCCTCTGACGTGGTTCCTTGGACGACTACCAGATGGCAGCCGGAACCAACGGCTTAACGTGCCTTCCGAAACACGAAATCATCTTTATTATCAGACAAAATCAGGTGATTCAAGCCTGCAATGTCCTATCCTAACCAAACTGTAAGCAACTAAACAAATTGCCGTGGGAGTCGTACCCACGACCCCCGGGTCTACAGGCAAACGCCTTAACCACTGGACCACGGAGGCAGTTACACATTTAGATGAGGATAAATGAATTAATATGCTTTAACATATATCGCTGTAAATATAGAATAGTTTTCTTCATATATATCATTGCACAAGAACGTTAACTAGATATATCATTTACCAAGGAGTTTCTCAAAGCCATAAGTATAAATTCTCACCATAATATAGATAATCATAGTCACATAAATTGTCTTAATTACTGAACTATTATATTTATCAGCGCAAGTACTCACGACTAAACAGTGGCGTAATGTGCAATTTGACGCCCCGATTGCAAATACAATACTGATCCCTAAGTAAAAGGATAAAATAAAAAAGTTGGCAACTTCCGTATTTTTTTTCTCAAAACTCATCTGTTATCTAAAAATTATAGAGATGTAAAAATAAAACAACCAGTTTGCTTCGAAATAATGCTACCACGAAGTTAAGTTTTTAAAAATTGTATTACCTGAAATAAAAAGAAAAGAAAAACAATGGCGCTTGATGAATGTAATTTGTAAGTTAATTTTATACTACATTATAGAATTTCCTCGCATTTATACGAAAACTACTAAAAAAGCCTTGGCCGGAATGAGGAATTGGACGAACTCAAGTGACGTGGTGCCGACTCGGCATAGCCTTTCGCCTTGGCCTATATTCTCACTTTTGTCCTTCAATACCTTATTGCCAGACGATGCAGTAATGTTCTATTATTTACTATTTCATATGTACTTAACTATGTTAACTGCCTCCGTGGTCCAGTGGTTAAGGCGTTTGCCTGTAGACCCGGGGGTCGAGGGCTCGATTCCCACAGAAAGCATACTTTGTTTAGTTGCTTCCAGTTTGGTTAGGATATTGCAGGCTTGAATTACCTGATTGTCTGATAATAAAGATAATTCCGTGCTTCGGAAGGCACGCTAAGCCGTTGGTCCCGGCTATCATCTAGTAGTCGTTAAAAGAACCACGTCAGAGGCCGTGAAGCGGTTCCGAAGAACTCTGACACCAGGGTGTGCATAGTCGATTGACCGTGACACCTACACGACATGATGATGATGATATTTCATATGTGATATTCTGCTTGTAGACAAATACATAGTTGAGAAAGCGGCAAATGACAGGACAGTCGTCAAGGAACATAGCCTAGTCATGCCTGAATAGGCACGCTGATAAGCCACGGTCATTGGATAATATTTGATAGGCAGCAACGACTTACACATTGTTGCCCAATGACAGCTCACTGGACCTGACGCCTAAATGCAGCCGCTACATTTCAGGAAGGCAGATCACAAGTAGCGTTTAGTGCTGAAGGATATTTCCAGACTTTCAAAGCTGCTGAAAGGTATTTGACATAGCTTTTACTACAATATTTGGCTAGCTCGGTCAACACGCCAGCCTGCGACACGAGAGTGCCCGGGTTCGATCCCAGGCCAGGTCAAGATGGAAAATGATCTTTTTCAGATTGGCCTGGGTCTTAGATCTGTATCTATTTATATATTTGTTATAAAATATAGTATCGTTGAGTTGGTATCCCTTAACACAAGTCTCGAACTTACTTGGGGCTAGCTCAATCTGTGTGATTTGTCCGTATATATTTATTTATTTATATTATGTTAATTTCTATATAACCCTTCACAATCTTTCACTCCGGGCCACGGCTGCCTTATTTACGGTGAATACGGACATGACTAACCTTGATACCCGAGTCCGCTTGCGATTCGCATGAATAATTATTGGAAAGATATCAATCGATGATCGCCATATTCAAGTTTGTATTGTTGAGTGGTTTTATTAGCATTATTTAGCTTTTAATAAGTACTTGTAGATATGTTGTGTAGAAATATGTGTAATAGACGTGACCATTTTGTAGGATCTCAAATACCTCCAACATACATAGGTACATAGTATCACGTCTTTTTCCCTTGCGGGGAAGAGAGAACCTAGGTATATAAGACCCAAAGGCCACTTTTAGCATTGAAATGATCCGTTGATTTTCGCCCATCGTTCGGCTTTTACGATCTGCGCGGGAAGAGAAACTGCTGGCACATTCTACGTCTTTTATTTTCTTCCAGATGAGCATGGAAGATGAATTCCCCAAGACTAGGAATACATATGGTAATGTGTTCTAATATATATCGGAAACCAAAATAGGTATTATAAGCGACACGTTAGGTAGTACGATTTTATACATAAGAATTCCACAGTTTGTTAATTAGTTAACAGCTTGGATAGTAACCCATCACTATTTAGATTAATATAGGGATAACTTCTTAGCGGCGTTGTGCACTTTTTCTGATGAGTAAAAAATGTTAAACTCGCATCAGGACACGTGACCTGATCGAAAATTCGTAAGATGGACACGAAACCTGAAACAGCCGCAAAAGCGAGTTTTCACCTCTACCAGCACTCGCGGAGTGCAATCCGTTGTCTCTTGATGTAAATAAGTGGACATTACACCCACTTTTATTTTTATTTACGTGCTTAACGTGGCCCTTTGTGCTTTATGGCCCTAGGTTCTGTCTACCCGTAAGAGACAAAGACGTTGTATTATGTATGTTTTTTTTATTATTTCAGCCTTTTATTGTATCCCACTGCTGGGCAAAAGCCCTTCCTTTCTCCAGATCCCTATCTAATACAGCCTGCTGCCAATTTTCCAAGAACTTGTCGATGTCATCCCGCCATCTAATCCGCGGTCTATCCCTCTATGCCTACGTCCATCAGGTACCCACAGGGTGACCATCTGGGCCCGTGTATGTATCATCATCATCAGGTCTCTTTAGTCTCCACTGCAGGAAAAAGACCCTCTCTACCAGAGCCATAGTTGGCCAGAGCAGACAGAGGATTTAGCCTACACTCTCCTCGCTGGCCAGACGGGTTGGAGAGGTCTCATTGATGTTTATGAGCTTTTTAACTAGTATTTCCTAAGTCGCCTCTTACGACAACCATAGGCAGACTTGGAGTGGATTCTACTTTGCCGGAAACCACACGGCTAATACTACGTGTATGTATGTTCGCTTAATAATAAAACAATCTTTAATAATTGTTAACACTAAACACATCCATTAAATGTTAAATTCTTGTGAGTAAAGCGATTATGTTTGGTGTTGAGGGCAAGCATGTACTAGTGATTTATGGCTTACGTTTAGGTATTTTTTTGTCATCGATGTATTTAGCAACTCTATCGATCCGAGAGTTATGTTAGTTTATGCTTAAGGCTATTTTAAATAATTACATTTTGCATATGTTAGCACTGACAATAATTATCCTTATTAATATTATAAACCCTAAAGTTTGTGAGTATGTATGGATGTATAGATATATGGATATTTGTAACTCTTTCACCTCAAAAAACGGCAAAACGAATTTTCACTGAATTTTAGGTTATTACCCGATACATTTTACCACTTTGGAAGTGTCTCTCGCGAAAACTATTCAGTTTAGAAAAAAAATATATTAGAAACCTCATTATCATTTTTGAAGACCTATCTATAGATACTCCACACGTATGGGTCTGATGATAAAAAACATATAAATGATGATAACAGCCTCCGTGGTCCAGTGGTTAAGGCGTTTGCCTGTTGACCCGGGGGTCGCGGGTTCGATTCCCATCGGAAGCATACTTTGTTTAGTTGTTTCCAGTTTGGTTAGGACATTGCAGGCGTGAATCACCTGATTGTCTGATAATAAAGATGATTCCGTGCTTCGGAAGGCACGTTAAGCCGGTGGTCCCAGCTGCCATCTGGTAGTCGTTAAAGGAACCATGTCAGAGGCCGAGAGGCGGTTCCGAAGAACTCTGACACCAGGGTGTGCATGGTCAATTGACCGTGACACCTACTCGATATGATGATGATGATGATGATGAAAAAATTGAGTATCTGTTCTAAACGCGGAACCTGAAAATGTTATTATTTTATTTATATTTTTGTGTGAAAATCTTAATGCGGTTCACAGAATACATCTACTTACCAAGTTTCGACAGTATAGTTCTTCTAGTTTTGGATAAAAGTGGCTGTGACATACGGACCAACAGACGACAGACATAACGAATCCATAAGAGTTCCATTTTTTGCCATTTGGCTACGGAACCCTACAAATATCAAAAAATACAACTGAATTGATAACCTACTTCTTTCAGTCGTTTAAAAAAATAATTCTATACGAGTACAAAGGGATGAATCGCTAGTAAATGAACGTTTAATAAGCACTAGAGCAATGAGTTTGGAGCACGCGATTTTACATTGTAGCATAGCGATCTGAACCACCTATGCGCGCAGTAATTTCAAGCAGTAATCATGGTCATGTGGTCAATGAGTTCATGACCTAACGACAAGGTATGAACTCGAATCATCGGACTCGATTTTGTATCTTATTAATGCAATATCTCTAAATTTATTAGAATGATAAATTTAGAGATATTGCATTAATTCCTGCAATACATACATAGTATAACATCTTTTTACTTTTGCTTTATTTCTAGCCGTTAAGTTTCCGAGAGAGTAGAATAGGACCACTCCAAGTCTTTCCATGGATGTCGTAAGAGGCGACCTAGGAAATACAAGCTAAACAAAGCTCATAAACATCAATGAGACCTCTCCAACCCATCTGGCCAGCGAGGAGAGTGTAGGCCAAATCCACTGTCTACAGAGCGATCAGGTACATAATGTCTACTTTATCAAAAAGACTACTGCCTCAAATGTCTCCTTTCCCATTTGTACAGATAGGGTCATGCTCCTGCAGTGGAGACTAAAAAGAGCTGATGATGATGATGACTTTTGCTTTGTGCTGGGTGTCTACCCAACAAGTTAACTTATGAGGGCTTAAAGACCTGGGGTTTATCTAGGTCTTTAAAACCTCATAGGCAAGTTTACCGTGTTGGTGGGCACTAAGTGGAAAACTAAGTCAAAATAGTGAGGGGTCGCTAGCCGCATTGCGTACAAACATGATTGCTCACAAGCCCTTAGAAGGCTTTTACGATCTGTGCGGGGAAGAGATTTTATTTCCTTTCTCCCAGTACAGCATGCTCATGCAATAACTAAGAATTTGTAATTCTGGCTTTGGTATTTTTTGTTAGAATCGTCGGTTCACTTTAGAAATTGATAATATTTCATGTTACGCAGAGAAAATTGTTTTCACTGCGAACGTCTTTGAACATTTTTACACTGAATTAATGATGGCAGCTGGGATCAACCTTCCAAAGCACGGAATCATCTTTATTATTAGACAATCAGGTGATTCAAGCCTGCATTGTCCTAAACAAACTGGAAACAATTAAACAAAGTATGCTTCCTGGGGGAATCGAACCCACGATCTACAGGCAAACGCCTTAACCACAGGACCACCACCACGATAAAATAAATGTATCCAAGCTTAGTAACACCGTAACACGTCATGTCTTATCGAAGTATCTTTATAAACGTCATTACGATGCGCAAAGTGCGTGTGATGCAGTAATTTAAAGCCAGAAGAATAATTGATAGGTTTGTTTTCCTTAATGTTATTGCAGTTTGAAAATTCAAGCTTTATATTATCTAATATGTATTTGACATTTTTGAAATTCAAGCTTTATATTGTCTAATATGTTTTGACATTATTAAAGCTACAAACTACAAACCTGTAAGATACTGATCAAATTTCTTTTAAAACTGGCATCATAGGAAATATGAAATTGTCAAAAGTCTTTATGATATCTGGCGAGCTCCGTGGCGCAGTGGTTAACACGCCAACCTGCGACACGAGGGTGCCCGGGTTTGATCCCCGCTCAGGTCAAGATGGAAAATCGTCTTTTTCAGATTGGCCTGGGCTTAGGATGTTTAGCTACATGTGTATTTGTTATAAAATATAGTATCATTGAGTTAGTATCCCATAACACAAGTCTCGAACTTAGTTTGGGGCTAGCTCAATCTGTGTGATTTGTCCGTATATATTTATATTTATTTATTTATATCTTTGTGATGTTAAATTGTAAGTATTATGTGATGAACAACTTAGTACATTAAAATTACATACTAAGGTAAAACTTGTTCTTCTTCCTTTACTTTATCACTTTTTCACATCGGGTCGGCACAGAAGAATTTTTATTCTTCATTTTTTCTTTTTTTCTTGCAATTCATTAGCAAACGTTTATGGAATGACTAAGACTACGAATCTGAACAACTTTCAATATGGGACCAACTCCGAGATTGCAAAAAAGCCAGCTGTTCCATAGATTTTGGCCAAGTAAATATTCCACTTTTGTATATTTACATACAGTTAATTTTTACACGATGTCGAAGTTGGTCCCATAATGAAAGTTATTTAGACTCGTAGTCTGAGTCACTTCTTAAACATATGCTAATGAATTAAATTTTACCCTGTATAGCTTAAAGGTTCAAAATCACACTGTTTAATATGTATTATATAACATCACTTTGAATAACAACAAAGGCGATTTAAAAAAATATCGCCTTTTGCTCCAATAATAAATAAATTTCCTCATGTAATGGGATTTTCTATAGACGTAATTCACCCTCAAGATTAATCTGATAGCCATTCTAAGTATCGGCGACTCATGCTAAATTTCCTTATCATATTCCATCGAGGAAACCTGTTTACTCACATCTTCTACGAAAATGAAGGAAAACCACTAAAGCCTGCAACTATCAATTATTTAGTTTTAATTGTAATAAAGTACAATTAAATATGAATAATAACTAAGGAAATACCAGTAACTAACAATGATGCAATTAATGTTACACCAGTGATGTAAATAAAAAAAATTGATACCTATGCGACAATATCGAGAATAATATGTTCTATAGAATCCTTCGTCAGATGCCTTTAGGCAGCTTTAAAAGTCTGCTGCCAGCGTTGGCCACTTACACACACAAATACAGACAAAAAGAAACGTTATTTGTATTTATTATTATATTATACATACGTATACTTCACGTCTTTTTCCCTTGCGGGGTAGACAGAGCCTAGGTCTATAAGACCTTATAGCCATATTTAGCATGTTGGAGGGCGTGTAGATGGAAGACGGAATCAAAATAGTGATGGGTGCGACGCTAGCTAGATATAGGCGATGCGCTATTGACATCATTCCGCAGATTTTGGCCCCATTCCACGATCCGCTTTTACGATCTATTCGGAAAGAGAAGCAGATGGCACATTCTACGTTGTTTCTTTTTTTCCAGACCAGCAAGGAGGATGTTTATTATTGCCCTATTATAATTATTTCCGTGGACATATCCCATCGACGTTTTATATAAAAAAACTGCATCATTGTGAGACCTACAATAATATAAAATTGAAACGTAGCTTGCTAAATCCACGTGCTCAAAAAAAGAAGGCCGCGCGTCGTAAATTACAGCAACATAAACACCCAATATTACAGCGAGCCGCAAAAAAGGAACAGCTTAAAAACAACCAAGTGCACGTCGGACCACGCACGTTTAGGGTTCCGTACTACAATGTGTATGCGCTATATTAATATGTTAATAAATAAATAACGTGTGGTATCCGGCAGAGTAGAATAGGACCACTCCAAGTCTTCCCGTGGATGTCGTAGAAGGCGACTTAGGAAATACAAGCTAAACAAAGCTAAACATCTAAGAGACCTCTCCAACCCGTCTGGCCAGCGTGGAGAGTGTAGGCCATGTCCTCTGGCTGCTCTGGCCAAGTATGGCCCTAGTAGTACAGAGAGGGTCGTGCTCCTGTAGTGGAGACTAAAGGGGACCTGATGATGATGATTACAATGTGTATGCGTTAAATTAATATGTTAATAAATAAATAACGTGAATGTGTGTGAATTTAGCTTCAGTCAAGTAATCTTACTAATATTATAAACGCAAAAGTTTCTATGTTTAGATGTTTGTTACTTAACACGCTACACAGATTTTGACGAAATTTTGCACACAGATAGGTTGTAGTTGTGCAAAATTTAAATCCGTTATAATTGTATAATTTCTTGTAATATGAAATTATATGATGTGATCTGTTATATGTAATTGGGTATTATTATGATTGTTAATAATTTTATTAATATTTGCATTACTTTTATAAATTCCACCTTGTAATATTCTCATGCAAATAAAGATTGATTGATTGATTGATTGACGAAATGTTGCCCGCTAAATCCACGTGCTCAGAAAAATAAAGCCTATATTGCATGCATTATAATGCAAATTAAGTAAGATAAACACCCAATATACACCGGCCCGCAAAAAAGAAAGAGGTTAAAACTGCACAATGTGCGTCGAACCACGCACTTTTAGGGGTTCTATATCAATATCATTGGTCTTTGCGCAAATTATGTTGAACTGACGTGAGAAAAAAAAATATTTTCTGTATTTCGAAGTAATAACGAGTTGAAATAAAATATTGAGAAAAATTTACTTTGGTAGCTTTTTATAGAAATGACTTAAAATTGCTTTATCAATAACATGTACAGGATGTTAGAGTTAACACCATTGTCCCGTAAAACTATCAAATCATTCCATCAAAATGAATAACTTTTCCTGTAGGATCTATGCTGGGAACACAGTTTTTTTTTAACATTTTTGCATACAAATTATTATATTTGTATACCTGCCCGAAGGTTTGTATACGTCCTTATTCTATAACTAGCTTTCGCCCGCGGCTCCGCCCGCGTCAATGTCGATCCTTCGGGAATAGTACTTTTTCCCGGGATAAAAGGTAGCCTATGTCCTTCTCCGTACTCCAGAGAACTTGTATGCAAAATTTCATGATGAGCGCTTCAGTAGTTACGGCGTGAAAGCGTAACAAATAAACAAATTAACTTTCGAATCCTTACTAATATTATAAACTAGCTTTCGCCCGCGGCTCCGTCCGCGTCAATGTCGATCCCTCGGGAACTTTTTCTCGGGATAAAAAGTACCCTATGTCCTTCTCCGTACCTCAGATAACGTGTATGCAAAATTTCATGATGATCGGTTCAGTAGTTACAACGTGAAAGCGTAACAAACAAACAAACAAACAAACAAATAAACAAACAAACTAACTTTCGCATTTATAATATTAGTTAGGATTAGGATGCGAAAGTGAGTTTGTTTGTTTGTTTATTTGTTTGTTTGTTTGTTTGTTTGTTACGCTGTCACGCCGTAACTACTGAACCGATCATCATGAAATTTTGCGTACAAGTTCTCTGGAGTACGGAGAAGGACATAGGCTACCTTTTATCCCGGGAAAAAACACTATTCCCGAGGGATCGACATAGACGCGGGAGAAGCCGCGGGCGAAAGCTAGTTTATAATATTAGTAAAGATAAGACCTTGCAAATAAATTGCCTATGATTATAATTGCCTAGCCTTTGTTTTTTGTATTACACTTGTATTTTGTATGAAAATGACGATTTATTTTCAAATTCCCAGCATTGGTGGCATGGGATGGTTTGGGTCAACGGTGTTTACCCTAAAATGCTGTATATCGGAGAGGCTGAGAAAAGACAACAATTTTCACACTTCTTTTTAAAACTAAGAAAGTGGTTAAAAATATTCCAATATTTTTTTTATTACATAGAGACTATTAAGTACCTAATTTGTAATATTAATGAGTTACCTAGATATAATACAAATAAAAATCGATAGACAGAAAAGGCAGATGAATAAATAGCACTTCAGTCAACTGATGCCGCTCTAAACTTCCCGCGAGATGAGTTGACAAAATAATTAATTGTATTATTTTTTTCTTTGTCAACTGATTCCACTGGAAAAAAAGATAATCTAAATATATATAACTCTAACGTGACTGACTGACATAGTAATCTATCAACGCACAGCCCAAACTACTGTATGGATCGAGCTGAAATTTGGCATGCAGGTAATGTTATGACGTAGGCATACGCTAAGAAAGGATTTTTAGAAATTCAACCCCTAAGGGGGCGAAATAGGGGGTGAAGTTTATATGGAATTACAAGCGGACGAAGTCGCGTGCAAAAGCTAGTGTTATATATTATTTGAAATATATGTACAGTCGTAAAGAAAAATCTTATAAGCGAGAGCAATAAAGTTTTGGAAAGACTCATACGGAACCCTAATAAATAATGGCTCAGAAACCATGCCGTAAATTTAAACTTAAAGGAGGTGTTATAATTAATGTAGGACTTTAAAGGTAAGTTAATTTCTCCCTTTGTGCGGCCTATGTCATAATTTGTATGAAATAAAATTACAATTTGTTTGCGTTTGATTTGTAGGCATGTTTTGGTTACTGTTGTGAGAAAAAGGTTGTGGTTGGTTCCTTGGTACAAAATTTACGATGTATTGACATGTGTTTATGTTAATGTTTAAATTACAATAATGTTGTAAATGTGCAATATATATCTATTTAATTATCTATTTATTATCTGTTTTATTATCTTATTCGTCTGGGGATTAGGGATTCTGATGCCAGGATTTTAATATAGTTCATAGGTACAACACCACGCTATATATGGATGGATACTTCATGAATGAACATAAATATTCAATTTCTTACATCCGGTTAAAGATTCTATCTGAATAAGTTACATACATACATTGCAATTTAAATAAAAGCTTGTAAAATAGATGAAAGTTAATCTCATTGAACTTCACTGATACCACCCTGCCAAGCCTGTAGATCTTTCCTCAGACAGATCACGTTCAGCCCTATCCATTTTCCAAACATTAGTTAGTTAACCCTAACGTACGTCCACCGATGTCCACAAGTTGCCTCACAGAAATTGTATACAATCTAGGACCTTTAAAGAAGTAAGACGGAGCGACTTATAAGGCAGTCTTGTAATTGTATCCTTTGTTAATAAAAAAAGATTCTAACATGATGTCTAGACGTGAATTGGGGGAAATTCATATATCATGTAAGATAATTTAGGGGGGAGGGGAGGGAACAACTATATCTTATTTGTTCTTATTATTATTTAAGATCTTACGAATCACTGAAATGCGTAAATAAATAATAATAAATCATTTATTTCAGGCATCTAAATTTTCAAAAGTAAAGTTAAGGTTAAGACTGGCTAAACAATTTTAAATGAGAAAGTTGTATGTGTTTTTGTGATCCCAGCATTTGTACCATAGAAAGGATTCTTAATTTATGACCTGATCTCATACCTTTAAGTAGGAATTTTCCGGCAGACATTTACACCTTTCCAGCGTTAGTATAAAACACATCATTATTTAAGTCAATGTAATATATAAATAATATGTAAAATGGCTTACAATTAACATCTGCCTTACCATATCCCGTTATCTGGGGTCGGCACAATACGAGTATGTCTTATTCTTCAACATTTCTCTATTTTCCACCATTCTTACATCCGCTCCCATCTCTTTTATATCCCTTTTGACTCAATCTATCCACCTCTGTTTTGGCCTGCCTCTTTCTTTATACCCATTAACGAGGGTTGATGGGATGTGATGTGATGGAATATGAGGATATTTAAAGCTTTTTTGGTCAGCTGGTGTTCTTTGTCTCTCCTCATCACATGACCAAATCATGCCAGTCTATTGCTTCTCACAGACAGGCGCCACCTTAGTAATAAAATGGCATACAATGGTGTACTTAATAATGCTGGTAACTGGAGTGTTGGCGGGAATTTCGGCGGACTGCACGGCTTGTGTTTTGGATTGTTTTCTAAATTGTTTCTAGTGACTTTATAATTTGAAATCGGTGTAATTTGGTGTTATAAATGCCCATGTTTATTAACAATGTGTGGAATAACTGAAATAAACTGTCACAGTGCGGCTGTAGTAAGATTTACTTGGTGGTTGTCCGCCTCTAAGACTAAAAATTAAAACTTTTTAATAATTTGCTACACGTCTTCTCTTTTGCTTTAACTAAATTATGCGTCTTTACTTTTCCTGCGGTCAGAGTATACAATTGGCGAACTGAGATGTGGCGACATACGATTTTATGGTGAGCGCTGAGTTTATTTTGTCTTCAACGTCCGACCGTGCCCTTCGACGTCTGTTCATTGGGTTTTGTTGATAGCCCGATATTTCTCTATTTATTTATACGAATATGTATTATGGGTTATAGTATCTTCAGTTTATCTGTTTGATAAATACGACATATAAATACATATGTATTCGCGGCAGCGGTGATCACTCACCACCAGGTGACTCGCATAACCGTTTGCCGTCCTACATCGTAAAAAAAAGCAGGTCAAGTGCGAGTCGGACTCGCGCACGTAGGGTTCCGTACCATTATCTTTATAACTTTAAATTTTTTTTTTATTATATGATGTTACTTAAAAATTTATGCTTTTAGCAATTTTTCCTTTATTTGTGCTATAATACGTTGCTTCGTACCAAATTTAAAGATTTTGGGTTCATGGGAATTACCCTGTAGGTTTAGATTCCCTAGGGAATGTCGAAAAAACACGAAAATTTACGGCATAGCCAGCTGTATCTTTTGATTGCGTTGGTTAAGAAGTTCGATTTTTACACAACTCTAAGGGTTCGTAGATTTGAGTATTTGATATGAATTTCAGCTTGATACCTCCTCATATTCTTGAGAAAAAGGATCTTGACAGACAGACAGACGGACAACCGAGTGATCATATAAGGATTCCGTTTTTTTTTTAGAGGTAGGGAACCCTAAAAACGAATGAGTTGCTACCATAATTAAAAAATAATCCTAGTTCTTTGGATATTTTGAGTATCCCACATATTACAATATGGTACGTAACTTCACATCACTTACGTAACTTTGCTACAAATATTGAATAGATCATCAACATCATCTGGTCTTTTTAGTCTCCACTGCAGGAGCGTGAACCCTGTCTGTACTACCGGAGTCATACTTGGCCAGAGCAGACAGAGGATTTGGCCTACACTCTCCTCGCTGGCCAGACGGGTTAAAGACGTCTCTTTATGAGCTTTGTTTAGCTCGTATTTCCTAAGTTGCCTCTTACGACCTCCATGGGAAGTCCTAATTTCTTAATAGTAATTTTCAAATTCTTAATTTCTTAGTAGTCCTAATTTACTCAGCCTGAAACTACGCGGCTAATTGAATAGATAGTGTTTCAATTTCCAAATCAACAATTAAACCAAAGTCCAAATCCTTGCCTCTGTGATAATTAATCTAAACAGATAGCGAGATAACGAAGCCATTAATAATGACAATAAAGACACGCGCTAACTTCATTTACAGCGTTCCTTATTATGCCGTGTTATAATTGTAACTGCTTTAATGGTATAGTAAATAACTGCTCAGTGGTGTCAATTTGCGCACAGTTGCAGTCATACAAAATCTTGTAACAGTATGAATAGCTTTAACACAGCCGATATATCACAGTTCACAGTCATTACGCTATCTGAGCAAGGCATTGCACAGTTACATAAATATACTCTACACTACGTTGTTGACTAAACCAGACTTAAACTAATTCTTGGTTTGGCGCACACACACACACACACACACACACACACACCCACACACAGGTTTCACAGGTGAGACCTAACTCTTCTTTAGAAGCTCCAGAATCGAGATTACAATATGATTTTAAACCTCTGAGCTATATTGAATTCTCGGAATCAGTATACCGAATGGAATAAAAAGACGAGATATGTGGAGTCTCTAGTGATCATTATGCTAGGCTGTAACACCGGAGGTTCCAGGTTCAATCCCCGGTCAGGTTAAGATGGAAATTACATTTTTCAGATTGGCCCGATGTTAAATTTAGCCGTGTGGTTTCCGACTGAGTAGAATAGGACCACTCCAAGTCTTCCCATGGAGGTCTTAAGAGGCGACTTAGGAAATACAAGCTAAACAAAGCTCATAAACATCAATGAGACCTCTCCGACCCGTCTTGCCAGCGAGGAGAGTGTAGGAAAAATCCTCTGTCTGCTCTGGCCAAGTATGGCTCCGGTAGTAAAGAGGGGGTCGTGCTCCTGCAGTGGAGAGTAAAAAGACCTGATGATGATGATGACAGCGTGATTTTGAACCTCCTAGCTACCTAAAAAAAGGTAAAAAACGAAAAAAAATATTCGATCTTTTATAGAAATTCGTCCAGCTGATCGGCGACTTTGTATGGGAAGCCTAATTTTTGTTTTTTTCGTGTTCATTATCAAATTATAATATGGAATGTTAATCCATATATATTTATAATTATTACATAATCGTAGTTTATAATAATCATCTTGAAAATATTTACTTCTCTTCCCCTTACCAACCATCAGTAAATTTACTTCGTCTTTTTAATAGGTATCAATAAACAAACCAACAAGCTATTAGCCATTTAATGAACTATATCGGGTGTTACGAAATACGATCGGAATTATTTCACTAACTCAAGTCAGCTGAATATTAGTTTAGTTCAGAGAGCTATGACATATAAAGCTGGTTGTACACTTAGGAGTAAGATTACCATAAAGTCATTGGGCTTGTCATATTGCATACTAGTATTCCCCGCGGCTTTGCTTGCGTTAATGTACTGATATCCATCGGGAACTTGTTTTCTGAATGAAATGTCTCTTTTATCTTTCTAAGTTCCTTTTTTATGGCGACAACTTAACAGACAATTAAATTTCTATCCATATTAAACGTAGTTATTAAGGGATGAATTGCGTAAAAAAACATAATAAGAAAGCCAAAGCCAAAGCTCCTGTCACACTGTTGCAGTAGTCTATGGGCAGCGGTGATCGCTTCCCATCAGGTCATCGCTTGTTCGTTTGCCGCCCTATGTCATAAAAATAAAAAAATACAAAACATACTCTATCTTAAAAAGTCCCAATTTTCATACAAACTTGTTTGGCCTATTGATATTTTTCAAAAAGTCCCTTCTTAGTGCTCAATGAAAAATTTCAGGATCCCAGTCTTTCTAGTTTCATCTGTCCATTGATATGTCAATCAACACTCAATGTTTCATTTTATATATTAGAGACTAGGCTGTCCCGTCGTACTTTGGTGTACACGGCACTAACAGGTCATGTTGAAATAGCGCTGTGTGCACTGCTAATTCTGACCCCTGTCCCTATATATCACGGTAATTATTATATGTAAATACTTTTTACTAATATAAAGACGTATACAGGACAAAAGGATTATGAAGGTGGTGTGTTCTCAGCTCAACCCGTATCGAATTTAAGCATTCTTGACTTTAGTGCCATAACTGTTATCTAGCACCACAGGCGTACGCCGTAGTAAGAGGTCATGTCGATATATAGCACTGTGTGCACTGCAAATCTGACTCCTGTCCCCATATATCACGCTTATTATTTATAAATACTTTAAACAATTATGAAGACGTTTAAAGGACAAAAGGCTCATAAAAATGGTGTGTTTTATAAATACGTAAAATGGAATACAAAAGGTGGTGTATTCTCAGCTCAGCCCGTATCGAATCTAAGTATCGTTGACTTAAGTGCCATAACTGTTATTTAGCCTACGATATTTAGCACCACGGGCGTACACCGCACTAACAGGTCATGTCGAAATGGCGCTGTGTACTCTGCCAATTTCGCCGCTGTACCCATATGTCACGCTTATTATTTGTATATAATTTTTATCACGTTTATAAATACGTAAAATGGAATAAAAAAGTGGTGTGTTCTCAGCTCAGCCCGTATCGAATCTAAGTATCGTTGACTTAAGTGCCATAACTGTTATTTATCATCATGGGCGTACGCCGCACTAACAGGTCATGCTTATGTCGAAATAGCGCTGTGTGCACTGCTGGTTCTTACCCTCTCTCCGTCCCTATATCTCTCGGGAATCACTAGCTGTTTCCAAAACATTTTCCCCTAAATAGAGGCGAGCTCCGTGGCGCAGTGGTTAACACGCCAGCTTGCGTCACGAGGGTGCCCGGGTTCGATCCCCGGTCAGGTCAAGATGGAAAATTATCTTTTTCAGATTGTCCTGGGTCTTGGATGTCTGTTCTGAATCTGAATCTGTTTGAATTGTCTGTATATATTATTTATTTAATTAAAACTTACTAGCTATCTTCCCGCGACTACGTTCGCGTAAATTATGACTTATGTTACCTGCTGATAATTTTCTTTGGGGGAAAGAATTATCAAAGTCGGTTCAGTAATTTTTGAGTTTATCGATTACAATGTGTATGACCATACAATCAAATCTTTCTTTTTTATTATTTAGTATTGATATAGTAGTATACTGGGTTTAAATTTACCTTCGACAAGGGAAGGGACGACTCAGTCCATGAACAACCATTCTTTGTGACTATGACGGCAATATACATGGTGAATTTTTTATCGTTATGGACCCTTTAAAGGGTGACGCAGACCGTCAATATGAACAACCTTTTATATGGGACCAATGCTGGGAACTCAAAAAAAAATTGACATTCCCATACAAACTGGCCGGGCGACCGAACTTTTGTATAGAAATGACGAAATTTTTTTGTGTCCCCAGCATTGGTCCCATAGAAAAAGTTGTTCATATTGATGGTCTGAGTTACCCCTTTAAGGGTCCAAAACGATAAAAAATTCACAATGTATATAAGTATTGTTGTTCAGCCAGTTAGCAGCGATTTATCTACAACAAATACTAACGGGGATTAACAAGCTGTTTAACAATGCTATAAGACAATTAAACAAAGCCGTACCAACCTTTAATTTGTTTACAAAAGTAGTTTATAATCGGGCTATAAATTGTGTAAGTGCTTTTATGGTTGACTAATTAGTGGTTTCGACAGTGTTAGGGCACGATTGGTTGAATATCTCATTCGATACTTACGACGTTACCAAAAGGAAATATAGAATGTTTAGGAGAGGAGCCCGTTGGTTTCTGAGCATTATTAGCGCTTACGGATGTTAAGCAACCCCGGGCGCGGTCCATACTGGGATGGGTGACCGCATAAAAATATTTCGAGCTACCCCGTACTTTAGACGGGACATTAAGCCGTTGGTCCCGGCTGTTGTCATTGATAGCAGTCGTAAAGCTATGTCAGATTCCTTTAGGCAGCTTGAAACATCTGACACCAGTGTTAGCCACTTACACACACGAAAAACAAATAATATTTAGTAATACAGGCTATCCCGACTTTCTGGACATGCTAAATTAAATTTTTTTCAATAAGAGTATATGACAAATAGCATTGTGAATTCAAAATAAAACACAAAAAATATTACAGAAATCGCGGTTGTTTTTCAAAACCGCTAAATGACATTCAGATGGTTTACAAACCCTTGCTGTTTAGCAAACCACCTAACTATTTTGTGTGACGATTAATTTTGCAATTTATCTGCGACAGATGTCACAAAGCGCCTTTCCTCGTCGTTCATCTTGCGCAGCTTAGGAATGGAATCTTTTGCCACCGGAGGTTTTCCCTGACAATATCATTTGGGTCTCTTTAACAGCGAGCTCCACCATAGACCACATCTTCACTTAACATCAGGTGAAATCATGGTCAATCGCTGGATCATCTAGATTTAAAAAACCAGCCAAGTGCGAGTCGGACTCGCGCACGAAGGGTTCCGTACCATAATCTTTAATAAGTTAAATATTATTAAAAATATTTTTAATGTAAGATATAGCTAAAAATTTATGCTTTTCGCAATTTTTTCCTTTATCTGTGCTCTAAGACGTTACTTCATACCAAATTTCAAGATTTTGAGTTCACGAGTACCCAGTACGTTTTGATTGCCTTGCGAATGTCGACAATTTGAGGTATAAACGGCTGTATCTTTTAATTGCGTTGCCTTAGAAGTTTGATTTTTTCACAGTTCTGAAGGACAGTAGACTTGAGTATTTGATATGAATTTCGGCTTGATACCTTCACGCGTTCCTAAGAAAAAGAGTGTTTGTCTTGTCTTGCGAGACAGACAGACAACAAAGTGTACTATACGGGTTCTGTTTTTTCCTTTTGCGGTACGAAGCCCTAAAAAAAGACAGTTTTGCAGCAGTATTTAACGAAACATCCGTAGATCTTTTACTACCTTTACAATATAATTTTGTCATCGTTGATAAGCACATGTAACACAGACTGCATAAACGGCTATCGTTCTCTGATAACACGATTTTCCGCTTATAACGCAATTCGCACTACCATTAAAGTAAATTATTACGTGACAAGCGCTTTTATTATCTACCTAATTGCTTTCTGAACATTATATATTAATCACAAAACGAAAACAGTTGACTTTAGTCTCTTCGTTGATATAGTTTCAACCACATTGCTACACTTCCAGCAGGATAATTTTAATGATCTTTGATCTTTCATGATTTATCTATCTCCACCAGAAAAAGTAGACACCACATCTTGTATTTAAAAAAAAATACTCTAAAAACCTATTTAAATACGCATTCACAACGTCAATATTTTAAGCCCGGCTGGAGTCAATGGCGGCGGTATAGAGTTGCATACACGGCCGATACGATCGTCAAGTGACATAAAATTGTATTGGCGCTGCGACAACCTCACTGAACTATTATAACTATTCAAAATGGACTTGGAATGGACTTTAAATATCCAGTGGAATAGTAATACTGGATGCATTACTGAGCTAGTTTAGTCTGCACTCGGATTTCATTAGCCATTATTTAACTTTTAAGCGTTTTTGCTTTGTGTGATGCAACTTGCAAAAACCTAATAAAGGTTTTGCCAGGTCTTCAAGTGTAAAAGTAAAAAAACATATAATTTCACGAAATAAAAAAATAAACATAATAAAAAAATCAGTAGTAAAACCTACTAATACTTAAAGTAAAATTTTGTAAGCAGGCATGAATGTTTGTTACTCTTTCACGTGAAAACGACTGAACCGATGTTGACGAAATTTTGCACACAGATAGGTTTTTATCTAAAGTAACATATAGGCTACCTTTAATCCCGAAAAAGAGTATTATTTCTGCGGGATCGATATTAACGAGTGAGGAATCGCGGGCGATTGCTAGTTTTTTTATGATAAATGGACAATACGATATATTTCATTCATTCCCGTTTCCCCCCGCAAACTGCACCTCCAACAACATCTATTTTTTGCGCTTCTACACAGAGTTTAGTTCGATGCCGATTACTGTAGGCACTCACTGAGAAATTAAACTAGATTAATCAATTTATATCCCGTCTCTTCCAGTACAGCGAACCCTGGTCTTGTTAACCGCACGGTAGCCCTAGTTATAAGCTTCGCTGGGTCACGTTTCGGAGACAAAGCTTATGTTTATGTCTTAATTTAGAGACCACACTAGCGGCCACCACCACCTATTATTATATATCGAGACGGGTTGGAATTCCGAGCATTTAGTTGGTAGCTAAAATACGTCAGTTACATTGTCTTTGGCTCGAGTTAGTCATAGTATGAAATGTGATTTTAACACCTGGGTATTCGATCTGCTTATGTTTTTGACAATTTGGGTCTTAACTCTAAGTTCCCCAACTCGGATTACGATAGGATATTTTCAGTATAAGGTTTAATAAATAATTAATCAGGATCTGTCTAAACAGGAATAGTTGGTGTACTGTAAAAAATCTTCCTCTTCTCCCTCTGATTCTCCACTTACCAAAGAGGAGTTATTTATTGTCATATTATTTAAAACTTTTACATGTAAACTTTGAATGCCAAATGACGCAGCATAGAACACTGTATTTATACTAATACCAACACCATATAATACCTATGTCCGACGGAATAAAATCATTGTACAATAAAACTGAAGTATTTCAAGTAATTCACATAGGGTTCCTGTGCCATCAAAAGAATCAGAATCACTGGGTTCATTCTCGGCGCGAAAAAAATACTCGTACTTTATGGCTCTGGTGTTAGTCAGCCGGCGTTAAAACTTACATAATAGATTCAGGTGTAACTTTGCGAAAGTCAAAGCTACATTTACTTTATAACAATTTCACTAAAGAAAATTGTCTTAAAGTAAATGTAAAAACTTACGCCAATTCAGGTTACAGCTGAATTGGCGTAAGTTTGATGTGTGGAACAGAGATAGATACGTCACAAGCCGAACGTTTAGGCCGTTCGTACCTCTATATCGCTTGTTCCGCGCTCTCAATTGCGCATGGAACGTGACACCTTTTCATCCGTGCAGCCGGTGTTTATAGTAAATCGATGAGTGCCGGCTGCACGTAAGAAAAAGTGTCACAAATAAGACGTTATCACGTCAATAAAGATCATTCGTAAATCAACTATTACTTCAAGGTACGTTGATACAAAGCAGTGAATAAAAGCAATGAAACATTATAATAAAGAAATAGGACTTTACAAATCGAGACTTAAAGCAATTTTACTACTGTTGGCTTTACCCGATCGTTATAACTTTTTTGGTTTCTTTTTTAGCTGCATCGTCATCATCAGGTCTTTTTAGTCTCCACTACAGGAGCATGACCCTCTCTGTACTATCGGAGCCATACTTGGCCAGAGCAGACAGAGGATTTGGCCTACACTCTCCTCGCTGGCCAGACGGGTTAGAGAGGTCTCATTGATGTTTATAAGCTTTGTTTAGCTTGTATTTCCTAAGTCGCCTCTTACAACATCCATGGGAAGACTTGGAGTGGTCCTATTTTACTCTGCCGGAAACCACACGGCAACAGCTGCATTTAAGCAGCCTTAAAAATTAATAAAAAAAACTAGACCTAAAAGTCGAACAAAAAAGACCACATAACTTATACAGAAATTAGAGCAACTCTCTGTTGCCACCCACTTACTTTTAGAAAGTATACTAAGTAACAATACTAGATAGTCCTTTAAATTCAGACTATTCAGCGGAACCAGAAAACCATCTTACCAGGGAACACTAAATTCAGTTATAACAATCGTATTGATAGTAAAATTTTATCGAACGACTCACTTAGTGACGTGGTCCAGGTAACAGGAGCACTTAGGCGTAATAGGCTACTCGTTATAGTAAATAGTGAATTCATTTTGTGCGTAGGGATACTACGAGACTGTGATTCAAAGTCGATGTGTTTTCATCCTCACTACTAAGTCGATCATATAACAAGTATCAGAATGAATTGCTTAATGTTGCGGTCCAGGTAACAGGAGAACTTCGTAGTCCACTCGTGAAAGTGAATTGATTTTGTGCGTAAGGTTAGCTGCTTGAAATGACAGTGGGCAGGGCACATAGCGCGCAGAGTCGATTGCCGATGGGACAGAAAAATGCTAGATGGCGACCACGTACCGGCAAGCGCAGCGTTGGACAACCACCGACCAGGTGGTCGGACGACCTAACAAAGGACGTAATGAAAAGCTGGATGCAGGCCGCCTCCAATAAATCATTTTATTTTGGAAATTTTCTCTCTCCACCTAATTTAGAAAAAAGACTTTTGAATTCAACCTTATTAAAGTCTTATTTTTTTATTGAACTCAATGTTATTTCGTTTTTTACAACACTAAATTCGTTTCAAAATGGTTAGACTTAAGAAACATATAGTAGGGGATACGGTGACAATGAATTTTATTTTAGTGATTACTTTTTAAAACTTTAAAAACATAATTTTGTTAATTTTGTTTTCAAGTCAAATTACCCTCAGTTTATCCCTTTATTTTGCTTTCGTATCATTATGTCTTAGGCCGTGAATAACGTTATAGTGATTTGGCGAATTAGGGTAACAACAATTGTATATATTTTCGGTTATATAAAGATTCAAATATTTATTCACTTTTTCATCTCAATTCATATTTTGTATTATATTAATTCAAATTATTAATTATTGTTCAAAAGCTACAAATTAGAAGCGTTTCGGAAGAGAGTGATTTATTTACATTTTTTCGCTTCTTCTTCGTCCTGAGTCAAATTGGCTATTCTTTAAACTTGTCTCGACTATTATTTCGCTAAGTACCTTATATTAAAATTACTTGATTTTTTAAATTTTGATTTGATTAATTGAAATTCATTTTTGTTTTGTTCAATTTTGACGAAACTTAACGTATCGATATCAAATCCCTTTAACAGTGCTATACATCTAGATACTAACAGTATTTTGACGTGAAAAGTGTCATGTTCCGTATGCAACCGAGAGCGTGGAACAAGCTATAGATCTATAGAACAAGCCGAACTCTTAGGCCGATCGTGCCTCTAATCGGCCTAAGCGTTCGGCTTGTGATGCATCTATATTTCTCTTCCACCTTTATCATGTAAAATTATCGTCCGAAATACAGACCTTTTTTTTTTTTCAAATTATTCTACAACGTGAATTTGAACCTCCTAGCTTTATCGAAAACAAAATTTGGGTTTTCCATACAAAGTCGCCGATCAGCTGGACGAATTTCTATGGAAAGTCAATTTTTTTTTCTTTGGTTTTTACCTTTTTTTCTTGCAATTCTGTATTCCATTAGGGATTCTGATTCCCAGATTTCAATATAGCTAGGGGGTTCAAAATCACGCTGTATAAACAACTTCCCGATGGTATATCTAATTAAAAATCATACTAAACCTGGACTACAAGAACGTACATAACACGTCTATGAAATACCAAAATAACTCTCAACTTACGAACCCATATCTCACAAGAGCAATTTGAATTTGAATGGCCTGATAATTAAAACGATCTTAATCGCATAATTGAGAATCACAGCTCTGGATAAGGCAGGCTGATAGTAGCGGGTCGTATGTAGCAATTAACTGTACACGCAGGAGGTGTGAACTGACCCTTTTATAAGGTAAAGTCGATTTATGCTTAAGACTGGTGACCTCGTAAGACCCGCGCGTATTACAACGCTGGTGGGAACATCGCTTTTTTCTTTTTTTTTTTCTTTTTTTATATTCTAAGTTATTCAAAAAAAATATACAGTACGTCTTTCTTTCTATGCTCGTTTGGCAGAAAAAAAAAGGTTAAAATGTACCAGCTATTTCTCTTCCCTCGCAGATCGAGAGAATGCGTGAAAGTATTTTTTGTCAATTATAAGCTTTTGTATAAATTCAGTATATTATTCTCTCAATATAATCAATGTCTAGATATCGCCAACTTCTAATCCCCACCGTCTAATATTTTTACAACAATAGGCTCTAGACCAAAATTAAAGACTTAACTAATATGAAGCCGAGCCTATTCTTATACAAATATAGCCGATTATCTCGACGGCACTCATCCAATGCCTGTCAGCTATTGGATGCTGGCCCAGTGTTAGCGAATAGCGAGAGGAATGGTAGAAAACATTACCGCCTTATCACAAAAAGATGGTTAATGTTTACTAATTCACACTCGGCTAATTATTTTTCCTTAAATATTTTCAAGAGAAACTTATTTTTGATTTGCTCGAAAAATAAAAAATGGAAAATTGGAAATCGTTCCACCCACAAGAGTCAGACTCTAATATAGGAAGAAGAAGTTAAGCACTCAATATTAATTAACATTTGCATCATTACGAGTCCAAGCATTTTGGTGGATTTAAAAAAAACTAAATAGTACAGACACAAATCTTACATTTTAATAAAAATAAATATCTGGCAGAGGATTATGTCAATGCTTGATTACCAATATGGTCATAAGTAAATTAGTGATATCTACTTCAAGTTTCTTTTTGACATTTAAATCTGTAACATGATTATAAGAAAATTACCTTGAACGACATAAACAAATTGCGTCGATTAACAACTATAAAATCCTGTCTATCCCACTAGTCCAATTAAGTTGTCCCACTATCGTACAACTGAGATGATTTCGTCCCAGTAGTCCCATGGGACAAGTGGCACCGCACATGAAATTATCTAAATGAAAACTAGATCTAGATCCATACTGTTTCGATATTATAAGACTACTTATCGCCCGTGACTCCGCTCACGTTAATGTCGATCCTGCTGGAACAGTTCTGTTTCCGGGATGATAGGTAGCCTATGTGTTAATCCAGGTACTATCTGTGCACCTATGTGCGAAAAAAATCGTCATATATCCCTTCAGCCGTTTCGGCGTGATTGACTAACAATCATTATGGATCTTTGAGTATGGACATATTCACAAACTTTCGCGTTTATAATATAAGTAAGGATACAAGTACACAAGACTCTCGCCCATATTGGGACCGGTCCCGCAAAATGGTGAGATTACGTGTGGCCGTAGGTTCAGCAAATTGCGATTATTACGTTACGGCTAACGAGGTGTTCGGCCTTTCCCTGTAATCGCCGCCGCTTCATATCAACCTCATAGCACAATGTTAGGAGCATTATGGACCTTTAGAAATATTGTCTAGTTTAATCTTTTATATAAATTTAAAAAGGTTTTTTCTGGTTTCATCGTTATAAGATAATGATTAAAGCACAAACTTTTGTTGACTTTCATGAGATACTAAATGAATATCGGCAAATCATGTAAGTGTTCGTATCAAATAAAGAAATAGATTTTTTATAACCTTATACAGTCCCATTGCTGGGCAAAGATCTCCCTCATAAGTTTCCATACCTTCCTATTCTGTGCCACCTTCTGAATATTTTATTTCGAAATATTTGATGTCATCACACCAATGCTTCCGACGTCTGGCGGGTTTCCTACATTCCATCCTCAGAAGTCCGTTTCCGACGGGAAAACTGGCTACCACCTACATTCTAAACGTGGCTTATATGTCTTGAAGACCGCCCAGATCTTCCATGCTAGGGAAAAGTAATAGTATATGTGTGTATGTATGTTAATAAATATGACTACCCACCCAGATTCTAACGGTACCTGATGCACCCAAATCTGCCCAGACATTTAGAAATTTATCGTGGATTAAAGAAACTCACATCTGGGGGCACGGCAGTACCCTCACCAAGTCGAGCATAAAAAGCGGCACGCACGGCCGTACCATACTTTTCTCGAAGCAGTTTAATTAGGCGCGTAGCGGGAACCCCTTAGAAAACAATGCATATATAACAAAATTGCGATATTTGTTTCGGTCTGCCCCTAAGGGATACGATAGTTTTGCTTAATTCGTATAAAATACTACAAAAATATTTGTTGTATACGACATTTCGCAGTGACAGTTAATCAGGTGCGGTGTGGAAACCTCTTAGGCAACAATGCATATGTGCATATAACAATATTGCGATATTTAGCTCAGTCTGTCCCAAAGAGATACGATAGTTTTGCTTTATTCGTATAAAATACTACAAAAATGTTTGGCGAATACGAAATTTCGCTATACGGACAGTCAATTAGGTGCGCTGTGGGAACTTCAGAACATATTTTTTATTTTATAACAAATTTAGAAAACAATGCATTATAGTGTATACGGTGAAATTTTGATCGTTCTGGACCCTTAAAGGGGTGATTCAGCCCGTCGATATAAACAACTTTTCCTGTGTGACCAATGCTGGGATCTCAAAAAAAATGGGCAGATGCATACAAAAAGAATTTCGGCCGCCCGGTCAATTTGTATGGGAATGTAAAAAAATTTTTGAGTTTCCAGCATTGGTCCCATAGGAAAAGTTGTGTATATCGACGGGCTGAATCATCCCTTTAAGGGTCCAGAACGATCAAGATTTCACCATGTATAACAAAATTGCGATATTTGTTTCAGTCTGCCCCAAACAGATACGATAATTTTGCTTTATTCATATAAAATACTACACAAATGTTTGAATACGATATTTCACTGTATGGACAGTTAATCAGGTGCGAACCTTTTAGACAAAAATGCATATATGCATATAACAAAATTGTGATATTTGGCTTAGTCTGCCCCAAAGGGTTTTGCTATAATCGCATAAAATACTACAAAAATGTTTGGCGAATACGATATTTCGCTATACGGACAGTCAATTAGGTGCGCTGTGGGAACCGTCCAGAACAAAGCGTGTTCAGTTACAACTGTTCCGCTGGTCATTACCATCAATTCTCATTACAATGGCGCATTATCGTTATTTGCCGATATGCTTTATGGTAGTGACGTTTGTCTTGTTGGGATTTTCGTTTTGTTGTGTATGTGTTAGCTATACTGGTGTCAGATTTTTTTCTGCTCGTTAGTTAAGTGTATCATTAAAGCTGCGATTACACTTCACGATCCACCGAGGACGATTTTAAATAGTCCCTGCTTGAAATCGGGAAGTCTAATCGCTAATAGGCAGTTAATGTCCCGATATCGGGCGATCGTGGCTTCCCGATCGCCCGATCTTGTATAATGTCTTTTATATTCTTAAAAACTATTTTGATGTTTTTGAGACAGCCAATTCATGCGTAAAGAATACATTAAACAAATAAAATGCTGCATCAAAAAAATCTTCAGCTGAGACAATGTTTAATGACTAGTGCCTCGTTGCCTAGTCTCGGGAAGTTCGTTCCAAAGACGTGCGGCGGTGACCTAAAACGAATTCGAAAAGTGCGGTGCAGTGTGGTTCTTAGTAAGCAAGTTTTCACACTGGAAGTTGTTCGTGTTCATGTATTGAACTTACCCTTATAGTATTTTATTTGCTCGACCAGTCACCCTCCATACTAACTAGCTTTGGCCTTATTTGCGTTAATGTAGATCTCTGTTGATCAGGACTTTTCTCGGGATATAAAATATAACGTATTTTTTTTCTTGAACATTTTATGATGATCTGTTGAAACAGGTAATTATGGCTAAAATGCGTCACGAACACGGAGGTCACGAACAAAATCAAATACATGTTAGAGAAGAATAACCGGATTTTTTTTTTATATTCAATTTTACTTAACTCGTCGACTATTCGAAGGCTCGAACAACAAATAGTAGGGCCTCGAGATCATAAGGCTCGTAGATCCGAAAGTCAGGATATTGAATTTAGTGTGAACACTTGCAGCATTATTTAATTGCTTGTCAGGCGGTGAGCTGTGATACCGGCATAGTGGTTTCAATGATACTTAAGTGCAGACAAAATAAAACATTACATTTATCATTTAGGCACAGTGGTAACTTTGTACACTTGTACAGTGTAGACTTGTGTTACTTTTGTCAGTTATAATTAATACATTTATAAGGACCAATTACACAGAGTAAGCCAGCCCCATAGTAAGTTCAAGACTTGTTAGGGATTCTAATCAACGATAGTACTATATTTTATAAAAAAAACTTGTATAGATAAACATCCAAGACCCAAATAAATCTATTCCATTTTGACATAATCGGGGTTCAAACCCGGAATTTTCGTTGTAACAGCCTGGCATGATGACCAATAGGTCACAGAGGTCATCAATTAGTTATTCAACAAAAGTATTGACTAATATGACAGCGACACACAGTCAAAGCTCGTAAGAGTATAAATAAGATCGCTGTTATTAATTATGCAGACCAAACATGAGCACCCTACATGAAATTGCCGATGTCCTGGAGTATCGTTGGAAAAATAAGTAAATGTTTGATTTTTAGCGGTAAAATTAGATATTCTGCAGTTCAAAATAAATAGAATAGGCTAGTTTAGGAATCTTAAGAGTCGGCAATGGATCAGCATCTCCTGTGGTGTCGCTGTCCATGGGCGATAATGACCACTTTCCATCAGGTGGCTTGTCATTTACCGTCAAACACAGATAAAAAAAAAACAACGGGTTGCACTGCGGGAGTGCCGGTAGAAGTGAAAACTCGCCTTTGTAGCGGTCTCAGGTCACGTATCCGTCGTACGAATTTTCGATTAGGTCACGTGTCCTGACGCGAGTCTAAATTTTTTTCAAATCCCATAAAGTTTTTAACGCCTTTAAAAAAGTTTTCACTTCAAAAAACGTAAATGATAAAATACAAAACAAAATGTAAAATTTTCTTACTCTATTTATCCAGAACAAACTGGCACGCAAACCACTGTGCGCTGATAGTTCGCGGTAATGGTCCTGTCAGGTGTTTGAAGAGCACATATCGTTGTTTATTTTCACCTTCCTCGAACTAGGCAGTATTTATTTTTGGCCTAACGACCTCCCGACCCCGCACTCTGTGCGCGTAAAAGGTTCTACTTTTTATTGTTGTTTTTGTGTCCATTTAGTATCAAATAGATTACTGAATGGTGCAGTAAGTTTAAATGCTTTATTTTTTTACTAATTATTGAAGCAGGCATTTGTCTCCCATCTCACCTGATGGTAAGTGACGACGACGATGCTTGACTTGCAGACTAAATAGTTCTCTTCCATGCTGGTCTGGCACAATAAAAAAAACGTAAATGTACTGCTGCGCTTCCCATGCAGATTGTTAAAACCTATCGAGGGAATAGAAGAAAATCTGAGGAATTATGTTAGTAAGCGTTGCGGCAAGCAACTCATCACTATTTTGATTCCGTTTTTCACCTATATCAAACATCTACATGCTAAACGAGGGTTTCAGGTCTAATATACCTAGGCTCTGTCTACTCCGCAAGGGAAAAAGACGTGATAGCATGTATGTTAACTGCAGTTTTAACCAAAATAACAAATACTTAGAATGACCGACATTAGTATGCTTAAATGTTGTTTTTAAGTAACTCCACCGACTCTTCCACCAGACTTGAAGGTTTATATGGACATTATCATATTTTTCACAACATATGAGAACCTTTGTAGTCCTAAAATTTTGCTTGATTATGCTTCGTGAGCAGAAGCAGAAAAAAATTAAATAAAAATACTTACAAATATGCAAATTAATCGATTAGGCACATAATACCTACTTTACAAAAATTACTACTTTCCCATAATGACCACTTTCCCAAAATGACCAACTTATTTTTTGTATAATTTACCTTGTACAAGCTAATGATATGTATAAGCCTATTGTACCTACTATAGATACCAGAGTACAGTGGTACCTACCTAGCCTACTAAAGTAATGGATCAATCATCGCGGATCAAATGCCGACAAGGGTAGCAAGCGATTGCAGAATTATTGTTATATTATTGTAATAATGCTGAGCTGAAACATAATTCATTCTGTATTGTTTAACATGGAAGTATAATATGTTGGACACGGAAAATAACTTTAAAACCGCATGTAGAGAATAATAAATATAGGGCACAAATTGAGCTAGCCCCACAGTAAGTAGTGAACTTGTGTCGTAGGATACTAACTCAACGTTACTATATCTTAATATATTTTTAGCAATTCGAAGAGGAATTTATTAAAAAAAAACAACGTCACAACAACTAAATTCCGTTATAATTCAAAATTACAAAAATATGAACAAAATTAACCACTTCTTAAGAAAACAAAGATTTACTAATGACTTGCTAGCAATAAAAATAAACGATATCACCAAAGACCGGAGATGTTATCCGTAGCACCGTCGAGCAGCAAATGGGCCGTTGACGGTTCTGACAGGATATTTATGGACACCGCGTCTGGTGGGGCGGGCAAAACTCGAGCGCAGCTTATACGGCCTCTACTGACCGCATGTCGTCCTCGACATCCAAGTTTTGGTTGCTTCCGCCAAGATGATCCTCGTTAGAAGCAGCCGTGAAACCCTCCAGATTTTCATCCAGTGAAGGCGCCGAAGGTCCAGCATCAGTGGCTGAAGTGGCAGAAGTAGTCTCGTTTATGTCTCCTTCATCTGAAAACACACATTGTATTACAGACTGTTGAAGCTAGTAGAATGAATCCACTCCTAACACGACTGTTCATCATTCATCTGCCAAATACTTTCAGTCAATTTATACATCTCCTTACAAGTCCACATCACACAAAGTACACTCGTTACTTTGTAACTTAAACTTAACCTCACATACATCATTTTAGAATAAAACATGAGACGTCTCTCGTGAATACAAACCAATCTTGGCCATTTAAATAATTCCGCCGTACTGTACAGCGCTGTATCCTTAACCTCAGAATGAACACGACATACGCGTTCCGCCTGACGACACACGTTACAGGCCATAGGTGATTCTTTCCGATCCACCTATGCGGCGACATACGCCAGGGTGCAGCGACAAACGCCAAGGGCGACAAACGCCAGGGTGCAGCGACAAACGCCAAGGGCGACAAACGCCAGGGTGCAGCGACGAACGCCAAGGGCGACAAACGCCAGAGTGACTAGGGGTACTAGCACCCGCACCCGCACCCACACCCGAGAGACGACGAACGTCAATAGGTACCACTTACTGTCGAAGAACGCAGCGCATGTCTCAGGACACCACTCGCCTCGCCACGGCACCATATACTGTGCCGCAGCCTGCGTCGTCTTGCCATAGCTACCGCTTAGCAAACGAAACTCATAGCGTCCACTCTGCAGCGTCTTGACCACCTTGTATGGCCCACGCATGCCGGAGTCCAATTTGCCTGCAGACTGAGAATATTTAATTACGAACACAAGATCACCAATATTGAATGATCTAGGCAGACGGCGCTGTTTATTGACATAATCGTCCTGTTTGGCCTGGTTGTTTTTCAACAACTGGCGGGTTCGGCTTCTAGTTATTTCACGTAGCGCCTCTCGATTAGGCGATGAGCCTTCAACAGCAATGTCACGTACTAAAGCACGAATGATTGGAGTGGTAGCCTCTGCTCCCACAAGTAGAGACAATGGAGAAGCTTGCGTTGTCTTCTGTTTAGTGACGTTTAAAACTAGCTGTAGCTTCCACAAAGTACTCGGCCAAGACGTACCTTTGTGATTTGCCTGTATGCGCAGCATGTTGAGGACCGTTCTCACATAACGCTCGACTTGCCCGTTCGCGTGGTGCATCTCGGGAGTTATGTAATGAAGTTCGCAACCCAAATCGTTGATCCATTTAACGAACTCACTGGACTCGAACATACGACCCTTGTCAGTTACCATCAGCTTTGGTACCCCGAATAACGAAACTGCATTCATTATTACGCGTTTTAGTTCTGCAGCATCTTGTCTTGCCATTGGATATAAGAGGCAAAATTTAGAAAACGCATCTACTATCAAAAGTACAAACTTGTACCCTTCTGATGCTGGGAGAGGACCTAGAGCATCCACATGTATTGTGTTAAATGGGACGTCTGGTTTTTCCCAAGAAGTTATATTTTGAAGCGGAGCTCGTGGGACTCGCTTGTGAGAGATGCAAACTAGACAATGAGCTACGTATTTGCTAACAAATTGTTTGAGCCCAGGAAACCAAAAGTGCTTCAATATCAGATCCAGGGTCTTTTCGGAGCCGATATGCTCGTGCTCATCGTGAAACACTCTCAAAAGGCTAAGGCGATGGCCTTTCGGAATGTAGCACAATAGCCGTGATTGTTCGCCTACCGGTGAGTACTTGTAGTACAAAACATCACCTTGAACTACATACTGAGTTGAGTCGAGCATACCATCTTGGAGCTTTTGGACAAGATCTTGGGTTTCATTGTCTGCCGCTTGAGCAATTTGAGCCCAATTACGCGGTTTACTTATTTGATTGACATTAGGGACCGGGTTCCGACTTAAGTAGTCAGCGTGTGGCATCAAAACTCCTTTTCGGTACTCGATGGTGAACTCAAAGTCTTGGAGATAGATCCACCAACGAGCCACTCGAGGCAGCAAGTCCTTTTTGCGTTCCGTCGATTTAAGGGCATTACAGTCAGTAACTACAAAGAAATTTAAGACCTACCAAATAGTGGCGGAAGTTCTGAAGTGCCTTTACTACTGCGAGAGTCTCGAGCTCATAGGAATGATATTTGCTCTCGGCTCCTTGAGTTACTCGACTAAAATACGCCACGACATGTCTCTTCCCATCGGGATGTACTTGTAAAAGGATAGCACCGTAGCCTGCGCTACTTGCATCTGTATGGACTTCAGTTGCGAGGCTGGGATTGAATATAGCGAGGACTGGCTCGTTTGTCAATTGTTTAATGAGATCTTGGCGTATGGCTTCGCATTCTTCAGACCAATTGAAGCTGACATTTTTGCGTGTTAGATGAGCTATAGGGGCTGTCTTTGTAGCGTAGTCCTTAATGTACCGTCTGAAGTATCCTGACAAGCCAAGTAATTGACGGACTTGCTTTACGTTTTCTGGGGGTAACGTAAGGGACAAGGCTTCAACCTTTCTAGGACTCGGTCTAACCTGACCTTTGCTCACGACTCTACCTAGATACTCAACTTCGGTAACTAAGAAAGAACACTTACGGAGGTTAATTGAGAAACCAGCGTCAGTCAAAGTAGCTAACACTTTACGTAATAACACAATTCCGTCATTTACAGAATTACTAAGAAGAAGCACGTCATCAACGTAAACCAGCACGTTACCTTGATTAATATGCTCACGCAAAGTGTCATTAATTATTCGCTGGTAAACAATTGGCGAATTTGCTAATCCGTAGGGCATTTTTACGTACTCAAAATGGTCCTCCGAAGTCACAAAACCGGTAAGATGAATACTGTTCTCTTTTAAAGGGATCTGGTGAAAACCAGTCGCCATATCAAGGCTCGAGAAGTATTTGAAGTCGCCCAGCCTATCTATCTGGTCATCAATGAGGGGGAGAGGATACCGATCCTTGACCGTAATCCTATTTAGACCGCGAAAGTCAACACAAAGCCTATCTGACCCATCGCGTTTCTTAACGAGTATTATAGGGCTCGCGTACTCTGATTTAGATCGCCTAATGATCCCTTTCTCCAAAAGATCATTAGTGATTTTTCTAACTTTCAGCTTTTCTTGATAGGAGAGCTTGTACGGACGATAAACCACTGGGACGCTGCTGGTAAGCTTTATTTCCATTTCGCCGGTTTTAACGGTCGTTGCAGCCGTACCCGCAATCAAAAATTCCTCAAACTCTCGTATCACCGACATAAGCGCATCCAATTCATCGCCCAGAAGCGGTGTGTTGACTTTCAGGTCGTCATTAAGGCAAACAGAATCTATTTGAATGCTAGTTTTGGAAGAATGAGTAAGATACTGCCTATCTTTTGTTCGTACATACGTTATTCCATCCCGATTTAGTACATCGGTACCAATTACGATTGGCCAGTTCATAAATCTTGAAGGGACGACAACTAAATCAACCTCAATCGATATGTTGCTAAATTCTATCGTTAGGGTAACATACGAAGTAGTAACTATCTCTTTTTCACTAATGCCCTTCAACACACAACGTCTCGGCTTAGGTTGACAGGTTACGTATTTAAGTACGTCAGAGGAAATGAGAGACACACCGAGGGCACCGCTATCAATTAGTACGTCAACTGGTATCCCATTTACCACTGCAGAAACTATGTCTTTATTTATGGAAACTTCAGAACGATCGGAGCAGAAGTTAACGTTCGAGGGGTTACGATTTTCCGAACGTGCCTTCGCGAAACAATTATCCTCGGTATGTCCCAACTTTTTGCAAAACGTACAAGGTGTTTTACTGGCACTTGAGGCGGGCGCAGGAGGTTGTGTGTTGGAGGTCTGCTTAGTTTTAGGAAGCTTACACTCGCGACTAATGTGGCCACGTCGACCGCAATTAAAACATTTTGTATCAAAACGTGACCTCTCGGAGGGCAGCTTCTTTTTGCTACTAGAGACAGCACTATCATGTTTCCCAAGACTGGGCTTAGTATAAATGGATAAGAACGACACAAGGTTATCGGGAGTCAGTTCTGCATTTGCGGCAGCTGCTCGGACCTGGGCATTGTCTATGCCGCGAATGACAATAAGTATCCGCAACTCATCACTAATACCTTGGGCTATTCTAAGACGCAACAAAGTTCGGCGAGCATATTCTGCGTACGTTGAATATTTATCTGAAGTCGCGTTCATGGCGTCAAACAATATATTTGCGTAGTCCAATTTATTAGGGCAGAGTGACTTGAAATCCTTTTTAAAGTTAGACCATGTCCTATCATTGGTTACCCACTCACCCAGCCACACCTTCGCATCTCCCTTGAGACATGAAGCAACGCGTGACAAGCATTCCTGATCACTCCAACCGTTCGTATCTCTGGCGCGATCCACTTCTTCATACCATGCTTCAATGTTGTGCAATGACGGATCAAAATTGGACACGTAATAGTGTTGAGATTCCATAGGCTGCACGCACTTAATAGCTTCCATCAAAGCATGGGCGAGGGTGGATGCCTCAGAAACTGGAGCCACGGATTCGTTAGACTGACACGCTTGCACAGGTTCGAAGTATGACGGTAGCGGCGGGGTGCCTGATCTGTCCGCGGGTAACGATTTACGGGACGTGACAGGTGAACGAGATCGCGACCGGTAATCATTTCGGCGACGTGAAAACTTCTCACGCGAAACACTACGTGACATAGGAATTTTATCACGCGATCGATAGTGCTTCCTATCACGTCGGCTTTCTCGGGTTCGGCGACGCGAGGCACTCCTATGGCGTTCCCGTCTCAAAATCCTTGAAACACTCCGCCTATTACGATCACGATAGTACTGGTCACTCGAACTGCGTGAAACACTCCGCGAATCTCGATTGCGCCAATCACTTCTACCACGTCGAGAATCCTCACTACTATCTCGTGATATACGCCGCTTACGAGTACGAGACTTTGAACGCACCATTTTTAAACACACACAAAAAGCAATCAACAAAACACAGAAATAAGCAAGCCAGTAATAAATAAATAAAGGAATTTATTAAAAAAAAACAACGTCACAACAACTAAATTCCGTTATAATTCAAAATTACAAAAATATGAACAAAATTAACCACTTCTTAAGAAAACAAAGATTTACTAATGACTTGCTAGCAATAAAAATAAACGATATCACCAAAGACCGGAGATGTTATCCGTAGCACCGTCGAGCAGCAAATGGGCCGTTGACGGTTCTGACAGGATATTTATGGACACCGCGTCTGGTGGGGCGGGCAAAACTCGAGCGCAGCTTATAATATATAAATCTCGTGTCACAATGTTTGTCCTCAATGGACTCCTAAACCACTTAACCGATTATAATAAAATTCGCACACCATGTGCAGTTCGATCCAACTTGAGAGATAGGATAGTTTTTAACTTATGGCGAAACGAAGTTCGCCGGGGCAACTAGTTTTATAATTTTATAATAGATACTTATATAGATAATCTTAATATATATAAATCTCGTGTCACAATGTTTGTCCTCAATGGACTCCTAATCAACTTAACCGATTATAATAAAATTCGCACACCATGTGCAGTTCGATCCAACTTGAGAGATAGGATAGTTTTTAACTTATGGCGAAACGAAGTTCGCCGGGGCAGCTAGTTTTATAATTTTATAATAGATACTTATATAGATAATCTTAATATATATAAATCTCGTGTCACAATGTTTGTCCTCAATGGACTCCTAATCCACTTAACCGATTATAATAAAATTCGCACACCATGTGCAGTTCGATCCAACTTGAGAGATAGGATAGTTTTTAACTTATGGCGAAACGAAGTTCGCCGAGGCAGCTAGTTTTATAATAGATACTTATATAGATAAACATCCAAGACCCATGTCAATCTGAAACAGATCGTTTTCCATCATGGCCTGGCCGGGGATCGAACCCGGGCACCCTCGTGTCGCAGTCTGGCGTGTTAACCACTGCGCCACGGAGTTCACTATAAGAGAAAGCACCGTTTACCGAATAAGTACCTAGCTGTGAAACGTGCGGACAACGAGCTGGACTGAAAGCATTTAACATGTGCTGGAGGAGGATAGAATGCATCATCATCTTTCATTACATCTGGCAAATGTCCACTGCTAGACGAAGGCTCTCCCAAGGATTCTTTGTTCCATGGGAAAATATTGCCATCATAGAACGAGTCAGCTGGACAGAAAAAAGTCAATAGTCAAATATTTCATTCATCGGAAGATATTTTAAATACCATTAGGTGAATTATTATTGTTGACGTCAATAACTTACTTAGAGCTAAGTTTACGCCGCTTTCACAAGACGGAGTGCAGAAAAAGCGGCAACAAAAAGAAAACAAACTAAGAAGTGCTGCCATAATTTGGCGAGAAACACTGACTATTACAAATCATAAATACTATAAGAGGTAAAATGTTAGAACATGTCATAAGACACGACGATTTTTTTTAAACTAGGTATATCAAGTAAAATAGACGGAGAATAGAAGGAGACAAAACGGAAGATTGTAAATCAAGTAAAATACCCAATAAGAAAAACAAAGACGTGGTCTTAAATCATAAATTGCAATCCCTGGAGCATCGCCGTAAAGTCGCTTGCCTATCAGTTTTTTATAGGATACATTTTGGAGAGTCTGCAAAAGCGCTCTTTGACCTAGTAGAACCCTCACCATTCCCCCATCGGACTACGAGACGCAGACAGAAATTTCACCCTTTTGTCGTTGAAATACCAAAGAGTCGAACAAAACGCTTTGACAGTTCCTTTTTGATTCGAGTAGCTAAGGTATGGAATAAACTGCCTGCGTCTATGTTCCTAGACAAGTACAGTCCCGGGACATTCAAAAGTAGAATAAATGGGTATCTCTTGGAAAGGCATGTAACTTCGTCGTCACTTACCATCAGGTGAGATTGGAGACAAATGCCTACTACAATACTTCGTAAAAAATGGGTTCCTTAAAGGAAGTCGAAGGACTGACTTTGGACAGACAGAAATACAAAGCTATAGTAATCCACAGAGAGAGCTAAGCTCTTTATTAATAAGTTAGTGCTAAACGAGAATTTAATGTTACAGTAATAAACAGTTTATGTTCTTACACATTTCATAACAGTTGGACGCAGTTAAATAGCTGTAATAAAATCTGCATATTGAATGTAGATACATACTCGTATAGGTAGGAAGTTACCTAATTTCCGACAATATAACACTTTTCGTAACATCCCACCTGTAATTGAAAATTCTATTATTACGTCTACTGTGCCTGGTTTAGTATCCGTTAATGCGTTAATGACTTAAGAATGTGGGTTTTCTGAAATGTTTACCATTAGTTGGCAACACTGAATCATAGGGTCGGATGGATCGCTATTAATAGTTAATATCTGAACGTCGCAATGTAACGGATGACACAATGTTGTCCAATAATAATTTACGCGACCCGATGCCTCATAGCTGCCGCCACTAATTTCGTTACCCTCATTCTTAAAATTTAAATCATCATCATTTCGAGTAGGTGTCACGGTCAATCGACCATGCACACCCTGGTGTTAGATTTCTTCGGAACCGCCTCTCGGCCTCTGACGTGGTTCCTTTAGCGACTAACCAAACTGGAAACAACTAAACAAAGTATGCTTCCGGTGGGAATCGAACCCACGACCCCCAGGTCAACAGGCAAACGCCTTAACCACTGGACCACGGAGGATGTTTAAAATTTCAATCATTTCTTATTTGCTCAATTCTTAAAATTCAGCTTTGTTCCCACATGAAAAGTTGTTTATATCAACGGGTTGACTCACCCCTTTAGGATCCGACAGGGTTATCTTTACATATTGTATTCTTGTAATATTCATTTCGTATTTAATTTTTCTGGATAATTTAATTCGAAATAGGAATCTTTGATATTGATATATCTTACATCAATGTTTCTCTTAGAGTAACTGCTACCGACCAACATCGCACGCACAAAACAAGATAGAATCGATCTAGTTGAAATTGTTGTCATTACTGCTCCTACATACAAGTGAAAACTTAAAGAGACTGAGTACCTAATATATTGTGGAATTCCATTATATAAAATTAACACTTAGAAGGCTCTGTGTTGTATTCAGAATATTTCTCTATCTACTAGTTCACTCTCACCGCCGCGCCGTGTGGTAATTGAGCTTGTTTTTCGTGGGCGGCCCACAAATATTCAAGCACGACACGCTATTGATATCTTTACAGTGTGTGAATACGTGCCGCCTGTTGCGCTGTTATACCTACAGAATATTCGGTCAGGGGTGTCATCCTCATCAGCCACACCGGTGGTTAAGGTATGGCATCGGGTACGCTCGCCCGGCCTCCTGAGCTGCATCTTGCTTTTCTGCATTCATGCGAGTGAGTAGTATCCCAATACCTTTATTCCCATCCCAAATCGAATTAAATCAGCCCATCAATACAACATTCTGTGGGACCAAAACTGAAAACTCAATAAATCGTCATTTTCATACAATTTCATACCTACCACCTGGTTATCTGGTGTTAACCACCCATTTTAAAAGAAATTTCCTGCCACGCGCGACCGAACTGTGATATGAACTATTTGCGGCGGTTTTCCCGAATCGATACGAAATTGGAACCTTCAAAAAACGATTGTTTTCTTGAAACGTTCAGCCCAGCCGTTAGCGCCGGGACAAGAAGAGGTAGGGCCAAACATATTTTATTGCATTGACACGTTTTTAAATAATCTGCAGTTTGACGTTTCAGTTATAAATCATAAGCAGTTCATTTGACAGAATCGCCAAATAAACACGTTACTTAAATGGGTTTTTAATATATTTTTTAGTATAATTAAGTAAATATTAAATGTAACTTAACCAATAACGTTCTCGTAAAGGGGTGACTCAGCCCGTCAAAATGAACAACTTTTCCTAAGGTACTGGGAACTCAAAAAAAATACATTTTCACACAAACGTGTGCGGTCGGCCCGGCAATTAGTATGAATATCTCAAAAATAAAAGTTGTTCATTCTGGGAACGTGGTTGGTTAAGTTACAGACTGTATAGATATGTATATATATTCTTGTAAGCCCATCACCTAGAGAATGCTCCGCTTAAATGACAGGATATAGAGAAACGGGAATGCCGAGAAAGTCGAAATACGAATATTATATAAGAAAGTCGGGTGGTCGAAATGCAATATTGTTAGAAATAGAAAAATATGGAGAAATTTGACATACAAAGCCATCTCCAAATAAGGAAAAGCCAAGAAAGAAAAACAAGATAATAAGTACTTATGTGAAAATTTCATGTATCTACCTATTACGGTTCAAAAGATACCGCCTTGTACCATACGGATGGACAGACGGACAGCCATGGCTTAGTACTTGGGTCCCGTTAGCACCCCTTAGGTAAAGAACCCAAACAAAATTTACCACAAGCATTTGAAAAGTGCTGAAATATTTATATAATTGCGCCTTTAACCCTACATTAACGGTTCAACTTACTACATTACTTAGTTCAAATGACACGCGGGCATAACTCACGTCAAGAGTACCATTACTGTAAGTCAAAATGGCGGCCAGCTATCAAAGAGAAAGCTGGCGAGCTCTCACATCATTCTCTATGGTCTAGTCTATAGTTCTCTCGTAAAACTTACCATAGACAATACGTTGCTGCTGAAAATCCAATCTTATTATTATATTATAAGGTTGAAATTGCTTTAAGATGACGGTATATTTTGAACGTTTTCAGTATGACAGGATTATATTTATCAATTTACAAAGATTGTCCGTTGTCTAGCAGTATTAACACGTTAACTTAGGCGCTGTAGTGTGGGATCGCTGTTAGTATTAAATTATGGAGGGTTACGTACTATGGCGATAACATATGTTCGATTTACTTGTAAGGTTAAGGCTTGCTTTATCGCTAGCTATTATGAAGAGGTAAAATAATGGGTTGTCGAAGGATGGAGCTTAAAGAACTTTTCGAAATCAGTAAAATAATATTCGACCAGGTCAAGATGGACATCTATTTCAGATTGACCTGGGTCTTCGATGTTTATCTATTATGTATTTGTTACACACGGTGAAATTTTGTTCGTTTTGGACCCTTAAAGGGGTGATTCAGCCCGTCGATATAAACAACTTTTCCTATGGAACCAATTCTGGGACTCAAAAAAAATTTGCAGTCCATACAAAAAATTTCAGCCGAACGGTCAATTTGTATGAGATCGTCAAAAAAAAAATTGAGTTCTTAGCATTGGTCCCATAGGAAAAGTTGTTTATATCAACGGGCTGAATAGGGATGATTTAAGGGTCCAGAACGATCAAAATTTCACCGTGAATCGTTTAGTTAGAATCCCATAATGCAGGTCTCGAACTTTCTTTGGAACTAGTTCAATTTGTGTAAGTTGTCCATAAAAAAACATATAGATCTGGAAAAAAGAAACATGATTATATATGTCGCTTGCTTTTCCTTTGCAGATTAACAGATGAAAAATCAATCGTAAGACGATCAATTAGAAACTAGCTTTGGTATGGCTTTTGTAAAGTAGCCTTTATGTTTGAAGAAATAAGCTCTATCTACCAAGTAATATTATTAAGCAATTTTTTTTACAGTTTGCCAAAAATGGCTTACACGAAGAACTTTGCGTTCTAAGTACTACGTACAAGGCACGCAAAAAATAATTACAGACACAGTTGCACTTGTCAGGTTTTCATTTCTTTTAAGGTAAGGCTGGAATTCTTACTTAATCTTTATTAGTTTCCTAACCTAAATTGTATACGTACAGGGAAATTACTTAAAAAGTTATTAAAATTTTGCGCAATCTTTGGAATTCTCATGACAGATTTTTTGTGTCATCTTAATTATTTTATAACACTATTATAAGAATTTTTATTTGTTGTAATATTTCGATCTGTTGAGTATAATACCCTATAATCTACAGTATAGAGTTGAAATTCCAACTAACACTTATTATTACGTTAAGTGTCAAAAGTTGACATTATTTGAATTTTTTACAGTACTGAAAAATAAACAGATACTAAATAATTACAAGAAGTATAGTGTTTTTTGCTTCTTCTCATCTGAAGTGGAACCCAACGGATGGGACGAATAATCAATTACATGTATTTTCCTGAAATGAATAACAATTTGCTTTATAAATTTTACGTAAATACGGCATCAATATGCATGAAAAATTTTGTGACATCATTTTCGTGGCGGTTTTTTGTTTTTGTCTGTTCAATGTTAAAAATGACTTCAAAAGTTTGTGTATTACGTTAATTTGGTGACAATAAATCATCGACTGGGAGTCTAATATGTAAAGATGAAGTTGAAATGTGTAAAGATCTTAAAGATAAAGTAGGTATAAAACTGTTAACTGTCAATTTGAACCGTAAAGGTACAACTACGTCTTTTTTGTAATAAACAAAATTATTTAAGACATAGAACCTCATACACTTATACATGAGATTTTTTTATGACAAGGGACGGCTAACGCGTTAACGGCTTACCTGATGGTAAGTGATCACCGCAGCCTACAAACCACTAAAGAGATGATTAAATTGATGGCAAAACTTGTAATTTTGTAAATATATTTTGATGATTTTCTAAAATATAAAGTGAGTACTTAAAACACTCCATGCTTTTAAATTATCTTAAAAATGTAAAAAATTATTATATGAGGCCTTATAAATAGTGAAAAATTGTATAAAAATAAGCATTTCCTTTTGAAAAGTCTAAATACTGTATATTTAATAGTGACCCAAATCGTATTTTTCTACAAAATGTAAAGTAAGCTCTGACTAATATATTTTTTCAATGTTATTATAACGTAAAAATATGTTGTGAGCTAAAAATATCACAGTGTAATTATTTTCTATGATTTCAGTACAAGTGTGCAGTGATATGACCAAAGTATAGGTGTCATGTAAAAGGCAAATATATACTCACCTATTAAACCTTAATTCTATGCAAACCTAATATTTAATTACAAGTAATTAATTGGTATGCTATTTTAAAATATGGTTAGCAATAATAAAAATAAAGCTGCAATTCTTATTCAGTAAACAATCATAAAAATGGCCAGTAATATTATTAAGCAAGTTTTTTTACAGTGAGGCCTGGAATTCTACTCTCTGTGGACATCTTTTGCTGAAGCGAGTCTGTGTGACTTTCTCCTTTAGTCACCTCATACTACTTTGAAGTGGCAGTGGGCGGCGCACAGGACCGATGGCCGATGGAGCAGAAACATTCTAAAGTAATTCACTAACCAGATGGTTGGAAGACCTGACCGGGGTCGTTGGAAAGCGCTGGATGCAAAACCGCTTCCAACAGTCGCATTGGAAATCCTAGTCTAGTCCAGCAGTGAGCTTCTTGCGGCTAGGATGATGCTAATGATTTTATTCTAGACTTCTATGCTTATAGAGGAAACGGAAATAATGACAGATCCAAAAAGGGAAAAAGAAATACGAGATAAATAAAACTACCCATGACTGTATGTATTAGTTAATCACATTTTTTAATCGTAACACCATTACATTCTGTTTGGAATTTTCAATCAATATCAATAATAAATACTCATGATTATTGTATAGAAATGAGTTTTCATGTGCCTTATTTAAACATAAAAAACAACCGTATTATTCAATTTGAACTTTTATAACTTAATCATATTTTGTATTCGTTGAATTTAAAACATAGAGTTTACAATTTAAAGACATGTTTATCGCTGAATAGATTTTAAAAAGCACGTTTAGATATATGAAACTGTATTTACAAACAAACAAATATTTAATAATAATCAGATTTTAATTTGGGGCATTTATACATGAATATAATTGAAAAAGCTGCTAATTTAAGTATAAGTAGATATAGATTTAGATATAACCCCGTTACCCCATAGTATAATATTACATGAGATAATTCATAATATTTATAATTATCTCGAATATATTAAAAGGACACAAGCGAATAGCACAACATCGAATAGTAAATAATAATTATTTATAATAAGACTAGAATAATAATTAAATTACAAATTCTCATTTCATTATCACACCACAGTTATAAAAGAACTAATATTGTCAATGGCACCATATAATTGTCTCCTGTAGTCACTTACAATTTTCATAATCTATTATTTAAGTCTTAAACTAATGTCAGCACTACGATTGACTTGCGCTTAGTTGCACAAAGTCATTTTAATATTGATACTACTCAGTCACTACCTGCTTCGGTGAAGAGAAACATCATGAGGCAACCTGCACAATAGTGAATTGTTCACTAGTGTGTGAAATAGAGAAGGTCTCATGGCAAATCACTCCATTATTTCTTGCAAAAAATAGTCACTGTGTGCTTTTCTTTCCACTCATGACACCGAGAGCCTAGCTCTTAAATGTTAGAGAGAGTCGCACTTTAGTATAGATTCAAAAACCAATTTGTACCTATCGTGCCACACTTTTCATCTGTTTATTTTATTTGTGCAAAATTACACATAGACCTGCTTATTCCCATAAACATCAGGACGCATCAAACAGATCCACAATTATTTTTCCCCTCGTGGACCCTTTTAAGCTCAATTTAGACCACTTTTGAATTTACCGGTAAAAGTATCGTAACTTAAAAATGAGTTTGTGCAACAAACTGTCACAATTGAAGCAATCTACGTTTTAAACGTTCTTTAAATTAATTAATATTAGACATAAGTAAAATAAAATATTTCATGCTATGTAGCGTGAAATAATTGTAACTGTCATCAAAAATGTAAGTACTTACAGTACCATTTCGCTCCTTTTAGATAACACATTTTGCTTTAAATGTGTTCTAATAAAATTCATATATTTTTAACTTAATTTGTATAATAAAGTGCAAGATATCTCATAGCTGTGTCTACTTAATTGACTTGAACACCTAATGCAAATAATTGACTTGAAAAGACGCTAATAATTCAAAGCATAAATGCCAAGTTGCAAAAACGCATTTCAAAGTTATTACAATATTAAATCAATTAAATTACATACTTAGCTTTGAAATGCCTTTGCAGTGACTGATCGTGATTAAAGCTAATAAATATGACAAATGACCATTTAAATAGATAAATATAAGAAAATAAATTATTGGACAAATTAATTTTAAATAACTCTATATTCTTAATTCTATTTCAATTCCGTCAATCTACTATTGCATCTAATTGGTGTTATATTTTTCAGGAAACGTAAGATAGGTATATCTATTTTACAATGGCTTAGTACACAAAGAGACAAATAACTAGAATTCACATTCGTATTATTGTTTTTAATTATTCTTATTCTCATCATATAGATTCCACTACACTTGGAAGATGTCATTGACAATTATTGAAAGCTACATCACAAGAAGAGCCCGGTCAAAAAGCCGGTGTAATCATGGCTATTTGTACATTGTTCTATTAATTCTTCATTTTATACTACTTATCAGATTTCCCGTATTAATAAAGTAAATACCAGATTAACACCATTACACAAAGAGTGGTAATTTTTTATGGGTATTGTTCGAACCAAGCTTATAACCACTTAAATGCACGTTTTTTTTTACAGTGTAATTCAGTGGAATATTTAGCCACATTAATGAAATCAAATATAATTCTATGGCAGCTATTACTTCAAGTAATTAAATAACTTGAAGAATTAGAGCTTTTTATGATTTCAATAATTTAATTAATATACTTTAAGTCATTGATATCATAGAGTGATAAAACACTTATGTTTAGCCCTCTTTACAACCATCAATGATTAAATTTAATTTTGAACATGATCAGTAATAATTTTAAATGAAACATTTTAGAGTACTGTCAATAATACATGAGTTTTGTATGTGAGTAAAATCACACTTGTATAATCAACTACGCTTATTTAATTAAAGCTTTAATCGTCCTCTCTCTTTCCCACACCAACTTCTTTCGCATCATACAATGCTCATGTTTCATTGCATGAGCTTAGGCCCGATAAATTAAATATTGTAAAGCGTTTGCCAAAAATGGCTCACACGAAGAACTTTGCGTTCTAAGTACTACGTACAAGGCACGCAAAAAAAATTACAGACACAGTTGCACTTGTCAGGTTTTCATTTCTTTTAAGGTAAGGCTGGAATTCTTACTTAATCTTTATTAGTTTCCTAACCTAAATTGTATACGTACAGGGAAATTACTTAAAAAGTTATTAAAATTTTGCGCAATCTTTGGAATTCTCATGACAGATTTTTTGTGTCATCTTAATTATTTTATAATACTATTATAAGAATTTTTATTTGTTGTAATATTTCGATCTGTTGAGTATAATACCCTATAATCTACAGTATAGAGTTGAAATTCCAACTAACACTTATTATTACGTTAAGTGTCAAAAGTTGACATTATTTGAAATTTTTACAGTACTGAAAAATAAACAGATACTAAATAATTACAAGAAGTACAGTGTTTTTTGCTTCTTCTCATCTGAAGTGGAACCCAACGGATGGGACGAATAATCAATTACATGTATTTTCCTGAAATGAATAACAATTTGCTTTATAAATTTTACGCAAATACGGCATCAATATGCATGAAAAATTTTGTGACATCATTTTCGTGGCGGTTTTTTGTTTTTGTCTGTTCAATGTTAAAAATGACTTCAAAAGTTTGTGTGTGTATTACGTTAATTTGGTGACAATAAATCATCGACTGGGATTCTAATATGTAAAGATGAAGTTGAAATGTGTAAAGATCTTAAAGATAAAGTAGGTATAAAACTGTTAACTGTCAATTTGAACCGTAAAGGTACAACTACGTCTTTTTTGTAATAAACAAAATTATTTAAGACATAGAACCTCATACACTTATACATGAGATTTTTTTATGACAAGGGACGGCTAACGCGTTAACGGCTTACCTGATGGTAAGTGATCACCGCAGCCTACAAACCACTAAAGAGATGATTAAATTGATGGCAAAACTTGTAATTTTGTAAATATATTTTGATGATTTTCTAAAATATAAAGTGAGTACTTAAAACACTCCATGCTTTTAAATTATCTTAAAAATGTAAAAAATTATTATATGAGGCCTTATAAATAGTAAAAAATTGTATAAAAATAAGCATTTCCTTTTGAAAAGTCTAAATACTGTATATTTAATAGTGACCCAAATCGTATTTTTCTACAAAATGTAAAGTAAGCTCTGACTAATATATTTTTTCAATGTTATTATAACGTAAAAATATGTTGTGAGCTAAAAATATCACAGTGTAATTATTTTCTATGATTTCAGTACAAGTGTGCAGTGATATGACCAAAGTATAGGTGTCATGTAAAAGGCAAATATATACTCACCTATTAAACCTTAATTCTATGCAAACCTAATATTTAATTACAAGTAATTAATTGGTATGCTATTTTAAAATATGGTTAGCAATAATAAAAATAAAGCTGCAATTCTTATTCAGTAAACAATCATAAAAATGGCCAGTAATTTAATTATAAGCAGGCAGCTTGTATTTATTATGTGCCTGCAGAATAAACAGATACGTTGGAAAATAAATAGTCAGGCCGCCAAATAATTATAAGTGCAGCAAGATTATACTATTGGGACAGCAGAGAAAACATTTGGATAAGCTTTGGCTTTCCACCTGAGGGCAGAAAATAAACTAGTTTCAAGTTAGTTTTTTATGACCACCCGGATCGACTGACGGCAGAAAAGAAGTTAGAAGTTAGTTTTTTTTTATGACCACCTGGAATAACTGAGGGCAGAAAAGAAGTTAGGTTCAAGTTAGTTTTTTTTTATGACCACCCCTAACTAATGACGATAGAAAAAAAGTTAAGTTTACCTAACTAAAATAATCTTGCTATTCTTATATTAGCGGCACAAACTTTAATTTTTTGCTTACTCTCTAAGTGTGATTAAATAATGGTCTCATTGCAGCTTTATACATATATCACCCATATTAAATAACTTCTAACATGCAAAAAAGATATCTTTATTAGCAGACTCATGCAAGCACAGAGGTATAAATGCGGTGTATGTTTATCGTTTATGTGAGAATTTTGGTATTTTCATCGAAACCATGAATCAGAATTCCTCATGTTCGAGTATTGTGACTCTAAGAAATTTAAGTTTTAAGTTTCTTATATCCATAATTATTTCATACTCATATAGTCGCTCATCTGGGTAAACACTTTCAATCAGAAGCTTTTTCCGATTAGTTCCATTAAATCAAAAGGAAGAATCACTTTTCAACTCCTTGATCCAGTGGTGGGTTCGATTCTCACAGGAAACATACTTTGTTTAGTTGTTTCCAATTTGGTTAGGATATTGCTGACTTGAATCATCTGATTGTCTAATAATTAAGATGATTCCGTGCTTCGGAAGGCAAGTTAAGTCGTTGGTCCCGGCTGCCATCTGTTAGTCGTTAAAGGAACCACGTCAGAGGCCGAGAAGCGGTCCCGAAGAACTCTGTCACCAGGGTGTGCATGGTCGATTGACCATGTCACCTACTCGAAATGATGATGATAGTTTGATAGCGACTACAATGAAGTTTAAGTAATTAAAATTTCATCAATATTTGAAAACCTCTGTAACAAAGTGACTCACATAAAGGTAAATGTTAAGAAAACTGAACATGCAGAAGCAAGGCATGCAAGGGAAATAAGGGAGGTTAAATAACTTACAATGATTAGTAATAGAAGGGAGGGTACTATTGACGAGCGTGGGGGCGACAGCAGCGACACCACTGATGTTGGGGGTGCCACGGTATCGAACTAACCAAACATTTGTTTAATGTTATCACCTGCAACAGCCGTTAGCAGAATATGCCTCGAACCGGCAAGCTGGCATTCTCTATCCAGTTTGTTAACATTCTTTTAGATCAGTGGCCAATGTTTGCATCTTAAAATTAAACCTCTTTTGATGTATAGTAAAAATTCCAATTCAAGCGTGGAAATTTTAAATGTATGTACGTCTTTTATTCTCATTTGCTTCCAATGAATTGTCAAAGATGTTCAATTTGATGATACAGAATTTTATTATCTCTAACATTTATGGCAATATTTGCAATAAAATATACAAGATCTAAAACCTTCCTTTACATATGTATGTATTGAATATTTTATCTAAATATAGATAATTTGATAGTACTGCTATAATATCATGTTTATTGTCTTGCATTTATCTGCAAAAATTGGAAGTATTTTTCTTGTAGCATGGAAAATACAAGGCAAAATCAGCAAATTATATAAATGTATGAATATTTTTTATAAAACCTCGTGTTTCAAAAATATATCCTGCACACAATTTTGGACATTTGAGGCTGGCTAATCACAGTGTTTCATCTAGAAACTTAATTAGTTTTAAGCACAGAAGACAGTTTTAGAATTCAGAAGAGCATTATTCAGCCAATTCTAATTTCTAAACGCTAATATTTTTGAGGTCAGTCTAACAATTGCACATTGCATCTCAATATATAGACATATAAGAAACTATGCATTTCTCATTGAATAGTTTTTATGCAGTTATATCGCAACAGTTTTGAAATTTGGAAAGCAACAAAAGGTGAAACTCTTTAAAATTTTAGACTAGAAGAACTCTTTAGAATTTAGTAGGTAGAAGGTATTATATATAAAAGAGGGTAAATAATGAGTATCATGAAAAACTTAAAGTACTCAAACTAGTCTATAATTAAGGAAAAAAAAACATCTGTCTTAAATTCAATCCTATCCTTCTTTACAGTAGGCATAGGAAATATTTTAAGTAAAAATGGTACCAAAATAGTATGGTAATGTACTTACATTACGCTTTTTTACGATACGATACGAGTATCGTTAGAATCGCTACTGAGTGATACAGGCTTTATGTCTTATAGCACGTAGTTCTTTCAAATACTTTTCTAGTATTCCTACCATTCTTGTAGAATGTATAATTTTAAATTCACTCAAATTTTTAAAGGATTTTCCTTATTTTAGTTTTCAAAAAAGAAAAACATATAATGAGTTTAAATTATTTAAAGAGTTTCATCTTTTGCAAACATTGATAACATCTAATTGGTCCATCTAAACTTCGATCACTTGACAACATCGACATCCTTATTAATAAAAATCATTACTTACCGAACAGCAGCCCTATTATTACGATTCCGATCACACCCATAATAATCATCATCTGTAATACGAATAATTCGATTATTATCATGTACATTTACCACAGATTTCATCGTTTTGATTATATCTTTGTTCAAGTCTCAAGGAATCGATCCTATCAAAAGCCCTTTTGCTCTGGTCAGCTGAGCTTAGTACATAAATTAACTCAAGGGTTATCTGAAATAATGGCAAATTACTAGGCTCATTCATTGTCATCAGATGTGAAGAAGCTAATGATACTTTTTACTGAGTGGAAATCTACATTATTTGCTAGATAGGAATCAGGAATACATATTTGTTATTTGCTTTCAAACTAGATAAAGTTGTCATCAATTCGTAACCCTCCTTTCTCATTTGTTAGTTACAAATTATGTATAGATATCATGCGAATCTAAATACTAAGAAACGTACCTTTAAATTTTGTAACCAGAATTTATTCTTCAAGCTCTTTGCTTGCTGCTCAAACTGTGACGCTCCTTGTTGTAAAGCGTCTGCAACGGCAACAAATGAACATAAGTAAATATTTTTGAACCACAGTGGGTCAAAGAGATTTTGAATTTGTCTCTCTTAAAAAGTATGTGTTTGTTTGCCTGCCTGCCAAGAAGGGTTTCGCGCATGTCTGGTATGTTTGTAATTTTTTTACTAACTACGAGTTAGTAAAAAAATCTTTCAAACGAATGGATAGATTTCGTCTCAAAAACCCAATAGTGTCCTTAGATAGGTGTTTAAAAAAGGAAAAGAAGTAGACTTTTTCATTTTGCAACATATTTGTTAAGGTTAATGTAATTAATACATTTTGATTAGTCATTACCTGCTCTATCATCTAATTCTGATAACTTAGCGTCTCTGTCAAGCACCTTCTCAACGTTTGTCCTCATTATGTCGACCACCTGAAAATTTTCAAAGGGTTTCTTTAAATGTTGTACCTTAGTAATTATTTTCATTTCAAATCTTTTTAAAGGTATAAATAGCCTGTGGAGCAATTGGCTTTGAATTGTAGGGACCTCGGATCGATCCAGTCAATCCTTCATCATCGGGCAAACCTACCCTTTGATGAAGGATTGACTTTAATCTTGGATGTTTATCTTTATACGTATCTATTATAAAATATAGTGTCATTGAGTTAGTATCCTACAACACAAGTTTACCACTTACAGTGGGGTTAGCTCCATATATGTGATTTGTCCCCATTTATTTTTAATTAGAACCTGCAGACACATAGGTACGTTAATTTCTATTGACCAGTGTTTCTGGCTAAAGTAGATATCACATCGAGAGGCGAACAAAAAGTATGATAAATTGTAATACTGGGTCAGTAAGTTTGACTATATCTATTTTATATCAGAGTTTCAGATGTTTTATTTTTATTTATTTAACTTTTTTACATAATCATAAAAGGCGGTGCAGATAAAAGAAAATGTATAGAAATAAGTAGTACCTCATCGACTTGCGCTTTAGTCTGTTGCAGCCTCCTCTGCGCAGCCATTTGCTGAGGAGTGCGTGGTCCTCCAATGATCTCTCCATCTTCTCCAGTCTGTGGTTCTTCCACTGTCAGACCTCCTGGAGTTCCTTCTTCAGGTGCAGCCCTTGAAAGAAAAATACGTTAAATTATTATTTATTTGAAAACAAGATATATTTATATTATAATAATCAATGCATAATGCACATTAGAAATGAAATATGTACTATGGACAATAGTTGATGATGTACGGCATTAAGTTCAAAACATGTTGACCCAAATAACAGATAACAGGGCAGTAAAGCCATTGGTTGACGTCAACTGGCAGATTTCCAACCTTCCAGCTATGGATTGCCGTGAAGACGATGGAATTAAATACCACTCTAGGCAAAATTGAAAAATCGATAGGCAACAGACACTGTGTTCCCATGCATGCCATGTTAAGGCAAAAATATAATATTAAATGATAGCCATAGTGTTTTTAATTAATATTTTCAATGGATTATTTGGAAATTGTGTGAATATTTGCAAATTCATTCTCTTAATGAATACGCTTGAAAAAAAAGGTTGAACCCCAACATTAAATAAAAAAGACTTTTCATTTCAAATGTATTCTTCATTTAGAGACAGTATTTGAAATTATTCACATTATTACGTCTTTATTTCCAAAGTCTAATACCCGACGATGTTAAGCGTAATTGTGGGAGCATTGTCCACTGAAAACGGAGTTGAAAAGTTGAAAACCTTCATTTAATAGTGGCCGTTGGAACTGATGCACCAACCCTTTTTAACTGTTTAAATTGGTATTGCTCAAAATCCATCGCCAAACCAATACCTGGGACGCAATATCGACCAATAATATGCTCAATCTACGCAGCAATCAGGCTAATGTTCCTTTGGAACTCAGATTCAACAATGCCTGTTTGCCTACTAAGTAGTATAAAAAAAAAAATAATAATAATAAAGTGAACTGGCAACAATTCAGCAAGACAAATTCAAATTCAAAACGTTTATTCAATATAGGTTTCTTTGAACACTTATTTATTGTCTTATTTCAAGTTTCAACAATTGTTGACGGCAAAAATTTACTTATGGCTAAGTTTAATACCGCTTCCAAAGCGGAGTGCAGAAGAAGCGGCAACAAACTACATAGCGCATTTTCTCCAAAGGACGTCAACTCACAATTTTTGAAAACCTTAGAAACTAGGTATGTGGACTGAGTTCACACTAGACGACGCCTTGAAAGATCTAACACCAATTCCTTAATAATTATGAAGGATTTGTATTTGCAGTGGCTACAACGTCGCGTAGATTTATACCAAGAGTATGCTGCACGCTGGAACACCTGTATCATGCTATCCATAATGTAGTACCAATCACCCGATACTGAGCCAAGAAAAATATATAACTGGATGATCATCAACACGCTATGAAGAAGAAGCGCTGAAAAAACAATACAAAAACATAGCTGTAATTCTAAAGGTAGGTACCTAAAATTTATCAAGCCATCATATGGTAAAATTTAGGGTTAACGTCCCTCATAATATGTTTTACGTGAATCACAATAGCAATAAACATATCTACGTCACTAGACTTACCCAGCTATTGTACTCAAACTATCGGGTCGATGACTCCCAATCTGTCTAAAATCAACTAACTAGAAACTAAAAAGAAGAACTAAAGAACTAAAAAGTACTAAAATTAATATATTTACTCATTCTGTTAAATACTTAACTCTATTGCCATTGCTCTTTTGTTTTTAGGGTTCCGTAACTTAAAAGGTAAAAAGAAACCCTTATAGGATCACCCGGTTGTCTGTCTGTCTGTCTGTCAAGATCCTTTAATACGTTGAGGTATCAAGATAAAATTCATATCAAATACTCAAGTCTACTGTCCCTTAGAGCTGTGAAAAAATCAAACTTCTAAGCCAACGCAATGAAAAGATACAGCCGTTTATGACGCAAATTTTCATATTTTTTCGACATTCGAAAGGGAATCAAAACCTACAGGGTACTTCCCGTGAACTTAGAATCTTGAAGTTTGGTACGAAGCAACGTCTTATAGCATAGATAAAGGAAAAATTGCGAAAAGTTTTACATCATATAATAAAAATAATTTAATAATTTTCGACATTCACAAGGGAATCCAAATCTACAGGGTACTTCCCGTAAACTCAGAATCTTGAAATTTTAGTGCGAAGCAACGTCGTATAGCACAGATAAAGGAAAATTGCGAAAAGTATAGATTTTTGATTACATCATGTAATAAAAATATTTTCAACTTATTATAGATAACGAAATGGAACCCTTCGTACGCGAGTCCGGCTCGCACTTGACCAGTTTTTTTAAAGGCGTAGGACCTAAAACCCTTTTACTATTTTTCATTCCTGTCTTCAATTTCAGACCCAGTATTCCCCTGTACATGGTATTTAAGTCTTGAAAAACCTTCCGAAAATTTAATTTTTAAAAGTCGTCTATTTATTGACAGAGATTTAAATTATTTTCTATTCCTATTAAACTGTTTAAAAACTTTTTTTAATTGACCTCGTAGCCTATTAGCTAGGGAAATGTACACTTGTTTGCGTGCGGTGCAACTCATATCAACGCTATTAAATCCACATTATCACAATATGACCAAAGTGTCCACCTTGGTCATGCTATGTAACAGAAAATAACGAAATTCACTCATAGAATGTATGTTAAATACGTTCTATAAAAATACTAGCTTTTAAGATAATATTTTCTTGAAACAAGTTAAAATGAATGCATATATAGGGAATGGGATACGGCGGAGATTTTCAACGCCGAGGTTATAAGCGCGGTAGCTCAAATGGCAGAGTGTAGGTCGTACAGGGACCTAAGGTCGCTAGTCCAAAACCCGCTCGCGTGGATTTTTTTTACTTCTTAATTTAATAAGAGTATATCAAAGTAGCATTGAGAATGCATACAAACGCATAGAAAAAGAAAGAAGTTAAAATTCCTAGATGAATTTAATTTTTAAGTTCATTAACCTAACGTTTGATGCCCCAGTTAAACTAAAAAAGCCTTATTAATCAAAAAATTAAAAATACGTCTGCACTTGTAATATAACGATAGATAGATAAATAGATAGATAATTCATTTATTTGCTGCCATAACACACATACAAAATACACAGTAATAAGAAAAAAAGTAAGTACAAAAATTAACAAAAATATATACCTACCTGCGCATTTTTCAATGCGTGTGCTACAGCAATACAAAAAGGACACAGCAAAAAAAAGCTCACAGTAAAAATCTAATAACAGCTTATGTCATTCGAGACGGTGTAAGGATTTTAAAGATACATACATCTAAATCGTTAAGGCACTCAGAGGGTAAGTATGTTGAAATAAAGAAACTTACATATATACATACTTACATATTTATATACTTACATGACTTCGAAAAACACCCTTTTTGTTAGTCGTGTAAAAATCTAACATGTTTTGTATTGTCACACAACAAAATGAAAAATCTAAAATAATATGTCACAATTCCTAAAAACACTATCCATTCATTAATTTTTCACTTAAAAAAGAATAAAAAAAACACCACATCAAATACTTACATGTCAACTTCTGTTCTCCTTCCAACTGACACTAAAAAAGCTCAAATTAGTGAGCTTAATTTCAAATACTGTAGCTTTCGGGGTTCAGACGCGAGTTTTCAGGAACGCAACTGCCGCAAAGCTCGAATGCCGCCGGCCGCAGTAAGCTCGCGCACAGAGATGTTACGTAAAAGCTCAGTCGGAACTTCTGCCAAGTTTGTAGGCAAATTGATTTGTCTGCTAATATGCTAATATTAAAAATATAATTTATTCTACAACTTCTTCAATGAAAAAGTGTGAGAATATTTTTTTATAAATAATTTCTAGATCTCTAAATATTATATAAAAGTTCTTGGGACTTCTTCTTATTATTAGTAGGTAAAATTGATTTGTCTGCTATAATAATATATTAAAATCTTGATTTATTTAGAAACATTTTAATACAATAGCTTTATAGACAAGGTTTTTCGTATCTCTCGTAAGTTTTATTGTTTTATGTTATTTATATATGTAACCAATTCACAATTTTATAACTGTACTGGAACGTGACAAAATGTGTGGCATTGTGTCACGCAGTCGCACCACGCACGTACGAGGATACACTGTTTTGTTTTCGCCTTTTATGTCTGCTTTTTTGTTAACCTCCCACCTCCTGACTTCATGGTCAATTCGTCAGATTAAATAAATAAATATAAATATGTACGGTCAAATCACACAGATTGAGCTAGCCCCAAGGTAAGTTCGAGACTTGTGTTATGGGATACTAACTCAACGATACTAAATTTTATAACAAATACATATATAGATAAAAATCCAAGTCCCAGGCCAATCTGAAAAAGATTATTTCCAGCCAGCTTTAGCATTACTTAGACGTGCTCGAGTATTATTATTTTTTCCTAGCCTGTAGATGATTTGTCCCACTGGGCAAAGGCCTCCCCCTTGTTTTTACATTCGTTTCTCTCTATCGAAACTTCCGCCCACCCATTTATCATGTGACAATTATTTTTGTTTCAACTTTTTTAAATCTAGAGTCCTAGCTTCTCTTCCTACCGGTGAAATGAAAAGTATCATATTACCTTTTTTCCTTCTACCACCTAATATTTAAATTTCAATAGATTTTTTATTGTATTTTATTTATGAACAACTAACAGTTACAATAAATTCCCACGACACGAGTAAATACACATTTAGCATCCACACATTCCCCACCTACTATTAAGAATATGTTCGATTCCTCTAGGCAGCTTGACTTGGCTTTAGTTTTTTCGACATAATTAGGTTTCCTAAAAGAGTAATGGTCCTATCACCGCATGGCATGTCAATAGGTGCCACTCAATGACATTAACACTTATTAACGTCTTTTAAAACGCTTCTGTACCCACCGGTACCTGTACACAAACACAGGCCGCGCTTGCGCGCCGCTGCATATTCATCGATCTCCCCTCACTTATGGGGTAGGTCCAGGCCATGCCACACGTCACGTGTAGCCTCTTTAGACCTCAGTTCATGAACTAGTTGCTTATGAAAAAAATATAATGGAACTGACTTAACTATTTTCTGGGGCATGTCGCACATGTAGCCACGATAAATCTCAGTTCAGCAACCAACTAGTAGTTAATAAAAAAAGTATAATGAAAATGTCAGGACTTATAAACTCTTATCTAATCACGCACTTGTATCCCTCTATAAACTCTAAGCTTTCTATAAAGCCGTTTAAAGCAAAAAAAAAAACTATTCACATATTATGTCAATAACATTTTCAAGACTTGTTCTTCACTTGTTCCACTTAGCAATCAAAGTCTACACTTGCGTTTCGCGGCATGCCCATTGGTTAGGTTAGATCCAGGTTATGCCGCTAGAGTACCACCTTTATATTATGTCAACTAGTTCTTAAGAAAATAATAATGGCAATGAAATCAACGAGAAAACCTCACCGCTCATATACCACACAGCAAATAAACCCTATGCTAGCGCGTTAGTGGTCTGTCTTGCAGTGTAGCATCATTATAGTAGATATACATTAAGGAAGCAGTAAATGATTGATTTGATTTGATTTGATTTATCAACAACTTTCTATTACCTTCTGCTGGGTATAAGCCTCCTTTTGTTCTACGCCAGTCCTCTCTATCTTCAACCATCGCAAACCAATTCTTTCCAGCAATTTGCATTATGTTGTCCACCCACCTAGCTACTGGATTTCCAACACTACCTTTCTCATTTCTGGAATACCACCAGTAGATCTAAGGAGTACAGTGTAGCATACCTTAATATAAAGTGTGTTGTAGTGAGTGAATTAAATTAAAGTGACATAATTCAAAACTGTTTTCTGCCTAACGGTATCACTAAGTCACAGAGCCCACGCTTGCGCGTATCTGCATCCTCATCGATCCCTTCAGTCATAGGATAGGTCCGGGCCACGCGGCACGTGTCGATCAATGAATCTGCATGAATGTACTTGCATCCGATTCAGGAGTTGCAATTAATACTATGTGGTAACGAATGTACTTGTACTGACCTGCGCTGTTGCGTTGAATCGATTACATACAACATATAAAATAAGTAGTGTATAGGGGAGGGTGGAAATTGAAAATGTTGTTTCATAAAAAGAAACAGTAAAACGACGAGTAATAAGATACCCTCGTTGACCTACTGATAGGACAAAAAGTCGGTTCACGAGAAAAAACCCGTAAACCTTTTGGAGTATCTCGTATCTCATAGGCGTTCGTTAATCTTGTTTTTATTTATTTTATCAGGGAAAAATATGAAATAAGTAGTGTATAGGGGAGGGTGGAAATTGAAAATTTTGTTTCATCAATAGAAACAGTAGAACGACGAGTAATAAGATGAACCCTCGTGGACCTACTGATAGGACAAAAAGTCGGTTCACGAGAAAAAACCCGTAAACCTTTTGGAGTATCTCGTATCTCCTAGGCATTCGTTAATCTTGTTTTTGTTTATTTTATCAGGGAAAACAAAGTTACTCTGTAGCATAAATATCATCTGTAGTTATCTCAGCACGCCCCGTTTCTTAGCTAGTGTTTTTTATGAGCTTTTTAGGTCCAACTGCTCGGCAAAAGCCTCCCCTTTCTTTGCTCACTTTGCTCTATCTCTTGCCATCTCTCTCCAAGTTTTATCAAAGGCAGACAAGTTATCTGTATATTTTGTTTTCGGTTTACCTGGGTAGCTAGTCCTAAAACTTAATAATATTCCTACTAATCATCATTTTGTGTAGATGTCATGGGCATGGTCAATCGACCATGCACACCCTGGTTCAGAGTTCTTCAGAACTGCCTCTCGGCCTCTGACGTAGTTCCTTTGACGACTACCCGATGGCAGCCGTGACCAACGGCTTAACGTGCCTTTCAAAGCACTAATTTTTACAAAGAAAAATACAAAAATTGTGACAAAGAAAAGTGCAAGGAACAAATTTAAAAATAGAGTTAGAACTAACAATCGTAAAAACATATAGGCTAAGAGAAAATCTAATGGTTAGAGAAAATCTAAACTAATGGGAACTGAACCTTTGACCTACAGTTGTTCCGACTTTGTTGACCACAAATTGAACCGGGCAATTCTGTCTTTGGAGAAAGTATATGCTTTGTTTACAATGCATTATGTAGGTACTTGGAGTAACGCTATACTTGTAACAAATAAAAAACCGGCAAAGTGCAAGATCGAATGCTACCATACAAAATTTAACGAAAAATAACGTACAAAAATTGTGTCTTTCGGCTCTGTCTACCCAATAATTGTCAAATATATCAAAAATTTTCAATTCGACGCTTTCTAGGCCAACCTCGCTTCCTGTAACCATCTTCTAGTCTAGAATATGTTTTGTGATTGAGACCGTAGTAGACCATCAGTGAATTAGGATTTAAAGATATTACAATATGAATATTATAAGATACATATATAAAGGGTAATGACATGCATATATACTTTGATTATTATATTAATATATGTTCCATGCTGGTCTAGGAGAAAAGAAAAAACGTAGAATGTGCCAGCTGCTTCTCTTCCCGCGCAGATCTTAAAAGCCAATCGAGGGAATGGTCGAAAATCTGTGGAAACATGTCAATAGGCGATGCGGCTAGCATCTACGCCGCAAGGGATAAAGACGTGAAGACGTGATACTATGTATGTATGTATTATAATAAAAATATATACAAAGGTGTATTTACTTACTTAAATAATAAGTTCATTCCTTTTAGTTTAAGAAACTTATATTATATGTTTTTACATTTTCCTCGTCGTCACTATCATTATACTTATAATCTCAGGGACTTGACTGCAATTGATTTTGAAATTCTATGACATTGCAGACGTCATTACGACAATACAGAAAAAGTAGGTAACGGAATTATACAGCCATGATTTATCATATCTTGAAAATCTGACACCATTGTTGGCCACTTACACACACGAAAAACGAAAAACTAATAAACGTATCATATCAATATAATCTTTTTAATATAAAAAATGCCATACAGACTAAACATAAACATATATTTTCATATAAACTGAATAATATAATTTATAATTTACGGTGACATGGTACATTTTTGTCATATAGCGTAAACCCTTCCATACAAATAAATATTTTATTACTTAGAGTGCTTTTTTAGTTGTATGTGTGTAATCACGAGACAAACGGTTATAAAAATATGGAAAATGTTGTGCCTCCGGTTGTCAACATACAAAACGGAATATCATTTCAACAGTTACATTATTTTAACAAAAATAACGAGATTTTGGAATTCTGTTAAAAAGGTAAATATAATTGGTATCCTTATCCTTATCTATACATATAATAAAACAGTAAAAATATTTTGTCTGTACATTTAGAATTTTTGACTGAAATGGATAGAGGGACACTTAAAAAGAATAATCTATACATATAATAAAACAGTAAAAATATTTTGTCTGTACATTTAGAATTTTTGACTGAAATGGATAGAGGGACACTTAAAAAGAATAATGGAAAGCAAAAATATTTTTTTCGAATTTCTTGTCTGTCTGTCTGTCTGTCTGTCTGTCTGTATGTATGATCACGATTATCTCCGAAAATACTGAACCGATTTACTTCAAACTTTCACCAATGGCTTTGTTTTAACCCAGCAAAACATTTAAAGTTTGTTTCATCAAAATCGGTTCATTAAAAAAAAAGTTATAGTCATTTGAATGAACTCAAGGCATTCGTTTGCCTGAAAATATACACGGTGAATTTTTTATCGTTTTGGGCCCTAAGGGGTGACTCAGACCATCAAAATGAACAACTTTTCCTATGGGAACAATGGTGGGAACTCAAAATAAAATTCGACATTCCCATACAAACTGGCCGGGCAGCGGGACTCTTTTGTATGAAATGACAAAAATTTTTTTGAGTTCCCGGCATTGGTCCCATAGAAAAAGTTGTTCATATTGATGACCTGAGTCACCCCTTAAAGGGTCCAAACTGTTCCTGAGGGATGGACACTAACGGCGGCGGCGTAGCCGCAGGCAAACGGCACCTAAACTGCTGCGCCTAGAAACTTGGGTACAGGGGTTCTTTTAATGATGTAAGTGAGCGCTAAGAAAGTATTTTTAAGAAATTTAACTTCTAAAGGGGTAAAATTTATATGGAATTTTCCCATTTCTCGACTTAGAAGTATGAAAGTAGGTATATAAGTTCTAGATTAAAATTAAAAAAGATGTGTGTAGGTAGATGAAATTTGCTAAATTCCCCCCTTAAGGGGTAAAATGGGGATGGATGGGTGATATAAACTTTGTATGGAAATTTTCTCTTTTCTGGACTTAGATGTATGAAAATAAGTATATAAGTTCTAGGTTACAATTAAAAATATCTGTGTACGTAAAATGGACGATATTTTCCCCTGTAGGGGTAAAATAGCGGGGTAAAGATTGTATAGGAATTTACTCATTTCTAGACTTTGAAGTATGAAAATAGGTAAATAAATTCACGATTACAATTGAAAAAGATCTGTGTAGGTTAACTGGAAAAAATCCCCCAGAAGGGGGGTAAAGTTTGTTTGGAAATTTTCTCATTTCTGGACTATGAAGTATGAAAATAAATAGGTATGTAAGTTCTCGATTACAATTAAAAAAGATATATGTGGATGAAATGGACTGAATTCACTCCTAAAGGGGTAAAATGGGAGGGTAAAGGTTTTATGGAAATTTTCTCATTTCTGGACTTAGAAGTATAAATAATATCCATACTTCCATACTAATACTAATATTATAAATGCGAAAGTAATTCTATTTGTCGTTTTTTTACGCTAAATTTGGTATGGAGGTGTGAGGCCCGGGGAAGGACATAGGGTATGTGTGATTCCGGGAAATTCTACTGTTCCCGAGGGATCGTCACGAACGCGGGTGGAGCCGCGGGCAACAGCTAGTCCTTACTAATATTTTAAATGCGAAAGTGAGTTTGTTTGTTTGTTTGTTTGTTACGCTTACACGCCGTAACAACTGAACCGATCATCATGAAATTTTGCAAACAAGTTCTCTGGAGTGCGGCGAAGGATAAAGGCTACCTTTTATCCCGGGAAAAAGTACTATTCCCGAGGAATCGACATTGACGCGGGCGGAGCCGCGGGCGAAAGCTAGTTGACAATATATTAATGTGATTGTATTTTTAACACGTACCAATAATACCAATGTACAAAAAACCTAGTAATATATGTCAAAATTAAATTTTACTTACTTATCATATATCCGACGAGCTCTGTGGCATAGTGGTCATCATGCAAGGCTGCCACTCCGGAATTTCCGGATTCGATCCCCGGTCAGGTCAAGATGGAAAATGATCTTTTTTAAATTGGTCTTGGACTTGGATGTTTATGTATTACATAAGATAGTATTTGTTATAAAATATACTATCGTTGAGTTAGAATTCAATAACACAAGTCTCGGAACTTACTTTGGGGCTAGCTCATGTGTTATTTTTCCATATATATTTATTTATTTATCTGTTATATTACTCGCAAGGAATGTATGAGAAAATTCTCACCGACTTCAAAGTTCATACCTTGATTTAATTACTGTAAACCGTCTCATCAATCTGTCTTATGATAAATACATTAAATATAAATTTTATAAGCCATTAAAATTAGGCCGCTCGGCCGGCAAATCGTTGTCGGCGGCCACACAAAGGAAGGCTAATCAATTGCCCAGCGCCAGGTGGATGCAAGTCAAAGGGTATAAGTATTAAAATATATTTTTTTGTTATTTACCTACTCAATAGTTTTTTTTTTTTTATATGAGTTTTATTTTACATTCACAATGCTATTCTGATATACTCTTAATAAATTATGAAAATAAAATATGGTGAAAAACTTCATGTGGACGGGACTTGAACCATCGACCTAGGCCTATGCTCTGCCATCTGAGCCACCGCCTGATTCCATTCAGATGACAGAGCGTAGGTCGTATATAGAACTAGGTCGCTATAATATAGTAGTTTCTCACCATATTTTCTTAATTTAAGAGTATTCAATAGTCTTATTGTTTTTTGCTGGTTGGCAAATAAATATATACGGACAAATTGAGCTAGCCCCAAGGTAAGTTCGAGACTTGTGTTATGGGACTAATTCAACGATACTATATTTTATAACAAATACACATATAGGTAGATAAACATCCAAGACTCAGGCCAATCTGAAAAAGATCTTTTTCCATCTTGACCTGACCGGGGATCGAACCCGGACACCCTCGTGTCACCGATCTGTGGCAAAGTTGTACCACAAATGCCTTTGTATTGTGGAATTCCGGGTTTGAAGCTCGGCAAGTTCAAGACGTAAAACGATCTTTTCCGACTATGTTGTGTTTTTCATTTAAATATCTTTTATACAATATGAAAAGAAAACCTTGTGCGATCCTTGAAGGGGTGATTTAGCCCGTCGATTGAACAACTTTTCCTATGGGATCAATGTCGGGAACCTTTTTTTACATTCCGATACAAATTGACTGGACGGCGGCACATTTTTGTTTGAAAACGTCCATTTTTAGGATTAGCCTTAGGTATAGGATCACTCGGTTGTCCGTCTGTCTGTTAAGACCCTTTTTGTCAGAAACGCGTAGAGGTATCAAGCTGAAATTCATATTAAATACTCAAGTCTACTGTCTCTTGGAGCTATGAAAAAATCAAACTTCTAAACCTACGCAATCAAAAGATACAGCTGGTTATGCCGTAAAATTTCGTGTTTTTTCGACACTCGCAAGGGAATCAAAACCTACAGGGTACCCATGAACTCAGAATCTTGAAATTTGGTACGAAGCAACGTCTCACAGCACATATAAAGAAAAGATTGCGAAAAGTATTATTTTTGAGTTACATCATATAATAAAAATATTTTTAATAATTTCAAACTTATTATTTCTAATGCACAGGACCCTTTGTGCGCGAGTCCGACTGGCACTTGGCCGGTTTTTTGTGAGTTCCCAACTTTGATCCCATAGGAATAGTTGTTCATATCGACGGGCTGAATCAACCCTTCGATGATTGGATAGAGGATTTAAACATACACACATACATATTATCACGCCTCTTTCCCATGGGGGTAGGCAGAGACTATGGATCTCCACTTGCTACGATCCTTACAAACGTCTTTTGCTTCATCTACATCCATCACTCTTTTCATGCATGCTCGCCGGTTTCGGGTACTCCTTATTTCTCCTTTTGCAAGAACGTTTGCAATTTGGTCACGATACATTCGTCACGGCCTGCCCTGACTGTCCCAGCCACATGTGCCGTATATATACCTTTCGTAATTCTTTTTTCATTCATCCTCTCTACATATCCAAACCATCTCAACATCTCTTTTACATTTTTTGTCACTATATCGTCTTTCACTCAACACCGTTCCCTTATTACATCATTTTTTAAACGATCTTTCAGACTTACTCCACATAAATATACCACCTACTTCTTAACGCTCGCATTTCAACTGCATTTATTCTGCTTTCATTCTTTTACTGCCATACCCAACTTTCACTACCATACATCAGAGTTGGCAACAACACTCCATCATGGACAGCCAGACGTGCCCCATTAATCGAGTGATAGAGTTTTCAATGGATTGAAAGTACGTTTTCTATCAGATTTACTTTTAAAACAAAAATAAAAAATAAAAACAGTATTCAATTCAAAACACTCTATTTGGATACCGGTAATGTCACTGCCTAGTAGTTTATTTTTACATGCAGATAAATGTATATGAAAAAAGATGTAAAGTGATTGGGACCTAAATATTTGAGTGTATATGAACGCATTCAAGCCCATATCCAAATATTACAAAACCGTACTTACCTCCTTTCACCCACCGACTGCACTCACTGCTCTTCATTTATTTTATTAGCGGGCACCGCCAGGCATCGTAACTCACTCTAATACATTTATTTATTTCAGCTATATCTTTAATTGCCGACTTAAAATAACGATCTTCGATGCGAAGACTACCCAGAAAGATGTTTGCTTTTACTTGATTAACCATTAGTAATCGTTTGAGGTGTTAAAGTAGATGTTCCATCAATTTCGGAAAGTTCAGACAGTGTTATAAGTTATAAATTGTTAGCTGCTAAATGGAGTATAATATTTTCATAAGCATGGTATGTATGTATTATGTTTGTACTTACCTGATATACTTATGTAAGAATAAAGAAATTCGCATTAGTACATAGATAAAAAACCGGCCAATTGCGAGTCAGACTCGCACACAAAGGGTTCCGTACCATTATTTATAAAAACGGCAAAAAAATCATGTCTGTTGTATGGTAGCCCCTTAAATATTAATATTATTTTATTTTAATTATTTATTTTTCAAGTAAATAATAATACTCTACTACTACTGTGAATATTTCATGCGTCTACATGTTGATGTTATCAATATCGAGCAAAACGAGCAAAAAATTACGTTTGTTGTATTGGAGCCCCCATAAATATTTATTTTATTTTATTTTTTATTATTTGTTGTTATAGCGGCAACAGAAATAGGTACATAATTTGATAAACTTTCAACTGTCTAATAAACACAATTCATGAGAGCCTGGTGACAGACAGACATGGACGGACAGCGGAGCCACATGAATAGGGTCCCGTTTTTACCCTTTGGGTACGGAACCCTAAAAACAAATCCTTAAATTACATTCATGAGTTTCAAACAATGCAACTATAATTTTACAACTATTACCTATTACATACGAGTATATTCAAGAACACTTCTGGAACATTTACAATAATACGAATGAACATCAACACTTCTTAAGAGATTATCTTGTAACGACTGCGGCTTTATTCCACCATATTCAATTTTTTGACAGCTCCGTGGCGTAGTGGTTAACACGCCAGCCTGCGACACGGAGTGCCCGGGTTTGATCCCCGGCCAGGTCAAGATGGAAAATGATCTTTTTCAGACTGGCCTGGGTCTTGGATGTTTATCTATATATGTATTTGTTATAAAATATAGTATCGTTGAGTTAGTATCCCATAACACAAGTCTCGAACTTACCTTGGGGCTAGCTCAATCTGTGTGATTTGTCCGTATATATTTATGTATTCATTTATTCAATTCAAAGTAATTAACAAGTAATTTAATTTAAAAAATCTAAAAAACCTGACTGTAGATTGACCCAGCGCCATCTATTTTGCGAATTAATAGCTAAGTTTAACAATTTGTTGCATTTATGTCCGTAAAATTGATAATTAAGCGGACGTCATAAGACTCTTGGGAAGAATACAAATCTAATGAGGCCTCATTCTTCAAAATTGGTCAAGCCATTGGGGCTATAGGAAGTAACAATTCTTTGCAAGTGTTGGCCAGTTTACGTTCGCTATATTGATATTTTACTGACAGGGAAGAATACAAATCTTAGGACACCTTACACTTCAAAATCAGTCAAGCCGTTTAGGCTACAGGAGTGGACAATGGAACAGACATACTTCCATACATACATACAAGCGAAAAACATTACCTTCTTCTGGGTATGTCAGTCGGGTAAAAATAGGTTTCTTTAAACATTATTTATCAAATTCATAGATTTAAAAAAAAGCGGTCATTTGACTTTTCTACAATTGTTGACGTCAATATACTTTACTCTGGTTTCCACCAGTTGCCTTAGACGGTGTGTCCCTGCCAGTCTGCTTCGATTTTTGATACCTCGGTTCCCTCCTGCAAAGTGACGGTAATATATACCGGGACGTTAATAGTCGTATAAACACCAGTTGGGCAAAATGGCGACAAGTGACTGGGGTTATTTGTGACTCGCGTATGCCCCTTAAGCTCAGAGGTAAAATGTATAAAAGCGTGATAAGACCGGTACTTTTGTATGGTTCAGAGTGTTGGGCCACCAAGGTGACGGATGAAAGACGATTGCATGCAGCGAAGATGAGAATGTTGAGATGTATGAGTGGAGTGACTCGAAAATATAGGATAAGGAATGAGTATGTAAGAGAAAGCACAAAAGTAGCCCCCATAACGGAAAAATTGAGAAGCTGTAGATTAGGATGCTATGGACATGTTTTGCGAAGAGAAGAGAGCCATATAACTAGGAAGGTGTTGGATATGAAAGTAATTGGGAATCAGAGCAGATGTAGGCCAAAGAAAAGATGGATTGAGTGTGTGAAGGAGGATATGGGTAAAAAGATGGTAACCAAAGAAATTGCTCAGGATAGAGCGAAATGGAAAATACTCACATGCTGTCCCGACCCCACTTAAAGTGGGATAAGGTGAGGAAGAAGAAGAAGAAGAAGAAGTTGACGTCAATATACTTTACCTGAAATAATTATTTGGATCCGCACGCGCCAATTTTGATCCATCGGGAACAGTACTTTTTCCCGGGATAAAATTTTCCCTATGTCCTTCTCCGTATCCCAGACAACGGGTATGCAAAATTTCATGACAATTGGTTCAGTAGACAGGGCGTGAATACGTCACAAACAAACAAATTCACTTTCGCATTTATAGTATTAGTTGGTGGGGTTTTTCGGGCAATAGCACATGCGATTGCGGCAATGTACAGTCAATGAGCCACCTTTTGACGTGCCCTAAATGCCCCATTCACTGCACACAAAAGGATCTAGAGGAGGCAAACGACAGGGCAGTGGCCGTGGCCACATACTGGGCAAAATTGTTGTAATTATAAAGACATTACGACTCGAAAAGAAGAAGAAGTATTAGTTTTGTTAGAAACCTTAACATCATTATTTAATTATGTGTGTCAATAAATAAAATATAATAAAATCATTTATAGTAGACATGTCTTCCAACTTTTCTAGTAATAAAACTAGTTTACGCGATATACATATTAGGCAATAAGGGATTTTAAAGCAGCTCTAAGGTAATTGTAAATCTGTGTTCACAAGGCTATAACAATTTTGTAATCCAACACCTAATTGATAATTTCACGGAGTTAGCTACTGTCAAGTAATAAATAGACATAAAGCCTACGGCCATTACTTTATGCTAACTGCACCCTTTACTACTAGCAGTGACGTTTTAAAGGCTGCGTTTCTAGCTCTATATCTATTTATATTGGCGAGCTACGTGGCGCAGTGGTCAACACGCCAGCCTGCGACACGAGGGTGCCCGGGTTTGATCCCCGGTCAGGTCATGATGGAAAACGATCTTTTTCAGATTGACCTGGGTCTTGGATGTTTATCTAAAGTATTTATTATAAAATATAGTATTGTTAGTATCCTACGACACAAGTTCACAGCTTACTGTGGGGTTAGCTCAAGTACTAGTACTTAAGTACAGAAGTCACACTCTGCAAAGGTATTTAAAGAAATATCAACTCAATGTAGTTAGCGATACGGTGTAATTTAGCTCGCGTCAGAACCTTTTAGTTTAGATACCAACATAATCCATTGCAAGCTAATTTTAATCTTATAACTCTGAACAAACGATTCATAATTCGTTGAAGTCGGTGAAGACATATGAGGCGTCGTTTCTACTGGATTTGTTCGGTTTTTACCTTCGAAGAGGTCGCCAAATGGAGGTTCGAAAAATTATCCTTATACCTATAACCTGCTACATTTTATTACAAGATCTTTTTCACTTGCATGTTCAGGGGTGTCATGCTCTGCTACCTGTCCAGTAGTTGCAGGTATGGCATCGGGTACGCGCACCCGGCCTCCCAAACTGCTACTTCCTTTTCCCATTTATCCGAATGAGTAGTATCCCAATACCTTTCTTCCCTTCCCAAATCTAACAAATTCCTATCATTTGCTAGCTTAAAAATGCTTTCGATGGGCAGCAGCGTCGGAAGCACGAGAAGCTAAAGAAACTGTGCTCGTCAACCCGCCTGCTAAGCGTGGTAAGTATGGCAATATAATATGGCATGGAACAAAAAATCGTAGGGATAGGCCTTTGTCCAGCAGTGGGATTCTAACGGCTGGAATGATAATGATTCACTTGCAATGTATGTATTTTTCTTGTTTGGGTCAAATCGTGTAATTCTTTGAAGCACTTATCCTGAACCGACTGAGCTGAAAATTTGGGTACTGATGACAAAGTAATATTATTGTACCATAGACCTGAACTGATGATGGAGTCAGAGGGTGGCTTTAGGTATTTTTCAGTTAAGGAAAATAAACCTATCGTATTTGAGCTCATTTTATTTGTCTTAGGAAGCACTTACTTCCAGAGAAAAAAACTTTTATTACAAGTGATACTCGATTTTTTGGTATCATAAAAATCATGTTCATTTTAATAGTCTCATTACAAACAAGAATGCCTCAAAAACCACAGATCAGGCTTGTGACGATTTCAACTCGGTTTCATTAACAAGTTACATACATGCATACTTATATAGTGTCACGTCATTTTCCTTACGGAGTAGACAGAGCCCAGGTCTATAAGACCTGAAGGCCACGTTAAGTATGTTTGTGGAAAATGAAATGAAAATAGTGATAGGTTGCTAGCCGCGTCACCTATAAACATGATTCCTCAGATTTTACCCATTCCCTCGATTTTTTCTGTTATTACAGACCAACATGGAGAGTTAACAAGTTTACTTTCAGAATGTATTTTACTTGGCTTCTTTCGTTCTAGGTCCGGCCACGCGCGTGGCATGTCGTGTGTGCGACGTGCGAAGCAGGTCCATAAGTTATAAGTAGTGCTATATGTGCCTTATAGCCATAGTCGAATCCTATAAGCACTGTCGAATTTTGGAAAAAAAGACTACATCTAATTGCACATTTTTCTATGCATATAATGATGTACAAGTACTTATAGCTATTTCACATTTAGCAGAAACTGCTCTTAAAAGGTCTGTGAAACCCCAACCTCACCGGTGTGCGGTACACAGTTTCAATTGAACCACTTTACTCTTATTACTAAACGTGGTAAGATTTCACATTGGTATTATTCATCATTTCACCGGTAAGGAGTCCACTGCTGGACAAGGGCCTCTTCCAAGAATTTTTCGTTCTATTAGAGGATATTGCCATACTCACCACGCTTGGTAGACTGGTTGCCGAGCGCAGTTTCTTTGATTTCTTGTGCGTCCGACGCTGCTCCCCATTGAAAGCATTAACGTGGGGAAGGATTTTTTTGGATTTGTGAAGGGGATGTAGATATTGGGGTACTACTCACTCAAATACAACGAAGAAAAGCAAATAGGAGGAAAGAAATGTTGGATAAGTTTTTATCACAATAACGTAAACATGCACCCAAAGCACCCAAAGGGTCACAGTGACCCCAACGACATACCGAAGGTCAACCCTACAGGTGCTCGGCACATTCTATGATCAATTAGGCCACTTAACCCGCAACTAGGCGTTGTAAACAAACCCAGGCTTTGTCCCGCACGTTAGCGCGGCTCGGCTAAGTGGTGGACGATCCTTGTTAACATTTTGGGTTAACAAGAGGACTTGTGTTTACGTCCGATATTGGTACAAGGAGGTAGCGCCTTGCTGCTGTGTGTGGTACAAGTCAAAAGAGGACAGTTTGGTATCGTATGTTAGTTTGGCATGTGGTCCCAACGCCTATTAAGTACGATTTTTGTCAGACTCATCACAAAGATGGCGCCATAGGATTATTCACAACTATGTATCCACCACATTATAAGAAAATAAAATCAGTATTCATGAAAAATATCTAAAATGAAACAAATATTTTCGGCTTATATTATAATAATATTTTTCAGTTTTACTTGGTTTTGCCTTACCGGCTAATGCCATCTAGTGACAGGTGAAAAAGTTTGTAACTATTGCACTGCAGCGCCCTTTCCGCCTCCCATAGTGGCAGTTAGTAGAACTAACTACCATAGATTGCCGTCAACCAGCCTGCTGTTTTTAACAGGCCTTGAGTTGGGCCAATATTTTGGTATGAATATGGTATCGGAGATTAATTATAACTGGTAGTCGGTACGTCAACTTTTCTATATCTTTTTACGACTATCTGACTATCTGGACGCCCAGAGAAGAAGGTATGTATTTCGGGAGTATGTAATCGCTTTCATTGAGATGTTTTATTCTTAGCAGGAAAGTAGCCTACGTTCACCCTATTCCTAAAAAGGGTGACCGCACAGACCCGTCTAACTATCGGCCTATTGCGATAACCTCCCTGCTCTCTAAGGTGATGGAGCGTGTGATAAACATCCAGCTCCTTGGTTACCTTGAAGATCATCAGCTAATTAGTGACCGTCAATACGGGTTCCGCCACGGGCGTAGTGCTGGTGATCTTCTTGTGTACTTAACGCACCGATGGGCAGCCGCCATCGAGAGCAAGGGAGAAGCACTGGCATTTAGTCTAGATGTCACAAAGGCTTTTGACCGGGTCTGGCATAAGGCTCTTCTCGCGAAGTTACCATCTTTCGGGCTTCCTGAGGGACTATGCTTGTGGGTCGCTAGTTTCTTATCCGGGCGAAGCATTCAGGTCGTTGTAGACGGATTATGCTCCGATATCATGCCCATCAATGCTGGCGTCCCCCAAAGATCTGTTTTATTACCTACGCTGTTTCTTCTGCACATCAACGACATGCTTAACACTAGTAGCATCCATTGCTATGCAGACGACAGTACGGATGATGCATATTATGCAGGTCGTGCAAATATCCCTCAAACACAGGTGGAGGAGAACAGAAAGAGACTTGTGTCTGACATTGAGACCTCTCTGGAGCAGGTCTCTGAATGGGGTAAACTAAACCTAGTTCAATTCAACCCTACTAAGACACAAGTCTGCGTGTTTTCCGCTAAGAAGACCCCATTTAACATAGCACCGAAGTTTCGGGACACCTCTCTTACCATTTCTAAGAGTATTGGGATCCTTGGCGTCGATATTACGAAGGAGGTCCAATTCCGGAGTCATCTGGAAGGTAAAGCCAAAATGGCTTCTAAAAAACTTGGGGTGCTCAATAGAGCGAGGCAGTACTTCACTCCGGGTCATAGACTTTTATTATATAAAGCTCAAGTCCGGCCCCACATGGAGTACTGCTCTCATATCTGGTCTGGTGCACCTCAATACCAACTCCTTCCTCTTGATTCCATCCAACGCCGGGCAATTCGTATTATCGACGATCCCACACTCACAGACGATTTAGACACCCTCGGTCTACGGAGAGACGTTGGCTCTCTGTGTGTATTTTACCGTCTATACTATGGGGAGTGTTCTGAAGAACTTTTTGAATTGGTGCCACCGTCACCTTTCTACCACCGCACCGCTCGCCACAGGAGTAAAGTCCATCCCCACATCCTTGACACTTGGGTCTCCAAAAATGTCAGAGCGTCACGTGGTTTTTTTCCTCGTACAGCAGGATTGTGGAATGGACTCCCTCCCGAGGTTTTCCCTGTGTGCTATGACTTGAGGTCCTTCAAAAGGCGTGTTTACAGGTATCTTAAGAGTCGGCAACGCATCAGCAGCTCCTCTGGTGTTGCAGATGTTCATGGGCGACGGTGAACACTTTCCATCAGGTGGCTCGTCTGCTCGTTTGCCATCGGATATACATAAAAAAAAAAAAAAAAAATAGCAGTAAGAAATTCAATACTCAACAAAGGCTCTCCCAAGGATTCTTTGTTCCATGGGAGGATATTGAGCATACTCATCACGCTTGGTGGCGTAACAAGAAAATTATGGAAAATATAAAAAATTCAACTGCATTTGTTCGGCAAGCTCATGGACGCCCATGTCACTCCTGGAATAAAAATTTTACTTCATAATTTTAGGAAAAATCATGAGGATGTTGTAATAAAAAGATCTAAAAAAACTTGTCTGTGGTAGGCATAGATTTACAAAAATGTATTTTAAAATTATACAATTTAGCTGTCAGATACTTACGCGTAAAATATCCTCCCATAGAACGAATCAAACGAAACAACAATTACGCATAAGGATCCAAGTTTTTTTTTTACTAAGGAGAGGCTTTTCAGCAGTGGACTTTTTCCGGCTGAAATGACGATGATAACTATAACAATACCAATTTTATAATACAATTGGAGGTTTTAAGACAGCGTGTACTAAAATCGCTTTCCGCTTGTATATTGGCCGTTTCAAAATACGTAACATACATAAAAATATACATCAATACATATGACATTGTACTGTAAACTTAACTAAACTTATTTTTCTGAAAGACTGTACAAACACCGAAGGCCTTACGCACTAGCAACAAAAATATGTAAACATTACCTGCGCTTCCATGTTTTATATGTTTTATTTATTATCTATCCTACGTCAGATATATTCTAGAAAAAACTATAGGTACTGAAATTGAATTTTGCTTATATTATTATGTTATTTAAACTAAAACAGATGCGAAATACATTACATATTTTATCATCAGAGCGTTTTCCTCAGCTCTGTTGCGTCGAAGTTCGGGGTTGGCTTTAAGGCGGCATGCTGTGAAATGGTGAGGCAAAAGACTTTACAACCAGCTGCCTACCTGCCTGACGCCAGTTTGAGCTTTATTATTAAAAATCTAATTTGTTTTTTTTACTATACTATTTAACAGACTCAAAAATGTTAACTTATTTACAACTTAGATACAACTCAATTTGAGTTTAGCATCCTCTGATATAACTCGAAAATTTTCTGTACACATCTTAATAATAATTATTAATTCATTCAGGGGTGTCATCCTCAACTGCCAGTCCAGCCGGCCGATTTACTAACTCAGTGACCAACGTTTTGATAGTCACTTCAAAATATTTTGCAAGTTTCCTATGATTGACTATTTTTATTAAAGAGAGATATAAAACGCAATGTACTTTGAAATGACTATTAAAACGTTGTACACTGAGTTATCAAATAGGCCGGCTGGTGGTTGCAGGATATCGCATCGTGTACTCGCGCCCGGCCTCCCGTGCCGCTACTTCTTTTTCCCCTATTCATCCGAGTGAGTAGTATCCCATTACCTTTATTCCCTTCCCAAAGTTAGCAAATTCGCATCCTTCCCTAAATTAAAAATACTTTCGATGGGCAGCAGCGTCGGAAGCAAAGAAACTGCGATCTCCGACCCGCCTGCCAAGCGTGGTGAGTACGGCAATATCCTCCATGAAACGAATAACGCTTGGTCCAGCAGTGGACATTTTATGGCTTTTTTTATATATAGAGAAATTCGAATGCGCAACGATGAGGTCTAGGGTAGTACACGCAAACTCAAATAATGCCTTGAAAATCCTTAAATCGAACGATTTGGGAAACAGCGGCGCGGGGAGGGAATTCAATTTCTTCGCGGTTCGCATAATGAAGGAGGAGGCGAATCTAGAGGTGCGATGAGCAGGAATATCGACACACCACATATGGATGGAATCCCTGCCCACGCCGTGTCGTCTGAAGATGGAACGGTGCAGGGGGAATAACTTCGTGCAGTTCCTGTGCGCACTCACCGAAATGCAGCCTGTAAGACACACACAGACTTACTACTAATCGGCGGTGTCCGAGGCTCTAAAGCTGTTCTAAAGCTGTTTCAGTCTGGATTGAGTTTCTTTCGGCGTATTCTTCTCACCAGTGGTCGTTCCGAAACGCTAGTAGTATTTCAATTTTGCATATATTAAAAAATATATAAGAAATAAAAACATGACGTTCAAAAAGAGATACATGTATCCAATTTTGAATAAAAATCTTTGACTTTTGTTCTGAGGTAAGCAACTCATCATCAAAGTCTTCTGACACGCCTGTCGATAGCTTCTACGGCTTCGAACTGATAGCGGGCGAATCCATCTCACAGAAGGGAACAATATTCCATTCAGAAGCGGACTTGAGCTGTGTAAAGGATCAACAGCTGGCCTGAAGTAAAATACCATTGGACCTTGGGTTAAAATGATGATAATGAAGCTTAATAATATTGCCAGTGTTGAATTATTTTCAAATAATGTTCTATACAAGCAAATGCTAAAATCCAGGAACTCTGAACTACATAGCTATTAATTATATCTTAATTTACGTAACACTAAAAATTCCATCCACGCGTCACAGCCGCCCAACTGTCAGTACTTTGAACTGCATCATTTAACAGGTAGCCGCGAACGCGATGTCACCAAACGGGTGTCTCCAGGGAGCATAGAAACTATTGGAGCGTCTATGGTAGTTATCACACTACCGCATCTTGCTGTGGTGGACGGAGCAACGGTGTGTGCATGCGGCGACGGAGCCACTAAACAGTTTCCTCCGTGTCTGCGTCCAAAGGATTACCTAATCAAGCAGTTGAAGTGAGAATGGGCAGGTCGATTAGCTAGAGTGAGGACTATCGAGAGAACAGCTAGGCTGTGTATAAAGATATAGCCAAAAAAGGAGTGAAGCTCAGTCGTTAAACGAGCCAGCCTTAATTCATCATTACCGGTTTTTTGATAAACGGGTTTGTAATTCTTCTACTACATTAAACAACAAAATAATTGGTTATTAGTAAAGTCAGTTTAAGGACGATAAATTTACGTGATAATAGTGAAAGAGGGATAGATGTGTCGCAAGCCGAACGCTTAGGCCGATCGTGCCTGTCTATCGCTTGTTCCGCGCTCTCACTTGCACACGGAACGTGACATTTTTTCGTGCGTTTAGCCGGCTTTCATCGATTTATAAGACGTTAAATATTACGTTATAGTAGACGTTCACCAAATGATATGTAAAGTATCTTATGATAAATAAATGATTTTTGACTTTTGTTACCACGTCAAAAATTGGCATGTCTGCGTCTCGAATCAGTTATGTAATAGAGTCAAACTCTACGGTTCTATGCTCCGATGTCACTCAAAATTTCGGCAATTTTCCTTAGTGCATTATCACATACATGGTAATAGGCTTGGTGCGTGCCCGCCATCTGTACAAATAATCATACCAAAAATTGTAGCAGACGACAAACTATGACTTTTTATAAAGTTGTGATTGTGTGCCACTAATGGAGAATTCAAACATCTACAACACTCCAAGGATTTTTAGGTTGAATGAATACATAAATAAAATAAAATCTCATATTAAAAATTTAATACGCCGATCCTAAAAGCCTTCCACTATTATATTCCTCTTTTTAGTCGATCATCATCAGGTCCTTTTTAGTCTCCACTACAGGAGCACGACCTTCTCTGTACTACTAGAGCCAAACTTGGCCAGAGCAGCCAAAGGACTTGGCCTACACTCTCCACGCTGGCCAGATGGGTTGGAGATGTCTCATAGATGTTTATAAGCTTTGTTTAGCTTGTATTTCCTAAGTCGCCTTCTACGACATCCATGGGAAGACTTGAAGTGGTCCTATTCTACTTTGCCGGATACCACACGGCAATCTGTTCAATTTATTAAAATTGTTTTTAAATAGCAATACAATGCTCGGTATGTTATCAAAATTGAAAATATGTGATGAATAAGAACTCGGCCACAGGTAGGATTCGATGTAATGGTATCACATTAGGGCGTAAACCTAAGGGACGTGGGTTCGAATCCTACCTGTGGCTGAGTTCTTTTCCATCACATATTTTCAAGTTCAATTTATATTTAACATAAGACTAAATATATTAATCGATGTAATGTGAGACCCTTTGCTTTGTCTGACCCGTAAGACATGAAGACGTAAGTAATACTACTAATTGATATACCAGCCTACATAATTAATCGGAAACAGTACAGCAGGGAAGTCAAGCGACGACTTTGACGTTCCCATACAAATTGACCGGGCGACCGAACATTTTTGTTAGGAAATGTCCATGTTTTTTTGAGTTCCCAGGTTTGATTCCACTAGGAAAAGTTGTTCATGTCGATGGGTTGAAGCACCCATTTAAGAACCGAATAGAATTTTCTTTACATATTATATATTAAAAAATATTTATGTATACATTTTCGGAATACGTTGGCTTAACATTAAGTTTTCTGACTAAAATTGTAACATTAAATATGATTCGTCGACTAAATAAATATAGCATTAAATTGTAATACACAATATCAATCGATGAAAGCCGTAACAAATATATCTACAAGCTAGTATGATCGTTATTATAGCTTGCTTGAGACACTTTGACTTGGCGCTGTCGACGACACACTTTATAGAATCTAACAGCAAATTACTATGGAAACTCGAACGAGTCTGAAAATAAGGCTAAGTGAGAATCGAACTCACGTGGAGAAGGTTTTGTATGATGTATATTATATACTAGCTGTTGCCCGCAGCTCCGCCCGCGTTAGTGTCGATCCCTCGGGAACAGTAGAATTTCCCGGAATCAAACATACCCTATGTCCTTCCCCGGGCCTCACACCTCCATACCAAATTTCATCCAAATCAGTTCAATGGTTGAAGCGTAAAAAACGACTTTCGCATTTATAATATTAGTATTAGTATGGAAGTATGGATATTATTTATACTTCTAAGTCCGGAAATGAGAATATTTCCATAAAACCTTTACCCTCCCATTTTACCCCTTTAGGAGTGAATTTTGTCCATTTCACCCACATATTTATTTATTTTATATATCTTTAATTGTAATCGAGAACTTACATACCTATTTATTTTCATACTTCATAGTCCAGAAATGAGATAATTTCCAATTTCCAAACAAACTTTACCCCCCTTCTAGGGGATTTTTTTCCAGTTGACCTACATAGATCTTTTTCAATTGATATCGTGAATTTATTTACCTATTTTCATACTTCTAAGTCTAGAAATGAGTAAATTCCTATACTATCTTTACCCCGCTATTTTACCCCTTCAGGGGAAAATATCGTCCATTTTACCTACACAGATATTTTTAATTGTAACCTAGAACTTATATACTTATTTTCATACGTCAAGTCCAGAAATGAGAAAATTTCCATACAAAGTTTATACAACCCACCATAGGATAAAATGGGGGTGATTTTATCCTATGGGGGGAATTTTGCAAATTTCATCTACCTACACACATCTTTTTAATTTTAATCGAGGACTTATATACCTACTTTCATACTTCAAAGTCCAGAAATGAGAAAATTTCATATAAATTTTACTCCTTTAGAAGTTAAATTTCTTAAAAATACTTTCTTAGCGCTCACTCACATCATTAAAAAAAACCCTGTACCAAATTTCAAGTTTCTAGGCGCAGCCGTTTCGGTTAGTTTGCCGTTTGCCCGCGGCTACGCCGCCGCCGTTAGTGTCCATCCTTCAGGAACAGTAGAATTTCCCGGAACAGAAGGTACCCTATGTACTTTCCCGGGTCTCAAACTTCATCCAAATTGGTTCAATGGTTGAAGCGTGAAATATGTCACTTATTATTTAATCACTTACTATTTAAGTGCTATACACGGTGAAATTTTGATCGTTTTGGACCCTTAAAGGGGTGACTCAGGTCATCAATATGAACAATTTTTTCTAGGGGATGCTGGGATCAATTGCTGGGAACTAAAAAAAAAAATTGTCATTTCCATACAAAAGAGTCCCGCCGCCCGGCCAGTTTGTATGGGAGGGAATGTCGATTTTTTTTTTGAGTTCCCAGCATTACTCCCATCGGAAAAGTTGTTCATTTTGATGGTCTGAGTCACCCTTTTAAGGGTCCAAAACGATAAAAAATTCACCGTGTATATTTGCAGGCAAACTAATGCCTTGAGTTCATTCAAATGACGATAACTTTTTTTTTAATGAACCGATTTTGATGAAACAAACGTTAGATGTTTTGCTGAGTTAAAACAAAGCAATTGGTGAAAGTTTGATGTAAATCGGTTCAGTATTTTCGGAGATAATCGTGATCATACATACAAACAGACAGACAGACAGACAGACAGACAGACAGACAGACAGACAGACAGACAGACAAAAAATTCGAAAAAAATTTTTTTGCTTTCTATTATTCTTTTTAAGTGTCCCTCTATCCATTTCAGTCAAAAATTCTAAATGTACGGACAAAATATTTTTACTCTTTTATTATATGTATAGATGTACTGTCACCCCCAATAACTAACTATACATATAGGTTTTCCTTTATGTATGAAAGTAACCTATTTTATTTATGTGTTTCAGTGATACAATCTGTATATTTTCGTAAATAACTTTTGAACGTACATATTAAAATGATAAAATATATATATATTATTTCTCATGTCGATAATACAATACACAATTATGAAGCGGCCGATATCTCGCAATGAGCGGTTACAGCTCTCCCACTCTTTTGTTTTACGTTATATATAACTTCGAAATAAGTAGCTGTTCTCACAATATTCGTGGTAGAGTCACACTACCGGCAAAATTAATTTTTGCTAGTAGCAAAAATGGGCTGGCTCGTCCGGAGAAGTACCACTCTCTTAAAGAAAATCGACGTTTGAGTACAAGCTTTACCGCTTCTATGCTTCGTTTGGTAAGTGTCCTCTTTCAGACTACTTGTCAGACTAGCTCCGTGGCGCAGCTGTCAACACGCCTGCCTGCGACACGGAGTGACCGGGTTCGATCCCCGGCCAGGTCAAGATGGAAAATGATCTTTTTCAGATTGGCCTGGGTTTTGGATGTTTATCTATATATGTATTTGTTATAAAATATAGTATCGTTGAGTTAGTATCCCATAACACAAGTCTCGAACTTACTTTGGGGCTAGCTCAATCTGTGTGATTGTCCGTATATATTTATTTATTATTTCATGCCCCCCCCCCCCTCAACTCCTTGAAAGGTTGGCAACTCTCTCTAGTGTTGCAGTTGTCCATAGGCAGCAGTGATTACTTACCATCAGGTAACTCGCTTGCTCGTTTGCCATCCAACGTCATAAAAAAACTGCATTCTCACCATAAATTGTTTGTCATTGTAAGGCTTGAGGTAGGCTAACACTATGCGTTATCATAAAGATAACTGGCGATAGCGAGCATACAATACTCAATTAAGGGGCTTGGAGTCGCCGATGACCTTGTGCATGTGGGCGGAGATAAGTGTTCTAAGCCCCGCATCCCCGCACCAGTCAGGCGTTCAAAGAATATGCAGCGACATAGACAGACGTGAAAATAAAGAAATAGGTATTTCATTTAGGGAATGTTCTCAATAACATATTGTTTAACAAAAACTGCAAAAATTATAAAGCAAACATCACATGGGAACTATTTTTGCTGTTATTTATTTACTGACTTCTAAAAAGGTTATCTAGTAAGTAAAAATGAATGGCGGTTAACAATTCATTATGTATGTTTGTAGAATTTTTCGAACTGGATTGGTTCCAAACATATACAAGGTTAATTTTTGAATCACCAATCATCATCATTTTAGTGTAGGTGTCACGGTCAATCGACCATACGCACCCTGGTGTCAGAGTTCTTCGGAACCGCCTCTCGGCCTCTGACGTGGTTCCTTTAACGACTACCAGATGGCAGCCGGGACCAATGGCTTAACGTGCCTTCCGAAGCACGGAATCATCTTTATTATCAGACAATCAGGTGATTCAAGCCTGCAATGTCCTAACCAAACTGGAACCAACTAAACAAAGTATGCTTCCGGTGGGAATCGAACCCACGACCCCCGGGTCAACAGGCAAACGCCTTAACCACTGGACCACGGAGGTTGTTATCTAATAATAATAATCACCAATGGAAACCATTGATCAAATTGAGACCATATATTTTTATTGTTAAGGAAGTTGCATCAAAATCGGTTTAGATAGTTTAAATGAATTATATGAAGTTGGTTGAAATTCGGTTTATAATAGCCAAATCGTAGCCAAAACTATCCACTGCTGTTGCTAAAAATCGGTATGAAAAAAAAATTATGATCTTATACAATCTATATAAATAAAAAAACCGGTCTAGTGCGAGTCGGACTCGCGCAGTAAGGCTTCCGTACATTGATATACACAATGTAACTAAAAATGTATGCTTTTCGAAATTTTTCCTTTGTCTGTGTTATAATATAAGACGTTGCTTCGTACTAAATTTCAAGATTCTGAGTTCACGGGAAGTACCCTGTAGGTGTTGATTCCCTTGCGAGTGTCTAAATTATTAAAATATTTTTATGATTATATGATGTTACTAAAAAATTATGCTTTTCACAATTTTTCCTTTATCTGTGCTATAAGATGTTGCTTCGTACAAAACTTCAAGATTCTGCGATCCTGGGAAGTACCCTGTAGATTATGATTCAAATGTCGAAAAAACACGTAAATTTGCGCCATAACCAGCTGTATCTTTTGATTGCGTTGGCTAAGAAGTTTGATTTTTTTACAACTCCAAGGGACAGATAGTATCACGACTTTTTCCTTTGCGGGATAGACAGAGCCTCGGTTTATAAGACCTTATGGCCACATTTAGCAAATTGGAGGGCGTGTAGATAGAAAACGGAATCAAATAGTGATGGGTTGCTAGCTGCATCGCCTGACATAAGGGACAGCAGACCTGAGTATTTGCTTGATACCTCTACGCGTTCTTGAGAAAAAGAGTCTTGACAGATAGATAGACAGACAGACAGATGGACAACCGAGTGATCCTATAAGGGTTCCGTTTTTTTCTTTTGAGGTATGGAACCCTAAAAACCGGCTAAGTGCGAGTCGGGCTCGCGCACGAAGAGAAACGGAATAGGTAGTGCAATTTTGCAGGATTTCGTGACTTCTTATTATGGATATGTCTATAAATCCCACTTGGTAGAGATTTAATATGAGATATTTTAATTTTGTATACATATTTTTTCTTTAATATACTGCTAATACATAGCGGTTTATAAAGCTAACAAGTAATGAAATAAAAACTTAGTTTGTTAAAAGAAAAATATTGGATCATCCCCTGTAGGTATTGATTCTCGGCACAAACTTGTTTTCTTTCGTTCGGGCATATCTTTACATATCTATCCGTAAATGGGTAGCACAAAATATCTTTAATATACAGTAAGGTGTAATAAACCACACGATAACCAAAAAACCGGTTATTTGCGAGTCGGACTCGCGCACGAAGGGTTCCGTACCATTATTCTATAGTAAGTTAAAAATATTTTTATTATATGATGTAACTAAAAATTTAAACTTTTCGCAAATTTTCCTTTATCTGTGCAATACGGTGTTGTTTCGCAACAAATTTCAAGATTCTGTGTTCACGGAAAGTACCTTGTAGATTTTGATTCCCTTGCTAATGTCGAAAAACACGAAAATTGGCGGAATGAACGGCTGTACCTTTTGATTTAGTTAGCTTAGAAGTTTGATTTTTTCACAGCTCCAAGGGACAGTAGACCTAAGTATTTGCTATAAATTTTATCTTGATAACTCTACGCGTTCCTGAGACAAAGAGTCTTGACAGACCGAAAGACAGACAGACAGACAGACGGTCAACCGAGTGACCCTATAAAACCCTTATAGGATCACTCGGTTGTCCCTTTTCACCTTTTGAGGTACGGAACCCTAAAAAGACTAAAATCAATAGTCACAACGTCCATGCGCACAAATTAATTAGATCCAACAAAAATAATTCATTATCACGAAAGCGTCTATTGCGCACTAATCTCAACTCAATCGACTGAAAACCTCTGCACTGTTTCTAATCTTTGACGGCGCAAGCCGCACACAGATAAGACTTATTGTAAGTACGTGCTCTATCGCATATACACTCGCATAATCGATCGACAACAAGTGCATAGCAACGAGCGACACAACCCTCCCGTCCGAGTACTGCCTTGCGACTGCCGTGCGCGCCCGCGCAGACACCCTCCGAACCTATTACTTGCGGAATCTCGGAAAAGACTGTTTTTATATAATAACATTTTGCTTGATTTACATATGTTACGTTGATGTTATAGTACATGTTGAGACAATTATTTTAGTGTAAAAATATTTTAAAAGCTCTCAGCACTTTAGCAGGAGATAGCATTGATACCTAAAAAATAGAACGTTTTCTTTATTTGTTTACAACAAAAGTAATACACATATAAATAAGATAAACGTTGAAAATATTGAAAGTGAGTTGATACAAAATATATATCATTTTCAAATTTTTCGAACTTGTGGTTTAGGTGAAGTTGCATTTTAAAGTTAACCTTTTTTGCACTTTTCCGGTACCAATGGCCTTAATAAGCGCTCGATAGCTCTCATATTCTGCGCTTATAGCTAACACACCCTTTTGTTTTACGTCAAAGCTTTGTAATAAGTAGCTGTTCTCACTGAGTTCTCACAACAACTCTGTGTGTTATAGTAGGGACTCAGGTAGGCTAACACTATGCGTCATCATAAAGATAACTAGCGATAGCGAGCATACAATACTCAATTAAAAAGCATCCAATAGCTCGCTCCAGTCTGGTGCGTTTACATCTCACCCGCCCTATTGTTTTGCAATGTAACTTGAAAATAAGTAGCTATTCTCACTGAGTTCTCACAACAAACTGTGTGTCATAGTAAGGCCTGAGGTAGGCTAACACTATGCGTCTTCATAAAGATAACAGGCGGCAGCGAGCATACAATACTCAATTAATAAGCGGCCCATAGCGCGCACTGTGCGTTCACAACCCACCCTTTTCCATGGTGTGATAAGCAAGGAATTTATGGATGATTTAAGGTTCGTGAAATTAATTCTAGGTAAATAATCCTTTTCCTTACTATCCTTACTAATATTATAAATGCGAAAGTGAGTTTGTTTGTTTGTTCGTTCCTTGTTTGTTTGTTTATTTGTTTGTTTGTTACGCTTTCACGCCGTAACTACTGCACCGATCATCATGAAATTTTGCATACAAGTTCACTGGAGTACGGAGTAGGACATAGGCTACCTTTTATCCCAAGAAAAAGTACTATTCCCGAGGGATCGACATTGACGCGGGCGAAGCCGCGGGCGAAAGCTAGTATTGTAATAAAATAAACATAAACAATCAACGTTTTTAACATTAAAGCATTTCCATTGGTTTCTTATCCTTGCGACTGAAAGGATTTTGAGAAATTTTGCACAGGTTATTAGCACATAGGCTTACACTTCATCGTGAAAAAATACTGTTCTCCCTAAAGTACACGATGCTTTTTAAACTCTTTTTATTTAAGCCTCGTTTATTAGGATATATAGATAAAAGTATGTAACAATGTATTTTTGAAATGCATTCATACAAATGATGGATTTATACAATGTTATAACTAACACATTAGAAAGTCAGAAAGGCTATAAATTATGCGATCAGTCGATCAGTTTTCCATCTATCCGCCAGCGTGGTCCTTGGATCTTATGACCTTCGGCTCTGTCTACCCCGCAAGGCCTAAAGACGTGTTAATCTGTTTATTTATTATACCTTTCGATTACCTAGTCTAGATCTTGTCCACAACCACATTTTTGTCGTCAGAGACAAGTTGCTTTTTAAATACCTACCAAGTGAAATTACAATAATCATATGTAGTAACTAATGTTCATTTAGTTTTTTAAGAATTTTAGTCATGGTACTGAGCAAAGTCAATATTGGTGACAAGTTGATTTCTGAACTAACAGAGTTGTTGTTTTGCAACGCACTGCACCTGCTGCTTGAAAGATAGGCTTGCGTGCCGCCCTGTGGGAGGTCCCAGGTAATATAGGATATCTATACTTACGATCGGAGAACTTAATTACATTGATTATGGTCGATATAATCAATGACATTCTTCGTAGTAATAGTACGAATTGCTCTGTTTCTTCTTCTCGTCGAGACAAAACAACTCTTTTTGACGAAAATTATATCTTGGAAAAGAAAATTATATTCTTTTTTTTTTATGTAGCTTGCTCCAATTGAGCTTTCGGTACTTCACCAGGCGGTTAAGCGTTTGAGGCGAGGGCAGTGTACCCTCAGCCTAAGAAAATTATATCCTGTGTTACTTCTACAAACAAGAACAGTCTATTGATATCGGTCTTGTTTATTAAAATAAACTAAGGTATTTGGCAAAACAAAGCCGCAGTAAACATCAATAAAATTAAGGAAATCTATGTACGAGTAGAATTAGTAGATACATACCTACAACCATAAATAAAATGGTGGGTATCAACCACAACTGCCAGTCCGGTGGTAAGGCGTCGGTGCGCGCCTGGCCTCCCGATCTGCTACTTGCTTTTTCCCCATTCATCTGAGTGATACCTTTATCCTAGTATCCTAATACCTTTATTCCCTTCCCAGATCCAACAAATTCCTATCCTTCTCCAGCTTAAAAATTCTTCAGATGGACAGCAGCGTCGTTAACACAAGAAGCCAAAGAAATTTAGCTCGCCAACCGGCCTGCCAAGCGTGGCGAATATGGCAATATCCTTCAATGGATCAAAGAAAACTTGGATCTCCCAAGGATTTGTCCAGTTTGCAGTGGACTTTCTAACAGCTGGAATGATTATGATGATGATATATAAAATAAAACAAATATAGACAAATCACACCCACAGTAAGTTGTAAACTTGTTTCGTGAGATACTAACTCAACGATACTATATTTTAGAATAGATACATAAATAGATAAACTTCTTTGGCAGATTCATCATATAAGCCGCAAGAAGTCCTCTGCTGGACATAGGCCTCCCCCAAGGATTTCCAATACGACCGGTTGGAAGCGGCCTGCATCCAGCGTCTTCCTGCGACCTTAGTCAGGTCGTCCGACCATCTGGTCGGTGGGTATCCGACGCTGCGCTTGCCGGTACGTGGTCGCCATTCGAGAACCTTTCTGCCCCATTGGTCTTTGGCAGATTGGCCTAGACCAACCGGTTCTCATCAAATCGTTTTCCATTATAACCTGGTCAGAGATCGAATCTGGGGATCATCATCATAAGCATGACCCTCTCTGTACTACTAGAGCCATACTTGGTCAGAGGACTTGGCCTACACTCTCCACACTGGCCAGACGGGTTGGAGAGGTCTCACAAATGTTTATAAGCTTTGTTTAGCTTGTATTTCCTAAGTTGCCTTCTACGACATCCATGGGAAGACATGAAGTGGTCCTATTATACTCTGCCGGATACCACACGGCAATCTGGGGATCCTGCGATTCAAAGGAACTTGAGGTACCAATGAGCCATGGAAGTCATTTGATTAATTGTTTAATTTGTTGTATAATAAAATAAACTGCTGTTTTTACGGCTTCGGGTAAAGAAATCTTAATTGAAACGACAGTAATACACTTTTAACTAACTAGATAGATAGATAGATATCAACTTTATTAGCATCAAAAAAACTAATTCTTACAATAAATTTATAATAAAACTAAAGATTTATTTTTTAATTCAATGTGACTTTGACAAAACCGCCAAAGATTCTAAACACATATGATTAATCTAAAATCGATGGGCGATTAGTAGAAATTTTTCAAATTTGTATTAAGTACCAAATAAATTATTTTTCTTTCTTCCTTTCAAAAAATGTCGAAGGCACGTCGGATTAAAAAGGGATGGACTTAAATAATTTTATGTAGGAGAAGCAATCGCTTCATACTGGCAAACTTCCATGTGTACATGACGATATTCTGAAAACAAAAAAGCATATTTATTATGACAAAGTTTAATAGACTATCTGAGTTATCAAAAGATAAATCTTTATTTATCGAGCTGCTTCTTTCTCAACCCTAATCCATGCGAGCAAGTAGTATCCCAAATACCTTATTCCCGTTAACCTATTTGACAGCCCCATGGCGCAGTGGTTAACACGCCAGCCTGCGACACGGAGTGCCCGGGTTCGATCCCCGGCCAGGTCAAGATGGAAAATGATCTTTTTCAGATTGGCCTGGGTCTTGGATGTTTATCTATATATGTATTTGTTATAAAATATAGTATCCCATAACACAAGTCTCGAACTAACCTTGGGGCTAGCTCAATCTGTGTGATTTGTCCGTATATATTTATTTTATTATTTATTTATTTATTATTCCAATAAATTTCGTTGGGCAGCAGCGTCGAAAAGATAAGCCTTATTAACAGCGCTCACTACCCTACTAAGCATGGTGAGTATGGCAAATACCCCATGATTGAAATGCTTGGGGGAGGCCCATGTCCAGTAGTGTGCTTCATGCAGCTGAGATTATGAGATGACTAGCTTTCGCCCGCGGCTCCGCCCGCGTCAATATATATCCCTTGGGAATAATACTTTTTCTCGGGATAATATGTACCCTATGTCCTTTTCTATACCCCAAATAACGTGTATGCAAAATTTCATTTAAAATTTCGCGTATTCAATTGCTCATTGGCTGAGTTCACAAAGGCTACAATGTTCGTAATTTGTAATAATATTGATAATAATGATGATGATTTGTAACAGTGGTGGTACCCCCTTAGCACTTTAAACAAATAAATCGCCAGACACACTCTCCGTCTGACTTTTAGGGTCTCGGTCGGTAGGGGATGCTCGGCATGGTAGGGTACAATTACCCTACCATGCCGAGCACAAATAGAGTAGGATAATACATAAGTGGGATACATCATCATCATCATCATCATCAGGTCTCTTCATCTCTCATTCATCATCATATTTAGTCTCCACTACAGGAGCACGACTCTCTCTGTACTACTAGAGCCATACTTGGCCAGGGCAGCCAGAGGACATGGCCTACACTCTCCACGCTGGCCAAACGGGTTGAAGAGGTCTCTTAGATGTTTATAAGCTTTGTTTATCTTGTATTTCCTAAGTCACCTTCTACGACATCCACGGGAAGACTTGGAGTGGTCCTATTCTACTCTGCCGGATACCACACGGCTAGTGGGATACATTACGTCCTAACTGTCACCGGCTAGTTTTATTACTTATCGTCCCGACGAATCGTGAAGTCACAGCTTAAGATAGACTTACGTTTCTTTTCATCACAGTTATATTCATATAAGTCACAATTGTCGTTGAACAGTCGGGTGATGCCCAGAGAGTCCTGGCCGCAGACCGCGACGAAATCATGCTGGCACTGCTCGGACATTTTGCAGAAGTTTATGACCTGGATGGAAACAGGAGACAAATAAGTTTCTGCTTTCGGGTAGTTGTTCAGAATCATTCACTGAATTTTCCCTTAACGAGTTGCTGATGTTTTTAAAACTCTTTAATTTATCGCACGCACGATCGGACAGGAGGAACCGAAGAAAGTTCGACATCATCTCTTCTGTTTACTAAATGGAAATTATTCTATACCGAGTGAAATGAGCTCTGGGGCCTAGTGGTCATCATTCCGGACACACCGAACACAGAAGGTCCCGAATTCGATCCTCGGTCAGGTCAAGATAATATAGGTCATTTGGACACTTATTAATTGTCATATATTTTCAACTGAGAGTGTTGACGTTAATAGTGCCGCTTCTAAAGCGCATTTTCTCCAATCGCGTTAACTTACAATTTTAGTTTATCTTAAAAACTAGGTATGTGGACTATGTATAGATTTTCCTTATTAAGTAACTTACCGGCTCTAGAGGGAAGAAGTAGTCTTCAGCTTCTATTTCCACGTGAGACCATACTTCCGCCGCAAATCCAACAACTATTAAACCTACAATCAAAAGAAATAAGTTGTAAAACTTATTTTTAAAAATGTACACAAGACTTAAGTGTTTTTAGATTCAAATTAAATCTATCATGACAAACCTAAAAATTGGGGTTTTGGATTTTGCATTTGTAAAAGGTAGATACGCCGTGTGGTATCTGGCAGAGTATAGGCTCACTCCGAGTCTTCCCGTGGATGTCGTAGAAGGCAACTTAGGAAATACAAGCTAAACAAAACTTATAATCGTTGCTCGTCTTTGCATGCCGCCCACCTCAAGCGCGAAGCCTACGAAGCCTGGGTTGCTGCGCGAAATGTCAAGGATCGTAATACTTCTGATTTGAAGAAGCGGTTCAACGCAGCTTCAAGAGCCTACAAGAAGCAGATCACTGCAGCAAAGTTTGCGCACACTGCGCGCATTGGTAGGAGACTGGTTGGCTATCCCTCCGGGAGTAGAGCATTCTGGTCTCTTGCTAAGGCAGCGCAGGGGAATTTCTGTCGCCCTTCACTTCTATCTCTGCACAATCGTAAGGACTCGCTGGCTCACTCCGCAAAAGAGAAGGCCGATCTCTTGGCTACTCTCTTTGCGTCAAATTCTACCCTTGACGACGGAGGAGCATCGCCGCCCTTTTTACCGCGATGCGAGCACTCAATGCGGGAAATTCGGTTCACTCAAAGTGCAGTGCGACGTGCTCTGTTTTCCCTCGACGTCAGGAAGTCCAGCGGGCCTGATGGCATTCCAGCAATTGTGCTCAAAACATGCGACCCTGAGTTGGCTCCGGTGTTAGCACGCCTATTCTCGCTGTCTTACACCTCAAGAAAAGTCCCGTCTTCGTGGAAAGTAGCCTACGTTCACCCTATTCCTAAAAAGGGTGACCGCACAGACCCGTCTAACTATCGGCCTATTGCGATAACCTCCCTGCTCTCTAAGGTGATGGAGCGTGTGATAAACATCCAGCTCCTTGGTTACCTTGAAGATCATCAGCTAATTAGTGACCGTCAATACGGGTTCCGCCACGGGCGTAGTGCTGGTGATCTTCTTGTGTACTTAACGCACCGATGGGCAGCCGCCATCGAGAGCAAGGGAGAAGCACTGGCATTTAGTCTAGATGTCACAAAGGCTTTTGACCGGGTCTGGCATAAGGCTCTTCTCGCGAAGTTACCATCTTTCGGGCTTCTTGAGGGACTATGCTTGTGGGTCGCTAGTTTCTTATCCGGGCGAAGCATTCAGGTCGTTGTAGACGGATTATGCTCCGATATCATGCCCATCAATGCTGGCGTCCCCCAAGGATCTGTTTTATCACCTACGCTGTTTCTTCTGCACATCAACGACATGCTTAACACTAGTAGCATCCATTGCTATGCAAACGACAGTACGGGTGATGCATATTATGCAGGTCGTGCAAATATCCCTCAAACACAGGTGGAGGAGAACAGAAAGAGACTTGTGTCTGACATTGAGACCTCTCTGGAACAGGTCTCTGAATGGGGTAAAGTAAACCTAGTTCAATTCAACCCTACTAAGACACAAGTCTGCGTGTTTTTCGCTAAGAAGACCCCATTTAACATAGCACCGAAGTTTCGGGACACCTCTCTTACCATTTCTAAGAGTATTGGGATCCTTGGCGTCGATATTACGAAGGAGGTCCAATTCCGGAGTCATCTGGAAGGTAAAGCCAAAATGGCTTCTAAAAAACTTGGGGTGCTCAATAGAGCGAGGCAGTACTTCACTCCGGGTCATAGACTTTTGTTATATAAAGCTCAAGTCCGGCCCCACATGGAGTACTGCTCTCATATCTGGTCTGGTGCACCTCAATACCAACTCCTTCCTCTTGATTCCATCCAACGCCGGGCAATTCGTATTATCGACGATCCCACACTCACAGACGATTTAGACACCCTCGGTCTACGGAGAGACGTTGGCTCTCTGTGTGTATTTTACCGTCTATACTATGGGGAGTGTTCTGAAGAACTTTTTGAATTGGTGCCACCGTCACCTTTCTACCACCGCACCGCTCGCCACAGGAGTAAAGTCCATCCCCACATCCTTGACACTTGGGTCTCCAAAAATGTCAAAACGTCACGTGGTTTTTTTCCTCGTACAGCAGGATTGTGGAATGGACTCCCTCCCGAGGTTTTCCCTGTGTGCTATGACTTGAGGTCCTTCAAAAGGCGTGTTTACAGGTATCTTAAGAGTCGGCAACGCATCAGCAGCTCCTCTGGTGTTGCAGATGTCCATGGGCGACGGTGACCACTTTCCATCAGGTGGCTCGTCTGCTCGTTTGCCGTCGGATATACATAAAAAAAAAAAAAAAAAACATCTGTGAGACCTCTCCAACTCGTCTGGCCAGCGTGGAGAGTGTAGGCTAAGTCCTCTGACTGCTCTGGCCAAGTATGGCTCTAGTAGTACAGAGAGGGTCATACTCCTGTAGTGATGACTAAAAAAGACCTGATTATGATGATGATGATGAAAAGGTAGATAGATATGTTTATAAATACAGTTAATCAAATTTGAATGGCTCAAAGCTTTCTAATAAGCGTATTTATAGTATACTTATACGTATTTTGGTCGGTATCGCCGACAAGTTTCAGCCTATACAAAAAGCAATCTTCAGGGCGATTGTGAAGGTCACGTCCCGGTCGACCTTCAAGCACCAAGCATCACACCCATCTGACTGAATTGACCCTAATTAAATGCTAAAACAACGGTTTCACTCGCGTATATTTAGTCGGAATCGCCGACAAGTTTCAGTGACGGGCATGTCAGAATTGACCCTTAGATGGTTGTTATTTACAAAATAAATATGAAGTTAGTACTTACTCGTGAAAACCTTCTTAAATATCATAATATTCGTAAACGCGTCCACTCTCCAACGAACAAAGATGGTCTAGTTCTAGTTCCAATAAACGATAGACTGTTTACTTAGTTAAAGCTAAACTTTATCTAGTTTACCACATAGCTTCGAGGAAATTATGGTAAACATCTCCTTATGTTGAACACTTAGTAGAACAATATGTGTGAGGTGGGCAACAATTTTCCTAATTCCTGCGTATACTGGTTGAATTAAACAGACATTTTTGAAAGAAAGAAAAACTATTAATTTGTTACCACAAATTAGCACAACAATCTTACACTTATATAAGAAAAGTGAAACATGTACCAAATTGGTCTCCGCTCAGCATATATCACGGTGTTAATCGTGACGCTGGTCATCCGCGCCTACCATATTAAACAAACATTGAAGAACGTAAAAAAATCACAACACAACATGGCCAATACGATTCAAAAACAAAAAGGTAAATTAAGTTATGAAAGGAAAAATAAAATACTTTATTTTGCAAGCAACTTAGTGTGTATTTTTAAAGTGTAAGCAACGCTCATTAATATAGTTTGAATTTTAAAAGCGTTTAGCATACCTATTAGTATCACGGGGAATAATAAACGAAATATTCCCGAGCCACTATCACATTTTTTTATTAAAAAAAAGAACAGTCCTTATTCATGATTTAAGAAGGCCCTTCCCGGCCCGTTGAAAAGTTTCATCGATTTGACTAACAAGCCAGTGAGAATGCGATAGCATTGAACGAAATATTGTTTCAGATAATACGTGTTTTTAGTAAGACTTACAAGTTAGAGAAATAAATATTTTTTTATTTAGAATCTTCATTACATTTGCAAGGTTTATATAAAAACATTTTCTTTACTATTACTAATTAAGAGTACTTTATGAAAGCCCGAAGTTCAGGTAAAATTTATGCAATAGCCAGATTTTCGGAAGCTTATACTGAATGTGTTACTTATAATTTTATTTTTTTATTTCAATAGAAACCTAGAAATAGCGCACAAGATACCTGTAAGTTCGAAAGATTAAAAAAAACATATGCTACAACGCTATAATTACGTACAAGCGTTTGTATGAAAAGAAAGACGAGCTGGGCGCTCTTAAGAATCATTACATATAAAATTGGATAATTCCAATTATTAAAACATTACCAGTGAATTTAAAAAAATCATAGGTAACATAACACACCATAAAATGGGTGTTACCCTCCCCTCTTTGCATCAGGCAAGAAAGGGGTCGAACATACCCAAATAAACTTACATTTATACTCGTAATCAAACAGTTGACCTCGCCTGACCAACTTCCGATAAAACAGACACAGCAGCTCTAAACATTAATTCAGTAATACGGAATGCACACAGTTTGACACAAAATGAGTAAAAAAATAATATTATTATTCTGTAAGTGTAATTAGTTTTATTCGTAAGTTTCCAGAAAAAAACTACTCATAAGTTTTGCAATTTAGACAAATATTACTTTTTGCCTGTAACTGGAATTCGTTTGTGGTTTTTCTTTCTTTCTTCATTGAATCTCGACTACTTTTAGTCGATTTATGTACAGTTTACGTACATCGGTTGCGCTGGAAGCGCGGGGGCACCGTCAGCATATTGACGCCGCGGCCGAATTTTAGTTTAATTTGATTCTTAGTACAGTCAGCCAACGAGATACCTGACCCCGCTATCTACCTATATCTTGAATTTTCTGTTAAACTAAAGTCATATTAACAAAAATGTATATTCAGAAAGTCTTAATTAAAATCTTTCTGAATATGTATTTTCATGTTAATATTATTTTTAGTTAAGGAGAAAATTCAAGCTATAGGTAGATGGCGGGGTCAGGTATCTCGTTGGCTGACTGTACTCTATCAATCTTCTTACCATTCGCGAGTGCTATGTAAACCATTCTTGTCGCATTTTACCATTATTCTTACTACTCTCTTAACCATTTAATCTTAATTTAAGTTTTATTCTCTGTATCTAACTATTCTTCACCTTGTTGTTTATTTGTGTTTGACGCAATAATTACCATTATAAGGCTTTTCGATCTACCATTCTTTCCCACACAACTTTTCAACTTACACCTTCTTCTTATATGTACATAACGCGTAGACTTTATTTTTATGAATATATTATTTTTGGGTATGGCTAGCTCCGTGGCGCAGCGGTCAACACGCCAGCCTGCGACACGGGGTGCCCGGGTTCGATCCCCGGCCAGGTCAAGATGGAAAATGATCTTTTTCAGATTAACCTGGGTCTTGCATGTGTATCTATATATATATGTATTTGTTATAAAATATAGTATCGTTAAGCTAGTATCCCATAACACAAGTCTCGAACTTACTTTGGGGCTAGCTCAATCTGTGTGATTTGTCCGTTTATACATATTTATATTTATTTATTACTTTTGGGTATGGATATTTCAAAATTATCGGTTCATTTTATTTTTAACATCATAATATAGGTACTAAACAGACAAAATACACTCACGAATCAACACTTTTGTTGGTTCGGGATTTGTTGTATTGAGGGAGAAATTGCACATTTCCAATAATACCTATGCAGGAAGTAATAAAAATCCAAAATAATATTCAAGAGGACGATCAAATATTCCGAAATATGAGAAAGTTTTGAGTTGTCATAGAAACTTGATCAATTTTAAATTTTATAGTACCATTTTTTTATACGTGGAAAATGCGTTATGCAACTCGATCTGCTAGGAACTTGATCAAATTAAAATTTGATAGTACCTTTTTTTTTACATCTGGAAAATTCGTTATGCATACTGATCTGCTACGGGGGTAAACATCAGAATAATACCTCATATTATTCTGAGACCTAAACAATGTCCGTGACCTAAATTAGTTGATGAATTTTGACATATGAGGTGTAGTTAGATTCTTAATATCAATCAAACTCCCTCAACCAAGATTCTGTATGTACAATGTATTTTAACAAAACTTTTTTTTTTATTTATTTCAGGTATTTATTTGCTTCCTACGGATATCCAAGGACATTTACCATTTCACATTTCTACTCCTTCGGTGAGTAAAACAACATATTTTAGGAAATAAGCCGTTTCAGGAACTGTTTCACGCCAATTCACATTTTAAATCATATTTAATTACTTATACTACAAGTAAATATACATACATAGTATTACATGTTTTTCCCTTGCGGAGTAGACAAAGCCTAAGGTCTACCTTATGGCCGCATTTAGCATGTTGGAGGGCGTGTAGATGAAAAACGGAATCAAAATAGTGATGGGTTGCTGCATCGCATATTGACATGATTCCGTAGATTTTAACACATATCCTCGATCGGCTTTTACGATCTGCGCGGGAAGAGAAGCAGCTGGCACATTCTACGTTTTTTCTTTTCTCAAAGACCAGCATGGGAAATGCCAATTAATTATTAATATATAAATTGCTGTTCGTTTGTCTAACTTGAGAAAGGCTGGGCTGATTTAGCGGATTTTGATTTTGGTATGTTTGTCTTAGTCTAGGGAAGGTTTAAAAAGTGAGATATTACAGCAAAATAAAAAGCGATAAGAAGTTCGCCGGTACTACTTTCTTAAAGTCCTATCTGGGGCAGAGGGCGTCCACAAAGACTCTCCATCTCGATCTGTCTTGAGCTATGCGCTTAACTTCACTCCAGGTCTTGTCGATTTTTTTAATTTCGTCGAGGACGGTACGTCTCCAGGTCTGTTTAGGTCGGTCTACTTTACGCTTACTCCTTGGGGATTCCACTCCATGGCCTTTTTAGATATGTGCTCAGGGCTTCTTCGGAGAGTGTGGCCGATCCAATTGGACGCAGCAAATGGAATTGGATCCGCCGGGACTAAGTGGAATATAATAATTATTTTTGGTAGTTGTTAGCCGAGAGGCGGTTCCGAAGAACTCTGACACGAGGGTGCATGGTCGATTGACCGTGTCACCTACTCGAAATGATGATGATGATTGTTAAAAATCTAGAACGCTTTTAATTTCTACCAAAAAATGAGTCGAGTTTTAAGTTTCACGCGTGTCTATATATAATTGGGTCTTAATAAAAAAAATAAGTTAGATGGCGTTGATGTGAAGAAAGTGTGATAACATTTTATCGTCGCTCTCTCAACCTCAACTATGGCCTTATTGGGCAATTGAATGGTGTCACCGCTATCTAGTGAAAAAATAGTAATTCTTATTCAAAATGTCAAATTGAAAACCTTTACTTGTGAAAGTGGGGTAGTTGTATTAGGTTACGCAAGCTCTAATGAAAATAAGGGAAATGGAATATGGTGGAGATTTCCAACGCCGAGGTTTGAAGCGCGGTAAAATGACAGAGCATAGGTCGTACAGAGACCTAAGTCGCTGGTTTAAACCCGCCCGCGTGGAATTTATTCACCATTTTGTTGTTTTTGAGCAATCATTTATTTAATTATTCATTATCTACAAACAAATAATCTTAAATTAAACTACTTATAAATAAACCAAACTATATTCATACTAAAAACTAAAATTAAAAAAATATTTTTTAATTTAATAAGAGAAATTTAGCAATTACTACCTTATAACGTGTCTATTTTTTTTTCAGAGTAGAATAGAACAGTCCTGCGATTTAGCTGATACTTGCATCCACGACTCTATACCCGTCTGCGGAATGTTGGGTGAAGAACAACGAACCTTCCTCGACCTCTGCGATCTGATCGAATATGTTTGCGACCATAACAAAAGTAAGATACATACAACGTTATTTTCTAATTATTAATTAAATCGTAGGCTAAAAAAATTAAATTAAATTAAAACTAAAATTAAAACTATGAAACAAATACCACCAAATAACACCAAAACTATAAATAAAAAATGTCCCGCAGGTCGTTATCACACGGAAGGGTACCCAGAAGGCTGGTGGCATTGCCACGTTGGATGGCAATGCTGATTCTCTGTCCAAGGTAATGGCCAGCCCTCTGGTCACCCGATACCACAACCAACTTTTGGCTCAATACCTTAAAAAGTTTATACGCCGACGGGCCCCACGGACCTAGTGTCTCCACCCCAAACGGCTCAAATATGAACCCGTTACCGATACAAGCATATTTTCGCCGTTTGAGGGACTCAGCATTGGCTGCAGCCATGCCCGCTTTAGACCCAGTGCCGGGGATATGGGAAGACGCAAGTGTATCGACGCAGGTGGCGTCCCACACCAGTGGCCTCCCCATACTCCACGGAACAAGAGTCATTCCATCCGGTCTCTTGCCATCCTCACGCGCCAGGCCATTAGGTTCTAAAACGGCTGGCATGTGAATAAATAATAATAAATAATAATAATAAATATATACGGACAAATCACACAGATTGAGCTAGCCCCAAAGTAAGTTCGAGACTTGTGTCATGGGATACTAACTCAACGATACTATATTTTTATAACAAATACATATATAGATACACATCCAAGACCCAGGCCAATCTGAAAAAGATCATTTTCCATCTTGACCTGGCCGGGGATCGAACCCGGTCACTCCGTGTCGCAGGCTGGCGTGTTGACCGCTGCGCCACGGAGCTAGACAAAATGAATGGTGACAAGAGCCCGGTGGATGATATTATTTAATGTGGCATGGCGCGCCATGCGACCTGCACTCCTGAGACACGAAAGTCCGTGACGCCGAAACTGGTCTACGGTATCGCCGCATAAACAACGATGCGGGACATTCGTTTTAGCCCCTAAACGCAAGCATGTCGCCAGACGAAATGTATGATCGTCCAGAAAGGTACCCAGAGTGAAAGACGGCAAGGCCTGTAACCATAGTCCAGACTCCCACTCTGCAACGGCAAGGAGACGAGCACGCTCTACAGAGTTGTCACTAGAAGATTCAAGTAAGTTAATCTGTACAAGTCTGCAAAGCGGCTCGTCCCATCGCCTCTGAGAAGATTTAGCCTCTGGGAATTCCGAATTTGGACATAGCTCCAACCCTATGACTGGGTTAATACCTCAGTATTGATGGGAGGGATATGGGTGTATTTATCTCGGACGGGCAACTTCGTATAATTAAGATAGAACTTCACTTAGGTAAGTTCGTTTAATCTTATAATTATACTCATTGCCCGTCCTTCGATAAATACATAACGTGTAGATGTTTAAAGTTAGGGTTGTGAATGAAAAGTTATAGAAATCATTGAATAATATGTCATATCACAATAATAACAAAAACTTTATTGAAAATATTTACTAAGTAGATAGTACGTTATTTTGAACCTCTTAGCTGTATTGAAATCTCGGAATCAGAATCCCTAATACGGTTGCAAGAAAAAAAGCTGTCTGCAAAAAAAAAATGTTTCCCATACAAAGTCGCCGAATAGCTGGATGAATTTCTATGGAAGGTCAAATGTTTTTTTCGTTTTTTTGTTGCAATTACAGAATTGAAATTGGAATACACATTCCATTAGGGATTCTGATACCCAGATTTCAATATAGCTGGGTGCGAGGCTTAAAATCTCCCTGTCTATAGGGTGTCCCGTAGGAGATAGAGATTAATGGTCTAACGAACTATGACACCGATTTTTGATAAAATAATAAGCATTTGCAGCTTTTCTAAAACTGCCAAACCCAACACAGTAATATAACCTTATCAAATTAAGAAAGAAGGTTTTTTTGCAGAGTAATATTGTATGAACAAAATAGATTTTGTAGATTGTGAGAAATTAATCTTTCTTACAAAATCCATACCCAAAATGTATATAAAAATTACTCATAATAATTAAGAAAAAAATATACTGGTACTAAGATGTCAGGCTTATTTTTGACATCTTACATTATTTTTTACGTTTTCCACCTAACATCGTTTAGCATGTTGGTGGGCACCAACATGTTAAACGAGGCATTCAAAAGATAATTTACCAAACAAACTAGTACGTTTATGTTATCTAATATAGTACCAGAAACCTTTTTCAAAAAGTAATCGTGATCTCTTTAAAAATGGTTTTTTTTATACCTCTTCGTAGGCAAACAGGCATACGGCCCACCGCCAAAGCGGTTACCGTAGACACGCCAACGAATTCTTAAATTATCCAGTTTCGGCGTATTCTTCTCACCAGTGGTCGTTCCGAAACGCTAGTAGTATTTAAATTTTGCATATATTAAAAAATATATAAGAAATAAAAATATGACGTTAAAAAAGAGATACATGTATCCAATTTTGAATAAAAATCTTTGACTTTTGACTTTTTTTTGACTTTCCAAATTAGTATGACATTCATACTGGTTGCGGCGTAGAAGGCACGCTTGTCAGATTTTCTTGCGGCGTTCAAAAGGTTAAAGAGGTCTTTAAGCCCTGCTTACCCCGCAAGGGTGATAAACGTGATACTATATATGTGTGTACATACACAGTATTTTAATGAGTAGATGCTAACAAACAAACGAGTGGACACAACGCGGTTTTTTTACTTGAGAAATACTAGTACTTATTTTGTGCTTAAGGCTATATTTAGCTGACTTAGTTCTTTGCTAGAAATAGAGGTAGATCTAAAACGAGATGGCGGGATGATATAGCAAAATTCTTGCTGGAATGGAAAAAGGTAGAAGCGAACAGAGTTGAGAAGTAAGAGAAATGAAATGAGATGACGAAATTAAATGAAATGATTTATTTCGCTTAAGCGTAGTTACACTTTATAATTTAGTTCTTAATAATAAGAACTAAATTATAACATTATTAAGAACTAAATTATAACATTACTTATATTAATTATGATGATGTTTTTTTACAGTTTTCGCTCACGTAGACGACCAGCCTGGATGCCCCAATAAGAACAGAGAAGAGTAGTTTAACAACAAATATATTTTACCCGACTAATCTACCCAGAAGGAGAGTAATGTTTTTCGCGCCTATGTATACTTACGTACATACATTCATATACATATACATACATAAGTATGTATGTAAGTATGCCTGTTTAATTGTCGTCTCCTGTAGCCTAAACGGCTTAACCGATTTTGCAGTGCGGGGTATTATTAGATTCGTATTCTTCCCTGGAGTGTCATAAGCTATGTGACCTTAGCAAAAAGTTTATATGGGGGACATAAACTGTCAAAAAGGAAGTCGGGGTTTTTTATTTTATGAAATGATCTACTTGTTAAAATAACTTATATTATGCTCTAAGAGGCTTAGTAGGTACCTAACTGAGACACTACGGTGGCGCCGTTAGAAAAGTATAAGTAAAGAGTCTCTCACGTGGTGAAGTAAGGTTGTGCAACAATGCAACTTTGAAAAAAACCAGCCAAGTGCAAGTGGCACTCGCGCACGACGGGTTCCGAAACATTATCTATATAAACAGCAAAAAAAAAAACAAGTTATGTAAGAAACAAGTATGGAAGCCCCCTTAAATATTTGTTTTATTCTGTTTTTTTAGTATTTTTTGATAACAAAACAAGCGGCAACAGAAATACATCATCTGTGAAAACTTCAACTGTCTAACTGTCGCAGTTCATGAGATACAGCCTGGTTACATACAGACAGATAAAAAGACGGTCAGCGGACCATATTAATAGAGTCTCGTTTTATCCTTTGGGTACGGAACCCTAAAAACGGATAATAAAGGTTAAAAATAATCAACCTGTATGAATATAGAGGTTAAAAATAATCAACCTATATACATATAGGTATTCTGAGCTTCATTGGATTACTCACAGTGGCTGCTGGTGATTTCTGAATAGGCTAGTTTTCCAAAAATATACTTTTTAAAATAGTTAGTCAGTCTGGTAGATTATTGAAAAATATTGGACACGTATTTTTCAGTTTATTTTTTTTGTCAATCAAACAATAAATTCTAAAGATATAGCCCATTAAAGTTTCGCGTGACGTCACTGGCCGATACACTTTTTACCGGCCTGTTGCGTCATGAGCCCCACTTCTAAACTTTGATGCGCATGATCTTTATCATCTTTCGTTTGATTGAAAGAGTAACTCATTTTTTTTACCATAAAAAATACTTGACCTTGGTTCCTACTCTAGGCACAGCCTGTCATGTAGGTAACCAATCAATCAATCGTTTATTTGTATAAAATAGGGATATACAGACAAGTATTACAACCAGTCTGCTTTCCTAGTTATATCAAACTATCAATAGTTTCAAAATTACTTGACCTTCGTTCCTACTCTAGGCACAGCCTGTCATTTAGGCTAACCAATCAATAAATCATTTATTTGTATAAAATAGGGTATGATACAGATGAGTATTACGAACAGTCTGTTTTCCTAGTTATATCAAACTATCAATAGTTTCAAAATTACTTGACCTTGGTTCCTACTCTAGGTACAGCCTGTCATTTAGGCTAACCAATCAATCAATCATTTATTTGTATAAAATAGGGTATGATACAGATGAGTATTACGACCAGTCTGCTTTCCTAGTTATATCAAACTATCAATAGTTTCAAAATAACTTGACCTTGGTTCCTACTCTAGGCACAGCCTGTCATGTAGGTAACCCATCAATCAATCATTTATTTGTATAAAATAGGGTATGATACAGATGAGTATTACAACCAGTCTGCTTTCTAGTTATATGAAATAGTTTCAAAATTACTTGACCTTGGTTTCTTATCAGGCACAGCCTGTCATGTAGGCAACCTGTCTGTTTTTCTAGTTACATCTAGTGTTGTGCTCTGCTCGAAATTTTCGAGAACGGTGAGAACGGGTCGGAAATTTTTCCCGAGAAGTTCTTCTTCTTTCTCTTAAGTGCACAGAAAATTTCTCTCCGGCACATCACTAGTTACATCAGACTATCAAAAGTTTTAAAATAACTTGACCTTGGTTCCTAGTCTAGGCACAGCCTGTCATGTAGGCAGCCTGTCTGCTTTCCTAGTTACATCAAACTATCGATAGTGTCTAAGAATTTTGTTTGATAACTATGTTCAAAATTGCGTTTATTAATATGACTCAATAATAAAAGTTGCTATAAATTTTAATGATTATTTTGTGCTAAAATTAATTCGTTTTCATTCTTTTGAATATAATTAAAAGTGTCGTGAACAATCATTTTAAGCTAGATGCTTAGGGGAGAATGGGGTAATGGGAGTCAGCGGGCAATCGGGGTCAGGTGCCTCTAAGCAAAACTAAACGTTCGATACCTAGGTAGATGACATGTTCAGCTTGCTCTGTACCCGATGCCCATTGTACGAATGACTCGCGCTAGTAGCACCACGCGTTTTTGAGTGACAATTATGTTTCGTTTTCACGCCTCGCCGGTGTAAATTTTTGTCTAAACAACATTAACGGTGAGTATAGACGTTGTAGCTGTACCAAATTAATGACTATGGATAGATTTATCCTTGATATTCAAAAATTAAATAAGCATATTAGATTGCGATTAAATTTATTTTGTGTTTTTAAATTTTACAGTTAACATGCAGTATAGATTATGGGTAATGGGAGCCAAAGAGCTCGCTAGTGATTACCATTACCCGCAAAAAATATTCTTGTTTTTTGTCGCTTATAGATGCCGATTTTACAAGTCAAAAAAATCAAATAGGCTAGCTGATCAACTGGTGATTGCACTGGATGGCATACTGCCGAATGTAATGTCTGCGATTGTTTGACTCTAATTTCCCACATGTCTGATTCCCATTGTACTGAGGTTAGTGCAATGGGAGTCAAACTTGTTTTTTTTTAAAACGCGGAAATATATCTAAAGTTGATTCCCAAAGTGGTGAAAAGTGATATCAACTAGTAGATAAATAAGTAAAGTCTAGTATTAAACAATTTTAATAATGATATTATTTCGAAATAAGCTTTTATTTGATAGCTCGCTTAAGCGACTCCCATTACCCCTTTCTCCCCAACATAATCAGACTTGTTTTTAAATCAACTCGCCATACAAGTTCTTACGATATTATAATTCACCAGTAGCATGTGATGATTTATGAAAATGACCAAAACATGAGTCAGATAGGCCATGTGAGAATTAAACTCTAAACCATTCAGTTAAAAGTCCCGCAACTTGACCACTTGACCATCCGCGTTCCTTATAAAATCTATAAAATGTATCGTAACTTTTTGTTCAAAAAGAAATAAAAGTATTAATCAAAAGATCTAGAGCCTAAACTCAGACGTAGACCTTTTTACGCAAAAAGAATCTTTACTTAAATATGTGTTTAAGTATCATTACCGTAATGTACTGCGGCCTGACCTGATCGTGGGGGAGCGAGACGGGTTAATGGGGGGTTAAGTGGGAGTGACAAGGATGGAGGTATCCGAAGGTTGACCGGTAACAGGTTGGGGCAGAATAAGTATAGCGGCTGCAGTAAGGTACGGGCGCATCTCTGATGGTAGGTGCCACATTTTAGGCTAACTCTAGATTAAGATTTTGTTTGTTTAATTTGTGAAATAAATGTATATTCACTCGTAAGTATGGCTGTTTAATTTCATCGTTTTTAAGCCTGTCTTTATTCTTTGTCTTCTTTTTAAATTCTTGTCCTTATTACTTAGAATGTTTTTTCGCAAAATTTTAGTTATTTTTTTATCCTTTGGTTCCCTAAAATTGCATCCAGGGCAAGAGTGGTCCTACATTAAGCTGAACATAATACAATTCCATGGAATTATCTGTGTAGCTAGTATAATATACATATATGTGTATATTATAGTCGCTGATTCCGAAGGAAATATTTGCTCACCCAATGAATGCGAATTCTTTCCATAAAAATACTATACCTGGTTTTCTTTACCCTAAGATGGCCTTAATTATGTTTGTATCTAAATCAGTCAGATATTCTTGAAGTCTAATTAGTTAAATGTCTTCATATTAGTCCTTCTTAGTCATAAGGCCGGTTAGTTTATAGTTTTCGGTCAATCTTCAAAACTTAACCATAAATATAATAACCGTGCTTATTACGCTCCAGAGATGAGACTAGTGAGATCATTTTTTCGACCTTAAAACCATTAGATTAAGGAGTAGCTCAAACTTTGTACTGAATTTTTTTCATGTGCCCAAAAATTCGACGTAAATAACATGATAGTTACTATGAATTTTGGAATCTAGACTTTGTATAATAACTCATGAGTCATTGACCGATTTGCTAAAGGTGCTTTAATCCAGCAAATCGTGAACTCGTCTTCGTGCAACCGGGCATCTCGGTCCGTGAGAAAGGTACAATTTGAACAAGCCATAATTAGCGGGCTCGCATTAAATCACAAGATCGCTCTCGCTGCCGCTCCGCCCGCGACCCGAGCCAACAGGTGGACAGGGTCAAGGCCACCAGCGGATTTTGGGGTTTGCAGAGTTTCGAGTGGTCGTGGTTTAGGTATATAAAATCGAGACAATAAATTGGCGAGCTTCGTGGCGCAGTGGTTAACACGCCAGCCTGCGACACGAGGGTGCCCGGGTTCGATCCCCGGTCAGGTCAAGATGGATGATCTTTTAAGATTGGCTTGGATCTTGGATGTTTATCTATATATTTGTATTTGTGTTAAAATATAGTATCGTTGAGTTAGTATCCCATAAAATACGTAGTAAATATTTGAAGAACTGTAACTAAGCATGTCACTTAGGGGAAGTAAATCTTTCAACAAATGATAAAACAAGCGACAGAAAGCATTTATCTACGAGCTGTATATACTGAATTAGTGCGGCACAAAACCGAGTTAGTTTGCGAAATCGAAGAGAAGCTTCATCTTACCGGCGGCAAGAAGCTTAATAAAAATGTAACGAGGAGTTAGAAGAGTCATTCAGTAAGAAATGCCCACCGTAAACATGTAAAGGTATAAAGAAATTAGTACTTATATATACGGGTATAATGGAGACTATTGCCAAATCCTTCTTTCCACATTAATTTCTTCTATTTCAGATAAAAAGTTTGTAAAAATTGGCTCACGCTACGTCTTTCAGATCGCAAAGATAACCCACAGTTTGTGACGATTCATTGTGGGTTCTATTGCTGCAAGCTTACCTACCATTTTTAGGGTTCCGTACCCAAAGGGTAAAAACGGGACCCTATTAATATCGCTCCGCTGTCCGTCTGCCTGTCTGTCCGTCTGCCACCTGCCACCAGGCTGTATCTCATGAACCGTTAGACAGTAGAAATTTTCACAGAATACTTATATAGTTATTTAAAAATAAATAATATTATTTTTATGCCATTTTTATAGATAATGGTACGAAACCTTCGTGCGCGAGTCCGACTCGGACTTGGCCAGTTTTTTTCAATTACGAAGGAAAAGAAGATTTCCAAAGATTTTTGAGTTAGGACATCGTCCATGTATATAAAAGGCTAACAAGCATCTTCCATAGGCACAAGAAAGATGGCGCTAAGTTGATGGTGCCATTTCCTTAGGTACGCCTCGAGGCATATCGGCATACCTTTGTTTGCAAAGCACCGAGGCAGGTAAACTAAACCGGCAACGCACCGCAATCGAGACATCTACCACGCCCGGCGACCTCGCACGCAGTACAGGGTTGGCACCAGCTGCCACAATTTTTCCTTGGAGCAGAAGAAACGTACTTGAAAATAGTCAACAAAACAAAGCAGATTCTGTCCAAGAAACAGACAAAATCTAAGACGTTTCAAAAGAAACTTATTTCACTTTCAAACCACTCATCCTTCGCACCTGCATTCTTTCAAGCTGTCGTTCTTCACACCCGCTTTCTCTCAAGCTGCTCTTCGATATTTGACTTTCATTCTCCAACTCATCATCATCATTTCGAGTAGGTGCCACGGTCAATCGACCATGCACACCCTAGTGTCAGAGTTCTTCGGAACCGCCTCTCGGCCTCTGATGTGGTTCCTTTAACGACTACCAGATGGCAGCCGGGACCAACGGCTTAACGTGCCTTCCGAAGCACGGAAACATCTTCATTATCAGACATACGGGTGTTTCAAGCCTGAAATGTCCTAATCAAACTAGAAACAACTTAACAAAGTATGCTTCCCGTGGATATCGAACCCACGACCCCCGGGTCTATAGGCAAACGCCTTAACCACTGGACCACGGAGGCAGTTAATTCTCCTACTATTCATAAAATACATTAGTTTTATTTCATTCTGTTAGGACCTACATAGAAATATAGAATAGCAAATTATCGAAATGACCAAAGTATTTAGGTAACTTCGAAACCAGGTCGAATCTCTCCCTACCTCTCTTTTACACTTTTGCTGATACTGCCCGCCTGTAGACGTAATTCTATTGTTATTTCTTTTGTGTCTGGTTCAGTGTCAGTGAACGAGTTAATAGTAGTCATTTAATTTTGCATATAAAATGGAATCAACAAATCTTCGGTATCAACCCTTTACTGTGTGATTATGAGAACAACTTTTAACACTAACTACATTAATTTGTGACGCTTACGAGAAGCTTATCTGCCCAATGGACGAGTAATCCTTAATGATGATGACTATTAAACGGTGTTTGCCGCGAACGTACCTATATGACTCTAATCAGGTATGATTGTGAAGTTTATATTATACTAGCAGTCGTCCGCGGCTCCGCTCACGCTAATGTCGATCCCGCGTAGACAAGACTTTCTTCCGGGATGAAAGGTAGCCTATTTGTAATCCAGGTGATAATCTATCTGTGTGCAATACTTCATCAAAATCCATTCAGCTGTTTTTGCGTCATTGAGTAGCAAACATCCATATATACTCACAAACTGTCGCGTTTAAAGAAAACAATGAATTGACTTCTTCCATGCTGGTCTGGGAGAAAAGAAAAAAAATTTAATGTACCAGCTGCTTCTCTTTTCGCGCAAATTGTAAAAGTCGATCGAGGGATTGGGCTAAAATCTGCGGAATCATGCGATGCGGCTAGCAACCATCACTATTTTGATTCCGTTTTCCATCACACGCACACCAACATGCTAAATGTGGCCATAAGGTCTTATAGTTCGAGGCTTTGTCTACCCCGCAAGGGAAAAAGACGTGATACTATGTATGTATGTATGTATGAGTTGACATTTGCATATTAAGTTAGGGATAAATAAAAGAGCTGATGATTCGTGGTAATAAAAAAGAATATACAGCATGAGCATTCATGCTGTAATATTTTGGTACAGCAAAATAGCAGACCTCGGGCTCCGACGTACCGCAACTGAAGATCCAACCGAAAAAGCGCTCAGATGGTGATGATGTAATTGCTACTTCAATATTTTTTTTTCCATTAACTTAATATGCAAGAGTCAAAAAATCAACTTGTTTACATCGAATGGAAAAAAACGGAACCCTTTATCGAGATACTAGCTTTCGCCCGCGGCTCCGCCCGCGTCAATGTCAATCCCTCGGGAATAGTACATTTTCCGGGATAAAAGGTAGCCTATGTCCTTTTCCGTACTCCAGAGAACTTGTATACAACATTTCATAATGATCGGTTCAGTAGTTAAGGCGTGAAACGTAACAAACAAACAAACGCACTTTCGCATTTATAATATTAGTAAGGATTAGTAAGGATAAGTACTAACGTACTACTTATATCTCGATGGAACCCTTATAAAATCACTCGGTTGTCCATCTGTCTGCCTGTTAGAACCCTTTTTCGCAGAATCACATAGATACCTCAAGGTGAAATTCATATCAAATACTCAGGTCTACCGTACCTTGGAGCAGTTAAAAAATCAAACTTCTAAACCAACGCAATCAAAATACACAGCTAGTTATGCCGCCGAGTTTTGTGTTTTTCGTCATTCACAAAAGAATCAAAAAACCTACGGAGTACTTCTAATGAACTCAGAATCTTGAAATTTGGCACGAACCAAGGTCTTATAGCACAGATAAAGGAATGTATGCGAGAAGCATACATTTTTAGTTACATCATGGAATAAAGGCGATAGGCCTATCGCCTTTATTCCTTGTCTTTTTGAGTCCTCTGACTAGCTAGATGAAAAAAATAAGCTTAGGCCTATGTCCCAGACATCACCAAAACAAATTTTCATGACATGAAATTAAACGAAGTCGGCAAGTTTCAGTTAAATGAAATTTCAAAGAAAATGTTCATAATACCAATCGAAGACAGATTAAATCGGTGAATCATCTAAAGAAATAATTTATTCCACGAATCTCCAAATCCCTCAATCCCTTCTATCAGCAAAATAACTTGTAATTTCGATCTCGAGTTTGTAATCATTCAATTTTGCAATAACAAATAAAATACAGGCTTAAAAGGTTGCAGCCCTGCTGTTAAAAATGCGTTCGAAGTGAGGTCTGATTTACTTTATAAATTAGGGGAGGTCCACACTGCGATGAGACTCCGTTGAGGGGTCAGAAATCCGGCCTATAATAATAATAATAATTCATTTATTTCGGTTTCCCATATAATGTTAGTAACAGTTTGACTTAAACACCTATATTAGTACAAATTTATAATTTTATTTCATATCCGACCTCCTATAGCCACCAGCATGCAGCGCGTCAATATGGTACAGTCAGGGCGTGAGGCTAACATCCTTAGGATGGTGTTGTTGCTGTTCCGCACACACTGCAAAAAGGAGGCCGCCTTTTTGCGTATCACGGCATGAAATCCGTCAACACCCCCTCCGCAAACATCCCTGATGCACTGCATCTGCGAGACAGCCCCATCTTCATCCTAAGGATGTTGGGGCTGTCTCATCCTATTTGCTAACACAGTGTACGACGTTTTGATAGTCACTTCAAAATACATTGCGGCTTTTGTATGATTGACTATTTTTATTTAATACGATATATAAAACGTAATGTATTTTGAAGTGGCTATCAAAACGTTGTACACCAAGTTAACAAATAGGCCGGCTGGAGATCATAAGTTTTAATGTTAATATTATAAACGCGAGAGTTTATAAATATATATGGATGTACGGATATTTGTTACTCAATCACGTCAAAAAATGCTTAACGGATCTCGACGAAATTTTGCACACAGATAGGTTATTGGATGGGACCTCTTTTCATCCCGAAATCATATTCTTATGTTCATCAATTCATATTCCTTGATTTGTGTGGTTTTTGAACATGCGACGTCAGCAACCGCCGAACTTACTTTGGAGCTGAATATGTTGGAGTTTCAGTAAGAAAAAAATCTTTTTTACTTTTGCTCATCATCATCATTTCGAGTAGGTGTCACGGTCAATCGACCATGCACGTGTCAGAGTTCTTCGGAACCGCCTCTCGGCCTTTGACGTTGTTCCTTTAACGACTACCAGATGGCAGCCGGGACCAACGGCTTAACGTGCCTTCCGAAGCACGGAATCATTTTTATTATCAGACAGTCAGGTGATTCAAGCCTGCAATGTCCTAACCAAACTAGAAACAACTAAACAAAGTATGCTTCCGGTGGGAATCGAACCCACGACCCCCGGGTCAACAGGCAAACGCCTTAACCACTGGACCACGGAGGCTGTTGACTTTTGCTGCCAATACGGAAGACATTAAAATAGCTAATTTCCTGCTCATATGATATTTGAACTCATAAGGAACTCAATTTCAAATAGTGTTGCGATTCATCTGGATCCCATGCTCGACATGTCTATCCCAAAACGACCTCGTCACCCCGAGATACGATCTAACGACGTATTTAGGCTAGACGGCGCCCTTCTTAGTACGATGGTTATCATCAGCTAATACGGCGGCTCCTTTGTCTATTGTTTACAGGGTGCTGTACGTGCTTTTGGGAGTCATGCCGGGGCCTTTGGCAGGACCTCCCTGTTGTCTTTGGGTAATACAGGGTGATCAAGAAATGGGATAGTAAGGGATCCTGAAACTGAAAAAGTGAAAGCGTGTGTGTGAAACGTGTTTGTCGTTGTGGCTGAGTTCAAAAGCTATTTTATTGTTTTTTATTTTTTTTAACTTCATTTTTCTTTGTGCCAAATCATAAAATAATGTGGCCTAAATGCAAATCACTTAAAGTGTTTTCAGTAGCTTCGCCATTTCTTGTTTTATTAAGTTGCGTAAGATATTCATATCATCAACATCATCAGGTCTTTTTAGTCTCCTCTTCAGGAACATGACTCTCTCTTTACTACCGGAGCCATACTTGGCCAGAGCAGACAGAGGATTTGGCCTATACTCTCCTCGCTGGCCGTAGAAGTCTCATTAATGTTTATAAGCTTTGTTTAGCTTGTATTTCTTAAGTTCCTTCCTAAACTTGTATAATTTATATTTAGGAACTAAAATCCTTGGAGCACATGCATACATACTATACGTTTTTACATCTTTGGGACTGACAGAGTCACGTTCTAAATGTCTTAGACAGCGGAACTTGCAGACTTGGGAAGGACTTTTCTGTCTTTTGGTGATACAATGTGATTATAAGAAACGGGATAAGTATCCCAAATTAGAATTGCTCGAAAAAAATATCTGCTGCATACTATAGTCGGTAATCCCGACGTAAAAGCATGTGAGCGACCCGCTTTTATTTTTATAATTTAAGACATTATTTGTGTGTTGTGTTATTGTCTTTTATACGTTAGTTTCAAATTTATAGAAAAATTTTATGTAACTTTGTAATACTTCATTCGTTTATTTCGAAGACAATCTCAGTGGCCTAGTGGTCGTCATGTCAGGCTGCCATACCGGACGTCCTGGGTTCGATCCCCGGTCAGGTCAAGATGGAAAATTATATTTTTCAGATTGACCTGGCTCTTGGATGTTTATCAACACATGTATTTGTTATAAAAAATAGTATATTTGAGTTAGTGTCCCATAATACAAGTCTCGAAGTAACTTTGGCGCCCCATCTGTGGGATTTGTCCATATATACTTATTTATTTCATTTGACTGCAGCACCCTATACCCTCGGGTGCGCGCGCGCATCATCGCGGCAGCACGTGTAGCAGTTTACCGGCACGTGACTCGCGCGTTAATTGACTACGTTGACAGTCATGCTTTGATACGCCGAACCTAATACTATTGATTCCAAGAATATTTAGAGCCGGCCTACAATTTCCCTTAAAACGGTAAGTTGCTACTGGTTTCGGTGTCGCTAGAAAAAGGTTTTATATATCCTAGTTAAACGTTACTATACAGCGTAATTTTGTACCTATGAACTATATTAAAATCGTGAAATCAGAATCCCTAATTGAATACAGAATCGCAAAAATAAAAAGGTAAAAACGAATAATTAAATTAATAATATTAATAATAATAAATGTTTATTTTCTCCATTTACAAAGGTTAGTCTTATGTCTATGGGTTCTAAGAGCTAATTTTTGTCATTTTAGTGTTGAGACTAGTTAACCTTTGTGTGGAGACTAGTCCTTGAAATTGGTTCCTGTGGGAACCTGTGCTACAAGTGACTAGGCCCCTCCCTCGGGTTACTTGCCTTACTATAGATGTGGTCAGAGACAAGAAGTAGGTAAATACTTATTATATATGCCAGGAATGACATTTATACATAGTTCTTAAAATAAATTACATAACTAACTGCTTATATCTACGAGTGGGAAGCACGGGTAAGTGTTGAACAGTTGTGTTGAGTGTATGCGTATATGTGTGAGTGTATAATGAGTGACGTGTGTGTGTGTGTAGAGAGTGAGTGTCTGTTTGCATTATGACAATTTGCGTCGAGTCAGTTTCAGTTAGTGGGGAAGGTGAGTGTTAGTGAGTGAATTAGACCCCCCGTACATTTTTTAATTCTTCCATTCTTACATGCTGGTCTGGGAGAAAAGAAAAAACATAGAATGTGCTAGCTGCTTCTCTTCTCGTGCAGATCGTAAAAGCCGATCGAGGGATTGGGCTAAAATCTGCGGAATCATGTCATTAGGCGATGCAGCTAGCAACCCATCACTATTTTGATTCCGTTTTTCATCACACGCCCACCAACATGCTAAATGTGGCCATCAGGTCTTAGACCTAGACTCTGTCTACCCCGCAAGGGAAAAAAATTATACTATATATAGTATATATAATATAATAGTACTTCTTATTTTCGAGTCAAAATAGTTACGCATTAAAGCTACAACAATAGAATACAGTTTTTGACCAGCAGGTAGCCACAACGATTTTTTTGAAAGCCATGTTTTGATACTTTTGAAAGCTATGGTGTACGTACACCCTCTTCACGATTCGGCACTTCAAAATACATTGCGGCTTTCGTATTAAATATTACTTACTTTTTGTATATAAACCGTAGTGGATGTTGAAGTGACTATCAAAAGGTTGTACACCGTAGATGTCGAAAGTTAGCGACTACTGCTGGACGGGAATTGAACATCGAGTAGGTGCGACATAGTATATAGCGTCATCATCATCATTTCGTGTAGGTGACACTGTCTAACGACCATGCATACCCTGGTGTCAGAGTTCTTTGGAACCTCCTGTCGGCCTCTGAATTTTCGACCAGGCCACGTGTCCTGACTCGAGTATACCATTTTCTACCCATCCCAAAAAGTACACAACGCCGTTACGAAGTTTTCATTCGAAAAATTCTTGTTTATTGTAACTGTCAAAGTAAAGTAATATTTTTTCATTTTACGTTCTTAACAATGTTATGTGGTAAGATCTTGTTCCCAATTGCTATTAATAATAAAAATGTTTTTTTCTTTATTCTTCGAAGCTAATAATCGCACTTTCGTCGTATAATAAAAATAGATCGATCAATGTTTATCGATTTCCAAGTAAGTAAAGTTAAAAAACACCATTGTCAGTTTGTAGAGCGCGACCAAACGGTCACTGGTTACTGTATAGGTTATTGGGTAGAGCAACGTGCTAGTCGACATTTCACTCAGCAAAATTATTATATCAACTTGGTAAGTACCTACCTCTTTATAGATAGAAATGTGTAGAGATGGTAAATTACAAGAAATAAAAACAAAATTTTACCTAGAACATAGAAAATTTATTAATTTGGATCATTTTGTTTTTTTTTTGTCATGTTCTCGTATAAATCAAGCGTCCCTGAAAGTAAAGAGTGTGGCAGCAGCAGAAAGTAGGAGAAAAGGTTTCTATTTTGTGGTCATATAAAAAAAACTTTCAAAATATCAACGCAGTTACATTTACAAAAATTTACTATGATATTTTTTTAATACTCATCACTTTATTGCTCCTCAAATTATATCCGACTTACGTATTCAAAATTTTGGCTGTTTACACACCCATTTATGGACCTTGTTAGATGCTGCAAAGCAGAGAGGAGGAATTTATGGTTCAAAGTTTAGGAGATAAGCGCTTTTGAATGTAGCCCTAGTTATTTTTCATTGTACTTCTATCATCATCATCATCATTATCAGCCTCATGACCTTCTCTGTAATACCGGAGCCATGCCTGGCCAGAGCAGACAGAGGAGTACAGTACACAGTACTTCTATACAAAAACAAAATTATCTCGTAGTTCTTATTCTTTAAAACTGCCATGAATACGCGGTCACGTCAGGCGAAAATTAACAAGTACAGACAGCCAACGAGATACCTGACCCCGCCATCTACCTATATCTTGAATTTTCTATTAAACTAAAAGTTATATTAACATGAAAATGTATATTCAGAAAGTCTTAATTAAAATCTTTCTGAATATATATTTTCATGTTAATATTACTTTTAGTTATGGAGAAAATTCAAGGTATAGGTAGATGGCGGGGTCAGGTATCCGGTTGGCTGACTGTACAAGGGCAGGGTACGAAGGTATTGGGATACTACTCACTCAGATGAATTATGATGATGATGAAATCATTTCAAAACTTGAATATGACAATCCAACAGGATGTCTTAAAAAGCAAACTCTACGATTTTAAGCACCACATCGAAGATCGCAACTGAGAGAAAGTATTACAAAGTTGCTCGAAATAATTTATAGGCGTTTTATTTTTAGCAAGGTGTTCCCATCACGGTGAAGATGTTCAGAGATTACGGTGTTTATCTGCGTATCACGGGAGCTGCCTGCGGGCGACGCAAAAAATGCCGGGAATAAAATGCGTTTGATTACTCTTGCTGACTCAACGGCTCAATTGGAGAGAAATGAGAGCGGTTTAAAATTTTGCAAATTTCTCACGGTATACGCAAAATCGAGTTTGAGTTAATCGAGTCTTTGAACTAACGGATCTTACTTTATATGTATCTCTTTATGAATGCGAAACTTAATTAGATTTACAACAGAGTTACAAAATTCATTTTGTTACTCTTGGTGACTGAACAGCTTAGTTTTGGAGAACTAGAGTTTTAGACCTGCTGAGTCATGTCAATAGGCGATGCGGCTAGAACTCCATCACTATTTTGATTTCGTTTTCTATCTACACGCCCTCCAACATGCTAAATGTGGCCATAAGGTCTTATACACCTAGGCCCTGTCTACCCTGCAAGGGAAAAAAACGTAATACTATGTATGTATGTATTAAGTACAATAAAAACCTACATATTATAGTGTATGGATAAATATATTCTTTTATACAATCCCAAAATTTCGTTGACGAAACATGTGTTTCATTGATCTTGCTGACTCAACAAATCAATTTAATAAAAATGAGCCTTTTATTAAAAATTTTAAATTTTTTACGGTATTCGGAAATTTCAATTCGTACTAATTCTCCTGTTTTGTGAAACTAGGGTGAAGCTGTTAACTTCTCGAAAGGAAGAATATAAATCGGAAAAAGTTTGGACATCACAACCGTGACTGACATACCTATACATTTTCAAGTCGTAGTAGGTATAAGTTAAAAAGTTAGATAAAAGTAATAGTTCAGCCCCCGTAGCATAGCACGCGCGACAACGTTTATCGAATATCGCCATATTGTTTTCCGTAATATCAAAGAGCGAGATATGAATAGTTTATCGCGCGATATAAACGGCGTCGCGGGCGCCATGCTACGGGTGCTGGTCACCAAGTCAAAGGCCGGTACAGCAGCAGCCGCAGCAGAAAGCCTCAAAAGGCGCAAATATTTAGGTATTGGGGATTTGAAACTTATTTGAGCCTTTTGGGGTAGAAACAAGGTCCGTGGGGTCCATCAGCCGATCGTCTCTTTAACTTTCTGCCAAAGCGACTGATCGAATTATCCGACGTGGCAATGCTGCCAGCCTTTTGGGCACATAACCGCAGAATTATGGTTTGCAGGGACTATATAATTTGTAAGTATTTAGCCCTTTGGTGATGTTGTCTATAATAGCTGAGGGCACTCTGCCCTCGCCTCAAACGCCCGATGAAGTAGCGAAAGCTCACTTGGAGCTAGCGACATAGTCATTTATATAAAAAAAGTAAGTAAATAGGTGTAATTATTATTACTATTTTATAACCATATCAAAAGTCTAAATAGGATATAAATAATGAATTCCGCTTTGTATGCTTGTAATCTCATTCTCACCATTTTGCATAATTTTCTTTTAGGACCTGTGACCCGCTTTCTCTCCCACCAACCAAGGGATACAATACAAGTAAGTATAAAGGTGTATTGTATACAAAGCACGAGTAGTTAGTTACTTGTGTCGTGAACTCCTTTTATCATAGTAATTTTCCTGTCTGTATCACTCAAACCGGAATACAACTTGTATACAAAGTTGTGGTATGGTGGATGGTACATTAAGTGTAACATTGCGACTAAATCAGTCTCTATTGTAATGCAATAAGGCTGGTAATTAATACTTGAACGCCTGTGTTCCTTGTATAGGTGATAGATCTCTTTAATAGTTGAGAGTGACTTAGGATATTGTTTCCCACACGTCAACATTTTGCAAGCGCATGGAACTGACTCGGTAAAAAACTTTTTTTTTTATAAATAGCCAACCTGTTTCGATTCCAGGCTACATAAATCTTGCATTATATTCCGCGAGAGTCTGGCAAGAAATAAAACATAGAATATTCTTTTCTTTAATCTTTAATATATCCTAAATCCTATAATTGGCAATGCGGTTAGCAATTCATCTCTATTTTAATTCCCTTTTCTATCTACATGTCCACTATCATGCTAAACGCGGCTTTTTGATATCTGGTTTCTGGTGTCATAGGCAATGCTGTTACCACTCTATCTCTATTTTGATTCCCTTTTCAATCTACATGCACCTTACGCACTCAATCACGCCCTTTAGGTATCTAGACCCTGTTATATATCTAATAATCTGTAATAGATTAAACGATTAATCTGTGATCAGTATGTGTGTAAGAGCCAGGCCCATGCCGGTATCATTGTGTGGAAAGAAAGGCACACAATTACTTTTTTTGGCAGGACATAATATAGTGGTTTGCCATTGCAGTCTTTAAACTATGTCAGATGCTTTTAGCCGGCTTGAAAATCCTGACATCAGTGTCAGCCACTTTCACACATGATAAACAAAACAACAATTTGGGCCCGGCTGTTATGATAAGAGATATCCAGTTGCATGTATCTTTAGATGTGTTAAAAAGTTAACTACTTTTTCGAGAATCATGTAAAAAATACGAAAAAGAATTAGACTTTCCATAGCAGATTAAATTACGCGACCCATAAATATACCCATAAATTCAATAGGTACTAGCGACCCGGACTCCGGCTTAGAACGGGTGCAATGGTACATATTAACCTTTCTCTTGAATCACTCTATCTATTAAATAAAACCGCATCAAAATCCGTTGCCTGGTTTTAAAGATAGGGACAGACAGATAACAAGAAGCTACTTTGTTTTATACCATGTTAGTGATTAAAGTCAGAACATTGGAGTATAGTGTGTTTAAACCTACAAAAAGATAAGGATCGTTTAGTTAGCTCATAAAACGATTCAATGAAACAACATTCCATTCGCATTATTACAAAATACAATATTAATAGCCTGGTTTATTGATTAATAAATAACTATTTCGTTAAATTAATGCTTATAATCTCTTTGCTGCTTACAAAGCGAAATTTAAATTTCAAATTGTAAATTATTGCCATTATATTATACAAATTTATGAGAAAACATGATTTATCGGAATAGTTTATATACTATGTGAAATTGGAAGCAAATAATAAATTGCATTTGCTTTCGCGTTATGTAAAGATCGATACGGGAATTTTAAAAAATTACTCTTTTTTAATTAGTGAAGGATGCGCTTACATTGTATCTGTATATACCTACGTAGTATTTTCTGTCTTTAATTATACAAAATTATATATCAACTCTTTTTTGTCTCCACTGCATGACCCTCTCTGTACTACCGAAGCCATACTTGGCCAGAGCAGACAGAGGATTTGGTCTACACTCTCCTCGTTAGCCAGGCGGGTTGGAGAGGTCTTATTGATATTTATGAGTTTAGTTCAGCTTATATTTCCTTAGTCGCCTCTTACGACATCCATGGGAAGACTTGGAGTAGTCCTATTCTACTTTGCCGGAAACCACACGGCTTAATTATACTAAATTATATACCATTGTAATATTTTCAATAATATACCTAATTACAAAATGCACACCTTCTCTCTCTTTCTGTCACGCTCTTACCATCCTTGATTCCGTCCCATAAAAAATATAGAAAAGAAAATATATCTTCTTTATATGTCGAATTGAATTATCAACAATTCTGTAAACGATTCTAGACTTTATAAGTATGACAAAACGTATTATCATAACCGGTCATTAAAATCGAATTAACATTATCACATCAATATCTCGATGCGCAAGCGCATGCCTCCTATACGGCAAATCGGCTCGCTCCACTTAATACGACAATATCAATAACTGTCATTGCGTCCAATCATTATACTTTCGTCTCGTTTACACACTATAATTACTGAGTCATTAGCGTCATCTCCCTCAGTCTCATTAATCCGTAGCAAAGAATGTAACGAGTAAATCTCTCCGTTCCGCTCTCGCAAAACAACAAGCCTTCAAGGAAAACCTGGTCAACGAAAACACTATCTATCCCTTTCTAACACGCTTCATTACGCCGAATAGAGCTGTACAACATTTTTCTTTTTTCATAATAACACCGCTTTTCTGAAATGACTGGTCGAAAATGTTAGAAACAGTTTTAAAATTGGAACTGTCCCCACTAAAGTAAGGGCATCGTTAGTGGCGCGGCCGCGTGTTTTTCGATGGAAAAAAAAAATAAAACTCGCGAGAAAGAGAGGCTTAGTGTAGGCTTTTTATAGTTGCGGTCCTGATGCGCTGGCGCACGGAAGTATCGGAGCTTTAGCATCGAGCCTAATCTCATTCTAATAAAAAGCTCACGCATATATTGCCGTGGTGTCATTAGTTTTTCAAATAGTTTTTTTTTTAACAACGTGTTTATGGAAGCGCAGTGTGAGGTTGTATAGGTGTTGAATTATGTCCGGCACGTGCGGTTTATGGTTATTTTTATGGTCGTATTATGACATTTTATTTGTTGTGGTTTGTGAAAAGGGTTGTTTATAATTGAGCAATCACTGTGACTTCGACAGCCGGACTGTGTGGTCGTGTCTTTTTTTTTTAATTTAAAATGAAGTTATTTGTGCTTCAGTGACTGATTATTTGTTTTGCGTGAGGAAATCTGCTGTCATCAAAATGTTTTTAAGGTGAGTTTTTTTTCTGTCTTTTTGTTTCCTTTTTTTATTATTTTATTCAATTAACATACCATTTTTATATGGACATTTAACCATATAAGAAGCAAAGAATACAGTGAATAGTAATTTAATATACTTATGTACAGTTTGACTCACATAATGAATCTATAGATGTAGAGTAAAATCCAATAAACATTTATGTAATATTTTTAATAGACTCAATTAAACAACATATAAATCGAACGAATTGATTTATATTTAGTAAAATTAAGTTTAAAAAAAATAATATCGTAGATTTATAGATTAGCAATACGTATGAAGGTTTTATTTTATTTTAGCCTATCCTAGTGGAAAATAATAAATAATATTGTACATTCATTGTTCGTTGATTTCTTCTACTTTACGTCTTCAAGTTTTTGCTATAGCTTTTATCTGTTACATAGGGTTATTACTAGCCAGAATTTTTTCTGATTTTTTTTTATTCTGACCCGAATAATAACAATATCATCCTTCTATTCTGTTAGTAACTACCTACCTATAAGAACTTGTAAGTAAACGAAAATTATCTAAAAGTAAACGAAATTTATTAAAAAAAAGAATGTTAATCTCTGAAAGGGTATGCATTTTTTTAACTGGTCCATATTAAACATGTATGATTTTTTTAATACATACATGTCTCGTCTTTATCACTTACGGGATTGACAAAGCCTTAGTCCAAAGACCTAAATGCCACGTTTAGCATGTTTGTAGGCGTGTAGAAAGAAAACTATATCTAAATGGTGATGGGCTGCTAGCCGCATCGCCTATTGGAATGATTTCATAGATTTTTAGAAATTAGCACAATAGTTTTAATGTACTAGTTTTTGTTTTCCGATCGCACTCTCTATAATAAATTAGTACCTATCTATTATATGGATCCTTTTGAAGATTTATTTATTTATTTTAAGATCACATTCAAAAATTATTACTTTTCAATGTACCTTTGTAAAGCTATTGATGCTTTACCTTCTCTAAGTCACATACATCTCTGAGATCATTCTCAAAAGTTCCATTGGCAAATAGTACTTTTTTCTCAGTAGTTCCATTGACTTCATAATGTCAATGAAACTACTGTGAAAACTAACTTTGTTTTCCGAGATATCGTGTTTTTAAGCTCTACATGATACTGAAACTAAATTGGAAATTTTAGATTTTTTTCTGTATGTATGTATGCATGTATGTTGCTCCATAACTCTTAAACTAATTAACTGAATTTTATGAAACTTGGTAGTTACACATTTAGACGTACAGGACACAGGATAGGCTACTTAATGTTTTTCTCCAGTCATGATTAGACTTGGCCCCCATACAAATTTACGAGAACGGAGTCGCGGGTACAGCTATTTTATAATAATGTCTAGTCACAGTTTTTTTCTTATTTTTTTTTATTGTTACATCAGTATACGCTTCTTTTATCCATATCGCTTTTTGTAATATGTATCTTCTGGTACATTCAGAAGATCCAAAAATCATATACTACTACAAAGACAAATTAAGCTCGAGAAACACAGACACACACAATGGATTTTCTATTGTTATGCGGACCGATTGGCCCGCTTGGTGGTTGAGAGTTCAATTAGTGGAAAAGATAACACATACTAAGCAGACTCAGACTCTCAATTCGATTGAGACTCTAGTGCTAAATATGGCACGAACATACTTGCTATAAATACAATCATTCCTTTTAAAGAAAATCAAGCAATAATAGACCAAACCACTGGTCATATAAAGTTGAAAATAACTTGTACTTTGGCCTAATATTATTTGGCCTTCTATAAAAAATCTAAATTGTGACGTATCAAATGTTAACTTTGTATATAAACATGTTGTTTAGGTCGTGTTACGTGTAAAAATTATAACGAAAATGTCGTGCTTATCAAATTTTCTGAAAACCAAACATATCTGGCGACAACCAGTTTTTTAAATGGACATTTATAGTTTATCATTTGCTACGAATAAGTAAGACTTATTCCTTAATCTTAGATCATTTAACATAATTTCAATTTTAATCAATCTCTAAAATTGACATCAAGTTTTTTTGCGAAAATTACATTTTTATGACTAGCTTTTATTATAAACGATCCACACTGTAAAGAGCTTTCCAAAACAACCCAAACACGATTAGTGTAATATTAAAATCGAAAATTGGAAAACGATTGGTGTACTTTAGTTTAAGAGTCCCTATGGTCACCTTTCGGCTCCATCATCAAACCAGAGCAACAATTCCTTAATATTGCATTATCATCCAATTTACACATGCATGCAAAATTTCAACTCAAAGGGTAACCGCGGAGGATCAAATTTGCAAGATTTGATTACAGACAAACATCGGGACAGGTGAAAGTAAATAAGAGCTTGTAATTAGTTACAAGCTGTTATTATTAGTATAGAGTTCCTATGGGACCAATGCTGGGCACTCAAAAAAGTTCGGCATTTCCATACAAAAGAATTTGTTAGTTACCAACATTGTTCCCAAAGAAAAAGTTGTTCATAATATGAGCTAAGTCGCCCCTTTAAGGATGCCGAGAGGTAATTTAAACGCTGTATATCTTAAACAAAAATAGTCATGCTTACGAAAGCCGCAATGTATTTGATCATCAAAATGTTGTTCAATGTAGTTGTCAAAATCAGCGAGTAACCCTGTTCTGAAAAAAAATTAACAAAGTTTTACTTTTATTATGAAGGTTATCAAATAAAATTACCTTGATTATTTTCCTAATAAACAATTCAGAACTAATAAATTCGTAAACCTATAAATTTTATTCCCAATCTATATAAATAATTGAATTTTAAACTTAACGAATCATGCAATAATCTATGATTGAAACTGCAAACCATGCAATGCCTAATAACCTCCCGCCGTTCAGATGACTGTGCGAAAATCTAAATTCGAACGGTTCACGCAAAACTCTATTTTCCTATTTCACAAATACAATATTGAATTTAAATTTAAAGTTCTTAAAAAAAGCCGTAACGTAAAAAATAAATAGAAAGAAATAAATTTAGACTTTAAATTATTTGCTGAATAAAGGTAAAACCGCATTGTAGTGCAGCGATACGGCCAGAACAGTATTTGTAAATTGTATGAGCTTAGCTAATAATAGGCACACTACATTACAGTAAAACTATGTCAGTTCCCCTATAGTGCAGTACAATATTGTCTTCACCATATTCATGCTATCAGCCCAAAGACCTCCCCCAAAGATTTCCAAAATGCCTGGTTAGATACGGACTGCATCCAGCGTCTATCTGCGATGCCACTATCCATGCCACATTCCATAGGAGATATGCGCTTTTTGGCCTGCCCACTGCTACTTCCAAGTGCTAATACATTGAGCTATGACTGTGATTTTGGTTCTTCTACTAATGTACTAATTTTTAAATAATATTTTAAGTGACGCGGAATTTCATGGCTTATAATGTTCATTAACAGATTTTATTATCGTGGTATAGGTATCGTGTATTCGCGCTCGGCCTCCCGAGCTGCTACTTGATTTTTCCTCATTCATCCGAGTGACTAGTATCCCAAAACCTTAATTCCTTTTCCAAATTCAACAAATTTCTACCTTACCCAACTAAAGAAATCTTCCGATTGGCGGCAGCGCTGGAAGCACAAGAAGTCAAAGAAACTGCGCTTGCCAACCCACCTGCCAAGCGTGGTGAGTATCGCAATATCCTCCCACGGGACGAAGAATCCTTGGGAAAGGCCAGGCCTTTGTCCAGCAGGGGGCTTCTTACGGCTGAAATTATGATGATGAAAACGAGGTTATGAATTTCATCTACATTTCTGTGCATAAAAAAAAAATGCTGCACTGTGCCGCGCAGCACGATGAAATACAGTACTACCGAATGCAGGTTCACCTTAACCGATCCCTTGACATTGACGACTGAACGGTTTTTATTGCAATTCGAATCGTCTTGGAGCGAGACGATTTGCTGTAAAATGCTCATGTAACAATCTGAAATGGACCACAAGTTAACTCGCTTATTCCCATGACTAATTGTTTATAAAACTTGAGAAATTCAATGCATAAATTTAATATGGAACGCGTAAGGTTTTGGTATTTAAAAAAACAAAATTTAATCTTTATCAATTCAGTGATTAATACGTGAAGATGTAACAGATCTTATCTTCCAGACAGATTATTAGTAGAAGGAATAATAATTAAATCTATACTTATATACTCTCTATACTAATATTATAAAGATGAAGAGTTTTTTGTTTGTTTGGTCGTGCTAATCTCAGGAACTACAGGTTCAAATTGAGTAATTATTATTGTGTTGGATAGTCCATTTATTGAGGAAGGCCTTAAGCTATAAAACATCACGCTGTGACCTATAGGAGCGAAGCATCAATAAAAAATGTTTTGAAAACGGGGGAAATTATTCATCTATACGAATAAAAACACGAATTAATCATAATAACAGAAATTACCGCGGACGAAGTCGCGGGCATCAGCTAGTTGTTTTTATATAGCATTACAGTGGGCTTCTTAGGGCGTAAACCTAAGGGACGTGGTTCGAATCCTACTTGCGGCCTAGTTATTTTTCAACACATATTTTCAATTTTAATTACGGAAATATGTAGGTTAATAATTAAGGAATAATGTAGGTTATAGGTGACTCTTACATTTGCCGTAATAATTACTTAACTAAAAGATGCGTATATAGGATCCATTCACATGAAACTCATGAATGCAGACGAGAAGAATTTAAACGGATCTTACAAAATGCGGCATGAAGTGACCCGATTACACGGTCACGCCGGAGTATGTTGGGAATGCCGGTTTTTGTGGCCGCGATTACTCGGACATTCCCGATTTGATATCATTGATATACCAACTCTCAATTAACTTTATAACTAAAAAAACATGTCCATGTAAAATGCTAATAAAATGCAATTAGATTTAAAATCGATACCTCACGCAAGCAAAAGTAACAAAAATTAGCTTTTTTGCAAAAATAAAATTTTATTGTGTTTTGTGGCTTTTATTCAAAGATTTATTCAGAAAATAGGCCTTTGCAGGCACATTTTCACGTCAATTCACATTTTAAATAATACTTATTAAATTATTTTCAAATTATTAATTATTGTTCAAAAGCTACAAACTACTAGCGTTTCGGAACCGACCACTGCAGAGAAGAAGACGCCGAAAGAAACTCTTGTCCACAATATTGGTCGCCTCGTATTATAACGAATATACAATGTAAAGTGTTTTCTTTCAAATATCAAATGAGCCCAAATACGATTGGTGTACCTTGTTTAGTTTAAGAGTAACTTGGCCTCCCGACTCCATCATCAGACCAGCGCGACGATTCCTTAATATTGTATTGTCATCCAATTTACATATAAATGCACAACTTCAGCTTAATCAACAACCGGGAAGTAGATCAAAAACTCGCAAGACAAATATCGGAACAGGTGAAACAAAATAAAAGCTTGTAAAATACAAGACTGTTAAAATACATTTTGGAAGCAAAAATATTTTTAAATTGGATTAAAAACAAAAAATTGCAAGAAAAAGAAATCTGAGTTACATTATCTATACATATAATAAAACAGTAAAAATATTTTGTCTGTACATTTAGAATTTTTGGCTGAAATGGATAGAGGGACACTTAAAAAGAATAATAGAAAGCAAAAAATTTTTTTTAGAATTTTTTGTCTGTCTGTCTGTCTGTCTGTCTGTCTGTCTGTCTGTCTGTCTGTATGTATGATCACGATTATCTCCGAAAATACTGAACCGATTTACTTCAAACTTTCACCAATTGCTTTATTTTAACTCAGATTAACATTTAAAGTTTGTTTCATAAAAATCGGTTAGTTAAAAAAAGTTATCGTCATTTCAATGAATTTAAGCCATGAGTTTGCCTTGCCTGCAAATATATAGCACTTACTTATATATTATAAGTGACATAGGAAAATTACATGCTAAACGTGGCCTTCAGGTCTTATAGACCTAGGCTCTGTCTACCCCGTAAGGAAAAAAGACGTGATACTATGTATGTATGTATAGTCTTCTTTTCACGCTTCAACCATTGAACCAATTTGGATGAAATTTGGTATGGGGGTAGTTTGAGACCCGGGGAAGGACATAGGGTATCTTTTATTCCGGGAAATTCTACAGTTCCTGAGGGATGGACACTAACGGCGGCGACGTAGCCGCGGGCAAATTCTGACTTATATATCAACGCAACCGAAACTGCTGCGCCTAGAAACTTGAAATTTGGTACAGGGGTTTTTATAATGATGTGAGTGAGCGCTAAGAAAGGAGCGTCTGTTGTCTTTTTACGCTTTAACCATTGAACTGATTTGGATGAAATTTGGTACGGAGGTAGTTTGAGGCCCAGGAAAGGACATAGGGTATGTTTGATTCCGGGAAATTCTCCTGCTCCCGAGGGATCGACACTAACGCGGGCGGAGCCGTGGGCAACAGCTAGTAAGAAATAAATCTGTGCCACTAGAAAAGTAAACGCCCGTGTATTTAATTCTGTAAGGAAGGTAAAACTAAATTAACTTCATTAACTACCAAATCACTATTAACAAAGTAAAAATATACAATTTTAAGATAAATAAATAAATATATACGGACAAATCACACAGATTGAGCTAGCCCCAAGGTAAGTTCGAGACTTGTGTTATGGGATACTAACTCAACGATACTATATTTTATAACAAATACATATATAGATAAACATCCAAGACCCAGGCCAATTTGAAAAAGATCATTTTCCATCTTGACCTGGCCGGGGATTGAACCCGGGCACTCCGTGTCGCAGGCTGGCGTGTTAACCACTGCGCCACGGAGCTGTCTAGTATAATAAGCAGGAAGTCTACATTTTCTTAAAAATTTGTTTAACGTCCCTATAATTTATTCATCTCACTACATTTCATTATTCATCGAATTAGTTCATTATCAGTGTGAGAACAAAAACATTCTTTAAAACCATATTATAATTCAACAAGCTAGTATATAATTAAATTATACCCGTCCCAACATTACCCACTATTTATGCCGATAAGCAGCAAAAAGGAGCCAAAAGGAGTTATATTTGTTTCGAAATGAGAAAATAATTATGAGGTGCTTCAATGGGCAGGGCACGTTCCCTTTTACCCTTTCGGCTTTAAAGGTTCGGTCCGTCCGCCCTTGAGTTAGATTTTTTATTGATAAGTTTTTTATTCCCTCTCACTTTTCACTGCAATCCTATTCCAATGAGATATGTTCCCCTAAAAGTCATCTTTTAGCTCATATAGTATCTCTAGTTTGTAAGTTCTAAATCTATTTCATCAAGTTTTTTTAGTCTCCACTGCAGGAGCATGACCCTCTCTGTACTACCGAAGCCATACTTGGCCAGAGCAGACAGAGAAAAAATCTACAAAAAAAATTGTTTAATGGTGTATCTCCTACGATACTTTTTATCCTAGATGTAAGATGATTACATCCAGTTGTGATAGCAGCACTGGTTAGCTGGGATTTAGCCTTCTACAGACGCCAGTCTTTAACAAACTATAAACTACGTAAATATTGGAGATAGAGCTAGCCCCAAAATAAGTTCGAGACCTATGTTATGGGATACTAACTCAACGATACTATATTTTGTAACAAATACATTTATAGTTAAACACCCAAGACTCAGACCAATTTGAAAAATATCATTTTCCATTTTAACCTGACCGGGAATCAAACCCGGGAGCTCCGGTGTCGCCGCCTAGCATGACGACAGCTAGGCCACAGAGCTCGTCTCTAATATGTAGTATATATGAAAGGAAATAATTTGTACTTAATTCTAAAAACCATTTATAAAGAGCTTTGTATTTTTTTTAAAATCCCTGGTATTTTGAAAGGTACTATTCCTATTACGTAGGTTATACGCACTTACACCATACAACAAAGCATCTATACTATTAAACAAAAACTTACTCTAACTTCTCTTAACAGATATGCAAACACAAAATAATAAATCATAAAAGCAAACAAATGATTCGGGCTCAATCAAATTAATATCGGAGCGACACGCACCCATCATCGGCATCACAAAGGTGCTTAACAACTAAAAAACAAAAAAAACGTAATCACTACAAACAGAAAAGGACTACAAGATGAAAGAGCCGCAGTAGGGTGACCATTTGTCGGATGGAATTGATTTAAAGTGGTTTATCTAGAGTTTGTATAGATTTTGTTTTTTATTTGATTGTTATGCTTATAAATGTAATTTATTCTTTGTAATTTATTTTGATAATACACTCAGACAGTGTCCGAGGGCTGCCGTGTCGCGTGTCGACTGAAAACAAAATATATTTGTAATTATTCATCGTATAACTTTTTTAAAATATTAATTTCTTTGTATTCTTTCAATAAATATTTAATTCTATTCTTTACTCTAACTGAAAAAGATTTGGTAGTAAAATTTTATAATAAATTGAACCTTCAAATTCACGCTTAAAATCTGTCGGCATAATAGCATTGAATAGTTTTTTTTTAATGTAACTGTAAGTGTATGGTGGCGTATGCAACCATATAGTGACAGTTACAGATGAGTGATATAACAGTAAACATAAAAATCTAAATATCTTGCGACGGTCGAGGATATACGCAACGTATGACGTTTCTTGTATAGGTGATAACCGTACAATATCTGTTTATATATACATACACATTATCACGTCTTTATCCCTCTCGGTGTAGACAGAGCCACGTTTAGTGTTTATACTTCCTCAAATATCTATTACGGACGATGGTGTTGAAATAATTTTATTTCCCACTATAAAACGTCCTATCTTCGTCGCAACGTGTGCTCATTCTGCTATTAGTGAATGTTAACATCTAAGAAATTCCTTCTTTCTTAAATAAATCACGCTGCTAATGATAAATTAATTTTAATTCCTTAATCTTTAGAATATCCTATCTTCGTCACAACGTATGGCAACCCTACAATATCCCCTGCGGTGGATGTTAACATCAAATGAATCGCTACTTCCTCAAAGAGCTATGACGATAATGATGAATTAATTTTATTTCCTAAATCTATAGAATATTAATGAAGTGTCGCGCGTGTGGTATTACGGCGCTTGTTAAAAGGAGATAAAAGACCCGGGAGGTCTTATACGGTAATTTTGAATTATGTTTATTTCATTTAAACCTTAAAAGTGCGGATTCGACTCGCATTTGGCCGGTTATTATAAGTTAGTTTATAGATTCAGGTGTTACTTTGCGGAAGTCAAAGCTACATTTACTTTGAGACAATTTACTTTGCGTGCTTCCGCCACTAGTTAGTTCATGCAAACTATTGCTGGCCAGCGCCCGCCCACTACTGTTAGTCCCTTCATGCCCCCCACAAAGTTCGCATGAACTAACTGGTGGCGGAAGCACGCAAAGTAAATTGTCTCAAAGTAAATGGTTATTATAAGTGCCTATTCGCAGGCTTACGATTTAACTAAACCATAGAAATATTTTTTTTTTTTGACGCATAGCTGTCTTCATTTAATTTTTTATCTATTTTATAAACTTTACTGTTCCAAAGTATTTTTTTTACTTATAAAAGGCATGAATGAACTTTACAAATATATATAAGGAACATGTTACGATTTAAAATAAAAACATAAACCATATTTTGCGATAAAATGAGGTCAAAATAAGTATTTAAGTTATTTTTCTGTGGGAACTAATATATTACATCTAGGTTTTTTTCAGTTAAAAGTTTGTAGTACAGGCCTGGTTTATTTTATATTCTCTCTTTCATGTTTTATTCATTTTACTCATATTAAATGTAGGTATGATGTCTATTTTGGATAAGAATATTTTTATATAGTAATAACGAGAAAAGGATTTTAAATAAGTTTTACTCGAATATTTTATTTGTGTGCTAAAATATTTATGTGTAAAGTTCTTGCCAAAACTATTATTGGGTTTATAACATGATGGATTTTCTTTAGTTTAGGGCGATTAGCGTCGCCAAATATTGGTCAAAATACACCTAAAGAAACCCATTTAGCATCGACAAGAAGAAATTTAGCAGTGCATATATACATACCTTTAGACTCCACCATCAGATCAGGTCTGTGGTGCCATAATATGCATTGCCATCCGACTTTTATAAGTATACAAGATTTCAGCTTAATCGGTTAAGAATAAGTGCTTCAAAATTTAGCTGCAAGATTAACTATCAATATAAATCACAAATAAATGTATATATGTTACGGTAAATTTGATTAATCGAAAATTATTAATAATTTTATAACATTATTAATAATAACCTCGTGTTTTGGTAAATGTGAATAAAAAACTGAAATTAATTACTTTTGGTAGTTATTATTAATAATTCACTACACACATTGGTAAAAGTTATAAAAACACCCAAAGTTATTAGTCCAGCAGGTATTTATTTAGAATATGATATGACGACGATACTACTTATTCGTAAGATATGACACATATAACAGTGCTTGTCTCAGATCACACAAACAAGGGTAGGTACTTGTTTTAAAGAAACTGACAACAATAATCACCTCTTAATCTGTACTCTTAATAAACAAAGTTAAAAGAGTGAGAGAACAGACTCTCGACAGCGAAAGGGAGTCGCTATTGCTGCCCTATCTTGAGCTACTGGAACAGAGTCCACGTTGACGCGAGACTTGCTCGTGTCAATGTAAATTTTAGTTTTTAATATTTTTATTTGGCTCACTTTACTAACCCTAGTTTATAAGCTTATTTTTGGTACTAACCTATGTTATAGAAATGTATTTCTAAAATAAAACGTTATTAGTATTATTGTTTGTATCTACTATGGTTTCACGGGCGTTACCCCGGTCCTTTGGAGGCTTGCGCGGAGATATATATCCAACATGAAGAGGCCCTTTGGAGAAGTTGATGTAAAGTTGGTCTCCAGCCAGAACTTGTTTCTGGAAATACCAATGTATGATATGTCCTTGAACAGGTCTAGGCTGGAGCAGAAACTATTGCATTATGAAAGACAATTTCATGGGATTGAAATGTGGCTGGACTTGTGCTAGGTTATTGCCAAGGATTGGACACCTGCTATTATTATAAAATGGCAATATTATAGACTCGTCATCACCATCAAGAAGGCCTCTTGTGATCAAAGTATTAAAAAGGCCTCGAGATTACCACCATGGGAACAGGCATGAAAATATGTAAGTGTATATTTTAAGGTAGAGATCTTGAAAATGATGTAATTTTTGGAATCCAAGATGGCGGACGCGACTTTTCATGAAAAACCTGCAACCTGCAAAGGGGTCGTTTTTTGGGTTTTTACCTTAGTTATGTAATCCAAGATGGCGGGCGCGACTTTTCATGATAAACCAACATGAGTGTCGTTTTCTAGGTTCTTGGGGTGTAGAGGTGCATATCTCGAAAATGACGTCAGTTATATAATCTAAGATGTCGGACGTGACTTTTCATTATAAATTGACGAGTGTCAATTTCTAGGCTTTTTTTGGTGTAGTTTTGGACAATTACATCAGTTTTAGTATCCAAGAAGGCAAATCTTCGCGTGGCCTCTCGCCCATCCCGCACGCCGCCTCGCCACCCCTGCCCGCACCTCTGTTGCCCGATCAAGAAAAAAATCGCCAGTGTACATTTATTTTTATCGATAGTTATTACATTTATCGGTACTAAGGTTACATTATTAATAATCACCGACAAATGTGATTAATTTCTCACTTTTACCTGTACTTTCGGTAATTATTAATAATGAGAGACAATTATTAATAATTTTTAATTAATCACTCTAACCGTAACATATACATATAACAGAAATTGAGCTAGCCCCACAGTAAGTTGTGAATTTGTGCCGTAGGATACTAACTCAACCATACTATGTTTTATAATAGATACTTATATAGATAAACATCGGGGATCGAACCCGAGAACCCACGTGTCGCAGGCTGGCGTGATAACCACTGCGCCACGGAGCTCGCCAACCCTTCCAAATAAAAAGAAAAGCAAAACAGTTTATAAACGACGGAGTTATGAGGTACAAATGTAAAAGAAAAGAACCTGCTCATTTATTTAATCGGTAAAAAATCATATCCTTCACACGTATCGCAAAACATACTCAATCGTATGCATACGAATATAAATCCAAGATCACACGCACCGACGCCGACATCCCGGCCACCTGTCCGGAACCGAGATCCGGGCCAGAGACAATATTACATAATCTATGGACGTGGGCAACGTCCGACGGCGACGGAATATTTTTTTATGTTATAGGACAGGAAACGAGCGGAGACCCAAACTCCTCCCCCAAACTGATGGTAAGGCTCAACGCTACCCAGGAGGGGCCTGGGTAGCGTTGAGCCTTACCATCAGATGTCTCCCATCTGATGGTAAGGCTCAACGCTGCCCATGGACTACTGCAACGCCATGGTGTGACAGGAGCGTTGTCGGCCTTTCAAGGAGTTGGGGGAAAAGTAGGGGTTTCTCTTGAATAAGCTAAGTCTTCGTAACATACCGAAACTAGTTGGCGATTCCTTAAACGTATTTAAAAAAAAATTACATCTTATAGATAATCTTAATCAGCTTGAATGGATTGTAAATCATATCAAACGAAAGGTATATGTGAAAAACAACGAGGGAGGGCTTTTGCAGTAGGAAATACATCGAAAGAATCGAATCGGCGCGCAGGACATACAACAAGGAAAATTGGTCTTTCCAATGCAGCAATTAAACTCCATGATTGAATCATATTAAAAATACAGAGTCAGGCGATTCGATTATGAAATGTATATTCTAGATATATATTTCCATTGCCACTGTAACTGGCACATGGAAATACAAAATACTACAAATAACTTGATGGTTATAAAAAAGTTATAAGATTTGTGTCTTAAAACTTAGTCTTGCGATCATCCTTCATAATCCATACTAATATTATAAATGCGAAAGTAACTTTGTCTATCTGTAACCTCTTTACGCTTCAACCACTGAACCAATTTAGATGTTTGGTATAGAAGTAGCTTAAAGCCCCTGATAAGACAAAGGGTATTTCATTTTAAAAAAAAGGTACAATCTCCGAGGGATACAAATTAACGGCTAACTAGCGGAGCCACGAGAAAAACCTAGTTTGTATAAAATGATTAACATTTTTTATGTTTCACCAGGTTCGAACCCACAAAGTCCACAAAAGGCGCCAGTAAGATGCGGCGGGACCTCATCAATGCAGAGATCTCCAACCTACGGGATCTTCTTCCCCTGCCACCCTCCACCCGCCAAAGACTATCCCAGCTTCAACTCATGGCCCTAGTCTGCGTGTATGTGAGGAAGATGAACTACTTTCAACAAGGTATGAGTCTCACACACTTTGCATCTTACTACTCTTTCATTTCAGTCATGAGAACTACACTACTGCCATCTGGTAGTCATTAAAGGAACCACGTCAGAGGCCGAGAGGCGGTTCCGCAGAACTCTGACACCAGGGTGTGAATGGTCGATTGACCGTGACACCTACACGAAATGATGAGTAATTTTTCTGGGAACTAATATATTACATCTAGGTTTTATGTTTTCAGTAAAAAGTTTGTAGTACAGGCCTGGTTTATTTTATATTCTCTCTTTCATCTTTTATTCATTTTATTAGTATTAAATGTATGATGTCTATTTTGGATTAGAATATTTTTATATATTAATAACAAGAAAAGGATTTTAAATAAGTTTTACTCGGATATTTAATTTGTGTGCTAAGCTACACCCTGTGCATGGTCGATTGACCTACGCGAAATGATGATGATGATGACTGGAGAAAGGCCTCTCCCTGGGAGATTGCATACTCACCACGCTTGGCAGGCAGGTTGGCGAGCGCAGTTTCTTTGGCTTCTTGTTCTTCCAACGCTGGTGCCCATCGGAAGCATTTAAAAGCTAGGGTAATAGAGGAATGGGATGAAGGTATTGGAATACTACTCACTCGGATAAATGCGGGAAAAGCTCAGGAGGCCGGGCGTGCGTACCCGATGCCATAGCTGCAATCACCGGACAGGCAGTTGAAGATGAAACCCCTGACCTTCTTCCTGACCGTTTTCCCGGTGGCACCCTCAGTTGTGATGTGTCAGAGCCTAGAGTCCAGTATTATGATAGCATTCATACGGTAGTACGATTGGCAAAATTTTTACAGCCGGCTGTTTGCTTGACGCCAACGCTACTTGTGTAGCTCCAAAACTACGCTAGCAATCGAATCGATACTTTGCATCTAACTACAAATGTCTCTTCATACTCCATTTGTGCCCACTACTTAATAACAATATGACGATCATATGGAATATACATAAATATATATATATTTCAAAGGAAATATATATCTATAGAAATATATAATAAATATCAATTTATGAATTAAAATCTGAATAAAATTTGCTATGAGTCCGAACCTATACTTAGCAATCCTGAACAAGTAATACATGAGTGATGTTTTTCATATATTCTACGTTTGGAATTCCCAAAGCGTTACATAAAGTGATGAAATACGAATCTGTATATTTAATTAGCAAAGAGGTACGTATACTACGTAATATATATGTACATATGTTACTGTTTAAAATTCTGAGTACTCTACAAATTTACGTAGGGTTTACTTGGATTGTTGTATATGAATATAGCTTTAGACTACAGAATTAAAAAATTATAACAAATAAAAAAAAAAAAATTCATTGGCCTGTATGTATGTACTCGTAATTTTGTGAAATGCACATTATTTGTAAATGTTAGTGTATATCAGCATCTATACATGTGAATTAGGTATAATCGCACTTAGGGAACAGTATAAGTTAATCAAAATCGGTTCAGTAATTTTTAAGTGCGATTATACCTAATTCACTCAGCTACAGTTTTGAAGTAGGTTTAATTTTTTTAAATAATTCTTGTGTTAAGTAGTCGTCAATAAAATGTAGACTTTTGATAATATCTGTTAATAGACCTCGTATACAAAATGACCTCAACCCCACGAAATCACCCAAAATTCTCATGCTCCAAATCCTAAGCTCATCACGTGCTTATCCTAGATCTGGTCCAGCGTCTCCCAAACTTTTTGTCAGCTCCGAGTCACGAATCATAATATTAAGACGTTTAAAATGCATTTACTTCGCTATCTTATCTCTACTAAACATTATACCGTCTTTCTTTCTGTTTTAGTGTTCAAGAGTCACGACTTCAGCTATCAGTATCAAGAACAGGCGACTCCCACACCTAATATTGGATTTTCAAAGGTATTTTTCGTGTTAACGAGTGTTTTAGCAGTAAAGTGGAGTTAGTATTAACGTTACAATGTTTTTCAGGCAATGAATGGGTTTATGATGATGATGACACAGAACGGAAAGCTGTTGTATATATCTGAGAATGCGGCGGAATATTTAGGACACTCTATGGTTTGTACACTTATTTATACTAGTGGTCTAAGTAATATAAATTATAAGTTGGATGTCAAATACATAAATTAATAAATATATAGGGACACATCACACAAATTGAGCTAGCCCCACAGTAATTTGTAAACTTGTGTCATAGGATACTAATTCATTGATACAACATCCAAGACCCAGGTCAGTCTGAAAAAAATCGCTTACATCATGCATGACCAGACCGGGGATCGAACCCAGGCACCCTCGTGTCGTAGGCTGGCGTGTTAACCACTGCGCCACGGAGCTCGCCGATGATTATGATAATATTTTTACATAACTATTCTCATGTATTTAACCTGTTTGTATGAATGTGAGTTTTTTTTTTATTTCAGTACCAAATAACGCGTGATTTTGAACCTCTGAACTATATTGAAATCCTGGAAAGGTATAAAACGAAAAAAATACCATCCATAGAAATTTGTCCAGCTGATCGGCAACTTTGCATGGAAAGACTATTTTTTTCGATTTTCTGCTTTTTTCGTTGCAATTCTATGAGTCTTTCCGTTTCCATCCCAGTTTTTCATCCCACCGCCTTAAATAATAATAATTATTCCGTGTTATACCCACCTTGACATTATGTTTCATTCATTACGGATTCTGGTTACAGGATTTCAGTATTGTTCAGGGGTTAAAAATCACGCGGTATTGTTTTGTGTGCGGTACGTTTCTCTGATTGAAGACTAGCTCCGTAGCGCAGCGGTCAACACGCCAGCCTGCAACACGGAGTGACCGGGTTCGATCCCCGGCCAGGTCAAGATGGAAAATGATCTTTTTCAGATTGGTCTGGGTCTTGGATGTGTATCTATATATGTATTTGTTATAAAATATAGTATCGTTGAGTTAGTATCCCATAACACAAGTCTCGAACTTACTTTGGGGCTAGCTCAATCTGTGTGATTTGTCCGTATATATTTATTTATTTATTTATTATTTGATTACGACATAGACAGCTCCGTGGCGCAGCGGTCAACACGCCAGCCTGCGACACGGAGTGCCCGGGTTCGATCCCCGGCCAGGTCAAGATGTAAAATGATCTTTTTCAGATTGACCTGGGTCTTGGATGTTTATCTATATATGTATTTATTATAAAATATAGTATCGTTGAGTAAGTATCCCGTAACACAAGTCTCGAACTTACCTTGGGGCTAGCTCAATCTGTGTGATTTGTCCCTATATATTTACTTATTCTTTATTTATTTATTCCGGTTGTTATTATTTTCTGTTTGGTACTTGCTGGCTGCGTATTGATGAGTTAGTAACCCTTAACACAAGTCTCTAACTTTCATTTGCTTTGGGGCTATCTCAATCTGTGTTATTCGCTATAAAATAAAACTATAGAAGTTAATTTTCTACATTTATCTATAATTAATTATTTATAATGTATACTTTATATATAATTTATTTATAACTTTTTAATATATGCTTTCTTGAAGTAAAATATTTAAAGATCTTATACAAAATTAAGTTCAATAAAATGTTAAAAGTAGTTTAAATTGTTTTAGGAGGATCTACTAATACACGGTGATAGCGTATATGACATAATAGATAGACAAGACCACCAGACAGTTCAAATGGAGCTGAACAGAGGAGATAACGGAGAGACTGAAAATATACCAAAGAATAGGCATTTCTTCTGTAGGATGAACGTGTCCAGAAACGCGAGGAGACAGATGAGATTCGGCGACCAAAAAGTAAGTTTTTTTTTTTCGTTCTTAACAACAAATGCGTAAATATGTAGGCATTGGAGGCACAGAATAAGTTATTGTCGGAAGAAACTACATGTTTTAGCCGTTTTGGGGTAGTAGACCTTAGATCCATTAGCGCATAAGCTTTTTAGCTTTATGGGTAAAAAACTAATAGAGAAATCCCGTGACCAAAGGGCGGGAAGCTATCTAGCTCAGCGTATCAGCATTGCCATTCAACTCGGCAATGCTGACAGCCTGGCCACGATGCCCAGGGGCGAGCATCTGGAGGGATTGTACGATTTTTTTTTGTTTATTTTTTTTCAGTTACATTCTTTTTTAGTTAGATTATTTATTTTAAGATATTTTCCTTTAAGAATTTAAGAAATATTCCTGTTGCATTTTGTAGTAAATCACGGATTAGTTAAACAATTAATCCCACAACAAAGACAATGTGATTTACCGTAATATGTGTAGTCAATAGATAAAATTTCTATCTTTTGATTAAATCTATGTATTTCATCACAAGTTAAAAACTCGATGGCTGGTGCGACAGAAATAACCTTAAATGTCGGCCACCTGCTGGTAAGCGCAACATAAATCGAATCAAGGTGGTCGATAATCTTAAAAATTCTTAGGAAAGTCCCGTTTTCAGCAGTGAATGGTCGAATATGAAGCTCGATACCTTTCGCTCTTGCTATTAACGCCATTTCTTTTAATTTTATGTAATATACAAGCAGTCTAAATTTTAATATTAGTAAATGTTTCGTCAAAAATGTTACAGAAATATATCCGCAACATGCTTTGTCAAGAATAACATTTTATCCACGGTAAATTTCGTCCAAAAATGTTCATCAAAATGGCCACCCCGCAGCGTACCCGGCCCCAAAATTCCCATTATGCTCTTGCTTGAAAAATCTAGATTGTATGAGCCTGTCAAAAAATCGAATATTGTATCTGATACATACATACATAGTATCACGTCTTTTTCCCTTGCGGGGTAGACAGAATCTAGGTCTATAAGACATTTAGCATGTTGAAGGGAGTGTAGATGGAAAACGGAATGTTATATTGTAGGTATATCAAATAATAATGTATCGAACGACTTCAACATTATTATTCACCTTTATTGTACAGGTAGTTCTTGTAAGAGGTCACTACGTATCATACCTACCGCTGTGCAGCCGCAACGAGCCCGTGTTCCTAGCTGTGTGTACGCCGCTTGCGATGCCCGAGACTCGCGAGTGCGTCGTACACGGTGCCACCAACGTATTTACCACCGTACACGCCATGGATATGAAGATACTGCACATCGACGCTAAGTACGTGCCTCACATTCTAATCTAGTCCTCACAGTGTTCATGGTGTCTGTACGCCGCTCGCAATGCCGGAGTCTTAGACGCGCAAGTGCGTCGTGTAGGATACCATCAACGTGTTCACCGCCGTGCTCGCCATGGACATGAAGATACTGCACATTGATTCCAAGTACGTCACACGAGCCTCCCACTCTTATCTAGTCCTCAAAGTGTTCATGGCGTTTGTACGTCGCTCGCAATGCCGGACTCATGTTCACCACTGTGCACGCCATGGACATGAAGATACTGTACATTGATTCCAAGCACGTCACACACGCCTCACTCTCTAATCTAGTCCTTACAGTGTTCATGGTGTCTGTACGCCGCTCGCAATTCCGGAGCCCGAGATATGCAATTGCGTCGTATAGGATGCCACCAACGTGTTCACCACTGTGCACGCCATGGACATGAGGATACTGCAATTGATTCCAAGTACGTCATACGCGCCTCACTCTCTAATCTAGTCCTCACAGTGTTCACGGCGTCTGTACGCCGCTCGCAATTCCGGAGCCCGAGATATGCAAGTGAGTCGAGTAGGTACCAACGTGTTCACCACTGTGCACGCCATGGACATGAAAATACTGCACATTGATGCCAAGTACGTCACACGCACGCGACTCACACTCTAATCCAGTCTCTACAGTGTTCCTGGCGTCTGTATGCCGCTAATGCCGGATCAATTAGGTCGACACCATACACGCCATGGACATGAAGATACTGTACATAAACGCCAAGTTGAGTTACATGAATATCACATGTTTACCAAAACCCTGCAATCATTCTGGCATAATGCACGTTAGACCAGGGTCCTAAAGATTAACTTGTCCTTAGCTATTTTATTGAGCGAATCATAGTAACTGCAGCTACAGTTTATTTTATAACAAAAAAAGATACTTCTTTATGTTTTAGCCTTCCATAAAATAATAATGTAATATCAGGGCTAAATAATCTTTTTGAAACACTTTTTCTTTTTCTCCGACCGTCTTCTCTATCACTCATAAGGAAAAGGACACGATAATTTGGCTAAACATTTGATGCTATTCACAAAAATCACGTAATAATATTTCGTATATTAATTACTTATATTGATAATGGTATCTCTTTATGTAATTTGTATATCTCTATATCTATATAAATAACGAATATAATCAATCATACAGAATTAGTTCAGAATGTTCAGATAATTAAACATGAGCGTAACATTAAGTACGTGCCAGTATTATGAAATCAGATTCACAGTATGATTTTAATTGAAACAGAATGAATAATTAATAAGTTCTGAAACACAGCCGTAAAAGCGGCTAGGTGAGAGCTTTTTAATTGCTCTTACTAAACCTACTTTAGTTTTAATTAAGTTTGAAGTTGATATATAAATTCAACGCTTTCATAGTTAAAAGCTTTTATAAAAATTACTAGTAGTAATTCTAAACGAATTTAATTTATTTTTATTACATGACGGCTCAAAAAGTAGTATTCTGTTTTACAAGTTCATAAACATATTGAATGTAAGTAAGTGTATCAGTTATTTGTTTTACCATAACTCCTATATAGCTCAACGGGTTCGGACATATGAGGTATCGTAAGCATCTTTAAACCATAGGCTATAACTTTTTGCCAGGGTAGTCGTGTTTTTGTTTTTTTTTTATAAAATAAATGATCGTTTTCTATTATTATTATTAACGGCAGTTATATTTTTATTTAAAAGGTGGTTTAGGTAATCAAATAGGTGATTTATGTTTTTTATTTCTAATAAAATACTGGTTATGAGTAAAAAAAAAGAATTATTACCGGTTCTAAGAAAATACCTAATTCAATATTGTCACAAACGTCCTGACTTTTTACAGATATAAGATAAATAGATCTAATTCACACATTAGTAAATAATTCACTAGCAAGCAGGTTTCCTCACGAGGTTTCCCTTTGCCAAAATCATTATTATAATTTTCCCCAACAAAGTTTACATACGAATATAAACTCCGTATAAAATTTTGGAGAGCCTGTTTTAGAATAACTAACAATCATCATCATAACAGCCACAATAGTCCTGGATAAGGCCCTCGGCCAAGATTTTGGTTCCATGGGAAGATATTGCCATGCCAACCCGCCTGCCGAGTGTGGTGTGGTGACACTTGGCAGGCGGGTTGGCGAACGCAGGTTCTTTGGCTTCTAATGCTTTCGACGGTGCTGCCCATCGGGAGCATTTGTTGCACGGAATTTGTTGAATTTGGGAAGGAAATTAAGGTATTGAGATACTACTCGTCTTGTCTAGCTCCGTGGCGCAGCGGTCAACACGCCAGCCTGCAACACGGAGTGACCGGGTTCGATCCCCGGCCAGGTCAAGATGGAAAATGATCTTTTTCAGATTGGCCTGGGTCTTGGATGTGTATCTATATATGTATTTGTTATAAAATATAGTATCGTTGAGTTAGTATCCCATAACACAAGTCTCGAACTTACTTTGGGGCTAGCTCAATCTGTGAGATTTGTCCGTATATATTTATTTATTTATACTCACTCGGATGAAGGGAAGAAAAGCGAGTAAAAGCTTGGGGAGGCCGGGCGCGCGTACCTGATGCCATACCTGCAACCACCGGACCGGCGGCAGTTGAGGATAACACCTCTGACCTTGGAATCCTATATTTTTCACATTATCCTTACTAATATTATAAATGCGAAAGTGAGTTTGTTTGTTTGTTTATTTGTTTGTTTGTTTGTTTGTTTGTTTGTTTGTTTGTTTGTTTGTTTGTTTGTTTGTTTGTTTGTTTGTTTGTTTGTTTGTTTGTTTGTTTGTTTGTTTGTTTGTTTGTTTGTTTGTTTGTTTGTTACGCTTTCACGCCGTAACTACTGAACCGATCATCATGAAATTCTGCATACAAGTTCTCTGGAGTGAACGGGGAAGGACATAGGCTACCTTTTATCCCGGGAAAAAGTACTGTTCCCGAGGTATCGACATTGACGCGGGCGGAGCCGCGGGCGAAAGCTAGTACATTATAAATGCGAAAGTAAGTTTGTTTGTTTGTTACGCTTTCACGTTGTAACTACTGAACCGATCATCATGAAATTTTGCATACACGTTATCTGTGGTACGAAGAAGGACATAGGGTACATTTTATCCCGGGAAGAAGTACTGTTCTCGAGGGATCGACATGGAACGTGGGCGGAGCCGCGGGCGAAAGCTAGTAACTAATAAAGGTTACTTTTGTTGCAGTGGCGAATGGTACCTAGGCTGGAAGAAACATGAACTGACTGACGTCTCGTGGTACCAACTACTACACTGGGACAGTTTACGAGAAGCACAGAGCAAGCATAGATTAAGTAAGTTGCTCATAATATTTTTAACAAAACACTTAAAAAAAATACAATAAGACTTAATAATAATGGACGAAACGTCGAGCTTCGTGGCCTAATGGTTATCATACCGGCCCAGAGGTTCCGAATTCAATTCCCTGTCAGTTCAAGATTGGCCATGGTCGTAGATTATAAAGTATATATAACGTATATCAAAGTATTATACATGTTGAAATTTTTATCGTAGTGGTGGCTCAGACCATCAATATGAACAACTTTTGCTATGGGACCAAAAAAAAATTTCGTAATTTCCATACAAGAGTTTCGCCACCCGGCCAGTTTGTGTGGGAATGTCTAATTTTTTTTGAGTTCCCAACATTGTTCCCATAGGAAAAGTTGTTCATTTTGATCAAAATTTCACCATGTATATAAAGTAGTTATAACCCACTACTAGACAGGTCTAATTATTGACTCTCATATTGGGTCAGTAGCAAATAACCCTGTTTTTCAAAGCAAACCAAAACACCCAAGAACGGGGGAGAGATGCGGGCCCGGCAGGCCCTTAAGGCGATACCACTGTAAATAAGGTCGTTCTGAACCTTATTTATCTCGCAAAATACTTAAATTAGGAGTTTCAAATCTAAGTAATATGATTTTTGACTATTTCATCTCCAAAAGTGTAAGATGAAAACACGTTTTGATAAAATTTTCTCGATAGAAATATTTTTTGAAAAATGGTCTTCGTTCGCCGAGTTTTTGTTATTGTAGCTCAAATGCGACGAATGAAATAATGATTTTTAGACTAAAAGATAGGTTATTAGTAATTCATCAAAATGTAATATGAAAATACAATTAACCGGTCTGATTTTATATAAAATAGAAATAACGAATTTGGCGCTTACGTTTTTTTCTTTGAGCGACTCGAGACTATCTCCTATCTCATCATTCACGGGCTAAACCGCCAAGCGTTATCCCTTGCGCGCACTTGATCAGTCTGCGTACGCCTTTGCCGAGCGATGGTACCAAACATTTGAGGCCTCGTCCTAATATTCGCGACAATAATCAGACCAGTCTAGTAGTGGGTTATACTATAAATGATAGTGTTGAATTCGTTGTGATAGTGTTTTTTTTAACGTTACCAATCTACATATGTGAGAAACACACGGTGAAATTTTGATCGTTCTGGACCCGTTCATTCAGCCCGTCGATATGAACAACTTTTCCTATGGGACCAATGCTGGGAACTCAAAAAAAATAAGCAGTTCCATACAAAAATTTTCGGCAGGCCGGTCAATTTGTGTGGAAGCGTCAAAAATTTTTTGAGTTCTCAGCATTGGTCCCATACTAAAAGTTGTTCATATCGATGTGGTGAATCATCCCTTTAAGGGTCCAGAACGATCAAAATTTCACCATGTATATTGGATCATGTTTCAGTAGTCTCTCTTTTTACAAGCTTTTATTTAGTTTCTAAAAAGACCACCTGTCCTGATGTTTGTCTGTAATCATATCTTGCAAGTTAAATTTGATCTAGTTACCGGTTATGCACACCCTGGTGTCAGAGTTATTCGGAACCGCCTCTCGACCTCTGACGTGGTTCCTTTAACGACTACCAGATGGCAGTCGAGACCACCGGCTTAACTTGCCTTCCGAAGCACGGAATCATCTTTATTATCAGACAATCAGGTGATTCAAGCCTGCAATGTCCTAACCAAACTGGAAACAACTAAAGAAAGTATGCTTCCGGTGGGAATCGAACTCACGACCCCTGGGTCAACAGGCAAACGCCTTAACCACTGGACCACGGAGGCTGTTAATTTCGTATCGTTGAGTTAATATCCCATAACACAAGTCTTGAACTTACCTTGGGGCTAGCTCAATCTGTGTGATTTGTCCCTATATATTTATTTAATATATTTATTTATTTGTTAATTGGCCTTGAAGACATGGCATTGACGACCCTGATTGTAAACTAACACATTGACGTGTGCGCGGATGTAAAGTTTCGTTTGTAGTAGTAATAGGCATAAATTTTAATTTGTATGTAGTGCCAAACCAGTGCCGAAACGCTAATTTTCTGCCGAAACCTCCTAAAACAAAAACTTAACTTTCGGTCTTTATATAAAAAGTAAGTACATCAAGTTTTGCGTTTGGGAAAACCTGATTTTGTTACGCTGAAACAACTATAAACATATCCACAAACATATGTTATATTCATACTAAAAAATAGCAACATAGAAAAAGTGAATAACATTTTTATGACGGTAATAATTATTATTATATGTAATAAAATATCGACATTGATTTTTATGTCTTAATTTTAACAAAATGTTATAAAATAAGTCGTGATCCTATGTACGTATTAAAATTTGTAAAGGTAGGTACGTCATCCTCATATAAAAGGTTACCAAAATCAACAATGTACTGTGTAGTAGTAAGTATACTTAGCATACAATTTTAATATAGCAATATTTCACTGTTATGCAATAGCAACAATGTTAAAAGGTAATAATAAATTTTACTCCTAACCCATCAAACCAAACTTTTGCAATGATTTTGAACTTCACTAGAAAGAAGTCATTCTTTCTATCGCAAAAGAAAGAAAGAAAATTATTTATTTTGTGTCAAAATATTAACTATCTAGGTAAATTCAAATTCAAATTCAAAAACGTTTATTTAATATAGGTCATTTGGACACTTATTAATTGTCACATATTTTCAACTGAAAGAATTGTTGACGTCAGTAATTTACTTATGACTAAGTTTAATGCCGCTTCCAAAGCGGAGTGCAGAAGAAGCGGCAACAAACTGCACAGCGCATTTTCTCCAATCGACGTCAACTTACAATTTTAGTTTATCTTAAAAACTAGGTATGTGGACTGAGTATACATTGTCCTTATTATAGTCATTGCAAATTGCAAAAAAATAAAAGTTAAATAACATACTTTAGTCCAGGTAGAGTTAACAAATCTGAATGTCCCATTCAGCCGGAGAAGTTTATTTTCTACCTATTGTATACTAATGAATTGCAAAATTAGCCGACCAATTCATGAGGAGGCTTTTGTTCTTTTTATTCTTCATCTTCTTTTAACACCAGGCTGGCTCTCATTAGTCGCAGAATTGCCATGCGAGAACTGCCCATTTTTACTGTTTACGGGCAATTTTTGCTGTCCGCATCAATGTCAGTCTCTTTTGCAGTATCACAGTCAGAGCAAGACAAATGTTGCATCCTCCTGGTAAAGCTGCAGCAACGCAGCGGCCAGTTCCTGTGGGTGCATGTCGTTCTACAAGTGAAGGACGCCGCTGACTCGCCTCGACAGTTCATTGTTGGGACGAATCAGATTTTAACGTAAGTTTTTATACATTTCTAGTCTATGATAAAATAGCATCAACGCTTCCAAGGCCTACCGCGTTTCCTATGCAGAGCTATGAAGGCACGAAATAGGGATGTTTGCTAAATTTGGTTAAAGAGCTTTATATTTAGTATTGAAAATAGAAATGTAATCAAATAAAAAATTTGCATGCTGTAAGCTACACTTCTACATGTAACATCTTTATGTACCCTATTTAATGCAAATAAATCTTATCTTAGCATTGGGGTGTCGAAGATTCGGTTAATACAAAAAAGTAGGCATATTTTTCACTTTTGATTTTCGATAAAAATAATTCCTAATCCTGCTCCAGTCTTCGTTTTAGTTGACTGCCAAAGAGGCTTAATATATTTGTGGGTACATACGTTTTAAATTTTAGAAATATAGGTACTAGGGTCCACAAATATCAGTTGATTAATCGAATTAAATGTAAAGTCCGAAAACAAAATTCAAAAAGAAAAATCTTTATATTACAGGCAATTATTTAATAGCGGCAATTCTCAGGAAGGAAAAGATAGTGACCCTTATGTAACCACGAAGCATTACTGCTGCTGTCGCCACATATCTTAATTATATAATTCTTGTTCTTTTGTGAATCAAGTAGATACATAATTTTCGATTTCATTTCACAGAGAAGAAGAAGCGTCAATAATGCTAGCCAACTCGTGGCTGTACCAATACTACGGTTACCAGAACCAGCCCTGCGGCATGATCGACCCCCGCTGCCAGAAATTCTTCAGGAGAGAGCCGTGCTACCAAGAAACTTACCAGGAACCTTACTATATTGAGAACCAGGTACAGTTTATTGATGTAGTATATTTCAATAACTTGATCTTGATAAAAATCTAAAAACGAAGTAGAAAAAATAGTATTCACTGATGCACACAGTAGCATTTTTATTCTTAAATATCGTCTATTATTTTGATATTCAATTTCATTATTTTTCAAAATTCATGCCATAAATATCAGTAGCTGCGCCAAGCTCAAGCCCGACATTTTTTTCATTAAGATAATCATCGTTCTTTTAATAACCTTTCTGTTATTTTTGTCGTTGACGTAAAACATGAAACATTCAGATTTCCAAATAAAATAAAGTCTAATAATTTATTGCAGGAAGTGGAGTACCCAGGCTATCATGTATCAAGTTACGTGCAGCCAAAGGCAGCGGAGGAGTTTGGGTGTGAAAGAGTGTATTCGGATCGGGGTCCGGTCGATTACTCCACTCACTCCCCTCAGTCAACTATTAGTGAAGAACGGTAAGACTTTTTAAAGTTTGAAAGCCTTTTTCTATCATTCGTTATGACGACCTCAACTCTGCCTCAACGAGTGGCAGTAGCAAATGACTGGAGAGAGACAATTTTTTTATGTTATTTTGAGCATGATAAAATGTAGAAGAAGATTTGTTATGTATTATCATACGTACTTATAACATATACCTACTGGTGGACTTGCTAGTATAATTATAAAGTTATGTAACAATTATTTTAAAAAAATCAGTTTAGAGCTAAGGAAAAGGTTAGGAAAATAATACCTATATCGATAACTAACAATGCCAAATCGATTATTTTGCAAGTTAGTATATCCAAAAAGGTTACTAATGCTATAAACGACTCGTCCAAAAATGGTGACCAATTGTGTACTCTCTTCTATTCCCACTTATTCTAAGAGCACACAAAAGATTGAGACTTTAGACAAACGATTCAAGCGTCCAAAAAAGGGGTAATTACATCGATAACTATTGCACAAACGCTAAAACAATAATTTCCTTGTTCGAACATCCAAAACGGGCAGAGTATTAATACGCCAAATACTCGTTCCAAAATGGACTGAAAAACGAAAAATGTATTTGCGCTTTTATATTCTTACAAATTCTTACAGCAAACAGAAAATTAGCTGGCGGTATAAACAAACATACAGCCGAGGTCACATACACAATTTGTTCGCGTCACTGAGGTAATATAAATAAGAAAATCATCGCCTGTCCGTCGGTCTGTCCATCTGCGTAATTTGATACCTTTCATTACCATATTTATTGTGAACTTATAACTACAATGTTATACTGCGTCCAACAAAACAAACCACAGCTCTTATTCCTAACATGATAAAGTTAAAAATTGAATGGGTTATGATTACTGAATTATTTTAGTAGTTGGATATTTAAACCAAATACGAAGAGGTTATTTCAAAAAGGATTTAAGTGGCCCGAGTTTGTAATAGCCATTTGGTGCATATTACTCTTGACACTGAAATTAACAATTTGTTTAGTGCTATTAATTTTGACCTCTTTAATATAAAGAAACTAGCTTTCGCCCGCAACTTTGCTCGCATCAACATCGTTCCCTCGGGAGTTTCTTTTTCCGGGATGAAATATTATATCTCCTTCTCCGTACTCCAGAGAAAGCGTATGCAAAATTTCAGGTTCAGTAGTTACGGCGTGAAAGAGTTACAAATAAACAAACAAACTCACCTTCGCATTTATAATATTAGTAAGGATAGGGATTAGTTTCTTGTCTCGTCACACAAAGTAGTTCAACATTGGCCCGGTTAGTTATCTGTGGTAAAATACGGTGCTAAAATGTTTATTATGTTTTAAGTGTAACGCATATATTTTTTACGGTTACATGTTTCAGGGTAAAGGAAATAAGTCTAGGTTGTTTAGTATGCCTAAACATACTAAACGACAGTATAATGTAACTGAGATATTTTTTAAAGGAAAGTAATTAGTTGGGGCGCTAAATAATTATTTGGGCAGCAGATTTCACAATTGGGGCAGCAGAGAAAACATTTGGATAAGCCTTGGCTTTCCACATGGAACGACTGAGGGTAGAAAAGAAGTTTTGCTGACCATAAGTTGCTGCCTAACTAGCTATTTTAGCTGACCAATCATATTTTTTTTGCTAACAAAAATACGAATATTCTGCTAACCGTATACATAACACCCCTTTTTAAATGTAGATATATAAAATTTGCTTTTGCCCGCGACTCTACCCGCGTTAATGTTGATCCCTCGGGAACAGTAGAAATTCCCGAAATGAAAGGTACCGTATGTCCTTCCCCGGGCCTCAAACTACATGTAAATTTCATCCAAATTGGTTTAATGATTGTAGCGTGAAAAGATCATAGACAGATGATATAAAGCTTTCTATAATAAGAAAAATATATTTTTTTAAATCGGCTTAGTAGTTAAGGAGTTAGTCTGATACAAACAAACAATAAAATATCTTTTCTTTTAACATTCTTAAAGAAGTTTAGAAATATAGATAATCTACAGTTTTATTATGAATTTCAATTAAATAATAAATATAACATTTTTTTATTTATTTATTTTATATCAAGAACAATACATAGTAAAATAAATGCATTCAAAAAGCCACAGAGATTTGTACAAAATGCACTTTGTGTGTTTCTGCGCACAATATAGGTATATCTATAATACATATATAAAAGTTGACTTAAAAACTACTTATAAATAGAATACAAAATTACAAATAAAACAGCCCTGAGAGCTCCCTCGTGCCCAGAAGACTGGCAGCATTGCCACTTTTGTCCAAAATACAAGCCAGCCCTCTGGTTTTTTTTTTATGTTATAGGACGGCAAACGAGCAAGCGGGTCACCTGATGATAAGTAATCACCGCTGCCCATGGACAAATGCAACACCAGGGTGTGACAGGTGCGTTGTCGGCCTTTCAAGGCGGTGAGGGAAGGAAATGGGGAGGGGAAGGGGAAAGATCGGGCCTCCGGCGGAACGAAGCATAAAAGCGGTAAAGCTTCTACTCAGACGTCGATTTTCTGTGAGAGTGTGGCACTTTCCCGGATGAGCCGGCCCATTCATGCTACTATCAATTCATTTTGCCGGTAGCGTGGCTCTACCACGATTAAACCTTACTTAACTTCTTCTTCTTCTACGGATTAAACACTGAATGATTCCTACTTTTTCTCTCTTTCAGATCTCCCCACCACTACGACGCGCCACCAGAAGTAGTAGTCAACAGCAATATGTACATGTACCCTCATCCCGGAAAAAGGGAGTTCTTTGAACAGTACCCCAGGGTACCCTACATGCAAGGTCCTTGTACGAGCACCGCAATAGATGGTAATGATTTCTTCTTAATTTGCTGTACAATTTGTTTATATTATAAATAAATAAATAAATATATACGCAAATCACACAGATTGAGCTAGCCCCAAAGTAAGTTTGAGACTTGTGTTATGGGATACTAACTCAACGATACTATATTTTATAACAAATACATATATAGATACACATCCAAGACCCAGGCCAATCTGAAAAAGATCATTTTCCATCTTGACCTGACCGGGGATCGAACCCGGGGCCCTCGTGTCGCAGGTTGACGTGTTAACCACTGCGCCACGGAGCTCGCCAATTATCGGTATTTACTCCACAATATGTGATTAATATCCCATTAAGTATTTATTTATAATTTCCCCTAGATTATGTATTTTTAAACTAATACTACAACTAATACATACTACTACTTCTATTATATATCTTTGCTTGCAAATACGTTGACTTGTTATGCTCACATAACAGGTTCAATTATAGCTTACTTCTACTAATAGGTAACTTTTGACTAGCTCCGTGGCGCAGCGGTCAACACGCCAGCCTGCAACACAGAGTGACCGGGTTCGATCCCCGGCCAGGTCAAGATGGAAAATGATCTTTTTCAGATTGGCCTGGTGGATGTGTATCTATATATGTATTTGTTATAAAAATATAGTATCGTTGAGTTAGTATCCCATAACACAAGTCTCGAACTTACTTTGGGGCTAGCTCAATCTGTGTGATTTGTCCGTATATATTTATTTATTTATTATTTATTTATTTACTTACCAAATTACCATATCAAACAAAATAACCCATAACAATTATTTTTCTCGTTTTGAATTACCTAATCACAAGGATATAATACGATACGACTCTTCCATGCTGATCTGGGAGAAGAAAAAACATAGAATGTGCCAGCTTCCCGCGCAGATTGTAAAAGCCGATCGAGAGAATGGGCGAAAATCTAAGGAATCCTGTCATTAGGCGATGCGGCTAGCAACCCATCACTATTAAGATTCCATTTTCCACCTAATGCCCACCAATACCTATGCTAAATGTGGCCGTAAGGTCTTATAGACTTGGGCTATATCTACCCCGCAAGAGAAAAAGACATGATTCTATGTATGTATAATACGATAGCTAAAATACTTTTTTTAATCAACAGCAATGGAGTACCCAAGTCCAAAGCGAATGCGCGTGGCTCATCCCGCTCTCACCCTAGAAGAAGACGGCATGGATCGTTGGAACCCCAGCCCGCCCTGGTCAGACACCACCATGAAACTAGCAGACTATGGCCAACGGTTTACGTATAACCATATGATTATGCCCCCTACAGAAAGAGCTATGGTCACTTAATATTAATTTCTTTACAAGAATAGTTTTTGAATTGCGTGTCATTGCAATATGATGTAATTATATCAATTTGATATCAAATTCAGGGTATTTCGATATATCAATAATTGAGAAGGCATTTCTAAAAAGAATAGTTATAAAAAGAATAGTTTTTGAATTGCGTGTCATTGCAATATGATGTAATTATATCAATTTGATATCAAATTCAGGGTATTTTGATATATCAATAATTGAGAAGGCTTTGCGGTTTTCTACCCTAATCCTAAAGGAAGACGGCATAGACAGATACAAATCTAACAAGTTATGGAACTAAACCACTTGTTAAACAACTGTATTAAAACTTATGCGAGATAAATTCATTATAAAAACACGGTTTCACTGACGTATCTCACTCAGCACTCAGTGCTTACAGAGAAGAGAAACCGCCGTGTCGCCACCTCTAAAACTCGCTCTGATGATGGTCGTAACATACCGAAACTAGTTGGCGATTCCAACTGAATAAATGTGAGTGGAACCGTGTTTTTATAATGGACTTGTTAAACACATTATCCGCCCAGAACGAATACGCCATGCAATAAAATAAGTGAGTTGAGGAACACATCATCATGGTTCAATAAAATTTTTAAAATTCATTATTTTCGAGTAGGTGTCACGGTCAATCGACCATGCACACCCTGGTGTCAGAGTTATTCGGAACCGCCTCTCGGCCTCTGACGTGGTTCCTTTAACGACTACCAGATAGCAGCCTGGACCACCGGCTTAACGTGCCTTCCGAAGCAACCGTACATAATAGGTTTTGGAAACGATATTCTTACTAAAATATGAATCTTTATATGATATCTGGATTTGCAAACTCAAATTGTGATAGTAAATAATTGTTTTGTAGATGACAAAAACTTTATTTTTTCAACAAGGTTCCATAAAATGCATTTTCAATCAAATTGTTCCTATTTGAAAAGCTCAAGGCGAATTCAGGAATTGCAGTATTTTGTAATTTAAGTATTATATTGTTAGTCATAAGGTTTAATTTTAAAAAGCAATGAAGAACGATTCCGTCCAAAACATTGCATTCCAAAGGAATAGATTAATCTTTTTTTCTTGTAAATATTAAGCTTTCTTTATACAAAGGTTATTTTTTCTGTAAATAATTTGAACTGTATTTATTAAGTGTAATTTTATGATATAAGTAAATTCAGAAGAAATAAATAAGTAGAAAATTCATGTGTTTTTTATTTATTTATTAGATAGATAGGTAAATCATTTATTTCGCATGAATGCAACACATAGAAAATGCAAATTAAAATTTAAATACAAGTCCTATAATCACTTTTACATTACATCACTAAATACAAACATCCAAGCCTATATAATTTAAATTAAAATATAATAATAATAAACCGAAAACTGTGTTCATATTTGAATGATATATGAGCTGCAGCAGTGCAATCAGGGAACGGGAGCGGGCATCTACTCCGAGGACAAACAACTGTTCCAGAGCATGGGTCAGTTCGCTACCGTATTTCAATCAGAAACATATGCGGTAACTGTCTGTGCTAAAATGAATTTAGAGCTAGGGTTTAAAGATCACAATATCTATATTCTAACTGACAGCCAGGCGACTCTTACTGCGCTTAACTCTGACAGAATCGATTCCAGATTGGTCTTGGATGGTGTGAATGCCTTAAACCAACTGGGTAGACACAACAGACTGAGGCTGGTTTGGGTACCGGGTCACGTTGGGGTAGAGGGCAATGAGAGGGCCGATGAGCTGGCAAGGAAAGGATCGAGTATGCCATTTGTAGGACCCGAACCCTTTGTAGGCCTATCTTATAGCGTGGTAATTACTGCAATCAATGCGTATGTCGACAGTAGACACCAAGCTGAATGGAGAAATATGAGTGGACATATACACTCGAAGGAAACACTTGGCTTGGACAGCGCCAGGTGGCACAAAGTGATCTGCAAATAACAGACAAGAATTGTAGTGGGAGCCCTGACTGGACACTTTGAAAATAACAGTCATCTCTTTAAACTAAAAATTGTCGAAAGCCCACTATGTAGGGCATGTGAGGACTCGGAGGAGACAATGAGACACATTTTGTGTATCTGTGACTCGTTAGCTGGTAAGCGTTTGGACCTCTTAGGATCACCTTATCCTGAGCTAGAGGACTACAGGCACTACGCACTGGGCGATGTTCTGAAGCTCATGCAGTCCTTCTTCAGAATAAACCGTGCGGGTGAGTAAGGCATGGGGTAAGTACAAAATAACCCAAAGGTTAGACGTGCTACCGATTCTGAGTCAGCCCCATCGAAGATAAGATAAGGATAAGTGCAATCATTATTATTTGTTCGGCTAATACTGGTGTCAGCAGGTCATATTGCCTACGAAGCCAGATGGCAAATTTTTATATAGCCATACTCAAAGATCCTAAATACATTAGACATAATGGTACATTTTATTCTGATTACAGAAGGCCGCAGGCAACAAGTAACTTTAAAACATCCATAAAGTTCTGAGTTATCAGTATTAATAAGATACATAGAACTATTTAATTGTGAATCTCTTTTTAACGATATACTCTAATTAAATAAAAAATAAGAGCTGGTGAAAACATCTACGCGGGCAAGATTTGAACCGGTGGGCGACTAGATTTAAAAAGTAAGATTGGTCTCTGTACGACCAGGGCTTTACCAATAAAGCTACCGCGCTATTGGAAAAACACTGGTCGAACAAAAACAAAGTCGCATTGTTTTTTTCAATGTAGCATTGTGAATGCAAAAAAAATTATTAGAATATTGATCCGATATAGTTATTTAATTTTAAATGTTCTCATCAAAATTTCGGACAATATAACAATAGTTTACCTTCTGCTTCTTCGTTTTTCACAACTTGTGTTACGCTATCGTTTTCATACGGACCCTATTTTTTTTAATATTTAATAGCCTTTATTTGTCAGGGATAATGTAGGATTCTAATAGTGAAAGAATGTTTCCAATCGGTTCAGTTATGTCGGAGCCTATTCAATGCAAACAAACAATCAATCAAATTTTTCCTCTTTATAATATTAGGCTGATTACAGAGTGACGCGTTTGAACAGCGCCGTCCAGTCGCACGCGCTTGCAATAACACTAGAAAGTAATCTCATTTCACAGTTATGCAGTTGAAACGCCGGCAGCGCGCGTTTCCAGTAAGCGCTGCCGAAACGCACGCTCAATTAGGTATTAATTTTCAAAGTTTTGCGGTGGAATTTGTTATAAAATAATATTTACTGAACATTTCGATCAGTTAATACTTCAATCTTACAAACCCTTTTAATATAAAACCTTTAAATACTTTATTTGCATCCTTTTTAAATATTGTATCATTTCCGGTTTACTTAATCTATTTTATTTATGAATATTATCCAATATTTCTTGTAAACATAATTAATACTGACTTTAAAATATTTGTTGTAATACTGGTAATAATTTTAACTAGTTGTATGTGATTATTTTAAATGTTGGTTACTAAATCGATTTACGATAACAACATTTACAATTTTAATTTACAACTAGTTAAAAGTATTACCACAAATGTCAATAATAGGCTTAGCTGTTTATTTTCTTCTACATAGAAAATGAACAGCTAGCCCTGTTATTATATTTGTCCCAATGATGATTAATACACAGCTGTACATGGCAACGAAATGCGCGGCACCAAAATTCATTTTACAGCGCACGCCGGTCAAGCTCGCGTTGGTAACAGCGCGTCTCGCCGCGCCGCCGGGGCGTCACTCTGAAACCAGCTTTAGTGTAGATATGCTAATACGTAGGTAGGCACTACTCGAAGCAAGCGCCAAGAACGTTGACACGGTATACTAGGCCACAAAGTTACACAAAATTACCGTAAATGCAAATTTCTATTACCAATTAAAAACCAATTCCACTGTCCTTGCCGGAGCCATTGCATTGCATAAGTTGCGCGAATTATTTAAATGTATAATGCGTGCTATTTACATGGGGCCTGCTCTAATAGATGTTACGCCTGACAAACATCCATTCTAGGAAAACCCCTGAGGTCCTATGCCTGTACCCCCTTAATGTATGGGGGGGGGAATGAGTGAGGGAGGCGAGAGAGGGCTCAGTAAAGTTGTGGCGCTATAGCTGTCAATCAGGAAAAGCTTAGCCCGATTTAGTGAGGGCTAAGTGATAAGCGTAAGCGAAGCGAGTCAACGTACGAGTAAGTATCAACATTATCTATTTAAGCCATCAAGGCTCATATAAATTACAACCCAAGTTCATGCATTTGTTATATACTATACTATTTAGTTATGATCAACTTAAAAAAATCTTAACAAAAAAATATCTATCACAAGAAAAATAAAAAAGGTTACAACCGAATTGATAACTATTGTGGTTTAGGAATACGAACGTGGCAAGCCTGTAGGAAGTAAACAATATTGTCAATTATTGCACGTACACCAAAACACGTATTCCTAAAGCCGCAATAGTAAAACGAGTATCATCAAACCTTTGTGTGGAGGATGATATTGGGGGAGAGAGGAGTAGATATTTTTTTCTAATTCAATGACTTAAAGTTATGGTTTCTGAAGTTTTTGTGATTATTACACATTTAAATAAAATCACTTTAATACGGTATTATCGCGTATATTACATTATTTTTACACCTAACGTTTCGAAAACGTTAGGGGACAGTGAAAACTGTAAAGTTTTCGAAACGTCGCAGATAGACCATGAAAACTGTAAAGTTTTCGAAACGTTAGGTGTTAAAATAATGTAATATACGCGATAATACCGTATTTAAGTGATTTTATTTAAATGACTTAAAGTTGTTTACTACCGAAGTAAACTTTCTTTTGATTAAGAAGGCGCTAAGTGGCTCATGTAAGCCGCTTAACTCGCAAATTAGGACGAAGGTCGAAGCAAAATATTCCAATTCATTTAAGTCTTTTTACTCTTAAATATTCGTTCATCAATCTAGGTCTATGGAAAAACATGTTGCTGCCAGAGAAGCTCAATCGCTCAAGTACTATAACTTAGAGCTTATAGCAAAAGCTCGAACAGGCCTGTACTCGAGCTTTGATCCATTGTTATTGCAACTTTGTCCGACACGCTGCAGCTTTGATGAATAATTGATGCTCGTGCCTATACGTGATCCCGATGCTGCCGGGATCGCAGGGAACACCAGCTTATAATTATACACTTTATAAATACTACCGCAGAGGAAAAACTAGTACGTGCAAGTACTACTTTACAAGATGAGTACAATGTAAACAAACATACAGTGTAAATGCAACAACGACATTTTTGAGATATTACAATAGTTGAAGTAAAATTTGTATTTACTCGTAATTATTAACTTTAGCGATAATAATCATTCATATAAAAAATCCGACTTCAATCAAAACTACTGAACCGATTATGATAAATTTAAATGGAACCAACTTGAAATATACCCTTCCAAACATAAAGTTTTTTTTAATCAGTTCATAAATGACGGAGTTCTGAAGTAACAAACATTAAAAAATACAACCCAATTGAAAACGTCCTCCTTTTTTTGAAGTCGGATGAAAACCAAATTAAAAGAATTTAAAAAAAAAGGTTTTTTATTTACATCGGTTCATAAATGACTGAATGAATACAAATACATACAATCGAGTTGAAGACCCCTTCATTTTTAAAACCGGTTATAAATTATACTACTTTAGAACACGCTTACCTTTATCCATTATTTATATATGTAACTTATGTAAGATTAACATTGTTTTATGTCATATATCTTATTTGACACCTGATATTGCTGCTGGCTCCTAAATTAAAAAACATTTCAAATTATTTGTAGAAAATAGATCAAGTCACATTTGGGATAATATAATTTTTTTTTATTAAAACTTAAGTTTTAATCGTAATGCGTGCTTACGATAAACGATATCGAGATCTCAGTAACATCATCATTTATAGAATCAAAAATTATATCTGAATTTACTATTATGCATCTAAATCTGGATGGTATTTATGCAGTAGTTAAGTATTTATGGAGAAAAATGTTTAACATAGTCTCTCAACCATTTATCTTATTCCTATCGATTTGAGGGAATTAAAAAACGTCTTGTTAGGGGTGTCATCCTTAACTGCCTATCCAGTGGTTGCAGACATGGCATCGGATACGCGCACCGCCCTCCCTAGCTGCTACTTACTCATTCCAATTCATCCGAGCGATTAGTATCCCAATACCTTATATCCCTTTCAAAATCCAACAAATTTCTATCTTTATCCAGCTTAACAATGCTTCCGATGGTCAGCAGCCTCGGAAGCACAAAAGGCCAAAGAAACTGTGCTCGGCAACCCAAGCGTGGTGTATGGCAATATCCTCCCATGGAACGAACAATCCTAGGGAGAGGCCTTTGTCCAGCAGTGGACTGCAACGGCTGGAATGATGATGATGAAATTAGGTCTACGATCTAATGCGTGAATTTATTAATTGATAGTGCGCAGTTATGTAACTGACCTTTTTCACACAACTGCTCAAAGAAGACGCGATGTGTTTTTAAGATCTGAGCAAGCTCCGTGGCGCAGTGGTCAACATGCCAGCCTGCAACACGAGGGTGCCCAGGTTCGATCCCCAGTCAGGTCATGATGGAAAACGATCTTTTTCAGATTGACCTGAGTCTTGGATGTTTATCTAAATAAGTAGCTATTATAAAATATAGTATCGTTGAGTTAGTATCCTACGACACAAGTTCACAACTTACTATGGGGTTAGCTCAATTTATGTAATATGTCGCAAAATATTTATTTATTTAAGATTCATACATGTATGTTAGTATTTATGTATATAATTTACATATAAGTTTCTTTATTTCAACCAAAATTCTCCTAGTCATGTTTGAATGTACAGTACTAGAATACCTTACCACTTAAAAAAAAAAATGGTCAAAGTCATGTTATCTTGAAAAAGTATTTATGCCATAATATATATTTCAAATAAGTACAAGTTATAAAGACTATTATTAGTGTACTTTGTCAAAATTGTAAGTGATAAAAAGAATTAGGGTAAGAATATCTACTAAAATAAAACTTCATTAAATTTTAGATACCCAGTTCTACAAAAATCGTTGGCAAACTGTTCCATAAAAGTCAACATTAAATTTTAATTAAAAAGCTACAGGCCGCGCCAAATTTTATTACGGATCTGAAGTTGGTCGCAAGACGCGTGGCAGCAGCTAGCTTTGGGTGTCAGCGGGGCGTAAAATGAAGAGAGGGGCACGATTGCCCACGCACTGTGCCGTATTCCCGCGCTTGTGTTTCAGTGTGTGAGTGCTGCATTCCTATACGAACACACATGCTTGTTGCTTGACTGGCACACGGAACTCACATCTCACTTCAGCCCGCAATAAAGTGTGGCGCGAGCTGTACGTTGTTACATAAAACATACTACAACTTCTATTGCATTAGCCATTATCAGAAAACAAATTAATAAATTATGCCTATTAAAATTTCTACTCACACCCGCCGTGGGAACGGGCGCTCTTAATTCATTTAACCATATGGTTTAGACGTGTACGGTGAGTTAATTAGTTGCGATTTGTTTATACTAATTAGTTAATTATACACGTATTTATATAGCTCTCGTATATAAATACATCTATAGATAGGCTTCGTGGCACAATGATTATCATGCCAGCCTGCAACACGATGGGTACCAGGTGCAATTTTTGGCGTAGGCAAATACTTGTCCTTATTTTTCACTCCCTCCGCCTATAGACCCGGGGGTCATGGGTTCGATTCCCAAGGGAAGCATACTTTGATAATTTACTTTCAGTTTGGTTAGGACATTGCAGATTGAAGATAAACTTTGTTTGGCTTATTTGACTTGTATTGAAAATGACTATCTCTACGATATGACTTTTTTCTGCTTGTTGAAAAGAAATTAATATATAATACGCATAAATTATCCAAAATCCGTCTAAAATGCTCAAAGTTTGAAACGTCGAACATAGGCTATGTTGGTTATTTTTTGGTTGTTGGTTGATCGTCATTTTTAATTGTGCTCCTTAGCTCCACGTCACTTCGGTCCGAGCGGATATGCGACGCGATGATCGTCAAGACAAACGATTTTACAAATATGCATTTCTTAATGATATAATTTTTTAGATAACAATTTTATTATTTAATTAAGGCTAGCTGTAACAAAAAAAAACTTAAATAAAACTACTTATAAATAATCCTAACTATATTTATACTAAAAAATAAAAATCTTAAAAATAAGACATTATAAATATTAAAAATCTGAGCTAAGGTGTTGCCCGTGTAGCATAGTGCCAAGAACACTAGCTGCATTCCCCCGATAAATCGCAATTGCATTTCTCTGCGCAAGGAACGAGCCAGCCCTCTTGTTATCGGCGGCGTCGACAAGCCTGGGAGCTAATCCCTTAAAGAATTTTTAGTGCTAGGACCCCATGGACCAACAATTTTGACACCAAACGGAACAAACATGTACTCTAAAAGAAGCATATTACTAGTATCTTGTATTTTAGTGCTAGGACCCCATGTACCGAAAATTTCAATACCAAACTTAACAAACATATACTAGTAGGTACTCTAAGAGCAGTATATTACGAGTATCTTGAAAATTTCAATTTTACTTAAAAACAATTCAACTTAATATTAAACATAATTAATAACAACATAAAAATAAAAAATTATAAATAACATACAAATAAAAAACTTCTTCCAACGCACCACATCGAGGCAAAGTACCCAAAATGCTGGCAGCATTTCCCCGTTGCACAGCGAGTCCGATACGTTGTGCAAAAAATCTTCCACGAGTATCTTGTATTAATGTGCATTCATATGAAACATTTAAATATATAGTGACGCTAAGAATGTATAACTAGACATAAATATTAATTATCTCCGGAAGCCAATAAAGCAAGTAGAAGGAAGAAAGCCGGCCTGATTGAATGATTGCTAAATAAATAAATCGTCCATTGTCCATTGTGGCTATTTCCCTTTTTAAATAGAAACCAGGATGGATGGCATATTTGCATGAATATTTATCATAGTTGTGGTCGTACGTGGCGTACGTTTAAAGTGTTTATCTGATAGTTATGTTCACTTTATGAGTTTCCAGTTTTAGTGCATTTTTTTGACACAGATAGTTTGGAAAACGCATTTTCAATTTTTTTTTCGGGAAGCATTAGATGATGCTTCAAAATATAACTTTTTTTTTAAAGTTGTCAAGTGATTTATTTTGCATCACAATGCCATTTTACATATAAGTTGATTTTTAAATTCATTATAATATGAGTTGAATCAATTAAATGGCTTAATACGTATAAGGGAGTGGGATTTGGTGGAAGATTTCGGCGCCGAGGTTGAATCATGCGGTAGCTCAATTGGCAGAGCGTAGGTCGTATATAGACCTAGGTCGCTGGTTCAAAGCCCGCACGCTAGGAATTTTTTCACCATATTTTACTTCTTAATTTAAAAAGAAAATATAACTTACTAGCTTTCGCCCGCGGCTCCACCCGCGTCAATGTCGATCCCTCGGGAATAGTACTTTTTCCCGGGATAAAAGGTAGCCTATGTCCTTCTCCGTACTCCAGAGAACTTGTATGCAAAATTTCATGATGATCGGTTCAGTAGTTACGGCGTAAAAGCGTAACAAACAAACAAACAAACTCACTTTCGCATTTATAATATTAGTAAGGATAGTTAGGATAAGGATAAACGGACAGACAATACTAAGTAATGACTAATTTAACATTTTACAAGATGCCCACTGTCGTTCGTTTCGTAGATTCTTGTAGCACTGTAAAGCGATTAAAGGGATTTCAGACACATCTCGTTTTTTTTCTTTTGATGCAGATAGAGTCCTGGTCGTGAATATTTTGTTTTAGCGTCGATTATCCAAGCAGAGAAAGGTACTTGAAACAAATTACTAATTTGCATAATAATTTAAATACATATTTTTTTTTCATAACGAGAAACGAAAAATACTTTGAATGTCCGGTACGAGTACATTCTATGTACCTGACATTATATTGAGACATATTAATGTCAGGTCTATTCTTGCTTCTCTTCCTGCGCAGACCGTAGAAGCCGGCCAAATGAATGGGCGAAAATCTCAAGTATCATATTAGTAGATGATGCGCCAAGTAACCCATCTCCTATAAGGTGCCTATTGGGTTTTCAAGACCAGGACACTGTCTGCATCAAAAGAAAGAAAACGTGATGTGTCTGAAATCTCTTTAATTGCTTTACAGTGCTACAAGAATCTAAACGAATGACAGTGGGCATCTTGTAAAATGTTAAATTATTCATTACTTAGTTTTGTCTGTCGGTTTACAAGTAATATTTTCTTTTTAAATTAATAAATAAAATAAGGTGACAAAATTCCTAGCGGGTGGGGTTATAACCAGCGACCTAGGTCTCTATACGACCTACGCTTTGCCAACTGAGCAACCGCATGATTCAACCTCAGCACCGAAATTCTCCACCATATCCCATTCTCCTTATATGTATTAAGGCTTATTATTTGAATCAACTCATTTTATAATTAATTTGAAAATCAACTAATATCATCATCATCTTCATATCAGTCGCAAGAAGTCCACTGCTGGACATAGGCCTCCCCCAAGGATTTCCTACGATGGTTCTGCAAATTTACCTCTCTTTGATCATTTACTCTCAGTTTAGTTTATTTTGATTTACCTTGCTTCTGTTTTTATCACATAAGTTTATATCTTTCCTTCAACTACCTTGAATGTGAATTACTTAGTATTGTCTGTCCTGGTGACTTGTGTTACAGGTTTTTCACGAAACCTACTTCAGGCACCAGTCCTTCACAAAGATAGGTTTTACAGGGAACTTTGTGAAGCAATATCTTTATTACATTATGAATTTACAAACATGTTCACTGCAAATACCTTTGTGCAGGAAAATAAAGATTTATTTTATTTTTTATTTTATTTCCAATACGACCGGTTGGAAGCGGCCTGCATCCAGCGTCTTCCTGCAACCTTAGTCAGGTCATTAATAATTAACTAATATGTAAAATGGCATTGTAAATGCAAAATAAAACACTTACAAAAAAAAGTTATATTTTGTTAATAAAGCACGAAGAACATGACAGATAGTTATAAGTAGTTGTGTAAGAAACATATTGCCGCTGAAGGATATTATTTGCGGAAGAAAAAATTACCCACTTATATCCTTGCATTTCCTATGTATATAGATATATACTTCAATTGAACTCCCGGGCATAAAATATGCGGTCACCAGTCCAATGGTGCAAACGAAACTACTCATTGTCGTTTGGATCATTGATGGTCCAAATAAAACTTATTCGTTACGTTTGCACCATCAATGGTCCTGGCCAATGGTGCAAATGAGACGTCGGGGTTGGACACGTGGACCAGTCATCTAGCGGCTTGACGTTTTAGAGAATTTACTAAGTAATAATAACCGCGAGCCCCGTGGCGCAGTATTCAACACGCCAGCCTGCGACACGAGGGTGACCGGGTTCGATCCCCGCTCAGGTCAAGATGGAAAATGATCTTTTTCAGATTGGCCTGGGTCTTGGATGTTAAAGTAAAGTATCTTTGAGTTATTATCCCAAAACTCAAGTCTCAAACTTACTTTGGGGCTAGCTCAATTTGAGTGATTTGTTCGTATATATTTCTAACCACCAGTATAATAACTTCACGTTTAGTAAAAGGTCGATAAATACCTCAAAGTCAAATAAAAGATCGCGAAACATGTTTTAATCATAAAGTTCTATCGCACCGGGACTTCTTTTTAATTTAAGGTAGAGCAGTGTTCATGATAAATTCATTGAGAAAAAAAACTTTTGGATTGCTTTCTCAAAGTTTATTTCCTTCAGAAGTCTATTGCTGACTTTTGAGCATAAGTTATTTTACCAGGAACAATTCTCTAATCAATTTTTTAAATCAAAATGTGATAAATATAATTTTGTAAGATCGGGGTTTTAGTTTCATCATAATTTTTTAAATATTATTGTCTTCATAAAAATATGAGGGTCAATTTACGCATTTACCTTTAAATGCTTATTATCATTATATAAATAATTGAGTATTTAATTATAAATATATTTTTTCAAATATATATAACACTAGCTTTCGCCCGCGGCTCCGCCCGCGTTAATGTCGATCCCTCGGGAATAGTACTTTTTCCCGGGACAAAAGGTAGCCTATGTCCTTCTCTGTACTCCAGAGAACTTGTATGCAAAATTTCATGATAAACGGTTGAGTAGTTACGGCGTGAAAACGTTACAAACAAACAAACTCACTTTCGCATTTATAATATTAGTAAGGATAAGGATAATAACGTTATTAATAGAGGAAAACTTACACTGTTTGTTGTTTGCATTGGATAGGCTCCAAATAATGAACTGATTTGAAAAACTCTTTCATAATTGTAATCCTAAATTATCCCTGATGAACATAGGCTATTTTTAATATTATATTCAATACCTGTATCGACTCGTGCGCATCCAAGGCGGGCTGCAGTTTAAAAAATAAATAAAAAATATGTATTCCTAACCAAAGAAGAATTTGCCATTATTCTTTTTTTAAAACCTTGAAATATAACTTAATTCTAAATAAGTCCTTCCGTATCAGTCACGGCTACTAGGTATAATTTGAGCATATATAGTTTTATAACTGATATTCATCCATCACATTTAATACTATTAAGTAAAAATCTTTTAAAATTCACCTGAATGTAATGAGATGGCTATCGAATCAAAACAATCACAATAATAATCATAATTATTATAATGAGGTCGCAAAAATGCAGGCCCCGCCGCCACTTAGGCGATAAGATGAATACCAAGTGGTGTTCCGTCAAAGACAACGATTCCTTTATTCGTGTTAATCGAAGTGAACCGATATATTGAAAACAATCGCCAGGGTAGCGCACGACTTTAAGCGATAGGGATGGGCGCTGTCGATAAAATTAGACGATCGTCAAAATTTAAATACCTACCAATTCTCTCTACTCTCTACTGCCTGTCCGGTAGTTGCAAACTTGGCATTCGGTACAATTGGGTACTCATTCCAATTAATACAAGCCAGTAGTATTCCAATACCTGCATTCCCTTCCAAAATCCAACAAATTTATATTCTTTCCGTGCTTAAAATTTCTTCCGTTGGGCAGCAGCGTTGGAAGCCTAAGAAACTGCGCTCGCCAACCCACCTGCCGAGCGTGCTGAGTATGGCCCATGAAACGAAAAATCCTTGGGAGAGGCCCTAGTCCAGCAGTGGACTTCAATGGCTGGAATAATGGAATGGACTACCAATTGAATTGGAACCCGCAAGACAAACGTAAGCGTAGACAAACGAACAATTGTGGCGCCTCGCTATCCTAGCGGACGCAAAATAATCAGAACTTACCCAGAACGTAAATCAAAAATGTAGCGTCAGTAGATCCAGAAGCGTGATTTTATGTCCACATTGCTCTTTAACCTTAGGAATAGGAGCAGAACAGACCTACTTCTGATCGGTCACTCGAGTCTTTTTAGGCTGATACAGCTCAATTTTAGGCTGAGATGCCGAGACCTTTTCATAGACTTTCATCTCCACTTACCTTCTCCTACTTTAAATACGATGTTTTTAATTATTCTTATTCATTGATTAACTTCTTATTCTTTAGGCATCATGACAAATCTGTATTATCACTTTAATATAACATCAAGATTCACAACCGAAGTTTTAGGCTACATATTTTTGGTTGTGTTTCCTCCTTTACTTCAAGCGATACATACGCCCACTTCGTATAAATTTAAAGTGTTGTTAAACCTTATATTTATACCTAGTTACACCATTTAATTGATTTATTCATCGAATACTGTACGGAAAAAATATATTTAAATAATAAGAAAGTAATAATCATTAAATAAGTTTTATTATTTTACGCGGAAATGAAATTTGTCGACAAATCCTCTTCTATGATGTTAATCACTAGTCCATCACAGACCTGCACGATTTCCATGCTCCGCGCCACGTGTGGACGGCGTATACACGACCGCGCCTTACACCCTGAATCGAAAATTAGTAAACAATATTATTCTACGTATTTATACCTTTTCTAATCACTTATACGCACGCCCAATACACGTGCCGGAGAGCCCGACTGAATTTAAATCGAATAAAATTTAGATACCGATTACTCAAAAAAATCGAGACACAGTTATGTCGATATTATCTTTAAACCGTTAGTATCGGTTCCTTTTCGGTTATTTTTGTCAGATGTACGAAGGGAAGGAAGTTGGTACAGTTAACCCTTTGTACGTTTTTCTTTTTGATATGCCGCTGTACAAGGCTTGATTTCCCATCATAGATTAACACCTGCAAGTGTTGCCTTTCTTTTTTTTTTATTATAGATTGAAACAATAGCTGGCTACTAATATTAATATTTTATGAATATTCACGTTTATTTATTGTTATTTATCTAAACTCGACGAAGAAATGTTTTGATGGAAGTTTCGTATTTTATATGCTACTCTTTATTTTTCTTCTCCCTCAAACGTCATTCAAAAGCTTATTTTAACCATTTTCGCTGCTTTCGACGGAGCCCCTGGCTAGATCATATACGATGAAGTAAGGCGAGCAAACACCAGCCCGCTAAGTAAATCTCACTTCAGCCGCACCATGACACTTTATTTTAGTTATTCTACACATTCATAAACATGGGCATTTATAACAACAAATTACACCGATTTCACATTATAAACTTCACTAGAAACAATTTGCAAAATAATCCAAAACAAAAACCGTGCAGTCCGTAGAAATTCCCGCCAAGAACTCCCATATGCTACTTGTATCTACGTCTATTTTGTTTTTTTTTTTATATATCCACAATAATATTTTTTTTCTATTTAGTTACTGAATTTGCGATATAAATATTGCGTATTTTTCTCGAGTTGTGTGTGTCATTTGGACCGAGTACAGTTCACAAAATATATGTTCCATAGCGTAAATCTGAATTATAAACTGTACATTTGCTCCAATACTGGGCCCAAAATTCCAATAGATTCCTGAGAAAAAGAAATAGCGGGCAAATGTTTCGCATAAACAAAAGAAAGCTACAAGGAAGCTCTACAAATGATATAATCTGAGCGCGTTGTGATTTTCCTATTTCTCGCGAATCCAGGATGTCACTTCGCAGGAGTGTAGAGGAAGCCCGCAATAAATATTAATATTTATTATCTGTAATCACTTTTTTATTCAAATGACAGCTTTATTTTATTTTGCGATCGTTTTTCTAGGTACTAATATTGTTAGACTAATCAATATCGACGTCAAAAGCGTATGCATAGTATTTTTTATTAGTATTTATTGTAGTGAAAAAGTTCTTAGGTATATTTCTTTGAATTAGTCTTTACAACTATCCCAACTGAGTTTATTCTACTTTACCGGCCTTTTGAAGCTGGGTTTAAAAAAGATCTCGGCTTTGTACATTCGGTACCTTGAGAAAATGGCATTGTCGAGAGCAGCTACTTTCATATTACCTGAAGGGCCGACCGCGATACGCCAAATTACATTTTTTTGGGGCAAAGCAGCTAGAATAATGGGTGCCTATGAGCCAGAAACGATTCGGGGTGGTATTTTTGATTGACTTTAATTAAGATTTATTTTATTTTAATTTAATGATGATGATTGATGAATGACGAAAGTATAAAGATCAATAAATGTTCCATAGTAGCGAATAAAAGCGAAATAGGAAAAATAAGGTTGTAAAAGTAAAAAAAAAACGGCCAAGTGCGAGTCCGACTCGCGCTCTAAGGGTTCCGTACATTATATAGGTATAATAAGTTTTAAATTATTAAAAACAATTTTATTATAATATGATGTAAGCCTAAACTTAGTAAAACTAAGTGTTTGTTTTAAATATAAACTGGAAATATTTTTTCATCATAAATAAGATATATTTCGTGAATACATTTATTTGCTCATAATATTGTATCTACAAACACGACGAAATGCCGATCTCTGTGGCCTAGTTGTCATGATGCCAGGCTGCCACACTGGAAGTCCCAGTATCGATCCCCGGTCTGGTCAAGATGGAAAATGATCTTTTTCAGATTGGCCTGGATGTTTGTCTATCATCATCATCGTCAAGTCTTTTTAGTCTCCACTGCAGGAGCATGACCTTCTCTGTACTACCGGAGCCATACTTGGCCAGAGCAGGCCAAATCCTCTGATTTGGCCTACACTTTCCTCGCTGGCCAGACGGGTTGGAGAGTTCTCATTGATGTTTATGAGCTTTGTTTAGCTTGTATTTCCTAAGTCGCCTCTTACAACCTCCATGGGAAGACTAGGAGTGGTCCTATTCTACTTTGCCGGAAACCACACGGCTAAACATATATGTATTTGTTATAAAATATAGTAGTGTTGTGGTAGAGCCACGCTACTGGCTAAATTCATTTTTCGGCTCGTCCGGGGAAGTACCACACTCTTACAAAAAATCGACGTTTAAGTAGAAGCTTTACCGCTTCTATGCTTCGTTCGGTGAGTGAGATAGCCGGAGGCCCATCCTTCCCCCATATCATTCCCCAAACTCCTTAAAAGGCCGGCAACGCTCCTGTTACATACTGGTGTTGCAGTTGTCCATGGGCTGCCCTTATGGCTTACCATCAGATGACTCGCTTGCTCATTTGCCATCCTATACCAGAAAAAAGTTACTATACCTAGTATCCCACAGCACAAGTCTCGAACTTACTTTGGGGGTAGCTCAATCTGCGTGTCTTGTCTGTATGTACTTATTTATTTATATTTACAGACCATTTATTTAGTGAATAGCCACTTGGTGGAAGAAACTCCATTTTGTTTATACAAATCATGTTTTTTTCTAGTTCCACAGCACAAAGTATAGGATTAAAAACCAGACCATTTGACATGTGTCACTTAACCTGAGACGTTTCCCATGGCTAATCCTCGAGAGAACAGTGTCGTGACGACAGGTGGAAGCGTGGGTGTAAGTATGTTTAATCTTATCTCGGAAACAATAAAATAATTTCACTTTATATGGAGTACCAGGCTCCAAAAGGTTGTGACTTGTGCGAATACCGTTTTTTCTTGTGTTATTTTATGTTCCTGTGAGAATAATGCCTTATTTATTTTTAGCGATGGCCTCTGTGGTGCAGTGGTCAACTAGCCGGCTTGCAACATGAGGGACACTAGATTCGAACCTGGCGCGTTCATATTCTTGTACTCATCTCGAAAACCACTTTTGAGGATATACATAAATCCTTATCCTTACTAATATTATAAATGCGAAAGTGAGTTTGTTTGTTTGTTTGTTTGTTACGCTTTCACGCCGTAACTACTGAACCGATCATCATGAAATTTTGCATACAAGTTCTCTGGAGTGCGGAGAAGGACATAGGCTACCTTTTCTTCAGTACTTTTTCCCGGGATAAATCCCGGGAAAAAGTACTGTTCCCGAGGGATCGACATTGACGCGGGCGGAGCCGCGGGCGAAAGGTAGTAGTAATCATAAAAAAAACTCTCACCATGGGCATGACTGTAGCTAGTGAGCTTTCGCTACTTCACCGGGCGTTTGAGGCGAGGGCAGAGTGCCCTCGACCTGTATAGGCAACATCACCAAAGGGCCCCTAGGAGGGACGGACCTCGGCTTTTGGCGTTGCCTGTGTGCGCAAGGCTTGGAGAGACAGCAAACTCTCATATTGCCTGATGGGCCGCGTATGCGTGCATGCAAGCCTGAAGGGCCAATCTGAGAATCAATGGCAAAAGCCTTTGGAGAGCAGCAACTCTCATCTTTTGCCTTATGGGCCGAAAGCTACGTTGCCAGAAGGGCCTATCCTGAGTGCAAGTCACCCGGGCCCGCCGGGCGGTCACCAGTAATCGGAGCTAATGTCTAGCTTTGCCTTATTACAAGCTTTTATTTAGTCTCACCTGTCCCTTTGTCTGTAATGAAATCTTGTGAGTTAATAAATTAAATCGACTTCCAGGTTACCGATTAAGCTAAAATCTTGCATGCATGTGTAAATCGGATGACAATACAATATAATAATAATAATATCATTTATTTCGGTTTCCCATATAATGTTAGTAACAAAATTGACTTAAAAACGTGTACTAGTACAAATTTATTATTTTATTTTACCTATATCCGACCTCCTATATCCACCAGCATGCAGCGCCTTAATATGGTACAGTTAATTTATGGAATCGTTGCGCTGGTCTGAAGATGGGAACCCTATAACTAAACAAAATACACCAAATCGTGTAAGTTTGTACTCCGAAATATCCTAAAATTAATCCTGAAATCCAAAATATAGGGATCCATTTAAAGATTACAGGAAAACCTATATGCAATGCTTCGTAGAGCAGTGGTTAACACGCCAGCACGCGAAGGTGCCCGGTTTCGATCCTTGGTCAGGTCAAGATGGAAAATGATCTTTTACAGATTAGCCTGGGTCTTGGATGTTTATCTATATATGTATTTGTTATAAAATATAGTATCGTTGAGTTAGTATTCTATAACACAAGTCTCGAACTTACTTTGGAGCTAGCTCAATCTGTGTGATTTTTCCATATATATTTATTTTATTTTCAGTGTTGATATCAAGAATAATTAAAGTAACTACACACGTAGCGATATCTACCGCCTTACACCGTAAATAAAATAGAAAGGCTAAGAGACAACCTTGTAGCTTGCTTTGCGTACTCAAACCCAACTTACGTCGTGGTCTTACTTAAACTCCATAGATGGCGGGACTGTCGAAATACGTCTTTAGTCAACTCTTGATAGAGCCACGCATCCGGCAGGATTAATTTTTACCCGACTACAGCGAAGCAAAAAGGACGGTTATGATTTTGGCCGGTATGTATGTATGTTCGCTCATAACGTCTAAACTACTACTTATCAGAATTTGACAATCGAGGTATTGTTAGAAGCGTCTTGATTGATGATTATGGTCTGAGAGAAAAGAAAAAACGTAGGATGTACCAGCTGCTACTCTTCCCGCGCAGATCGTAAAAGCCGATGGAGGTAATGGGCGAAATTCTGCGGAATCATCTCAATAGGCGGTGCGGCTACCAACCCATTACTATTTTGATTCCATTTTACACACCCTCCAACATGCTCAATGTGGCCATAAAGTCTTATAGACCTAGGCTCTGTCTACCCCGCAATGGGTATGTACATTTATGTTTTGTGTTTTAGTAATCGGGTTTTAGTTTCTGAACTTATTGTTTTTGCTAGTAGCATGAATGGACCGGGACATTCGAGGATTTGTTTATGATTTCTCAGCATTGCTCCTATAGGAAAAGTTGTTCGTAGGATGGTCTGAATTGCCCCAATAAGGGAATTCACACGCAGAATAGTATTATAACACAAATATTTGTTAAGAATATTATTTAATAATAAATAGTTTACTTCTTTAAAAAAAATTGTACAGAAATTTCTTGTAATTATGATCTTCTATTAGGTGAAGTATATCTGTATCAGGCCACATTCTTCCATAGCCATCATAATCCTTATCCATATCCTTACTAATATTATGAATTTGAAAGTGAATTTGTTTGTTTGTAACGCTTTCACGCCGTATCTACTATTAGTTATAAAATTTTGCATTCAAGTTCTCTGGAATCTTTGAAGTACGTAGAAGGACATAGGCTTCCTTTTATCCCGGGAAAAAGTACTATTCCCGAGGGATCGATATGAGGCGAGCGTAACCAAAGGCGAAAGCTTTATTCATACAAAAGAGAAAGCGTGAATAATTATAACAATAAAGAACTGTGTGTTTAATTGTATGGGGTGTGTGTATGGGTGTATGTTTGTGATGTGGTATATGTGTATGTTAGTTTACCTCTTTAGTCCAAAAGTGTAATTACGTATGTATCCCACCGTGATTGGAAGTTGGATGCTATGCTTGGATCTTATATGGTGCTCAGAACCATATTGCATCATTTCATATCTACATCATCATCATACATCATCATCTGGCGAGCTCCGTGGCGCAGTGGTTAACACACCAGCCTGCGACACGAGGGCCCCGGGTTCGATCCCCGGTCAGGTCAAGATGGAAAATGAGCTTTTTCAGATTGGCCTGGGTCTTGGATGTTTATCTATTTATGTATTTGTTATAAAATATAGTATCGTTGAGTTAGTATCCCATAACACAAGTCTCGAACTTACTTTGGGGCTAGCTCAATCTGTGTGATTTGTCCTTATATATTTATATATTTATTTATATCTTTACATGCCTAGTTGGCTGTGATAGGGCTTGCAAGGATTAATAGCGGTCAATCTTTGGCTCTACTCTTTTTGCGTCAGGGGAAACGTTTATGGTGGGAAACCAAGTCACGAAAATATAAATAAGTATAGGGTGTCAAAATCGAAAATATGTGATAAAAACAATTTTGCCAACGGTAGGATTTGAACACACAAACTTTCGACATCTGGCCCGTCGACGCTCTCGACCACTAAGCTGCCGTAGCTTCAAATCACCGCGGCGAATTTGTTCATCACATATTATAGGTACACGCATTCGACGCATGCGTAATCTCCATTATCCAAATGTCAAAGGTTTGTGGTTTAAATCATACCAGTGGTGAAATTTTTTCATCACATATTTTCGATTTTAATATTAAACCGAGCATTGTCGTTGTAATGCTATGATATAATAAAGTATAGGTTGTTATTAAACGAACATAATTTTAAAATTGAAAATGTGTGATGAAAAGGATCTCGGCCACAGGTAGGATTCGAACCCACGTCCCTTAGGTTTACGCATTAAGTGTGATACCATGACACCACCTTGACTTCGAATCACCGCGCCGAATTCTCTTATCACGTATTACCCCGTAGGGTATACGCATTTCAAGCATGCGTACTTCTTCAATACTACCCACTATTTTCAATTTTAAAAATATATCCAGACATTGTACTTAATGCTATTTAAAAACAATTTAAGTAAACAATTTTTTTTTTTCATAATTCATTTATTTAAGTGAAGATTCAAGAAGCCTTCTTTGCCGTGCGCAGAGATTTCTCGATCACTACCGGTATGAGCGCAAAGAAGTCTGTGTTATTATTTCTTTCGACGAAAATGGGTTCAGTTAAGTTTAGTATAGGTATGTTGATATTATCATGTCCATGTGCCCAATCCACAGATGAATTTCCGTACATTTTAAGAAACTCTTCCTTTACTAAGCATTTTTGCATGTCTGTTACCTCATACACTGGAAACAAATATTTTTTTAGCCAAATGACACAACATGAGAGTAATGTAAATTATAACAAATTAGCTGTGCCCGTGACTTCGTTCGCGTACCTTTGTATAGAAGCCGCGTCTTATCATAACTGGAGATAAAATTTAAGTAGTTCATCCTGTGTCCTGTAACTGTTCGTCTAAATGTTTATCTACCAAGTACCTTAAAATTCATAAAAATACTATTATTTTAACGAAACTTTAAGATTCTTAAAGTTAAGTAAAAAATAATAAAAAAAAAGAAAAATTATTATCAAGAAACTCCACCTTTATCGTCTTGTACGGTCTGTACGTAAAGATTCTTCTTTAATAACAAAAGATTCTACTTTAATTACAGAAACATTGAATATGCCAATTACCCCTGGTATATTTAATGTTTCTGTAATTAAAGAAGAAGAAAAGAACTGGCGGAAAAAGAGAGGAATGGAAAAATGTTTAAAGGAAGGGATTAAATATAGAAAATGGAAATCGGGTTTACTGCCCATCGCCACACTAGCTTATATCATCAAGAGAAAGGAATCATTTGATTGTAATAGTAATTGGAACCGATTTTTAAAATTCTTTCACGTATACAAAGCTATATTATCGGCATTCTTATCCTTACTAATATTATAAATGCGAAAGTGAGTTTGTTTGTTTGTTTGTTACGCTTTCACGCCGTAACTACTGAACCGATCATCATGAAATTTACTATTCCCGAGGGATCGACATTGAAGCGGGCGGAGCCGCGGGCGAAAGCTAGTATTTCATAATATTTCATAATAGTAGGCCATAACTTACTCGAATTAAATCGTAATTAAAGATTCATATCACACTCGCTGTGCGTAAATAATTTAAGTCTATTACTAATTTGGTTCGGCAATGACAGTGTACAAAAAATCTCAATAGAGAATATGCAGTGTCAGTTATTAGTTTACATTTATTTCTTACTAGCTTTCGCCCGCGGCTCCGCCCGCTTTAATGTCGATCCCTCGGGAATAGTACTTTTTCCCGGGATAAAAGGTAGCCTATGTCCTTCTCTGTACTCCAGAGTACTTGTATGCAAAATTTAATGATGATCGGTTCAGTAGTTACGGCGTGAAAGCGTAACAAACAAACAAATAAACAAACAAACAAACAAACAAACTCACTTTCGCATTTATAATATTATAGTAAGGATTGTGTAAAAATAATAAAAAAAAAAGAAAAGTAACTATCAAGAAACTCCACCTTTATTGTCTTTTACGGTCTGTGCTTAAAGAGGGGTTATTTAGAGGGGTGAGGGGCATATTTAATTTTTCTGTAATTAAAGAAGAGGAAAAGAACTTGCGGAAGAAAGAGAGGAATGGAAAAAGGTGGACTATCAGGAGCCCAGCTCTTAAATTTGATCTTATCGTGTCGACTCGTGCGGATTATATTTGTGTTGACCAGAACTCTGGCACTGACACTGCCTTATTAGAGGCATTGTATAAGTCCTCGCGTGTACAAGTGGTAGGACACGCAGGGCAAGACAACAGGTGTTGGTCAGAAATATCAGAGCTGCAACCTATTCATCTTCTCCTTGCCTGGCCGACTTCAGTCCGGAGTCTATTCAAGGACTTCCATGTCGCCCAAGGTAGATCATGACCAGGGGGGAGATGTTCTGACAGCAAGATGACATACGGTGTTGAATATCTCTCCTTCGAGATATTAAACCTAGATTTAGAGACTTTGGCAGACAAAGGGACAGTTTTTTACAAAGCTATGCCGGCTGGCATAGCTGGCATAGCCGGCTGGCATCGTCAATCTTTTTGATAATTAATTAAAAATAACAGTGCCTACCTGGCCGACCGAGCTTTGCTCGGTTATTACTATTTATTGTAATATGGTAGTGTTTAGGTGATAATCTACATAAACTTAAAAAGTAAAATCAATCATTAACTACATTTTTTTTTAAAACTTGTCTAAATACAATAAAAATTATCCTTACCCTTATCCTTACTATCATTATCCTTATCCTTATCCTTACTAATATTATAAATGCAAAAGTGAGTTTGTTTGTTTGTATGTTTGTTTGTTTGTTTGTTACGCTTTCACGCCGTAACTACTGAACCGATCATCATGAAATTTACATACAAGTTCTCTGGAGTACGGAGAAAGACATAGGCTACCTTTTATCCCGGGAAAAAGAACCATTCCCGAGGGATCGACATTTACGCGGGCGAAAGCTAGTATATTATAAACCTGAACAAAAAAAAACAAAAACAAGACACCGAGCGGGATTTGAATCTGTTTCTTGCCGTCCGCGTCTAAACCCGCTGGACCAGATGGACAGTGGCTAGCACGAAATTAGCGACCATATTCTGCGTGGAAAGAAAAACGCATGAAAACTCAAAAACATGCGTTTTCCCAAACATAAATCTAATCTAGATCGATTGTTTACTCCTGATATCCCCTATATACCAAATTTCAGCGAAATCGTTAGAGCCGTTTCCGAGATCATAGAAATAAATTTATGTACATATAAATATACAAGAATTGCCTGTTTAAAGGTATAAGATAAGTTACTAACATGCCTTCTTATAACAATTTTCCTGGACCATCGCACACTCGTGGTCGAAAATCTTCAGTGCCCGGTGGGGTTCATCATAGCCGCAGACGGGGTTTCCGTAGGAGAGCCCAGAAAGAGGGCAGGCGAGGGTAATCTTATGGCAGTAGATCGAGGACAAAACTTCCCATTTATCCGTATTATTCTGAAACATAAAAAGCATTATGCGGGTGCCGCGCGGACGAAAGACGTCGCGACTGCGCAAGCCATTAGGCTGCGCAAAACCATTAGGCGATTATGTACAAAGATGAAAGTCTTCATATTTGCATATTTATATTTTTCTAAAAAAATAAGTAAGGGAAAATAAGTAAACCTCCAAGATGTAAATATAAACATTGTCATGTGAGCATTATTATTTTAGACGTAAAATTGACAAACTTTACGAAGAAAAATGTATTTAGATATCATAATATATATATATATATATATATCATTTTTAAATATATGTATCTGTTTCAAATTCCAACAAGGGCGCGATCTTGAGCAAGGATCGACCTAAATTATACAAATACTTCTTATGTATTTAATTAATTCAACGCATAGTACTAGTGATTTGAAAACACGTCAATTTCCACAATTTCGTGCAGTACCGTCATTACGAAAGAGCAATGACGGTTAATAGTACATACATAATAATAATAATCTGTGAGCACATTTCTATAGTGTGTTTACTGTCATGACCTGGATAGTGCCACACCCCCACCCCATTTTATAGCAAACGTCTCACAAGGCCTCTACATGTTGGACATGTGTCCCCATGCAAGCCTCAAAAGACCGGGCTTCGTAAGCAACATAATAATAATAAAATCATTTATTTCAGACGTCAATTGTCCATATTATAATTTACCTAATCTATACTTATTACAATTTTCAAAATCATATCTTATATCATTATTTACTTTACATTTCCTATACTAACATTGACCCAGTGTTTCTGGATTGATCACAGCGTTTCTGAGCAGCAATTGCCATAGTATCACGTCTTTTTCCCTTGCGGGGTAAACACAGCCCAAGTCTATAAGACTTTATGGCCACATTTAGCATGTTGAAGGCGGTGTAGGTGGAATATGGAATCAAAATAATGATAGGTTGCTAGCCGCATCACCTATTGATATGATTCCTCACATTTTCGCCCATTCCCTCGATCGATTTTTAGATCTGCGCGGGAAGATAAACAGCTGGCTATTTCTGCGTTTTTCTTTTCTCCCAGACCAGCATGTAAGATTAATAGTGGAAATAAATAATCGTAACTAATAACCAGCGGTGTGGTATCCGGCAGAGTATAATAGGACCACTCCAAATCTTCCCGTGGATGTCGTAATAGGCGACTTAGGAAATACAAGCTAAACAAAGCTTATAATCATCCGTGAGACCTCTCCAACCCCTCTGGCCAGCGTGGAGAGTGTAGGCCAAGTCCTCTGACTGCTCTGGCCAAGTATGTCTGCTCTAGTAGTACGTGGGGCGCACTATAAGTTTCCGGAATGAATATGAAAAAATACTATTAAAGGTACAAAATTAATTTATTGTTTTTCAAAATAATCTCCCTTGGCGTCTATGCACTTTTTCATTCGATGAAACCAGTTTTGAAAACTTTTGTGCCACTCCTCTGTGGTGACCTCTGAAACGTGTTTTTCATACTCCTCAACAGCCTCTTCTGGTGATGAAAATCGTTGACCGCGTAATTGGTTCTTAATTTTTGGGAACAGAAAAAAGTCACAAGGTCGGGACTGTATGCAGGATGACTCATGAGTTCTACATTTTTCGCCTTCAAAAAGTCGTTTGTCTGTCTGGCCGTGTGAGAACTAGCATTGTCGTGGTGCAGGATGATACGGCGTTTACGGTTATTTTTACGGAGTTCGTCAATAACTTCCGGCAAACAAATGGTCGTGTACCAGTCACTATTCACTGTACGACGATTCTCTAAAGCAACAGTAGCCACGAGTCCAGTTTTATTAAAAAAAGAAGCAATCATCCGCTTAGATGCACTTTTCACGCGCGCCACTTTGGTTGGTTTCGGCTCATCTTGAAAGACCCATACGCTCGATTGCTGCTTTGTTTTGGGATCGTAGCAATAAATCCATGTTTCGTCACCTGTTACTATGTCCCACACCAAATTTGACGCACCTTCGTTGAATCTGGTAAGTATGGCACTGCACCAAGTGACGCGGTCCGTTTTTTTGAGCCTCGGTCAAGTTGTGTGGGATCCACCGCGAGCACAGCTTTCTCACACCCAAATGTTTGTGTAGCGTTAATTGTATTTGACTCATGTCTATTTCTAAGGATGCGCGAATTTCATGGTAGGTCACATGCCTGTCTGTTTCAATTATACGGCGCACAGCATCGATGTTTTTGTTGGTTACAGCGGTGGACGGCCAACCATCGCGAGATTCGTCACTGAGATTGATAGTACCACGCTTGAATTCTGCAAACCAGCTATAAACAGTTGTCTTGCATGGTGCTTCATTGTCAAAAGCTGTTTCAAGCCGAGCGATGCTCTGTTGAGCTGTCAAATTACACTTAAAATCGTAGAAAATCATACTACGAAAATTTTCCCGAGTTAAATCCATGTTGATGCAGACACACAATTTTTTAAATGGCGCCACAAGGTAAAAACAAAAGACAGTCAAATGAAACAAACTGCATTCTACAGCCAAAGAGTTCTATTTTCAAATGTTGCAATAAATTTTTAAATATTGTTTATGTAAGTGGCCAGTTCCGGAAACTTACAGTGCGCCCTGTGTACAAAGAAGGTCGTGGTCCTGTAGTGGAGTCTAAAAAAGACCTGATGATGATGATGAACTAATAACAATATTCGTAATATTATTAACTAGCTTTTGCCCGCAGCTCCGTCCGCGTTAATGTAGATTCCTCGTGAACAGTAGATTTTTCCGCGATAAACGTACCCTATGTCCTTTCTCGGACCTCCATTACGTCCATATAATTTATGGCTTACCTTTACATGCCAACATGCCAGCCTGCGTCACGAGGGTTACCGGGTTCGATCCCCGGCCAGGTCAAACAATCGTTTTCAGATTGACCTGGGTCTTAGATGTTTATCTATATAAGTATCTATTATAAAATATAATATCATTGAGTTAGTATCCTACTACACAAGTTCACAGCTTTCTGTGGGGCTAGCTCAATTTTTGCGATAAGTCCCTATACACGTCAAACTACGAAGTCAAAGTCAAAGTTTGTCTCACATACTACATACATTATCATCATCATCATCAGGTTTTCACGACCCACTGCTGGGTATAAGCCTCCTTTTGTCCACGCTACTCTTCTCTATCCCTACCATTTGAAATCCAGTTCTTACCAGCAATCTGGTTTATGTCGTCGACCGACCTAGCTGCCGGACTCCTAACACTACATTTCCCATTTCTGGAATACCACTCGGTGACAGCCTACCATCTAGCTAGATTACTTCACCTACCATTGTTCCTTCTAGCCAGGTGTCCTGCCCAGTTCCATTTAAGAGTTGCGACCCTCATTAAAGAGCACATCGTGAACTTTAGTTCGGCGTCAGATCTCAGAGTTGCGAACTTGGTCTTGCAATTTGATGCCGAGCATGACTCGCTCCATGGCTCTCTGCGAAACCGCAGTCTTTTTTTTATGTTAAAGGACGGCAAAAGAGCAAGTGGGTCACCTGATGGTAAGTGACCACCGCCGCCCATGGACAACTGCAACACCAGGGTGTGGCAGGTGCGTTGTCGGCCTTTCAAGGAATTGAGGGAAGGAAATGCGGAGGGGGGGGGGGGGGGGGGGGAAGGATGGGCCTCCGGTTCTCTCACTTACCGATCGAAGCATAGAAGCGGTAAACTTTCTACTCAGACGTTGATTTTCTGTGAGAGTGTGGTACTTCCCCGGACGAGCCGGTCCATTCATGCTACCAGCAATTCATTTTGCCGGTAACGTGGCTCTACCACGACTAAGTCTTATACATGGCTCCTTTCGTAAGAGATGTCACTTCAGCTTACATAACAGGACACACTAGTTGAATAGACGTGACTTTAGGTATTGTGGTATTTCTCTAAATCGTCCACCAGCTTACCAAATGCCACCCAGCCCAACTGTATTCGACGATCAATCTTTGTCAAAGGATTTACGGATTAACCGCCTCCGTAGTCCAGTGGTTAAGGCGTTAATAACTAGTAGTTAAGGTTCGATTCCCACGGGAAGCATACTTTGTTTAGTTGTTTCCAGTTTGGTAAGGAATGCAGGTTTGAATCACCTGATTGTCTGAAAATAAAGATGATTCCGTGTTTCGGAAGGCACGTTAAGCCGTTGGTCCCGGCTGGCATCTGGTAGTCGTTAAAGGAACCACGTCAGAGGCCGAGACGCGGTTCCGAAGAACTCTGACACCAGGGTGTGCGAGGTCGATTGACTGTGACACCTACTCGAAATGATGATGATGTGAAAGGATAAACAATGTCCGAGATATGTATAATATTTGTCAACCATCTCAATCGGGAATCATATTAGTAGGCGATGCGGCTGGCAACCCACTATTTTGGTTTCGTTTCCCATCTACACGCCCAATTAAATGTTAAACGTCATAATTTCAAGGTCATAAATACCTGGGCTCTGTCTACTCCGCAGGGGAGGGAGACGTTATAGTTTGTATGTAGAGGCTGGATCCAGCCTCTCGCCACGAACAGTTGTATATGATCGAGATCCCAGAGATGCCCGCCATAACTTTAGTCATACATACATCATCACGTCATTGTCCCTTGCGGGATAGACAGAATCTAGGTCTATAGGACCTGATGGCCACGTTTATCATGTTGGTGGGCATTAAAAGGAAAACGGAATCAAAATAGTGATGGGTTGCTAGCTGCATCGCCTATTAGGTAACATTATTCTTCAGATGTTTGTCCATTTCCTCGATTCCTGCGCGGGAAGAGAAGCAGCTTGTACATTCGATGTTTTTTCTTTTTTCCAAGACCAGAATGGAAGAATTGGTCTGACATAAAGAGTAAATATAGGAATCCCTACACGACACATAATACGTACCTTACTACGTACCTTCGCAAAAATATGAGGTACACTCAGAAGCAAAATACCTGAAAATAAATCACATTGTCTACACTAATTATAAAGAAGAAACATTTGATTTGACAAAAATCGTTTGTCTGCATTGAATAGGATTCGAAACTAGGTACTGGACGGATCCTAAAACAAATATATAAAATCTACAAAAATAAAAAGTAGTTTTTAGGTACCTTGACAGCAAACTACACTTAAAAGAAAACATTTCAATACATTTCTTTTTAAAAATATTTTTTCTGCTGCAATGAATACGGAGGGTCTTTTTTTCATAGCTTTTATGGATGAACTGGTGTGATGATGGAGTTGGGAGGCGTCCATAGGAAATACTGATTAAAACAAAAAACCCATTCTGTCTTATTATAAAGCGAGGGCTAACTTTAGTATTTTGTTTAAACCATTATATGACCAAAATAAGACGACACATCACTTTTAATTTTAAGTTTGGTCAACTGTCACTGTCAATTTGTTTCAGACGGATAATGGTACATACCAAGTACTATAGTTTAGTCCGCGTTATATTATAAGATTGTGTTTGGGTGCCTCTGATTTGTCTCAGTTAAAGCTGTCGACACACCGAATTCACCCAGCCATAGGAATGTAATGAAAACGAGGCCTTCGTCGCGCGCCGCCCGCCGACCGGGCTTGTCGGCAGTTTCGAGACCGACGACGTGCCGGGGATCTCTGTGTGTAGACAGCTTTACAGTCTGGCTATGCTTATGTCGCAGCCAACTGATTAATATAGCCGTTCAATCAAACAACTAGCCCTATGATTGAACAACGCCATTCATTTACACGTCTATACGACGCCTAGCCAACTGGTTAAATGGCAAATTAACAAGGGTGACCATTAGTTTAGTATGTAATTAGAAAGAATAGGAAAAGCTTTTTGTAATTTTTTGGAGATTGTTCTTGGATTCAGTTTAAGAGGTTACCAAAATTTTGATGAAATAAGTTAGGTAAGTAAGCAAAAATGAAAAACAATTTAATAATCATAATATTCTTTACTGCACCAAGATATAACAAATTCAAAAAATTACGGTGTACAGTGAGTGAAAATACGCCTCAAATATTTGTTTAAATTTAGATTCACTCGTATGTGCTTCCATAATTTCTGTATCTTCAATAACACTAGCAACGTATATTTAACAACTAGCGCCGCGGTGGCGGGTGCTGAACTAATTCAATTATACGGCGGCTTTTGAATCAGCTGTAATGTTGAACATATTAAGGTTGACTGGCGTTGTGCAGTCAAAGTACTAGCTGTTTTATTGAACGCCTATTTGAACCAGTTGGCTGCGACACTTATAATAACACTTGTCAAAAAAATATTTTTGAAAAACTTTTTATATTACTTTAATGCACAAGAACTTACCGATAAGTACGTTAAACCGAATCATTTCGCTTTATGACCAACATTATCCGATACTTCATTATAAAAGCAAAAGGTAATCAACTACCAATTATTAGGTCGGATGATTTTAATTCTTTTTTAATGTTTTTTTTTAATAATGCATGTAATCTGACGTAATACGTAAATATGTGGGTCTCGGACAAAATTGATTTTCCTTCCCATCACAATTTAAATTATGGGTCCCTCCCTGGTGCTGGGATGTTAAATATTCTTTACTAGCTTTCGCCCGCGGCTCCGCCCACGTCAATGTCGATTCCTCGGGAATAGTACTTTTTCCCGGGATAGAAGGTAGCCTATGTCCTTCTCCGTACTCCAGAGAACTTGTATGCAAAATTTCATGATGATCGGTTCAGTAGTTACGGCGTGAAAGCGTAACAAACAAACAAACAAACAAATGAACAAACAAACAAACTCACTTTCGCATTTATAATATTAATAAGGATTAGTAAGGAAGTAAGGATAGTGACAACTCGTCTTTCAGGCAACAGTGACCCATAAGTGACTGTTACTTCGCTCAAAAATTTTGCAGCATTTTGAGTTCCCAGCATTGATCCCATAGGAAAAGTTGTTCATATCGACGGGCTGAATCACCCCTTAAAGGATTGGACAGGGTTTTCTTTATACACGGTGAAATTTTTATCGTTCTGGACACTTAAAGGGATGATTCAGCCCGTTGATATAAACAACTTTTAAAAAAATTCCCAGCATTGGTCCCATAGGACCAATGCTGGGATTTTTGATTTGGGAGCACAAAAATTTTTTGACGTTCCCATACAAATTGAAAGGGCGGCCGTATTTTTTTTTTGGTACTGTCCATTTTTTTGAGGTCCCAGCATTGTTCCCAAAGGAAAAGTTGTTCATATCGATGGGCTGAATCACCCCTTTAAGGGTCCAGAACGATCAAAATTTCACCGTGTATATTGCAATGGTAATAAACAGATGCCTAAAATCAAGTTCTTTTCGGATCTTAGGCCATCATAATAAAAGTGTGACAACGTATTTTAATATTTATTATTTTTTTCTGTTAAAAAACGTATATTTCTTCATGTGCGTCACCACCAGGGATCGTAGATCTTCATATGTACATACAACGCACACAAATATCAACACTCAATAATCTTTCATATCTAAAAACTGACTTCAAACAAACTGCTGAAGCGATTTTGATGAAATTTAAATGGGACCAATCTGAATGCATATCCTTTCAAATAAAAAAAAAATCCGCTGTTACGAGTAATTGACTGAGTTGTGAGGAAACAATCATAAAGAAAACCGGCCAAGTGAGAGTCGGACTGGCACACGAAGAGGTCCGTATCATTAATTATGTATAAAAACGGAAAATATTTTTTTTAAGGGGGCTTCCATACAACAAACGTGATTTTGCTCGTTTCTGCTCGAACTCTTTTCGTGAAATATTCACAGATTATTTAGTTAAAATATTCACTTCAAAAATAAATAATTAAATTAAAATAAAATTATTATTAAAGGGCTCATACAATAGACATATTTTTTTTGGCGGTTTTCTAGATAATGGTACGGAACCCTTAGTGCGCGAGTCCGACTTGCACTTGGCCGGTTTTTTACTCATCCCAAAAAGTGCACAAATCCGATAAAGAAGTTTTCACTTTGAAAAAAATATATAAACAGCGTGATTTTGAAGGATTTCAATATCCTAACTAATATTATAAATGCGGAAGTGAGTTTGTTTGTTCGTTACGCTTTCACGTTGTAACTACTGAACCGATCCTCATGAAATTTTGCATACACGTTATCTGGGGTACGGAGAAGGACATAGGGTACATTTATCCCGGGAAAAAGTACTGTTCCCGAGGGATCGACGTTGACGCGGGCGTAGCTGCGGGCGAAAGCTCATATTGACATCCTAGAATCAAAATCCTTAATGGATTACAAAATTGCAAGAAAACTTGCTACTTGCCATAAAGTCAAATTACGGAAGATGATCAGCTTTTGCAATTGAAAATTTAAATGTAATCAGAAATTATGTACCTAAACGGCAAGCTCCGTAGCGCAGTGGTCAACACGCCAGCCTGCGCCACGAGGGTGCCCGGGTTCGATCCCCGGTCAGGACATGATGGAAAACGATCTTTTCAGATTGACCTGGGTCTTGAATGTTTATCTATATAAGTATCTATTACAAAATATAGTATCGTTAAGTTAGTATCCTACGACACAAGCTCAGTGTGGGGGCTCAATTACTGTGTGATATGTCCCTATATATTTATTACTAGCTGTTGCCCGCGACTTCGTCCGCGGCAATTTCTGTTATTATGATTAATTAGTATACAATAGACGAATAATTTTCCTCCGTTTCCAAAATATTTTTTATTGATGCTTCGCTTCTATTGATCGCAGCGTGATGTTTTGTACCCTAAAGCCTTCCTCAATAAATGGACTATCCAACACAAAAATAATTTTCTAATTTGACCCAGTAGTTCCTGAGATTAGCGCGTTCAAACAAACAAACTTCAGCTTTATAATATTAGTACATATAGATTATAAATGTTTAGTGGTCGCTTATTTGGTTTAGACGCTTTTTCTATATTAATTAACATTTTTTTCCCATACCTAAGTGTATGAGAAAAATAAATCATCAGAACAGTTACACAACACGTTAGGTACATTTAAAGATCAACGTCTATGGAATATTAGGAATGTCTCTCATTGCATGGTGACCATCACCATGCAATGAGAGACATTCCCAACTCCAAGAAACTTTCGCTGCTAACCGTAGTATTCATGGAATGGACGTTCCTGTTGACCTCGTAGCTCCATCTGTGGTTCCCATTCTTGAACAATTTCCAAGCTTGATAGTTGTTCAGGTTCAGATTGTGGTTCCGGTTTTAATTGGGATTGTTGTATAAGTGATTCTAATTTTGATTGCAGTTCTTTTGGTTCTGATTGTGTTTCCGGTTCTAATTGTAGTTCTTGTGATTCTGTATCTGATGGTAGAACTTCTGGTTCTGTCTGTCGTTCAGACTTAAATGGTTGTTCCAGTTGAATAAGTTCTATACCTGGTTTTGGTTCCACATTTGTTTGTTGTTGCAATTTTTGTGTTTCTGGCTCTGATTCTGATTGAAGTTCTTGAGACTCGAATTGTGTTTCTGCCTTATATGGTTGTTTTATAAATTCTTTTTCTGATTTCGGTTCCGATCCTGATTGTAATTTTTTAACTGGTGGTACTAGTATTTTAACTAATTTTAAAACTGGTTTTGTAACTAATTTTGTTTGTATTTCTGGTTCTAATTGTAACTGTGATGTTTCTTCAGATTCTTCTGATTGTTCATAGTCTTCAAATTCTGATTGTATTTTCTCTGTATCTGTATATAAGTAAATTTCAGACTTGATTTTTGTTTGTTTTTCAAGCTTTTGTGGAGGTGCATGCTCTTTTCCAGATAATAGTATCGATTGTTGTCTAGGTTCGACATCTGACTGTTGTGAAAATTTCTCAGGTCCAATTCGCAGACTCTCTGGCTCTGTCGGTGTGTATGATTCTGACGGTTCAGTTTGTTGTTCAGATTTTTGTGTTGGCTTATGATTTTCTTCTTCTGATAGTATTATTGATTGTTGATTTAATTCTTTGCCTGATTGTTCCTCTGGTTCTGATAGTGATTCTTTAGGTTCTGGCTGTATATTGTCTGACTCTTTTGGTGTGTTTAATTCTGACGAAGGTTCTGTTTGCGGCTCAGGTTTTTTCCTTGGCTCGTCTTTTGGGTCTGATTTTGGTTCTTGAAGTGATTCTTCAAATGCTGATTGTTCTATCTGTGTGTTTGATTTTGAACGTGATTCAGTCTGTTGTTCAGGTTTTTGTGTAGGCTTATGTTTCTTTTTTGATATTGTCGTTGATTGTTGTTTTGATTCTAGGTCTGATTGTTCCCCTGGTTCTGATAGTGATTCTTTAGACTCTGGTTGTATATTCTCTGACTCTGTTGTTGTGTTTAATTCTGACGGAGGATCAGTTTGTGGTTGAGGTTTTTTCACTGGCTCATCTTCTGGGTCTGGTTTTGATTCTTGTAGTGATTCTTCAGATTCTGATTGCTCTGTCTGTGTGTTTGAAGGTGTTTCATTTTGTTGTTCTAATTTTGGTGACGGCTGATGTTCTGGGTCTTGTGTTAATTCTTCAGATTCTGATTGTTGTGTCTGCGTATTTAATTTTGAAGGTGGTTCAGTTAGTTTTTTAGGTTTTTGTGCTGGCTTATGTTTTTTTTCTGATATTGTCGTGGATTGTTGTTTTGATTCTATGTCTGATTGTTCCTCTGGTTCTGATAGTAATTCTTTAGACTCTGGCTGTATATTCTCCGACTCTGTTGGTGTAATTAATTCTGACGGAGGACCAGTTTGTGATTTAGGTTTTTTCGCTGGCTCATCTTCTGGGTCTGATTTTGATTCTTGTAGTGATTCTTCTGATTCTGAATGTTCCGTCTGTGTGTTTAATTTTGAAGGTATTTCAGTTTGTTTGTTAGGTTTTTTTGTTGGCTTATGTTCTTCTTCTGATATTATTATTGATTGTTGTTTTATTTCTATGTCTAATTGTTCCTCTGGTTCTGAGAGTGTTTCTTTAGAATCTGGCTGTATATACTCTGACTCTGTTGGTATGTTTAATTGTGACGGAGGTTCAGTTTGTAGTTTAGATTTTTTTGCTGGCTTATCTTCTGGGTCTGATTTTAGGTCTTCAAGTGATTCTTCAGACGCGGATTGCTCGCCCTGTGGATTTTGTGATATTTTATTTTGATTTTCAGGTCTGTATCGCAGCTTATATTTGTGTTGTGATAGTAAAAATTGGTGTTTAGATTTTATGTCTGACTGTTGATCTGGTTCTGAATCTTCAAATTCTGATTGCTTCTCTGTCTCCGTAGGTAGGCTTGATGTTGATGGTAGTTGTATTTGATATTTAGGTTTTCGTAAAAATTCTGATTCAGAATCGAAATCTGGTTCTTGGTTCGGATGTGTTTCTGATTCTGATTGAAGTTGCTCTTGGTCTGATTCACATGATACGTTTTCCAAATCTGTTTGTGGAAGTTCACATGTAGGTACTGGGGTTTCTGTTGTTGATATCATTTCTTGTTGGTATTCTGGTTGGTCTTTCATTTGTTTTTGTCCCATGTACGCAAGGTCTATGTTAAACGCGAATCGTACTATTTTGGGCGCAACTGTTCTCCTATGTGTAGTATTTTTAATCTTCTTGGTAGTAGTAGCTAAATTTACACCACCTAAGTGTGTACTTTCGTCAATTAATTTCCAACATTTTTCAGTGCTGTGTTTGGTTCGCGTGTAATCTGAAAAAGAAAACGAAATTTTCGTATTTTTCATTCGATATCACTGGCACTATAATCTCATCTATTCCCTTAAAATTTGTATCCTAAGCAACGTAAAAAAAATATGCGAAATTTTTTGCAAGGATCTGCTGAAGAAAGTGCGTTAATATTTATAACTAATCTCAGGTTTAACACGCATTCTTAAGGAATTTGAAGTAGATTAAGGACCACCATCTAGAGACAATAGTATTTTTTACACACTAGTGAATATAAGACAAATATTATGCAGGTTTTCATATGATGTTTTCCTTCACTAGTCATCAGAAAATGTTTATGACCTTAGATAATATAGTTTGTAATGACTTTATTTGCGTATTCTATTCTATACAGCGTGTAACATAGCCAATGACGTTCCCGTGAACGAGTGACTCTGCCCGTCAAAATGAACAACTTTTCTTATGGGACCAATGCAGCTGGGAATTCATTTTTTTTACATTTACATACTAGCCGAGCCAGCCGAACACTTTTGTATGACAATGTCAAAAAGAATTGAGTTCCCGGCATTGGTCCTATAGGAAAAGTTGTTATTTTGCCGGGCTAAGTCACCCCCTCACGGGAACTTTATTGGTTATTTTTACAAGTGTTTTATTTTGCATTAATAAATTGAGAAATAAAATGTGGTGAAAAAACTTCGTGCGGGCGGGATTGAACCGGCGACCTAGGTCTATGTACGACCTATGCTCTGCCATCTAAGCTACCGCACAATTCAATCTCGGCGCCGAAATCCCATTTCCCCATATACGTATATACGGTTCAAGTCCCGCCCGCATGAAGTTTTTTCACCGTATTTTATTTCTTAATTTATTGAGATTAGTTGTTGGTTTTGTTACAAGCTGAATATCTGCGTAAGTTGTAAACAGGCGTTGTAACTCATTACTATTTTTAATTCTTTCTCCACTTATTTTTTCTATCATTTCGGTAAACGTAGCATCTGTATCTTATAACCAGAGATCGGATATTCTAGTGCATATATAATTAAAGTTGATTTTTGGCTCACATATAATGGCAGCGGCTTCTTTAAATATTTTTATCATAAATAAAATCCCAGTGTCAGGTATAATTTGCCATTTCACTCGCGTACTTACAAAGTATGTACTTATATCCCTTGAGTTTTAATCAGCCCGATAGCACACTATTACAATTATTATATTATAAGAGTGTTTTAGCTTGGTCAAAATACACTGATAGTAAAACCAGCGAAAACCAACCCCATTAGGTACGTTGGAGCAGGGCAGTAAGTGTATGGAGTGAGATGTATTCACCCTTTACAATGAAATTTGTAAGTCATAGAACAGGATTTTTTCAATAAAAAAGAGCTTTCCTTAATTGCCAATTTCTGAACTTTAGGTATATATGCACTGGAAAATCCGATATCTGCTTATGACCCTAAAAGCTATCTATCCCGTAAATAGAATAAAGACTGCATTAGTACGTATGTAGTCAAATATCTTCGACAAAAAGCCTATAATGTGGGTTTATCTAGTTGTAAACAGTTGATATCAGCCATGGTGCACTCGCAACTTAATACTCTGAAGCTCTATAGGTAGCGGTCGTGACCACAAACAGTATCATTGGTCCTGTGGCAAGTGTTGCCTATGCTGCACCTGAATACTTTGTCCTTCATTGTCGTTGTTGACAAAAATAGGCCCAAAAGGTAACTCACCAAGTTGTAAAAGCAGTTGATATCAGTCATCGTGCACTCGCAACCTAATACCCTGAAGCTCTAAAGGTAGCGGTTGTGACCACATACCGTATCATTGGTCTTGTGGCTAGTGTTGCCTATGCTGCCCCTGAACACTTTGTCCTACATTGTCGTTGTTGACAAAAATAGGCTCAAAAGGTAACTCACCAAGTTGTAAAAGCAGTTGATATCAGTCATGGTGCACTCGCAACCTAATACCCTGAAGCTCTAAAGGTAGCGGTCGTGACCACAAAAAGTATCATTGGTCCTGTGGCAAGTGTTGCCTATGCTGCACCTGAATACTTTATCCTACATTGTCGTTGTTGACTAAAATAGGCCCACCAAGTTGTAAAAGCAGTTGATATCAGTCATGCTGCACTCGCAACTTAATTCTCTGGAACTCTTAAAGTATCGGTCGTGACCACAGACAGTATCATTGGTCCTGTGGAAAGTGCTGCCTATGTTGCATTGGAACATTTTGTCCTACATTGTCATTGTTGACTAAAATAGGCCCAAAAGGTAACTCACCAAGTTGTAAAATCAGTTGATATCAGTCATGGTGCACGTGCAACTTAATTCTCTGAAGGTCTTAGAGAAGTGGTCGTGACCACAATCAGTATCATTGGTCCTGTGAACTTCTGTGGCAAATGTTGCCTATGCTGCACCTGAACACTTTGTCCTACACTGTCGTTGTTGACTGAAATAGGCCCAAAAGGTAACTCACCAAGTTGTAAAAGCAGTTGATATCAGTCATGGTGCACTCGCAACTTAATTCTCTGAAACCCTTAAAGTAGCGGTCGTGACCACAAACAGTATCATTAGTCATGTGGCAGGTGTTGCCTATATTGTACCGGAACATTTTGTCGTATATTCTCAGTGTTGACGAAGTAATGAGTATAATAAGGTGACTCACTCAAGTTGTAATAACAGTTGATATCAGCCATATTACACTCGCAACTGAACACTCTAAAGCTCTTGAGGCGGCGGTCGTGGCCACAAACCATGGCGTTGCAGTCGTTCCTGTCGCAGTTGTCGGCCATGTTGCACCAGAACTCTTTGTCATACATTTTTGATTTACGCTTACGTGAAACCTGAAAAAAAACAATTAATAAACATTTGCCAGCCGTTGCCCGTGACTTTAACCCATTACAGCATAGCGTCCGATATATCGGACGCCATAAAATCCGTGATTAATGGTAGAAAATAAACAGATTTGGTAGCTTTTTTATTTTTAAACTATAATTTAATCTTTTTTCCATAGGGAAGTCCTCTTCTTCTTACTTTTATTTTGAGGAGAAATGCGTGTTCTTAGCGAAGACAGTGGTTGATTATCTTCATCATCGCTTTCTTCACTCGACGAAAGCAGCTGCGTAATTTCGGCATTTGAAGATGCCATACCTGAGGATGTAGACGGCATGGTATCATAGTTTCTTGCTTGACAGCGTTGCAGCTCACACCTACTTTGAAGCAAAGTGCGCCCCAAGTGGTTTAGATTAGCATCATGCTCATCATCAGACTTGTCACTATCCTCATCTATGACCTGACCACTCCGCTCAATAGGTGGCTCAACAAAAATAAGATTTTGAGACAAGTCATCATCATTTTCACACTCTAAAGCTGATATTATCTCATGCACCTTCAAGCTGGAACAAAGCAACCAAACACCATGACACTGGGGTCGCCATGCATAGCGTCCGATATTTTTTTATTTTATTTTTATTTATTTATTTATTGTGACGAAAACGATACAAATCAATTACAATCATCACACATTGACATTATTTAATACATGTTAGCCGAACAAAATTATTAATACAAATAAGTCATTAATTTATACATGTCATAAATTATACTTATCTTCTAATTTTCTTTGAAAGCGTCCGTATACAGTCATAATTGAAAATAATAATAATATTCAAAATGTCAACACAATAATCCAAACATCAAATAAATAAAAACAATAGTCTTGAAATATTATTCATCCAGGTAATACTCCTCATCGTCACTTTTGTTGCTCCATTGGTCCGTCAAATTTTTACAATATTGCAGTAGAGCAGTTGCTATTATTGACCATTTGTCAAAAAAGGGGTCAAAATCAGCATTGGCTTTACGAATTGCATTGAGGTGATTTAGAGATCGAACTAAGGGGGTTCTCTTCGTCTTCGTCTCTTAAGAGAGTGAACGAAACGAAAGACTTGGGAGTGACTTTTGATCGCAGTCTTACTTTTCACGACCACGTGGAAAACCTTACCAAAGAGGCCTACCGTCGCTTGGGGTTCGTATTGCGCAATTCTAAAGATTTCCGTAATCCTGAAGTCATCACTATCTTGTACAATTCCCTAGTCAGGAGTAAATTAGAATCAAGTTCAATTGTATGGAACCCTCATCAAGTCACATACACAAGGATGCTTGAGAAGGTCCAAAAATCCTTCTTAAGAACTTTGTACAAGAAGGTATATGGTTACTATCCACTCCTGTATCCAACTAAGTTCTTACTCGGACAACTTAATTTCAATTCATTGGAAGTGAGGAGGATAATGAGCCAACTAGCCACTTGTCTCAAAGTGCTGAAGGGTTTAATAGATTGCATACCACTACACAACATATTGTGCAAATTATTTGTTCCAAAGGAACACGACATTCCTGTGGATAGGCGCGGTAGATTACGACAACATAACCTTTTCCAGATGGATCAAAGTCGTACAGTTTCACGAGCAATGTCCCCCTTAGTTCGATCTCTAAATCACCTCAATGCAATTCGTAAAGCCAATGCTGATTTTGACCCCTTTTTTGACAAATGGTCAATAATAGCAACTGCTCTACTGCAATATTGTAAAAATTTGACGGACCAATGGAGCAACAAAAGTGACGATGAGGAGTATTACCTGGATGAATAATATTTCAAGACTATTGTTTTTATTTATTTGATGTTTGGATTATTGTGTTGACATTTTGAATATTATTATTATTTTCAATTATGACTGTATACGGACGCTTTCAAAGAAAATTAGAAGATAAGTATAATTTATGACATGTATAAATTAATGACTTATTTGTATTAATAATTTTGTTCGGCTAACATGTATTAAATAATGTCAATGTGTGATGATTGTAATTGATTTGTATCGTTTTCGTCACAATAAATAAATAAATAAAAATAAAATAAAAAAATATCGGACGCTATGCATGGCGACCCCAGTGTCATGGTGTTTGGTTGCTTTGTTCCAGCTTGAAGGTGCATGAGATAATATCAGCTTTAGAGTGTGAAAATGATGATGACTTGTCTCAAAATCTTATTTTTGTTGAGCCACCTATTGAGCGGAGTGGTCAGGTCATAGATGAGGATAGTGACAAGTCTGATGATGAGCATGATGCTAATCTAAACCACTTGGGGCGCACTTTGCTTCAAAGTAGGTGTGAGCTGCAACGCTGTCAAGCAAGAAACTATGATACCATGCCTTCTACATCCTCAGGTATGGCATCTTCAAATGCCGAAATTACGCAGCTGCTTTCGTCGAGTGAAGAAAGCGATGATGAAGATAATCAACCACTGTCTTCGCTAAGAACACGCATTTCTCCTCAAAATAAAAGTAAGAAGAAGAGGACTTCCCTATGGAAAAAAGAATTACCCGATTTTACTTGCCCGGAATTTAGTACACGTCCTACATCAGAAGAAAGCAAAACTTGCAAAGATCCCTTAGACTATTTCAAACTGTTCATTCACAAAGATTTGGTAAAACTGATAGTAGATCAAACGAATCTATACGCGGGTCAGTAAAATAAACCACTGATGGATACGGAAGATGAAATGTATGTAATTTTTGGAGCTATGTTACTATCGGGCTATGCTAAGTTACCATGTAAAAGACTATATTTTTCTAGAGACAATGATGTACCAAAAATTCTTTCTGAAAGTATTAGATGCAATAGATTTGAAGCAATACTACAAAACTTACATTTGAACGATAACACATTCTTATCAGAGTCTTCCGATAGACTCTACAAGTTACGTCCCCTACTAGATAGCCTGGGTGAGTCTTTTCGAAAACATTATGGATTAGATGAGCATTATAGCGTAGATGAAAGTATGATTCCATACTATGGAAAACACTATGCTAAACAATTCATTAGAGGAAAGCCAATTAGATTTGGATTCAAAAACTGGGCTTTGTGTGCCAGTACCGGATACATGGTGGCTTTTAGCGTGTATACCTACTGGGAAAAGCACAGAAAAAAAAGACTTTGGATTGGGTGGCGATGTAGTCCTTCGTTTGATTGATCAAGGAATGTTGCCTCCAAAAAGTGGCATAAAAATATATTTTGACAACTTTTTCACATCTCTGTCATTGTTGAGACATTTACGAGTTTTAGGCTTCTATGCAACTGGCACAATACGAGCTAATCGTACCGAAAATTGCCCTCTAAAAGACGTCCAGCAGTTCAAGCGGGAAGAACGGGGCCACTGTGATTACCGAATGTCCGATGAGGTATTTGTGTGTCGTTGGAATGACAATAATGTTGTAACAGTGGCCACCAACTTCGAAAATTGGGCCTTGACATCGGCTACTCGCTGGTCGAACGAGAAAAAGCGATGGTCTCAATACCGCAACCCTCAGTAATTGCCAGTTACAATAAACATATGGGAGGGTTGGACAAATGTGACCAAGCTGTTGCAAACTTACGCACCAGAATGCGAATCAGAAAATGGTGGTGGCCTATATTTGCGTATTTCATTGATGTCTCAGTGGTAAACGGTTGGTTGCTGGCAAGAAAAAATGGTTGCAATAAGGAAACTGACTCATTGTTATCGTTTCGACGATACATAGCTCGAAGTCTTCTAATAAAACACGGTACCCCTCCACACCAAGGTCAAAAGCCAGCCAAACCTATGTCGTCCACGAGGTTTGACGGAAAAGATCACTGGATCGTACCCATTGGGACCGAGCGACGCTGTGCCCATCAGTGTGGTGGCAAAGCGAAATTCAAGTGCATAAAATGTGACGTTGGTCTTCATCCAAAGTGCTTCATGGAGTACCATGTGATGGGAAACACGGCTTGATAATAAGAATATCATGTTTTTTAATTTTTCTAATAAATATTTCAAAATATTCGCCTATTTCATTCTATTCAAATCATTTTATAGTACACTGTGCACAGTGTCTCTGTATACTCCCTATACTGGGTCATTGTGCACAGCGTCGATATATCGGACGGGTCCTAAAATTATAAATATAGCTATATTCTATATTTTATCGTTATTAGGGTTTTTATAGAACCCCAAATGTTCATTTTATTACAAAATATTATTACTTTTTATTCTTATAAACTTTATGCTGTAATGGGTTAAGAGTGAGGATTTAGATTTTTTGCCTTGTGACAGCTTGCCCGATCCTTTGAAGGATTATATATATATATATATATATATATATATATATATATATATATATATATATATATATATATACTAGCTGCCCCGGCGAACTTCGTTTCGCCATAAGTTAAAAACTATCCTATCTCTCAAGTTGGATCGAACTGCACATGGTGTGCGAATTTTATTATAATCGGTTAAGTGGTTTAGGAGTCCATTGAGGACAAACATTGTGACACGAGATTTATATATATTAAGATATATATAGGCCATAGGTCTATAACACCTTATGGCCTAGGCTATGTCTATCCCGCAATGGAAAAAGACGTGATACTATATATACCAACGGACCCTCGGCTGCGACGCGTGACAGCAGAGGATGCAACCGCATACGCTCACATGAGATAGAATCATTGGCGTATTATTATAGAATTATTGGCGCTTGGTATAGTGGGGCCCTATATCGATACTTGTCTGGGCCCCTTCAATCTGGCTACAGAAGTTTAAAATATTGGAAAAATCTTTAAATCTTTAACTCTCGAATTTTGGCACCAAATTTGTTAAAGTCACGAACAATAGGGGGAACTTCACAATGAAACACACACACACACTCATTTCATATTTTATCACCGCCGTGGTTCAAAAAAAGCGACCTTAGGAGGATAGTTCTTCCTTTTTTATTGACTTTGTAGCTAACTCTGAGACAGCTTTAATCCCTCACTGGCGACGACAATGAACAACTTTAATCCCTCACTGACGATGACAAGCCATAGCGAGTTTTACTACTAGCGCCATCGGTGGTCAAAATAAACTTTAGGGTTCTTGTCGAAGTCGATATTCAGAAGACCGCCAATATTCAGAAAACGCCACCATGGAACTTTCTGTATGCTGACGACGTCGTCTTGATAAGTGAGAGCGCAACTGAATTAGAAAGTATGCTTGAGCAGTGGAGATCCGTACTTGAAAACGCAGGATCGAATAAGCCGAGAAAAAACGGAATATATCCACTGCAATTTTAGCAGCGAGACTACCAACGTCTCCGTAAAGTTACATGGCGCACGACTTAAAGAAGTAGAAAGTTTCAAATATCTTGGCTCGATTATTTCCAGGGACGGCACTATAGATGCAGATGTGACTCACCGAATAAACACGGGATGGTTGAAGTGGAGAGAATTGTCGGGAGTACTGTGCGATAAAAGAATGCCAGTACATATTAAAGGAAAGGTGTATAAAACGGCAGTGCGCCCGGCAATGACGTATGGCTCGGAGTGTTGGCCTCTTAAGAAAAATCAAGAGGACAAACTGCATTCGGCTGAGATGAGGATGTTGCGTTGGGCTGGAGGTATGACGCTAATGGACCACATCTGTAATATCTATGTGCGAGGCAGCTTCAAAGTGAGACCCATCCCAGAGAAACTGGCGGAAACGCGGCTGAGATGGTATGGACATGTAATGCGTCGACCACCAGACCATATGACGCGAAGAGTACTCGACATGAGTCGGCCACGACAAGTACGTCCTGGCAGACCTCGACAGACCTGGTTGGCGACTATAAGGAGGGATATTGTAACGTTGTACGTACATACTTGTTATAAAGCAATAAGAAAATAAATATAGATGTGTAAAAACATACATTATTGAAATGGTTTCTTCATACTCATTGCGCCCGTACGCGGATCCCTAATGTTCTAGTAAGATCTACGGTGACGTCAGGGTCACGCGATCTGTTAACGGCCGGAGGAGACGCTGCCTCAGTGGCATTAGATCAGTCAGCGAGCGTGCGCGTGCGCCTTGATACCGCAAACTGCGACGCCGCCTTACGATACATTATGGTTAAATAAGAATAAACCAAATTGAACTAATTAAAACATAAGTGTAACGTTTCCCCGCATAGGGTAAGTGATGAACAGCTGTTTTTAAAACTTCCTTTTTAGTGCAAAAGCTAGTTTTCTTCCCACAAAGTGCCCTTGTTGTTTTTTTCTTTATGCACCCGCAATTAGCGTTAATCATAACGCTAAATTAAATTGAATTGTAAATGCATTTAGCGTAATAAATTTCCATTTTACATCTATTCTTCACCCTCATGTATGTTCCATACCTACACATTTGTAACTCCGTCTGATCACCGTCACTGCCACCTCACCATCTACTTACTTCATAAATCCCTTGTCATCGCTTGCTTGGCCTGAGTGACCGTGATCAGCGGAATGTCGGGATGCTATGCTTATGCTAAGCCCGTAAATTCCAGGGATCGAGTTTGGGGAAAGAAAATAGAAAATTCTGGAAGACGTGCTGAGCCGCCCTGCCTCATCTCATGCAGCCTTATGCGCGTGCCCTGCGAGCCGTCTCTTCCGAAGCCACCATCATCGCTCCTGCTACCACCCCCCTCAACGTCGGCCAAGCATCACTCCAAGACCCAGCTACAAGGGAAGTAGGGCTACGGAACAATTTATCAGCCGGGCGTGCGACCACGCCTATATATTCGAGCAAACGTACATAGTGGTTACGTCATAATAAATAAGTTTATTGTTTCACGTTGGTTTAATTTCTTTTACTTAGTAAAAACGTGACAATATGAAACGAACACAGCTTACGCCTGACTTGGCCCAGAACCGAATGACCTGGAGAAGATCAACTAGGAGAGCCGACCCCAAATAATGGGACTAAGGCTAGGAAAAGAGAGAGAGAGTTCTTGTCAAAGTCGATCATTGCGGCTATTAGAATAATATGAGGCTGTTTTGCATTGATTTTTAACATGAACTTCGACACTGATTGTCGACTACGGCCTTAATCACAAAACATACTCTAGGCTAGACGATGGTTATAGGAAGTGAGGTCATCATCATCATTTGAGTAGGTGACACGGTCAATCGACCATGCTCACCCTGGTGTTAGAGTTCTTCGGGACCGCCTCTCGGCCTCCGACGTGGTTCCTTTAACCACAGGCAGATGTCAGACTATACCAGGAACCGAGGTAGGCCTAAGAAACGTCGGATTGATAAGTTTTGAAAAAAAACGGCCGAATGTAAGCGCAAAATATTGATGTTAATGAAGGAATAGGAAAATTCCAGCAGCACATATAATACACGTTCAGGGCCCAAAAATCTCGATTCATTGATACGGCGACGTAGTGCGAAAGCGATGTGGAGTGAAAGAGGATGTAGTGACAAAAATTGAAAAAGGAATGTTAAGGTGGTTTGGACATGTAGAAAGGATGGATGAAAGAAGACTTACAAAGAAGTTTTATACTTCAGATGTGACTGGAAGAGTTGGTCAGGGCCGGCCTCGACGCACATACCGTGACCAGATTACGGACGTTCTGGCCAAAGGGCAAGTTAGGAGTACCCGAAACCGACGAGCATGCATGAAGAGAGTGATGGATGTAGACGAAGCGAGAGAGGTTTGTAAAGATCGTAGCAAGTGGAGGTCCCTGGTCTCTGCCTACCCCCATGGGAAACAGGCGTGATAGTATGTATGTATGTATGTATTGATACGGCTGATAAGGCGGTAGCAACGCACCTGCATCACGTATATATTCTTTGCCTGCATAGAATCTACTTACAGTTGTCAAAATCTTCTTAGTCGATGAGGTTGGCATTGTATTTTCCCACGGCTGAAGTATTTTCTTTTTAAAAGGTCGTATATGCGCACACTGATCCATGCTCGTTACGATAAAGTCTAAAAAATAACAATGGATAAAACTGTATTAAGTGATAATTGAAATGTGTAACAATCGCGAAAATATAATAAAGCCATAGATTTAAATAAATTGAAGAAAGCACAGGAGTGGTCCTATTCTACTCTGCCGGAAACGACACGGCTTGTTGGGAAAAAATATTAAAATACTTATTCTTCCTATTTAAGAGCCTAGCTTTTGTCGGTGGAGTAATTTCCAAGTTTTCCTCATCATCACTATTTATTTTTATTCATTCTTACGGCTGTAATTATGATGATAGTGATTATCACCATAATTACAGCCGTAAGAAGTCCACTACTGGACAAAAAGAGCTCTCCCAAGGATTGTTCGATCTATGGGAGGATATTGCCATACTCACCACGCTTGGCAGGCGGGTTAGCGAATGCAGTTTCTATGGCTTCGTTTGCTTCTGATGCTGCTGCCCATCAGAAGCAGTTTTAAGCTAAGAAAGGATAGGAAATGGTTGGATCTGGGACAGTAATGAAGATATTGGGATACTACTTACTCGGATAAATCGGAGAAAAGCGAGTAGGAGCTCGGGAGGCCGGGAGGATACTTGCAACCTTCGGGCAAGCAGTTGCGGATGACACCCCAGTGTGCCTCACCCCCTTAATCATCAAACGGATATATAATATAACAAGCTTTTTTGCGCAATTTGGTCTGCATAAATTATAAAACTTCGTATGGCGATCTCTGTAGTATACTGGTACCACAGAGGTGACCATACAAGTAGCTTGGAATTGCAGGGTCAGGTCACGATGAAAAATGATCTCTTTCAGATTGGCCTGGATCTTATACAGATGTTTATACATACATTAGTATCACGTCTTTTCCCCTTGCGGGGTAGACAGAGCCCAGGTCTTTTAAGACCTAAAAGCCACGTTTAGCATGTAGGTGGGAGTCAGATGTTGAGTTAGTATCCCACGACACAAGTTCAAAACTTACTGTGAGTGAGCCGCACTCAATCTGTGTTCATCATCAGGTCCATTTTAGTCTCCACTACAGGAGCACGACCCTCTCTGTACTACTAGAGCCATACTTGGCCAGAGTAGCCAGAGGACTTGGCCTTCACTCTCCACGCTGGCCAGACGGGTTGGAGAGGTCTTACAGATGTTTATAAGCTTTGTTTAGCTTGTATTTCCTAAGTCGAACGACGAAATCCACGGGAAGACTTGGAGTGGTCCTATTCTACTCTGCCTGCTGTGTTATTTGTCCCTATATATTTATTGATAGGTATTATAGCGGGGAACACTGGGGTGGATGTACGGCCACCAACCTCTGTGCCATCGACTCGCCATTCCGCGCGTACGCGAAAAGCACCCCAAGTCAGTCAGTTGTCGTTGGTTATCGGTTTCTCGAAAATAAATTACTCGACCGGGGATCGAACCTGGGAAGTTCGGTGTGGCAGCTGATGACCACTAGAAGAGCTCATCATAATATAAAGATACCAACCTTCATGATGATCACAATTATATTTCTTCATGGAACACGAGTCCCAAAATCTCTTGAAAACCCCTTTTTTGTTGATTCCACATTTTTGATTATAGCTGTGTACACAGTTTTGGGCATCAATACAATCCTGTTAAATAACAGAAGGTCTTAAATTAGGAATACACGTCCGATTTCGTCCATCAATCGGACGGACAGTGTTGCCGTTTTACGGATATTGTCCCTAGATCAAGGGAAATTGAATTGTGTTTGGGAACTTCTTTTGCAGACTTTACAAAACCGTTCGTATTTGTTCATTACGTGCAAAATTGTTTAAATAAGTATACTTTAGGGATATCAATCAAGAGGTATTTCCATTTCAATTACTCTGAAACCTTGGAATTGTTTCATGCAGAATAAGTGAGTTTCTTATTTTTTAAAGGGCACACTGAAATCGGATCGGTAGCAAATCGGACGTCTTCCTTAAGCGCTAAGACACAAATGGAAATATCTCCAATCGTATCGCACGTATAGCGGCGTTCCTCTCGCCAGTGACTGAATTTAGGATAGTTTAATACCAGGCTACCATTCAGGCTCGTTTGGGGCCATCCATTAATTGCGTCACACGTTGGGGGGCGGATTAATTCTTGGGGTTAACGAAGTGTGACAGCCTGTGTGTTTAAAAGCCAACTAAGCATGACGGTGTGTTGATGCGCCTGACGTCGCAGCAATGACGTAACGTCATTGGTCACTGGTTGTACATATAAAGCAGTGGTCAACATGACGTGGTGTAAACTCCGCCGCGATAAACGCCACGCCCAACGCGCCGCCTGGCGTGCTGCATTTCCGTAAACGAAAGTATGTATAATCGGCAGCACGAAACTAGACTCTGGGCACAAACGAAAAATAGGTGTCGTTGGAAGTGCGGTTTACGGGGGGAAACGGGAATGAATGAAAAGAATCGTAGTGTGCACCCGCGTGCCTTATACATACATACGTACGTACTAATGTGTGTATGCGCAGATGTGTGCCGATACCCATATCTACAAATGTTTGAGATTGAGCGTGCGACGCAGCGATAGCCTCTGAGTGCTACGCCGCGTTGGCACGTTACTCTGTAAACGGAAAACGCTTCACGCGACGCCTAACGAGCGTAATCGATTCCCAAGACACACGTACACATAAACAAACTAAAAACTTATAACTGTCTATTTAGTCAAAAGCTTAAAATACAACGTTTTAAATCCATAAAAAATACTAACTGCTGTAAACGTTGGTTTGCTTTGAACTATATTGTGGAGCAAAATAATGAACCCTGAAAGATAAAAAGAATTACTAATCTGAACATCCTATTTTAATTTCACAAATGATACTGTTAATCTATGTAATAAGTAAATAAAAGCTGATACTCGTATATCTATACAAAACGACCACGTTGCAACTGAGATTTTGATGGCTTCTAGGCAGTGATGCTACCCTACATAAAGAAAGACCTACATAGGAAGGACCTACATAAGATAACAGAGCTGAGTGCAAAATAATAGAATTTCATGTATCGCTTCATATTTCTAGCCTCGCTTAGCTCACAAAGAAACGGTAAAAAGGGTAATTTGTTTCATGCGACGTTGACACACTATTCCACTACACCTGGTGGCGTAACTACAGGACTCAGGCTAAGGAACCTCAGCCACGATGTGAACAGCAAAGCACTCTGGCTTTCCATACGAGTCTAAGTGCTTCAAGTGGTGTGCCGCAAGGGCGAAGTCGTCTGCAACAGGCCTTAGGTGGTATAGTAGAGTTACGCTACTGGTTAAGTATTCCTTGCTTTATAGAAACTTCATGCACTGTTTCACAGCTTCACTGTAGGTACATTTTCGCACCGTTTAGCTCTGACGAAAACACTCACCCAATTTCAGAGCCGATAGCGAGGACCTATACCAATGCCACTAAAACGCTGTGTCTGTGGCAGAGTTCTGGTCAACACAAATATATTTTTCCAAGTCGACACGCTTCACGTCATATTGCTTTTTTGGTGGAACCACCGCTAATGCCTTGGTTCCTACCATTGCAGGGCCACACTTGACGTTTAGGCCAGGGAGTGCAATTCTCAAGTGCCTGTCCGGTGGTTGCAGATATGGCTACGGGTATGCGCACCCGGTTCTTCGAGCTGCTGCTTACTTATTCATTCGAGTAGTAGTATCCCAAATACCTTTATCCCATGTCCCCAACCCAATACCGATTTTAAGCGAGGGAAGGATAAATATAACTTCTATCCTTCCCTCGCTTAAAAACGGTTTCGATGGACAGCAGCTCCGAAACCGATATCAGCCAAATAAACTACGCTCACCAACCCGTTTGCCAAGCGTGCTGAGTATGGCAATATCCTCCCATGGAACGAAGAATCCTTGTAAGAGGCTTTTGTCCAGCAGTGGACATTTGCGGCTGTAATTAAGACTTGACGTTTGTCCGAGCGGGACGAACCTAAATACGTAAAAGAGAATGTTTTTAGAGATTATAGATCCCCATACTTAAAAACGCATATAGGTCTATCCTGCTTCGATGAACGTACATGTGCCGCACTGGTAGGAACCAAGTCTTAACGTTGTTTATCAAAGAGAGAGTTAACAAATTCTTACCAATGATAATCTTAATACACCAAGTCATTTTGGTTCAAATACAACCTTTAGGTAATACTTATAGCTATAAATTAAACAATTAGTCGCTTGGATGATTTTATTACGTATTTAGGTAAGTAGCGGTACTGTTTGAAACTTGTTTCATTAAATTGATACATTCCACAGTGCTCATGTTGGTTGCCCTAAAATCTGGAAAGACCAAAAATTAATGTAACGAAGTAAACAGTAATGGTCAGGGGTTTAATCCTCAAAATGCTTGCAGGCAGTTGCAGGCATCGGGTACGCGCGCCTGATATCTTGAGCTGCTACTTCTTTTCCCCTATTCATCCGAGTGAGTGAATAAATAAATATAGATGGACAAATCACACAGATTGAGCTAGCCCCAAAATAAGTTCGAGACTTGTGTTATGGGATACTAACTCAACGATACTATATTTTATAACAAATACATATATAGATACACATCCAAGACCCAGGCCAATCTGAAAAAGATCATTTTTCATCTTGACCTGACCGGGGATCGGAGGAGGAGGATTACAAAACACATTGATCTTACCAAGTGCCTCGTTACAGTTATGTTTAACCATGACACATTCGCTTTTGAAAACGTAAATGTGATTTTGACTGTCTCTAGCGCAGATCTCGTCGCCAGTCACGTGGCAGTACTTGGTTCGCCAGCACCAGTACTTCTTGATGACTGTTTGGCGCCCAGAAAGCGTCTGAAAACACATTCAACTTTTTATAAATTTGTGGCTTGAATTGCTAATAGAGAGCGATTGAATGGCAATTCGGAACCGTGGAACTTGTCTATCACCCCCCCCCCCCCCCTGACATTTCTCAACGCCCCCTAAATGGCGTGCTCCCTGGTTGCGAAATCCTGATTTAGACAAATGACACAGATTGAGCTTCTTCTGTTATGGGATACTAACTCAACGAAACTATATTTTATAACAAATAGATATATAGATAAACATCCAAAACCCAGAACAATCTGAGAAAGATCATTTTTCCATTTTGACCTGACCGAAGCATGAATCCTTAACTGCAGAGGTCGGCAACTAGAATACAGGTAGAACATAGAACTTAACGGCGCCTTTCCGTTAGGCAATTTTGAAAACATTCCAAAAATTGTATATCATATTAAGGCTTACGTCACCTATACAACTACCCGACTTTTTTACAAGTGAGGTATTTAATTCAACTCATTTTACAATGAATTTTAAAAATCAACTAATATATAGGAAGCCATGCAATCTTATTATAATATAAATGTTTTATTTTTGCATTCACAATGCTATTTTGATATCATCATCATCATCATCATTATTATCAGGTTCTTTTTAGTCTCCACTACAGGAGCACGACCCTCTCTGTACTACCAGAGCCATACTTGGCCAGAGCAGCCAGAGGACTTGGCCTACACTCTCCACGCTGGCCAGACGGGTGGGTGAGGTCTCTCAGATGTTTATAAGCTTTGTTTAGCTTGTATTTCCTAAGTCGCCTTCTACGACATCCACGGGAAGACTTGGAGTGGTCCTATTCTACTCTGCCGGATACCACACGGCTGCTATTTTGATATACTCTTAATAAATTAAGATATAAAATTCATATAAGAATGAAAATGAGTTGAATCAAATACCTCACTTGTGAAAAAGTCGGGTAATTGTGTAGGTGACGTAAGCCTTAATACGTATAAGGGGATATGGGATATGGTGGAGAATTTCGGCGCCGAGATTGAATTGTGCAGTAGCTCAGATGGCAGAGCATAGGTCGTACATAGACCTGGGTCGCCGGCGCCGGTTCAAGTCCCGCCCGCATGAAATTTTTTCACCATATTTTATTTCTTAATTTATTAAATGGTATTTTTTAGGAAACAAGCCTTTTCATTATTTAAATCTAAATCAAACTCTACTGCATACATATACTTACAGTTCCAACCGTCGTTTCAGGCATAGTCGTGGTCTCAATGGGAGTCACCTCCCAGGGCTGAATCAAATGTCTTTTGGGAGGTCGAAGGTCACTGCACAGGTTTTTGTCAGTTGGCATATACTCTAAAATAGGAATCATGAATTACAAATTAGTAATACTCGTAGGCGTTGGATGCAGGCTGCTTCCAACCGGTCGTATAATCCTTGGGGGAGGCCTATGTCCAGCAGTGGACTTCTTGCGGCTGATATGATGATGATGATGAATAGGCGGGTGCGTTTTATATAAAAACACGTGGGCCTTTAACAAGCTTTTATTTAGTTTCACCTGTCCCGCTGTCATCATTGATGGGAGTCGTTAAACTATGTCACATGCCTTTTGGCAGCTTGAAAAAAACTTACGCCAGTATTGGCCACTTACACACACGAAAAACATACAAACGAACAAATTTTCTGTCGATTCAATAAAAACATACTAATCATCAAATTGAATTTAGACAATAGCTGGTATTATGTCAATGAATTAAAACTATAAAAAAAGAGAGAAAAAAATTAAAAATTAAAACCGTCTTTACGTAAAAAATTCAATAAAAAAACTAAAGAAAAACCTAACCTAAATTACCAAAAATCGCGGAACATACATGGGGGATTCGGGTACCCCTTAAGTTAAGGCATTTAATTTTTTCTTTGGATGTCTTTGAACGTGCCACCCGGTATAGGCTTATCTTGGAAACTACTGGGGCGATTTGATGAGGTTTTCACTTGCGAATCTCGATTTGCAGCATAAACGGCTGCTGTATTTTTTGATTGCGTTGGCTCAAAAGTTTGATTTTTTCACAGCTCCAAGGGACAGTGGACCTGAGTATTTGATAAGAATTTCAGCTTGATACCTTTACGCGTTCCTAAGAAAAAGGGTATTGACAAACAGACAGACGGACAACAAAGTGATCCTATAAGGGTTCCGTTTTTGCCGAGGTAGGAAACCCATAAAACAGCTGAAATCACATTTATTTACTATTTTTCAAAAAACAGACACACCCATTCCAAAACACTTTGCTTGCTAAATAGCTCTCCCTAAATTAATATTTAGTACGTATTTTAGTACAAGCTAAACAAAGCTTATAAACATCTAAGAGACCTCTCCAACCCGTCTGGCCAGCGTAGAGAGCGTAGGCCAAGTCCTCTGGCTGCTCTGGCCAAGTATGGCCCTAGTAGTACAGAGAGGGTCGTGCTCCTGTAGTGGAGACTAAAAAGGACCTGATGATGATGATGATGATGATGACGTATTTTAGAATTATCCTTGTTGTCCATATATTGACTAGTGGTTCTGCAAGAACAGTAGACCTCGCGAGCCCTTACAACCAATATCCACATTTGCCCTTCATTGCTCTAAAATATATCTGTTACTGATATGCTTATTGACTAAAGGATGATTTCCTTCAGTTACTATTTCCCAATCCCTGCTGCTCGTAATTAGGTACCAGAGGAAACGGAAATTTAAACCTACATTCCTTACCAGAAGACCCGACCAGACCCTTTTTTTAATAAATAATGATATAAATAAATATAAATATATACGGACAAATCACACAGATTGAGCTAGCCCCAAGGTACGTTTGAGACTTGTGTTATGGGATACTAACTCAACGATACTATATTTTATAACAAATACATATATAGATAAACATCCTAGACCCAGGCCAATCTGAAAAAGATCATTTTCCATCTTGACCTGGCCGGGGATCGAACCCGGGCACTCCGTGTCACAGGCTGGCGTGTTAACCACTGCGCCACGGAGCCGTCATTTTTTCTTATATAATTGCCCAAATTTATTTTCTTAATGTTTGAACACAACGGAAATTCGTACCAATTTTTCATGTTTTTGAAGGTTCATATCTCTTTAAATAATTCAATTATGAAAAAATTTTAACATACGGATTTTTTTAGTAAAAAATCATTACTCTATTGGTACTATCCGGTGAGAAATCAGGGGACTACTCTTGTATGGAAACACGGCCGTAGACACCATGTTTAGTATGCTTTTGTACACATTAACTAAGTTGGAGTGATCCTCTTCAAGATCGGAAATATCGGAATAGCGAACTTGGTATGGGTGAATGGGAGGCAAAGTTTAAGTACCCGGTTTCATAGTTGTTTTGTTACCAATTGGTCAAAATTTTAATAGGACGTTAATTTTCCACTAGTTATTAAGGCAGACAAACATGCGAACTTTACGTTAAGAAGTGGCCGGCTTCTATAAGCCCCGGGATCAAGTCACAGGATAGCATGTGAATCTTTATTATTTATTTTTAATTTTTATTTCAGGATTCTAAGTTTATTCAGTGTTTGCAATTATAAAAGTAATACGCAGTATCATGATTTAAGCCAAAAAATATTTTTCATATTTTGATTTTTGTTCCTTAGGGAAAGTTGTTCAATTTCACTCACTCTCCCACTTCACGTACTTCAACTTCTTTCATAAATATACAGAAAATAGATTTCAGACAACTTTTGGGCAAATTACCGACTGTAAACACGTTCAAGTTTATCGTATAAAAAAGTTGTTTAGACAAAAAAGTTGCGTCTTAATGAGAATAACGAAAAAGTCTAATGACATTTTTGATTTTTTTTCCAAATAGCTGTGCTATGTTTTTTTTTTTAAGTTACGGACCCCCATATATCCGCCATTTTATTAAATTTCGAAAAATCGGCACGACAAAAAAAATCTATATAATTACCGAACCTGCTCACAAAATTTCATGAGAATCGGTTGAGAAATGCGACCTGTAGGCGAGAACAGACAGACAGACGGACAAAAGAATTTTGGGCCAGTGGAAACTGAGACGCTTCGCTCGCTCGGTCAATTATGCACTTTGTGAGAATACCTGAACTGTAAAATTGTTAGTGCGCGTCTTCTCAACTATGAAATGACAGCTGAAATCAATGGTTGGTCCCCGAGTAACATTTCGCTGAACTGTAGCCCTTTTGTGCTATTGTAGCACACACAAATTATAATAGTATTAAAACTTACGTGAGATAATGGTGAGGGCTATGCTTGGTGTTTCTCTACTAGTGTAGATCTAATCAGAAATGAGGAGATCCGTAGAAGAACAAAGGTCACCGACATAGCTCAGTGAATTAGCTCTTTGAAGTGGCAGTGCAAACCGATGGCCGATGGGGCAGAAAAGTTCTCGAATGGCGACCACGTACCGGCAAGCGCAGCGTCGGACACCCACCGACCAGATGGTCGGACGATCTGACTAAGGTTGCAGGAAGACGCTGGATGCAGGCCGCTTCCAACCGGTCGTATTGGAAATCCTTGGGGGAGGCCTATGTCCAGCAGTGGACTTCTTGCGGCTGATATGATGATGATGATGAAAGCACTTTGCACTATGAGTGCTTTGACTTACAGCCTTCGTGGTCCAGTGGTAAAGGCGTTTGCCTGTTGACCCGGGGGTCGTGGGTTCGATTCCCACCGGAAACATACTTTGTTTAATTGTTTCCAGTTTGGTTAGGACATTGCAGGCTTGAATCACCTGATTGTCTGATAATAAAGATGATTTCGTGCTTCGGAAGGCACGTTAAGCCGGTGGTCCCGGCTGCCATCTGGTAGTCGTTAAAGGAACCACGCCAGAGGCCGAGAGGCGGTTCCGAAGAACTCTGACACCAGGGTGTGCATGGTCGACTGACCGTGACACCTACTACCAAGCGAAACCGATTGACTCTAGGTATAATTAATAGATGGCATTCATTAAACATTGTCCCTAATTGAAACTAAAGGCGACATGAAAGTCCTTAAACAGACTCCGGACTCAAGTCGGCCGAAGCAAGGAGAGCATGAATAGGTGAGGTTACAGCTCTGATATTTCCTGTTCATGTGGTGCTACTCCTCAGACCATGGCACACCTGTTGTATTGCCCTGCGTGTCCTACCACCTGCACACGCGAGGACCTTTACAATATAATTCGCCCGAGCGTATATATTCTTTGCCCGAGTCGACATTATTAGAAGAAGATTGAACAATATTTGATGTCCAAAAATTTGACACCTGTGTCAACCTCAGATGCGAAAGGAAAGAGCAAATAAATATAATAAAAATAAATCGGTGTCTTCAGATAATTTATATAATATATAAATTATATAATAAATTCTAAACAGATAATAATTATAAGCGAGTAACTGAAAGATTTTTAATAACTTATAATTTTTGTTACCATATTTATGGGTGACATTGAATTCATAAGCATAAGTTTGAGGAGTGACTTAGACCACGAATCTGAACAACTTTCATTATGGGACCAACTCCGAAATAGCCCAAAAAAGTTAGCTGTTCCATAGATTTTGGCCAAGTAGATATTCCACTTTTGTATGAAAGAGCAGATATTTTTGCCACGATATCGAAGTTAGTCCACTAATGAAAGTTGTTCGGATCCGTGGTCTGAGTCACTCCTTAAACATATGCTAATGAATTAAATTTCACCCTGTATAGGCAAATATTGTAGAATGGAGGCGTTTTCCATAATTATAACTAATAAGTAGTTAACAACTGATATAGCTAACTGTTAAAATAAAAAAAATAAGAACAATACTACAATTAGCAAGAAAAATACTAATGTACTCTTATTGGGATAGTCTAGTTTGTATAATTGCAATATAATTGTAAAAAGTTTACAAACAAACAAACTAATTATAAGTTTAAAATCAAATGGTGTCCATGTGGCATAATGCACATAATGCTGGCTGCATTCCCACGCTAAATAGCGATTGCCATTCTTTGTCTGAGATTCGTCCTCTTATCACCAGCATCGACAAGCTTAGCAGCCAAAATTTCAAATAGCATTTTTGTCCCAGAACCATGAACCAAAAGTTTCAGCGCCAAGCGGAACGAATATGTAGTCAATTGAAAGTGAGGCGTATAGTACGCCTCACTGGAGGGACAGTCCTTAGGGCCTGAGCTACGACGGAGGCTGCAGAAGACGCTTAGCGACACAAGTACGCTGCGTACTTGTGTCGCTTGGCGTCTTGGCGAGAAGGGGCCATCGTTACGACACAAGTAGCGTTCTACACGTAGGCCCTACCCCACTCCCAGGGGACGTACTAACTAACTATTACCCTCAATCTCGAAAATCTTCGGTACAGCCTTTCCAACGAGTTTTTTTTTTTTTTTGAAAATTCAATCAATTTTTAAAATAACTGTAATTAAAACTAATTATATACAATATAAACATGAAGTGAGAAAAAAAAAGAAAAAAGGAGCACTAGAAAAAAAATTTCTTCGAGATCTTCTAGCTATTTGAAATGGCCAAAACTGCAATTTTGACTATTATATTAACAAGGATTTCAGAGAAACGAAACCCCTAGATATTTAATTATCTCATTTCTAAAATATATGAACACATACTTTATTCTGTCTTCTTTATATTCATATTTTCCGCAATACGTAAAGACATCGTTCAAAGGTTTGTTTTTTATATTGTCATAAAACACTCATACTTTTTAATCATATTTATTGATTCTCCATATTACTGTATAGTTAATTGTTGGTAACGTAAGTAATAAAATACTGACATAGAAAATACCCATGTCCATAACTCCGACGTCTTACGTACCAAAAGCTAAAATTCCGTAACAGCTTGCTTAAAATCTCCACACCTGTAACTTGATTTAAAAAAATATCTGTTTGTACTTAAATTATTTTAGGCAAAATAATATTTTTCCTTAAAATAGTATGAAAATATTATATAAAACAAAGTAGTATTAAAAAGAGTTTACAGAATTAAATTCATAGTGTTGTCCAGTCTATATTCTCATTCGGTATTTCAGCCTCGGTGCTCTAATTGGTGTGTGTAGTTGGAATAATTGACGAGTTGTCATTGGAATTTGGGACGTCGATGTATTTATCGTACGCATTATAGGAGTCTTTGCCTCAAAAGTCGGAATGTTCGACGTCGGAATTTTTGACGCCGGTATTTTAGACTTCGGTATTTTAGACGTCGGACTTTTAGACGTCGGTATTTTAGACTTCGGTATTTTAGACGTCTGACTTTTAGACTTCGGTATTTTAGACGTCGGTATTTTATACGTTGGTATTTTAGACTTCGGTATTTAAGACCTCGGTATTTTAGACGTCGTACTTTTAGCCGTCAGTAATTTCAACGACGGAGTTATTTCTATTGATTTATCATCATTGGACGTCGATAAAGTAGACGTCAGTGTTATAGGTGGTACAGTTTTAATTTTCAGTCTTTTGGACGCCTGTTTTATAAACGTCGATGCTCCTGACCTCAGTATTTCAGATGATAGTGTTTCGTATTCTAAAGTTGATGACTTCCTTGTAAAAAGATCTGGGTACATCTCCCAAGGTTGAACCAATCTTTTAACTTTAAGTGGTGGAAGGTCGTCACATTCCCCCATGTCTGTTGATACATACGCTAAAAAGAAATATATCCGCGATAATTCGAATTTAAGTATATTTCTGGAAATGTAAAAATATGATGACGAATTTTTAATTTAATAGACTAGAAATAGAACTGTCGTAGTGAACACTATTCATCAAGACCTTCAAAATCTAAAATATGAAAACCTCGAAGACATAAACGCAACGTGTAACTCAGTTACATCTGCAGTTATTAAAGCCACGGATAGTGTTAAAAATTCCAGAACTAAAAACCAATTATGGATGACAGAAGAGATTCTAGATCTGTTTGAAGAAAGAAGAAAGTGGGAAGGCATGGATTTATATAGATATAGGCTGACTCATATACTTCATAGATTTTGAAAAGGCCTTCGATGTGGTGCAGCATGGAATGTTATTGCAAATTCTTGTAGAGAAAGATTTGGACTAGAGACATAAGAATCATAGCAAATTTGAACTGGAATCAAGTAGCCAAAGTCTGAATTGCTGGAGAGCTTTCTAGATCTGCACGCATTTATCGAGTTGACCGACAGGGGTGCATTTTGTCCCCACTCTTATTCAATTTGTACGCAGAAGAAATCTACAGAGCCACATATCTGGTATTGTAGTAAACGGTTACCCCATAACGGAAATACGATACGCAGACGATACTGCATTAATAAGTAATGATATGGACACATTACAAGACTTGCTTAATAAGGTAAATAAATGTAGCAATGAACAAATTTATGGATATATTGAAAAACCTTTACAATATGGTAAATTACTGGTGGAGAATGATGAGGTCGAAAAAGTCCTAAGTTCAAGTATTTAGGCAGCTGGCTGAATGTAAATGGCGATCACGAACAAGAAATTTGTGTTCGCATTGAGTTGGCTCGTGCCAACTTTTTCAAATTTAATTAAATATAGTCTATTCTATTCTAAACTTTTTCAAAATGTCTAAGGTGATGTGTAATAGAGACCTTAGCCTAGATCTCCTTATGCGCATGGTTCGTTGTTACATCTTCTCAGTCCTGCTATACGGAGTGGAGTCATGGACCTGGACGCAGAAAACAACTAAAAAGTTGGAGGCCGTCGAAATGTGGATATATCGCCGCATTCTTAAAATATCCTAGCGTCACAAAGTATCCAATCGTAAAGTACTTCTTAAAATGAAGAAACTGGTGGAGCTTATTATCACCACTAAGCGAAGGAAGCTGGAATACTTTGGATACGTGATGCGAAATACTAAGTACAGGATTTTGCAACATGGATGATATCCAAGGCAAAATTCAAGGAAAACGTAGCGTAGGAACGAGGCGCCATTCATGGCTAAGAAACCTACGCGACTGGTTCGGCCATAGCTCTAACCTCGCTGTTCCGTGCAGCAGGTTCAAAAGTGAAAATCGCCATGATGCTGTCCAACCTCCGATAAGAGAGGAACGCGAAGAAGAAGAAGAAGAAGAAACCGAGAAATTTTAACGAATTTCTCGGTTTTGCACTATTTGTCTCCTGCAGCTGGCCTATATGCTAACTTAGTGTACGTTTTGATAGTAACTTCAAAATACATTGCAGCTTTCGTATGATTGACTATTTATATTTAAGATATATAAAACGTAATGTATTTTGAAGTGACTATCAAAACTTTGTACAGTAAGTTAGCGAATAAGTCGGCAGATCTAGTTACAAAACAAAGAGATATTTTTTTTCGTAAAAAAAAATTAACATATTTTTGAAATCGTTTTTAGTCTAAAAAATAAAAATACCAACCCTGACGATGCTGACAATTGAATTCCGTCATATCACAGGAGTCCTTAAACCTCTTGAATTGTCCTTTTCTGTTGATGCCACACCTCTCCTTGTTACTGTGCGTACAGCGCTCGGCGTCATAACAAAACTAATAACAACAGATTACATGTCAGCCGAGGTATGTCATTCGACTGCTTGTCCTTGTTTGCAAGTAAGTCATCGGATACGCGCGCCCGGCCTCTCGAGCTGCTACTGGCTTTTCTCTCATTCGTCCGAGTGAGTAGTATCCTGAAATATTCATTCCCTTCCCAGATCCAACAATTCCTATCTTTCCCCAGCTTTAAATTGCTTCCGATGGGCAGCAGCGTCAGAAGCACAAGAAACCAAAGAAACTGCGCTAGCCAACCCGCCTGCCAAGCATGGTGAGTTTAGCAAAACCCTTAATGGAACGAAAAATACTTGGGAGAGGCCTTTGTCTAGCAGTGGACTTCTTACACCCGAAATGTAGCTGAAATATAGGTACTTATTAAAACATTAGTCAAGTTAAGGTTTCCATATGACCTCTACGGACGAAGAGAACGGACAAATTTCCGTGAAATCATGTTAGTAGGCGATGCGACTAGCAACCCATCACTATTTCGATTCCGTTTTTCACCTAATGCCCACCAACATGCTAAACGTGGTCTTCGGGTCTTAAAGACCTAGGCTCTATCTACCCCGCAAGGGAAAAAAACGTGATACTATGTATTTATGTACTTTCGTTTGTTGCGCTCACACTCCGATCGACATGAAATTTTGCGTAGACATTGTTAAAAGTATATTTCATACATATTTGACAACGTGTAGCAAAACGGAAAAGGTAGTACGTAAATAAGACATTTATTTAATTTTTAATAATTTATTTCTTTAAAAATTGGGTGTGCTTATCATCCCCGCTCTTCTTTTCCTTTCAAGCTTCGGTAAACCTTCACATCGATCGACGAAGGTTTTTATATATTCTAAAAATATAAAGCCAATTAACGTTTTTATAAGAAACAAGTAATGAATTCCCGCCTAAAAAACAACGGGTGCACTCCGGGAGAGCCGGCAGAAGTGAAAACTCCGCGCGGTAGAAAGAGAGGGGAATATTACTTCCTCTCCTACGCCGCGCCGGCGGTCTGTTTCGATCAGATCACGTGTCCTGCCGCGAGTTTAAAATTTTTTACCCATCCCAAAAAGTGCACAACGTCGGTAAAGAAGTTTTCACTACAAAAAATGGCTGTCTATACGTATCAAGTCGATACGATAATTTTACGTGATAACGATGGAAGAGTGATAGATGCGTCACAAACCGAACGCTTAGGCCGGTCGTGCCTCTCTATCGCTTGATTCGCACTCTCGCTTGCACTGCACACGGAACGTGACACTTTTTGATAAATAAACAACAATAGCTTTTCGTAACGAAAATGGTCGTTCGGATTTTTTTAAATAACAACTTGTTATGCAAACTATTAAAATTGTTGTATCACAGAAAACTGATTGTTCCATTCCTCATTACAACAATATCGATTTATCTTAAACAATATTTTTATGTCAAAATAATGTTCAAATTTCCAAGTATGTAGAAAAAGAAATATTACTGTTCTTTGCGGAAATACAACAAAGATTCTTGGCGGGAATTTCGGCGTCTCCACGGCTTTTGTTTTGGATTGTTTTGCAATTGTTTCTAGTGGACTTTATAATGTGAAATCGGTGTCATTTGGTGTTATAAATACCTATGTTTATGAACAAAGTGTGGAATAACTAAAATAAAGTGTCATGGTGCGGCTGTAGTGAGATTTACTTAGCGGGCTGGTGTTTGCTCGCCTCGTTGCGTCGTGTATGATCAAGCCAGTGGATTCGTGGGAATTGTCGCCGGGGGCTCCGTCGAAATCAGCGAAATGAATTATACCATCATTTCGTTGATACACAAGCAAGAATAACTCGAAAAATAACTAGACACTGGCTAAAATAAGCATCTGAATGAAGTTTGAGGCGCAAATAGAAGAAAAACAATTACAAAGATACATACGCTCATCATTCAAGCAGTTATATTCAAACATGTCACAGCTGTCAAAGAATCTTCTGATTTCTCCCCGCGGGTTCACCCCACATTTCTCTTCTGCGTTATGAACGCAGATCTTAGCGTCGTAACACATCTGATCGTTCTGGAGAAAACGACAATTTTAAAAGACATTCCTTTTATATGAAAATTTAAAATCTACTTGTTTTGATGGTTGTCAACGGCAGAACATGGATCTAAGGCTGATTTAAGAGTCGCGCATTTGAACAGCGCCGGCCACACGCGCGCGATTGCAACAGTAATAATAAATAATAAATATCTGTTATAAAATATAGTGTCGTTGAGTTAGTATCCCATAACAAGTCTCGAACTTACTTTGGGGCTAGCTCAATCTGTGTGATTTGTCCGTATACAAATCACACAGATTGAGCTAGCCCCAAAGTAAGTTCGAGACTTGTTATGGGATACTAACTCAACGACACTATATTTTATATCAGATACATATATAGATAAACATCCAAGACCCAGGTCAATCTCAAAAAGATCATTTTCCATCTTGACCTGGCCGGGTATCGAGCCCGGTCACTCTCGTGTCGCAGGCGGGCGGAAGATTAGGCTTCCGGCTCTCTCACTCACCGAACGAAGCATAGAAACTAGCCCTAGAGGCACTAGACGGGTGTGGCGATACAGGTCAGCAGATTGGGATGAAATGCGGCATTTCCTAGCATCTTACCCATGGCTAAAAGTGTTTTTCTTCTGACGATCCGTCGAGCTGTGCAAGTGCTGTTGCCGAGGTTATCGGTTTGGCGATGGAATACTATATTCCATTCTCGGATCGACCCTCTGGTTTCAAGGCTGAGCCCTGGTTCAATGCTGACTGTTTGAAAGCTGAGGCCATTAAACAGTCAGCATATCAGGCGTGGTCCGACGCTAGAAGTTGCAAAGCTCCGGATACGCAAAAAAAGAAGAAAGCTTTTAACTTTGCGGCCAAGTCCTGCAAGAAAGCGCTAAAAAAGGCTCGCTTTGAACACATAGGCAGAGTCGGAACCAAACTTGCTTCACACCCCTCGGGGAGTAAAGCATTTTGGTCTCTGGCCAAGTGCGTTGAAACTTTTGCCGCTCCTCACTTCCTCCTCTGCAGAAACCTGACGGAACACTGGCACACACGGCGGTAGAGAAATCAAATTTACTTGCGTCTCTATTTGCTGAAAACTCTTGTCTGAATGCAGGTAATCAAACACCACCCCAGTTAACACCTTGCGAATGTAAAAGGTCAGAAATCCGCATTCACCAAAAGGAGGTTCTCAAAATTCTACGCAACCTAGACGTAAACAAAGCCAGTGGTCCCGACGGTATACCTGCAATGTCTTACGTAATTGCGCAGCCGAATTGTCACCTGTCCTGACTCGCCTATATCGTCTTTCTTTTTGGACTGGAAATGTACCTAAAGCGTGGAAACTCGCCAACGTTCAACCCGTACCCAAGAAAGGTAGTCGTGCCGACCCTGCAAACTATCGCCCAATCGCGGTCACCTTCATTCTCTGCAAGGTAATGGAGCGTGCTATAAACAAACGCCTGCTGGCATACCTTGAAGATAATGATCTTCTCAGCGACCGGCAATACGGATTCCGCCAGTGCCGGTCTACTGGGGATCTTCTTGTGTATACCACGCATCTTTGGAGTTAGGCCCTTGAAAAACATGGTGAAGCACTTGCTGTCTCACTTGACATTTCAAAGGCATATGACAGGGTTAGGCATGACGGTCTTATGGCGAAACTTCCAACCTACGGTATCCCCGCCAGTCTTTGTGCTTGGATTTCAGATTTCCTGAGAGGACGGTCTATTCGAGTAGTTGTTGACGGCTGCTCATCGAACCTATTGGCTATTAATGCTGGGGTACCTCAAGGATCTGTTCTTTCCGCGACGCTTTTTTTGCTACACATTAACGATCTGTTAAAACCAGGAATTATTGGGTTCGCAGACGATAGCACCGTTACGGAAAGATATTTTTCAAGTGCAAGGGCAAAAAGAACAGAAATCGATGATCTTAGAGAGGCAATGGTGGACCGCACCAATCTTACTCTGCAGGCTGTCTCCGATTGGGGCGATGCCAATCTTGTAAGATTTAATGCCTCGAAGACACAGGCATGTCTTTTCACCGCAAAGAAGAGCCCATTCAATTTGGCTCCTACTTTTCGAAATGTTCCTGTTCCCGTCACAAATCATCTCGAACTTCTTGGTATTGACCTATCCTCCAACCTTAACTTCGGTAGCTATGTCGAATCCAGGGCTAAGACTGCTTAAAAAAAACTGGGCATTCTCTCCAAGGTCCAACAGTATTTTTCTTCAGGCCAGCTATTGAGCCTTTACACAGCTCAAGTCCGCTCCTGTATGGAGTATTGTTCCCATCTGTGGGATGGATCCGCCCGCTACCAGCTCGAAGCCCTGGAAGCTATCGACAGACGTGCCAGAAGACTCGTCGATGATGAGATGCTTACGGTAAAGCGACTCCAGAGCCTTAAACACCGCCGATTAGTAGCTAGTCTGAGTGTCTTTTACAGACTGCATTTCGGTGAGTGCGCACAGGAACTGCACGATCTAATTCCCCCTGCACCATTCCATCTTCGGACGACACGGCGTGGACAGGGATTCCATCTATATGTGGTCGATATTCCTGCTCATCGCACCTCTAGATTCGCCTCCTCCTTCATTTTGCGAACCGCGATGGAATGGAATTCCCTTCCTGCGTCGCTGTTTCCCGACTCGTACAATTTAGGGATTTTCAAGGCAAGAGTGAATAGGCATTATTTGAGTTTGCGTGAACCACCCTAGACCTCATCGTTGTTTCCCATCAGGCAAGATGGAGGTCAAACGCACTCATATATACGATAAAAAAAAATAAAGGTAAACTTCTACTCAGACGTCGAACGAACTACTACTCGTCGACGAAAATTTAAAGAATTAGTTAAATTTTTATAATTTTCTGTGAGAGTGTGGTACTTCCCCGGACGAGCCGGCCCGTTCATGCTACTAGCAAAAAATAATTTTGCTGGTAGCTTGGCTCTACCACAACTAAAGGTCGCGCTCTTATACCACTAGAGCCACTACCGCTTACATACATACATACCAGTACCATAGTATCACGTCTTTTTCCCTTGCAGGGTAAACAGAGCCCACGTCTTTAAGACCTAAAAGCCACGTTTAAGATGTTGGTGAGCGTTAGGTGAAAAATGGAATCAAAATATCGATGGGTTGCTAGCCACATCGCCTACTAATATGATTCGTCACATGTTCCCGATTCCCTCGAGCAGCTTTTACGACAAGAGAAGCAGCTGGTACATTCTTCGTTTTTTCTTTTCTCCCAAACCAGCATGGAAGACAAACAACCGCTTCGAGGAAATATTATCATCATTTCAGCCGTACGATGTCCACTGCTGGACAAAGGCCTCTCCTAAGAAGTCTTTGTTCCATGGGAGAATATACTCATATAACATAGTCATTCACACTTAGAGCATTTAGGATAAATTCTAAGAACTCAACACACTTGGCAGGCGGATTGGCGAGCATAACGACGAAATATAAGTTATATAAATACTATAACAATATTTAGTATAAAAGTAGCTGACACACTACCTACTAAATGTGTACTACTAAATGTGATTTGACGTGAAAAAGTGCCTGCAAAGGCCTATTATCTGAGTAAACGTTTTGATTTTGATTTGACATGATGTAGGCCACGGGCGCCCAAATGTGCGAGGTAAGCTCGAGCACATGGCATCTTACTTAATTAACCCTTATAAGTCGTATAAATCCACCATACATTTCTATGAAAATGTTTGTCGGATTTATCCGACGTTCGCGGTCAAAGGGTTAAAATGTAAATTTTAATAAATAGCTCAAAATTAGGTACCTGCTAATATAAATACTTATACTGAAAGATGTCATCTACTAATAAGACTTATGCCGATCTCGAAACTAGCATAAGAGAAGTAAATTTTAACAGTCTTTACTTAAACGGGCTTTACATCATCAGGTCTTTTTAGTCTCAACTGCAGGAGCATGACCCTCTCTGTACTACCTGAGCCATACTTGGCCAGAGCAGACGGAGTATTTGGCCTACGCTCTTCTCACTAGCCAGATGGATTGGAGAATTCTCATTAATGTTTATGAGCTTTGTTTACCTCCATGGGAAGACTAGGAGTGGTCCTATTCTACTCTGCCGGAAACCACACGACTCTACCCTTACTTTTATTGAACTAAGTAACTAGCTATAAGTACTAACTACTGCATTTGCTGCTTTTCCTTGAACTGCTGCTAATGAGAGAAATCCTGCAAAATGCACAATATAATTAGTAAAAAACCTGCCAAAACAATATTAAAAACAATAAGCATTTACAAAAAAACTAAGCTTTCATTATATTAATTTTTGTTCATAAAAATTCTAACCAAGAACTGCAATCGAGAACCAATGCATTTTGCGATTTTATTGCAAATACATATAAAAGTTTGTGAATTAATGTCGATAAACTAACCTTATAACCATACTTGTTATAAGGTTAGTTTATCGTTTGTACATGTTTATTTCAAAGTTAAAGGTGATTTTATACAATACGAGAAACTTTTCTTTTTTGTGATAATCGTCAAATTACGCCCGGGTAAAAAGCCAGTTTTGACGTTTCTCATCGTATGTCTAAGTGGCCAACACAGGTGTCAGATAATACATACATAGTATCACGTCTTTTCCCTTGCCAGGTAGACAGAGCCCCAGATCTTTAAGATCTAAAAGCTACGTTTAGCATGTTACTGGTTGGTCAGACAATAAAATAAATAAATAAATGAATAGGGACAAATCACACAGATTGAGCTAGACCATAGCACTACTTACTTATTCTGTTACCTTAGGGTAAGTTGTGAACTTGTGTCGTGGGATACTAACTCAACAATACTATATTTAACAATAGATATACAGATAAACATTCAAGACCCAGGTCAATCTTAAAAGGATCGTTTTACATCTTGACCTGATTGGGAATCGAACCCAGGGCCCTGCGATTCCAAGGCGCTTGCGGTATCATTAAACCACAGAGATCGCCAAAGATACTTGTATAACTAATCTAGGATTAAATAAATATTTAAGGGGGCTCCCATACAACAAACGTGACTTTTTCCCTGTTTTTGCTCAATATTGATAACGGCAACAGGTAGATGCTTGAAATATTCACAGAATATTTATTAGTTATATATTCACTTTAAAAATAAATAATTAAATAAAAATTTAATTAATAATAAAGGGGGGATCCCATACAACAAACATGATTTTTTTGCCGTTTTTATAGGTAACGTAAGGAACCCCTCGTGCGCGAGTCCGACTCGCACTTGGCCAGTTTTTCCTTTTCTCCCAGGCCAGCATGGAAGAAAAACATACCAGACATTTTTTTATGTCCGTATGTGTAAACTCTCCTTAATATTTTTATGACAAAACCAGTAAAACTTATTTTCTATCATACAATTTTCTATTCCGCAATCTTTAAGTTTTATAGAGATAACATATTTTTCCATGATCACGAAAATTTATTTAAGCTTTTTGTTATGTATCTCAATAACAATAGCATTTGTAGGAAGTCATAGTAAAAGCAACAACGCAAAAAGTGTACGTAACCTACTCTGTTTAGAAATAGAATAGACGTGTCGTTAAACTAACATTAATTTCCTACACAGTAACCTGATACGGATACTAGTCCGATGGAATAATGTGTTGAATCTCTTTTTTCGTGGTATTTTGTGTTTATTCACTTTTAGGCACAGGTAAAAAATGTCCGGCCTAATAATTTTCGATCAGGTCACGAGTCCTGACGCGAGTCTATACCCATCCCAAAAACTACACAATGCCGCTAAAGAACTTTTCACTTCAAAAATAAACTGGCGTTTGCCTGTAGACCCGAGGGTCGTGGGTTTGATTTCCAAAAAAATTAAAGCATATTCTGTTTAGTAATTTCCAGTTTGGTTAGGACGTTGCAGGTTTTGAATCACCTGATTGGTCTAATAATAAAGATGATTCCGTGCTTCGGAAGGCACGTTAAGCTATCCCGGTTGCCATCTAGTAGACGTTAAAGGAAGCACGTCAGAGGCCGAGAGGCGGTTCCGAATAACTCTGCCAGGGTGTGAATGAATGAATATATTCTTTATTGCACCATTATACAAAATAAGATACACGAAGGATACAATACACAAATAATGTGCATGGTCGATTGACCGTGTCACCTACACGAAATGATGACGATAACTTCAAAAAATAGCAGTAAGATTTATGGGCACTGCTGTTTGTCTCGTAGTAGGTAATCTGTTTCGACATTTTGAACTTGAGGTTTAATTTGTAAAATAATACATTAGAGCCCGCGGTACTAAGTTTCAGTTTATGCCACGCCTTTTTTCTAAAGCGTCTATTACACCACTCGGTATTCAGTCAGACTAAGTCTAATGCGCCTATTAGACTACGCGTTATTCAGCACACGGTATTCAGTCTGTCTTCGAGTCTAATTAGACCGCTCGCTATTACACTAGACTGAAGAACGCGGGCTTGCTCATTCGCACGCAAGACGTCGACGTTGGCGGTTGTAATGGCACCTGCAATTTCTAAGCCCAAAAAATTTGCCGTAGCAAAAAAACATGTTCCTTTTGTAATTCTTTATTCAAATAATCTTGATGATTATTTTTGTCATAAACATGGCATCTCATGGTACATATCTAGCATGCAGTCATGCTTAATAATAATTTTCTACCGACTTAAAAAAAAGGAGAGGTTAATATCAATTTGGTTGTATTTATTTTAATTTTCGTTACCTCAGAACTCCGTCATTTTTAAACCAATTTTTAAAACTGTTATTTGTTCTTTTTTTTAAAGAGTATCTATGCTTTCAATTTGGTCCCATTAAATTTCTTCATAATCGTTTTCATTATTTTTCTTTACTGCGCGCCATTATTGTAAAGGTAACGCAAACAAGACAAGACACACATAATATGAATAAAATATACGTGGCGCACGCGCACGTCCGCTCCCTGTGGACGCGAGCGCAGACTGAACGGTCTAACGCTTATTACACTACGCGATATTCAGACTCTAAGCCAGTTAGCCTAGCCGAGCCCGATCTTGCGGACTGAATTCAGAGTAAGACGGTCTAACTCTTATTACACTACGCTAGTTAGACTTAGTCTGACTGAATACCGTGTAGTGTAATAGACGCTTAACTAGCGTAGTGTAATAAGAGTTAGACCGTCTTACTCTGAATTCAGTCAGCAAGATCGGGCTCGGCGAGGCTAACTGGCTTAGAGTCTGAATATCGAGTAGTGTAATAAGCGTTAGACCGTTCAGTCTGCGCTCGCGTCCACAGGGAGCGGACGTGCACGTGCGCTACGTATATTTTATTCATATTAAGTGTGTCTTGTCTTATTTGCGTTACCTTTACAATAATGGCGCGCAGTAAAGAAAAATAATCTTTCATATGAAACGATTATGAAGAAATTTAATGGGACCAAATTGAAAGCATAGGTACTCTTAAAAAAAAGAACAAATAACAGTTTTAAAAATTGGTTCAAAAATGACGGAGTTCTGAGGTAACAAAAATTAAAATAAATACAACCAAATTGATATTAACCTCTCCTTATTTTTTAAATCGGTAGAAAATTATTATTAAGCATGACTGCATGCTAGAGTTGTACCATGAGATGCCATGTTTATGACAAAATAAATCATCAAGATTATTTGAATAAAGAATTACAAAAGAAACATGTTTTTTTGCTACGGCAAATTTTTTGGGCTTAGAAATTGCAGGTGCCATTACAACCGCCAACGTCGACGTCTTGCGTGTGAATGAGCAAGCCCGCGTTTTTCAGTCTAGTGTAATAGCGAGCGGTCTAATTAGACTCGAAAACAGACTGAATACCGTGTGCTAAATAACGCGTAGTCTAATAGGCGCTTAATACAGAGTCAAACTTTTGATCGAAGGAGTCAATGACAAATAATAAATAGGTAGTCATTGACAGAATTTACCACGCTCGAGTGGCAAATCTACTCGATCCTAAAAGTTTCTAATCTGGTATTCAAATTTGGAACTGTTAAAAATCACGAAAAAAAGCCAACGCTTGCACTCCGGGTGTGCTATGTAGTCTGTACTGACAACGTGCTTGCAAGTTGTATGATTGGTTCAGTAAATAGGCGTAAAAGTGTAACAAACGAATAAAGCCACAAACAAACACACTTTTCGATTTAAAATATTGTTAATATTATGAGTATTATGGATTTAAGCCCCCTAGTTTTTATCTTCTAGGGTTGCTACACGGCGCGATTTTGCCGACACAACGGTCAAAGGCGCTGCGGCCTGGAACCTCGAACAAGAGAGGTTCGGTGGTTTTTGGACAAATGCGACATACTGGAATACAACTGCGAATATGGTACTAGTAAGTATCTTTACTATGCAGCTAAAACTGAGAGTCCTCGTGTCATCATCATTTCAGCCACAAGAAGGCAGCGACGGCCTTACTCATTGCAAGGCTCCGGGCAGCAGGTCTTTGTCAGGCCCTTTGTCCTTCGAGAAATGTATGTAATGCGAAAGTAGTTCTGGCTTCTGGTCAGATTGTTTAGTTTAGGTATTTGTCATGTTTAACAAGAAATAGTAAAGTTATACAAATAACTTATTTGAGTTAAAATTATTTTATATTGAAAGATTTACAAAATTAACAAATACAGAGATGATACATTTTTAAATTTATGTTTGTGGCTTTTCCTAAGACTTAAATCTTTAATTGTACCAATATGATCTAACGAATGAGCTACGTCATTCTCGATTGAACGAAAAGAAAGGGCTGAAAGCCGATCTTGTGTCATCAATCAATTTGCTTGGGTTTGGCAATTTGCGCGAGGCCCTTGCAAGAGCGAAGCCCCGGGCAATTGTCTTGTTCGCTACCTCCTAAGGCCGCCGCTGCAAGAAGGCACTACTGGGCAAAGGGCTTTCCCAAGAATTGTTCGTCCTATCCCATACTAGGAGAATATTGCCATATCCGCCACGCTTGGTTGATGGATTGGCGTACCCAGTATTTTTTCTTCTAGTGCTTCCGATGCTGCTAGGAGAAGCATTATTAAGCGTAGGAAGAAAAGGAAATTTTTGGATTTTGGAAGCAGCGATAAAATTTAATCCTGCATCAACGACACGCAAAATAGAAGGAAAGGCAAATTGTCAAAGGAACCATGATACCGATCTTAGATAAAAGAAAACGGCACTATACTTCCAAGATTTTTTCTTTCCTACGAGCAGCATTTTTTGTTCAATCGTCGGATATGGCAGTTTTAAAGAAAGTCTTGGATGCAGGGTTTATTTCCTCCAAAGTCGATGTCATGATTTCTTTGACCAGGTAACTCTGTCTCATTAAAAAAGCTCTTTGCTACTCCATATCCTTTTCTAATTCAATGCGATGAGGCAAACTTTAGGTTTATTGTTGAGTTGATTAAAGCTATTTTAGTTAATAAAAATAATAAAAAACATTTTTTTTTAAAAGAGGATATTTTTTAATTCGATTTTTATTGTGCTTTTTAGTGCTTTTTACCTCATAACTCCTAAATATATGAGCCGATTTAAAAAGTTATTTTTTTATTTGAAAGTTTATGTTTTCCAATTGGTCCCCATATAAAGTTTCATCGAAATCAATTGAGAAGTTTGATTGAACTTGTATTTTTAAATGAAAGATTATTACATCTTATATTAACATCTGTTTCAAAAGTAACGACATATGGATGCTAAACTAACTAGGTACATAAATTCAATTGACTATTTTCAGATTTCAAAATAGCTGTATCCAGGAAATGCAGCCATGTACCTCCAATCTAATGTTTACAAACTATCGGTGTATGGATTGTTGCTGTACCAAGAAAGCATAGACAATAGACTATGTAAACATGGCGACTACGATGCGCTTCGGTGGGCGTCAGTAGCTGGTGGTGACGGGTAAGTTCAGGATGTCAAGATTGTTCGTAGGTAAGTACGTAATCTTAATATACAATATGTAAAGACAACCCTGTCCGATCCTAAGGGGTGATTCAGCCCGTCGATATGAAACTTTTCCTATGAGACCGATGCTGGGATCTCAAATTTTTTTGTTATCGTCCCGAAAATGTTGCAGAATAACTATTTTGAATAGACATAAGAAATATTAAAATCAAAAATCGGTTCAGTAGATAGTTTGAAGTCTTTTTATAAGAATTAACTTATACTGACAGCTCCGTGGCGCAGTGGTTAACACGCCAGCCTGCGACACGGAGTACCCGGGTTCGATCCCCGGCCAGGAAAAGATGGAAAATGATCTTTTTCAGATTGGCCTGGGTCTTGGATGTATATCTATATATGTATTTGTTATAAAATATAGTATCGTTGAGTTAGTATCCCATAACACAAGTCTCGAACTTACCTTGGGGCTAGCTCAATCTGTGTGATTTGTCCGTATATATTTATTTATTTATACTGTCCAACTACTGGGTAAAGGTGTGGGTGACCTTTTCCGAGCAGTTTCTATACCTTATTCTGTGCCTCTTCCGACCATTTTCTTTCGAAATATTATAAAGTATCACTTTTTCCGTTGCGGGGTAGACAGAGCCTAGGTCTATAAGACCTGAATACCACGTTTAGCATGTTGGTGGGCTTGAATTATGGGTTGCTAGCCGCATCGCCTATTAACATGTTTTGTCAGATTTTCACCCATTCCCTCGATCGGCTTTTACGATCTGAAGCAGCTGGTACGTTCTACGTTCTTTCTTTTCTCCCAAACCAGCATGGAAGACTTCTTTCTAAATATATATATTTTTTGAACTTATATTAATAATTATTATTTACAGTACTGTTAGTGGCAACCATGGTCGCTGCTCACGGACCTCCGCTGGAGAGGGACAACGAAGACATTGCTATGGGGCGGAAGGTAAAAAAAGTAAGGCTGTTTTCTTCAACAGCTGTTCTCATATAATGTATGGTAATATGAAAAGGACTAACGGAAACCAATCATTTTTACCACGCATCTTTGAAAATATATCATCTGTACTAATCTAAATATATATAACTCAAAGGTGACTGACTGACATAGTGATTTAACAACGCACAGCCCAAACCACTGGACGGATCGGGCTGAAATTTTGCATGCAGGTAGATGTTATGACGTAGGCATCCGCTAAGAAAGGATTTTGATCAATTCTACCCCCAAGGGGATAAAATAGGGGATGAAAGTTTGTATGAAACTATACTTCTTAACGCGAGCGAAGCCGCGGGCAAAAGCTAGTAATATTATAAAGCTGAAGAGTTTGTTTGTTTGAACGCGATAATCTCAGAAACTACTGGTTCAAATTGGAAAATATTTTTTGTGTTGGATAGTCCTTTTATTGAGGAAGGCTTTAGGCTATAAAACACCACGCTGCGACCAATATGAGCGAAGCATCAATAAAAATGTTTTGAAAACGGGGAAAATTATTCATATATACTAATTAATCATAATAACAGAAACTGCCGCGGACGAAGTCGCGGGCAACAGCTAGTATGTTAATACAGAGTAATTTTGAATTACCTGGCAGTGTTCTGGTGTTGGAATTGAAATCCCTAATATAATATAGATATGCAGGAAAAAGAAGTTGAAAAAATTTAGCCTCACATATAAATTATTTTTTAGCTGGTTAAAAGTTCTATGGAAAGTGTGTTTTTTTTTTTCATAAATTACCTTTTTTCTTGCGGATGTATATTCTATAAGGGATTCTGATTCCAACATTGAAATTTTGCTAGGTAATTAAAAATCTTCCTTCCTAACTAATATTATAAATGCGAAAGTGAGTTTGTTTGTTTGTTATGCTTTCACGCCGAACCGATCATCATGAAATTTTGCATACAAGTTCTCTGGAGTCCGGAGAAGGACTTAGGCTACCTTTTATCCCGGGAAAAGTACTATTCCCGAGGGACTGACATTGACGCGGGTGGAACCGCGGACGAAAGCTAGTACGTAATAAATGTGACAAAAAATAGTAATAAGTGATGTTTTCTTTGCCTGATCTCTACAAATAGATTAAAGGAAGACCTTTAATCTATTTGTCTAAACATCCACTTCGCCGATTTTTATTATAGGTATTTCCAACATATCTAATACATATAACATTTATTCTTTTTATCAGTTGTTTTGTTTTCCTTGAGTTTGATAAGATTCAATAAGATTTTAATTTAATGGAAATCCTTCTTTTTCATCAACGTCATCACGAAAGCCGCAATGGTTGTTGAAGTGACCATTAAAAGGAAACTAATTACTTGGGTCGCTAAATAATTATTTGGGCAGCAAATTTTACAATAGGGGCAGCAGAGAAAACATTTGGATAAGCTTTGGCATTCCCCCTGAAACGTCTGAGGGCAGAAAAGAAATCAGGTTAAGTTTTTTTTATGACCACCCGGAACGACTGAGGGCAGAAAAGAATATTTTTAAGTGTTTATACATATTTAGCATTCACAATGCTATTTTGATATACTCTTATTAAATTAAGAAATAAAATATGGTTAAAATTTTCCAAGCGGGCGGGATTTCAACCTGCGACTTGGAATTTTTTAACCATATTTTATTTCTTAATTTAATAAGGGCAGAAAAGAAGTTTTGCTGACCATAAGTTGCTTCCCAACTAGCATCTTAGCTGACCGATAACATTTTTTTGCTAACAAAAATACGAATATTCTGCTAACGGTTTAAATATATATCTATCTATTTAATTCTTTTTATCCTGAGCTCATTTTCCTCTGGTGTATTGTTTTAGAATATCTCTAAGCTCAGTGTATCGCTTGACAAGCGCCTCCTCTAACATTTTCCACTGTTTTCTGTCCCTGGCTACCCTCCTCCAGTTCGGGCCTGCCGTTAGTTTTAACTCATCCTCCCATCTTATATGTTGTCTTCCTCTGCTCCTCTTGCCATCTCTAGGACACCAGTGTGCGACATCTTTGCTCCAACGGTTTCAATAACGCCCCGTTGAAACGTTTACACTGTAGTTGTCAAGCAGGCCTGCTGGAAGTCCATTCCAATGTTGTGTTGTAGATGGGCGCTAAATGGTGCAGTATGGCTAAGGTGTGCAACCACGACCGCGTACCGATCTGCGGGGCTAGCCACGCAGGGGACATCATGGGGTTCCGTGACCTTTGCGACATGTTCGACTTCAACTGCATTAGGAGGAGAAGTACGGAAACCTTTTTTTTATGGATAATTTGAATGAGGTTAACCTCTATTTTACCTGATGGGAAGCAACGGTGAGGTTTATGGATAATTTGAATGCGTTTTGCCTTGCCTGGTGGGAAGCAACGATAAGGTAGAGTGGTACACAGAAACTCAAAATGTCTATTTACTCTTGCCTTGAAAATCCCTAAATTGAACGAGTCGGGAAACAGCGACGAGGGGAGGGAATTCCATTCCTTCGCGGTTCGCATAATGAAGGAGAAGGCAAATCTAGAGGTACGATGAGCAGGAATATCGACACATACGGGTGGAATCCCTGCCCACGCCGTGTCGTCCGAAGATGGAATGGTGCAGGGGAAATTAGATCGTGCGTGGTTCGTGCAGTTAGTGTGCGTACTCACTAACCTTAGTAAGTTAAACTTGTTGTTTCCTCATCTACGTAAATGAATCTAAGTGTCTTTCCTAAAATTTCTCTGATTATATATTATTATAAAATATATATTAAATTAAATAAAAAGTTTAGTTTATTATTATTTTCATCATTCTAGCCGTTTAACTCCACTAATAGACAAAGGCCTCTCCTAAGGATTTTTTGTTCCATGGGAGGATATTGCCATACTCACCAGTGGTAAGTCACCACGCTTGGTAGGCGGGTTGGCGAGCACAGTTTCTTCGGCTTCTTGTGCTTCCGACGCTACTGCCCATCGGAAGCATTTTTAAGGTTGGCAAGGATAGGAATTTGTGGAATTGTGGAAGAGAATTAAGGTATTGGGGTACTACTCGCTCGGATTAATTGGCATAAATAGCAGCTCGGGAGGCTGGGCGTGCGTACTTACGTACAACCACTAGACAGGCAGTCAAGGATGACACCCCTGACCATTATTATTTTACTGACGACTTAATTTACTTATTTTTTTCTGCAGATTACAAACAGACTGGTTGTCCAGAAGACAAGTCTCAGCTGACCGTGTCCCGCCGGCCCACCAACAGCTACTACGACGACTAGATTAGGACTATAACATTTTCATTTTTTAGTAATTTATTTTTAAACAAATACGAAATATTTAAATCAAAAATATAATTTTGTTATTTTCGTTTAGTTTAAGTTAAAGTAACGTAAGTTTTTTGCTCTGTGAATACAGTATGTCCATTTACTTATACTATACAATAAAATAGTAAATGTATTAAGTATACAAAGATTCTTATTTTACTTTAAGAAACAATACTATCGATGTTCGTTTCAATCTAAAAATTTTATATATGCGGTGGGTGACGGGTTCGGTTCGTCCCGCGTGACAATCTGTGGCGGGGTGACACCCAGAAAAAATATAACGCGACGTTGGTCGATTTGCACCCCGACTGTAGGGTGACACCATGACTACCGTCAACTGCCAATTTTCTCTATTTCGTCCTGCCCCTTGCCAAAACCTTTGTCACTCTTTTCCTGCTCATTTTCTACTTGAAACTCTAACCATCTCTTCTTAGATCGTCCTCTGTCCCAAGTTCCGTCCACTTTCATATCCAGTCCCTTAGGATATTAGGGTTTTTACCCTAATATCCTACGGGACTGGAAACCGTTGTCTCACAAATCATCATCCAGCCTACGTTAATAAAAAAAATCCTATGGGACGAATGTCGCAAACTCGAAAAGCGTAGAAATAGGGCAACTGAAGGAATACTTAGTATGAAAAATTGTGTTTAATGTTAAACAATATAATCAGAGCCCTTCAGGCACGTAGGGTAGGGACCAAGTCTGGATTGAGGGTCATTCCGAAACTCTAGTAGTATTTCGATTCCGCATATATATTATAGATATTAGAAAATATGATGAAATGTAAAAAAAATATGATGTTCAAAAAGAGATACATGTTTCCAATTTTTAATAAAAATCTTTGACTTTTAAAAGAAAATCGACATTTCCATACATTAGTGTTCGGCCGGCCGTGTAATTTGTATGAAAATCTCGAATTCTTTTTTTGAGTTCCCATTGGAATCGTTGTTCATTTTGACAGGCCGATTTGATAGAATAAAGGTCAATTATACAAACTATAATTGCGCTGCAACTGTACGCAGAGGGCGTTATTTGCTACATTTAAAATAATATTAATAATACAAAAAAAACAAAAAAAAAAAATTTTTTAATTATTTCACTCATCCATATTTTGATCTTTTACATAAATGCGTTATTTCTGTTTTTACACTCCAGTAAGTTTAGTTAACAAGCGAACTTACCGCCATCTAACGATGACTTTTTGAATTAAGCTTGCCAATCAAATTGCCTTTATCATTTTACTTGCCCAAAGATTCAAAGATTTATCCAGAAAATAGGCACTTTTTCACGTCAATTCACATTTTAAATAATACTTATTGAATTATAATTAAATATTAATTATTGTTCAAAAGCTACAAAACTACTAGCGTTTCAGAACCGACCACTGCAGAGAAGAACACGCCGAAACAAACTCTTCGCAACAGTATTAGTCGCCTACTTGCCTGAAGGGATTTGTATGATATTTTATATTTTTATCTTTTCTTTTTGATGCACATATAATGTCGTCAAATGATAGATATATAAAGCTGTAGAATTATAATATCTTTGGTATAGATAACTTTACGAATCTTGAATTAGCAATCTACTTTTCCGATCTATCAGTACAGAAATACTCGTAGGATATCTTAAAATAGCCTACAAGATATCTCGGAAGTCCCCGGAGAAATTAACTCGATTTATGTTATCAAGTATCTAATATATTACATCCTTTAAGTTATTTATAAACCATTTAGAATCTAATCCGATTTTATTAATGAAACTTCCTAAAAGCAATCATCATCAACAGGTCTTTTTTGTCTCCACTGCAGGGCCATGACCCTCTCTGTACTACCGAAGCCATACTTGGCCAGCAGACAGAGCAGAAAAACTTGAGCAGACAGAGAATTTGGCCTACACTCTCCTCGCTGGCCAGATGGGTTGGAGAGGTCTCCTTGATGTTTATGAGCTTTGTTTAGCTTGTATTTCCTAAGTCTCTTACGACCTCCATGGGAAAACTAGGAGTGGTCCTATTCTACTCTGCCGGAAACCACACGGCTACTACAAGCAATATGAAATGGTTAATTGAACTTTGAATACCTAATTATATATATAAACGGGAGTTAGCTCGAACCTTTTTATTATTTGTTGATTTGTTGAGATGACACCGCAGTTACTCAAGTCTTGTTGCCATAAAATGAATAAAATTATTTATTTCACACTGTACAGTTTACAAGTCCTTATACAACGTGATTTTGAACCCCCTAGCTATATTGAAATCTGTGAATCAGAATTGCAAGAAAAAAAAAGGTGAAAAACGAAAAAGAAAATTAGGTTTCCCATACAAAGTCGCCGCTCAGCTGGACGAATTTCTATGAAAGGTAAAATTATTTTTTTGGTTTTTACCTTTTTTTGTTACAATTCTGTAGTCCACTAGGGATTCTGATACCCAGATTTCAATATAGCTAGGGGTTTAAAATCACGCTGTTAGTACAAAACTTATACAACTATGTTAGTAAAATCTAAAGTGTTGGTATCTTGGACATGTAAAAACGGCCTAAGTCAGAATAGGGCTGTCCACTCTTTTTGACACCACCTTCAAGAGTTTTTTGGTGCTGCTCCTCACCACACAGATGCAGCTCTTTTGCGAAGCTCTGCCTGGAAGCTGTCTGTGCTATAATCATCAAAAAAAAATATTACATCCTATCTTCCAAACGTGAGGATGGATTTCGTGGAAATTTACGTGTTTTCAAATCACTAGTACTATACGCTGAATTAATTAAATACATCAAAAGTATTTGTATAATTTTAGTCGATCATTGCACAAGATTTTGTTTGGATTGAAAACAGATAAATATGAAATTTAAAAACTATATAATAATATATATGTTATGATATCTAAAAACATTTTTCTTCGAAAAGTTTGTACTGAAATTTTACGTCTAAAACAATAGTTTTCACAAGACAATATTTATATTCACATCTCGTATCTCAATATGATTCGTTAGATTTGCCCATTCCCTCGATCGACCTGTACGGTCTGCATGAAATAATTGCTTTAAACCCAGAGAAGCAGCTGGTACATGCTACGTTTTTTATTTGCTCCTAAGACTATAATTTACTACTTGTTACTTACTTAGGGCGTTCGTGCACTACAAGGAATTTTTCACGGTTCATCTGGTTTGAAATAAAAAACCAGCCAATTGCGAGTCGGTCTCGTCTGTTGTATTGGAGCCTTAAATATTTATTTTATTCTATTTCTTAGTATTGCTTGTTTGTTATAGCCAAAACAAAAATACATCATCTGTGAAAATTTCAACTGTCTAACTTTCACGGTTCATGAGATACAGCCTGGTGACAGACGGACAGACAGACCGTCCGTTTTTGCTCTTTGGGTACGGAACCCTAAAAACGGATGATGGGCTTGTGTACATATCTGTAATAACTCGGAGGTACAGCGCAGTTAAGAGTAGCTAGCTCTGTTTATAACTCACGCCACGCACGTAAATACTTTAGAAACAATGAATTTCTTTGAACGTCGGCAGATACTTGCTTTATTTCTCTACGTGCGAAGACGTAGAAGACAAAAATAATTATGGGTTTGTCTTTAGATTCAACAAGTTCAACTAGCGTAAAACTGTAGTAAATGATTGTGAACTCGATCACGCCTATTTGAATGAAACGAGAGAGAATAATGAATATCTGATCATAACTAACCGACTCGCTAGGCACATCGCGTGAACCATAGATATGGCTAATTTACCAGCAATACACCTTTAAACATGGTGAATTTTGATCGTTCCGAACCCTTAAAGGGGGAATTCAACTCGTCGATATGAACAACTTTTCCTATGGGACCAATGCTGGGTCCTCAAAAAATTTTTGACGTTCCCATACAAATTGACCGGACGGTCAAACATTTTTGTATGGAACTGTCCACTTTTTTAAAGTTCATATCAACGTGCTGAATCTCCTCTTTAAGGGTCCAGAACGATCAATATTTCAACATGAATACTAATACAGTCCGTTACTTTTATTTCCTCAACGAGCAGTGAACCTGCAGGATAAGGTTATCCTGCAGGTTCACTACTACACTATATACTACACTATAATAAAGAATATGCAGTAGTTCGTTAATGCGCGGAGAACCGGCTCGAAGGACCATCCTTCGAGCCGGATTCCCCGCGCATTTCGTAGCACATCTCGACATAATTATGACAGCATTCATGTTTTAATATGATTTGGCATAATTCTTACGGCCGGCTGCCTGTCTGACGCCAACCCTCCTTAGGTAGATCCAGAGCCACGGATAAATATCTGTTAAATGAAGTACAAAGGAGCTTAAAAGATTGATATCACAAGCTTCCAGCAACGTAAACAATAACATCCGGCGATTGTCAACATTGTCCGCCCAGTCAATAGCTGCCGAGATGTCTTTGTTGCTGAAGTTCGCGTTATTCATTCTAGTCCGTCACGTAGACTGCCATTTGGTTGGGGATAAGGCTCACATGGTACGTACATACTACTTTTCATATACTTAATATATAAGGTTAATTCAAATTAAAGGTGATTCAAAATCAAATTTGGTGCTCCTTTATCAAAATTAGCACAATTCTAGTGCATTTCTTAAAAAGCAGTTGGCAACACTGAATGAAAGAGGAAAAATTTTCGGGAGTACTAATATAGCTACAGATAACAAAAACCGGCGTTTCGTGTAAAAAAAGGAAGAGGGAAGGGGTTGATAACCTTTTTTGGTAAAAACATATGAACGGACCGCAATAGTCAGAAATTTCTAGTAAACGAGAGCACAAAAGAAAGTAATTGGTGACCCCTGCCTTACTCGTTTGTCCGTCTGCCCGTTTGTCAACTCAATTCAGTTCTTTATTTACATAATGTGGGTTGTAAGGTGTTAAATTATACTAAAAATTAACTAGGTACCAACACATCAGCCTTATTCAAGCATGTATAGTTCACACCATCGTCATTTCGTGTGTCAATCGACCATGCACAGCACACCCTGGTGTCAGAGTTCTTCGGAACCGTCGGCCTCTGACGTGCTTCCTTTAACCAGATGGCAGCCGAGCTTCCGAAGCACGGAATCATATTTATTATCAGACAATCAGGTGATTCAAGCCTGCAATGTCCTAACCAAACTGGAAACAACTAAACAAAGTACGCTTCCCTTGGGAATCGAACCAGACCCGACTACACTGAAGTCGTGTTACAGTACTTAGAACAAAATTAAATATATTACATTACAATTTTTGTCGTTATTTGTTAATAGCAATTTAAAAGGCTAGGTTCCTGGATCAAAATAATTATATTAAAATTAGTCCATAATCAAAAAATATTGGACAGGTATTTTTTCTGTTGTCAATGTTGAAGATAAAGCGCGTCAAATTATATAAATTATAGTAAATGTAAATATTCATTGGCTAGTGAAGTCAAAGTTTGCTAAAAAGTGCAGCAAACTATGACGTCACATGGAACTTTAACGGGCTATATCTTTATAATAGTTTGTTTAATACACAGAAGAAAAAACATGTGTCCAATATTTTTAAATTATCTAACTGACATGCTAATTATTTTTTTAGGAAACTAGGTATTCTGTCACTGTATAAAAACAGCCATAGTTTTAGCTTCTGTGAACATTGTTACCTAGGGAACCTAGGGAACAATTTAATTTCCTTAAGTAAAGCGTTAAATAAGTTTCCATCGTGTAACAGTTGTTAAAATATAGAGATGTTTTAGGAGCTACAGGTACAACAATTCTAACTAGATGACGAGTATATATCACAGCTAATTTGCTTCTAATTTACTAGCTTACGTCTCATAATTCTATTAAGCTGAAAATTGGCACACTAATAGATTTATCAGACGCAAACATAAATTTGATGCTGAAGTAAATTAACGGGAAATTAAATTTAAATTAAAGGACTTGTTGTGAGGATCTAAGATATATTTTTTCATATAATTTGAAAACACTTTTAAAATACGCTTTTGCGTGACATTTTTTTTTGTTAATAGTTGTTGTTTTAGGTAGGATATTTTATTTTTAGTCATTCAACCTGAAGGCAAAGATATGGCCTAAGAAAATCGACGTTAGAGTAGAAGCTTTACCGCTTCTATGTTTCTATCGGTGAAAGAGAGAGCCGCAGACCCATCCACCCCGCGATGTCCTCGCCCCAACTCCTTGAAAGGCCGGTAACGCTTGACACACCCTGGTGTTACAGTTGTCAATAGGCGGCGTTCATCGCTATCACCAGGTGACTCGATTGTTCGTTTGCCGTTCCTTATCATTAAAAAAACGGGCAATTTTTATGGGAATAATAACAAGCTGCTAATACATTAAAAATCTTTAACATTAATTAGATGTAATTAGTTAAAACTTTACGCGATGGAATATGAGATATTATCAGAGAAAAGTTTAGGTAAGAGCTTTAAGCAACTTCTAATTGTGGTATTAATTTTCAGTATACTTATAATTGGAGCTCGGTATCTGGGGCTGTGTTTCAACATTACTTTGCAAAGTTATCCTTGAGTACTTATTACTTCGTCCGTATATTAAATAATATAGTTCTTTTATGCTTGTCTGGGAGAAACGAAAGAAACGTAGAATGTACCAGCTACTTCTCTTCCAGTGCAGATCGTAAAAGCCGATGGAGAGAACGGGTAAAAATCTGATGAATTGTATTAGTAGGCGATGCAGCTACCCATCACTATTTTGATTCCATTTTCCACCTCATGCCCACCAATATGCTAAACGTGGCTATAGGTCTTAAAGACCTGGGCTCTGTCTACACCGCAAGGGAAAAAGACGTGATACTATGTTTTTTGTGAAACAAGAAAAATATGTTTAGTGAGTAAAGGGTCTAACTGTCTGTATGGACTGCACGTCACTGCCTCGGACACTTCATCATCATCATCATCATCATCATCATCAGGTCGTTTTAGTCTCCACTGCAGGAGCATGACCCTCGGACACTTAAAGCCATTTATTTCCATATATTGTCCCCAATTTAAAGTAACGCATGCGGAGCAACGGAAGATGCAATACTGAAGTCTTAGGGCTGCCCTCCATACGTCATTATAGCAAAACGTACAATTTTAATTTATTTTTTTCACGTACAACATCGTACATTATCTGGACTATTTTGTCATATATAAATGAAGTCGCTTAAGCTCTGTGGTACACTGTTGAATACCTAAGACCTAGAAGACAATTATCGTACGTATCACATCACAATATTCACATTAAATGACAATAAAAATCACAATAAATTAAATTCTTTCTGATCTCGTTTCATCTCTAATTACCGCTGTAATACATCAGCTTATACGGAATATTCATCCTTCCATATTAAGTTTAAACTAAGGATCCTTAAAATTTCAATTTAACTAAAAAGACGTACTCGTGGGGTATATAATCTGGGGAAGGAAATGAATTTGTTGGATTTGAGAAGGGAATAAAGATATTATACATTATACACTCGGATGAATGGGTGAAAAGCAAGTAGGAGCTCTTGAGGCCGGGCGCGTACCCGATGCCAAAACTGCAGCCACCAGACAGTTGAGGATGACACCCCCACCTCCATGAATCTAAGAATAATCCTTAATTAATTATTCCTAGGTCCATGCCCACCACATATCTTAAAAATTAATCCTTATTCTTACTAATATTATAAATGCGAAAGTGAGTTTGTTTATTTGTATGTTACGCTTTCACGCCATAACTACTGAACCGATCATCATGAAATTTTGCATACAAGTTCTCTGGAGTACGGAGAAGGACATAGGCTACCTTTTATCCCGGGAAAAAGTACTATTCCCGAGGGATCGCATTGACGCGGGCGAGCCGCGGGCGAAAGCTAGTTTTAAAAGAAGTCTGCTTCATAATAAAAATATCATTTCAATTGTTTTCAGAATGAATTGAAGAAGTTATGTGAGTACGCGTACACGTGCTTCCACGATACCATAATGATATGCGGCAAGTCCGTGAACGAAGCCAGGACCTTCCTCGACCTATGTGACATGTATGAGTACTCCTGTGAATACACCATGGGTAAGTAGCACGTTGGTTTTGGATCCCCTGGTAATATTTAATTCTCGTAATCAGGATCACGTAAAGAAAAAAGGGCAATCAATACACTCACCTCAGTGGCAAGAAGTCCACTGCTGTATATAGGCCGTATCGTCGCTTCTTCTTCTTATCGAGTCAAAATGGTTATAATTGAAACTGATTCCTATACAGTCTTTGACCAGTAGGTGGCCACAGCGTATCGTCGCAAAACGTCCCTTTCGCAAAATGTAGGGGACATTTTGCGAAAGGGACGTTTTGGCGACAGCAAACACACTTTATAGTCGTATTATAAAAATAATGAAATTTTGGAAAAGGGACATTTTGCTACCAAGGAACATTATGCTACCAGGGGACATTTTGCGAAAGGGACGTTTTGCACAAGGGACATTTTGTGACAGGGACATTTTGCGTAAAAAAATATTTTTATTAAATTGATTAAGTTATGTAAGAGCTCGTAGAACAAACGTTGTTGTATATGATGTTAGCTATCTAGTCCTGTGAGTTTATTAGTGTTTAATAAGTGACCCTGTATAAATAAGGTGCAGTAGCTAAGCTGTGGAATGAACTACCTGCGTCTGTATTCCCAGACAAGTATAATCCCGGAACATTCAAAAGTAGACTAAATGAGTATCTCTTAGATAGGCATGTAACATCCTCGTGTTCATCGACACTTACCATCAGGTTGGATGGGAGACAAATGCCTACTTCAATATTTAGCAAAAAAATGTAGAGCATCAATGTAAATATTATTGTGTTAAATATTAGTTTCAGAGATTAAAAGAATTTTACCAAAACATATATTTGGACGCACATTTATTTATTTTATATATTTAACACATTTCTACTAAGTTATGTTAATGACTTTTCTTTATCTTTTCAGTATTCCGACATGTCAAAGAAGAGGAAGGAGTTTGTCCAAATCCGAGGGATTTGGGCTTTGGTCTAGGATAAGGAAATACTTATTATATCGTTAAAAAACTATAAAGATAACCAAAAAAAAAGAATAATATTGCAAAAAAATGACGTGATTTTTTTTTTCTTTTTATGTATTCATATGAAGGCCCTTTTTTATTTGGTTTTTGTGTTTAAACGCCTTCCAAAATGTAGGTACCTATTTTACTACCAATAAAATTCGAAACGCTTACCAAAACGGATAAATGACCACCAAATTCCTAAAACATTATAAAATAAGTTCCAATTTTTATTTGTTTAAGTTTATTTCAGAACAAACATGATATATTATCGCCAAATAGATGTCACTAATGTTTTATGTCACGAGTTTCAATCTGGTAATTTCTGGTGAAGTAAAAAAGCTAACGACCGATGGAATATGTTTTTTTTTAAATACCAAATATTATGTTGCGGTTCCCAAACACATGTTGTTGTATGAAATTAATTAAAATATGATAACATATTCAAATATAAGTTTCAATCCCAATTTTATTTGGAAATCAAAAAAGAAAAGCGGTCAACACGCCAGCCTGCGACACGGAGTGACTGGGTTCGATCCCCGGCCAGGTCAAGATGGAAAATGATCTTTTTCAGATTGGCCTGGGTCTCGGATGTGTATCTATATATGTATTTGTTATAAAATATAGTATCGTTGAGTTAGTATCCCATAACACAACTCTCGAACTTACTTTGGGGCTAGCTCAATCTGTGTGATTTGTCCGTATATATTTATAAAAAAAAAAAAGGTAAAATGAAAATATTGTAATAGATTTATTACCTAATTATGTACTTTTAACATTCATTTGTAAGATTTATATAATATATAGGCTCTTTAATAATGTATCTAATATATAAGCTAATACATAAGGCTCTTTTTAAGGAACACAATAGTTATAATCAGTCAATCATAGACAATTTAAAATTATAAAAATAGCAAAAATATTGAATTATCAGAGCTTTTTTAGAATTAATTGGCTGCTCTCTTTCTTTTATCGCCAATAGGGATATTCCTGGCTTTGTGAGGCTTTCGCGTACTTCAGCCTGATATCTACATCCAGTAAAATGCTAGTAAATGTTTACAGGTATACTGTTTTAAGAATCTAGAACAGGTAATTGCTAACTCACTGTTGATTGGTATCATTACTTCCCTATCACTGAAACTCTGTTTAAAATTTTAGTATTACATTCAAGTAATCTGGGCTCAATTTATAAGTTATGGATGACAGTCGAACCAATTTGAAGGTTGGTTGGTAAGGTTTATGGTAGTAGCAAGCAACGCGCGAGTGGCGACCCTGGTGTTGCAGGCGTCCATAGGCTACGGTAACCGCTTTCCATCAGGTGGGCCGTATGACTGTTTTCCTGCTAAGTGGTATAAAAAAAGGTAAAATTAAGATTTGTGACAGACATTATTTGGTAACCATTTTTTTTATTATTTTGGACCACAATATAGTATATTTTTATATAGGTATTTTTTTTTTTGGAGTAATTTATTTTATTTGCAAAAAATATTTCTGGATTATAACCAGTTTATTTTATCAATGTCGGTGATAATTGCGTAGATAGATAAGCCGAACGCTTAGGCCGACCGTGCCTTTCTATCGCTTGTTCCGTGCTTGTTCCGCCGACTTCATTGAAATCTTTCTGTATATACATTTTCATGTTATTATTATTTATAGTTTAAGAGAAAATTCACGATATAGGTAGAGGGCCTGGTCAGGTATCTCTGTCCCTGACTGTACTATGAACTATGAAGCCTCTTTATACACAAATATTGATTTTAATATCTCTTATGCCGTTTATGTAAGTGACAATTCGTTTAAACGAATACAGATATCTCGATCATTTATAAACGTGATGTGTACGTGTAAATTAAATTATATTATTGAGAAAATAAATATTCGTAAAACTGCAATTTTAATGACTCTGCTTTACAAATCATCTTCACAAATTCAAAAAGAATACTTGTTAGGTCGGTGAACACTTTTTTAATGTGAAATCTGGAAACAGAGAAATATAAGTTTTTAATTTCTATTACTATATAGATATTGTTATAGAATAAGGTGATTTCCTAAAAAACTATAATTTATCCGTCAATTGGGTAATCAAAAAATATCGGATGTGTTTTTTCTTTTAACGATTAGGTAAACAAAAAAAATTCAAAGATTGAAATTCCGTGTCACGGTAACATTACCGTGACCGTGTGACGTCATAGTTTGCTTCACTTTTTAGCAACCTTTGACGTCACACGGAATTTCAAAGTGAATTGAAATCTTTTTAATTGTTTTGTTTTGTCAATAAACAATGAATGATATAGATACAGCGCGTTAGAGTTCATGAGTGGGGGCTCGTGACTTCATAGTTTGCTACACTTTTTAGCGTATATCTGCACTTTTTTACACTGATTGACGGATTAATTGTAATGTTATTATTTTGACCTAGGAAACTAACTTATTATAGCTATGTCAATAACTAGACATAGATTGCATTCTAGGTAATACCTACTAGCGTATTTTCAAAGGTCAAATTTTTGTAATGTTAGATTCGTAGGTTAGAGTAGACTTAAAAATTATCAAACAAAGACCAGCGTCGCTGTGAATTATTTGCCATCTACTAGTTTATCTATAATATATTGATTTTTGATTATTTGCAGCAAAATTTATACTTTTTTAACTGCTGCTATTTTATACCAATACTAGCTGTGCCCACGACTCCGTTCGCGTACTTTTGTATGGAGGCCACGTCGTATAACTGGACAAATTTAAATTGCCTATCCTGTGTCCTGTCCGTCCAAATGTTTATCTACCAAGGTTTATGAAATTAAGTAAATTCGTTTAAGAGTTATAGAGGAACATATTATACATACATACAGAAAAAAAAACTGTATGTATGTTTTTTCACATTCAAATAATCCTCAATTTGTCTTAATTATACATTAAAATCTATAATGAATATATTACTAAAAGAACTTCAATAATCTGTAAACACTCACAAAAAGGAAAAAGATTTACTTACTATGTTTCCAATAACAGTTGACATGCATCATATGGCAAATGTTCTCGAATTTTCCAAGCCCGAATTTTTCGTCATACCCGCACACAGGCTCAGGTTTATGCTTGCACAGAACAGCGTTAGTACACCATGGAGACACTTTGGTTACTGCTTTGGTCTGTTGCTGAAAGAAAGTAGAAATTAATGTTTGAATAAATCAATACTATTCAACCTATTTTAAAGGAACGGTGAACTTACCTAACGTAATGCCAAGTTTTGGCAATATTAACAAATTGAATGAATGATATAATGCTAATTTTGGATGAAAGAAAAAATAAAACTCAAATTGTGTCTAAAATGTGTATAGTATATTGAACTAAATATTTTTCTTATGCTTTTTTTACTATTTTTCACTTCATGTTAATATGTATATAACTTCGTTATAATTTATATTTAAATTGTAATTTTATTTTGATTGTCAGTTATTTTTTTCTTACTACATAAAGTATTAGGCTAGTTTCCTGGGTCGTAATAATAACATAACAATTAGTCCGTCACTTAGATAATCAAAAAATATTGGACACGTATTTTTTCTTTTGTCAAATAAACAATAAATAATAAAGATAAAACGCGTCAAAGTTCAGGAGTGGGGGCTCGTGACGTCAAAGTTTGCTAAAAATTGTAGCAAACTATGACGTCACACGGAACTTCAAAGGGCTATATATTTATAATTTTTTGTTTAATCGACAAAAGAAAAAATACGTGTTCAATATTTTTTGAATATCTAACTGACGGACTAATTATATTTTTTTAGGAAACTAGCCTATTATTTTACGAAACATGCTTATTGCATGGTATATATTGAAATTAAACTATCTAAAAATTATGCTCATACAATATGTAAAGAAAACCCTGTCCGATCATTGAGTGTTTTAGCCCGTCGATATAAACAACTTTTCCTATGAGACCAATTTTTTTTTTTTTTTACTAAATATTGGATTAGGCATTTGTCTCCCATCTCACCTGATGGTAAGTGACGATGAAGACAAGGATGTTACATGCCTATGTTGGGAACTCAAAAATTTTTTGACGTTCTGATAGAAATGGACCGCGTAGCCGAACATTTTTGTTTGAAAATGTAATTTTTTTGCAAGTTCCCAGCTTTGAATCCATAGGAAAAGCTGAATCACCCCTTCAAGGATTGGTCAGGGTTTTCTTTACATATTGTATTGTATGGTATGAAGTGAAGAAGCCAACATTATAAGAGAGAATTATGGAATGAGTTAATATCAAAACACAACTATTATTACGGATAAAGCAAAGAGGAAAAGAAAAAGTCAAATGAAAACTATTGTTTAAAGCAGGGCTTGTTACCGGTACCAAATTCCCATTATAAGTACCGGTAAGTACCGGTATTACTATTCTGTAAAAATTTTAACGGTAATATGAGGTACCGGTAATCTAGTATTTAACGGTAATAATATTGTTAACAGTTAACGGTAATTTTACCGCTACTTGTTACCGGTACCAAATTCACATTATAAGTACCGGTAAGTACCGGTACCTCTATTCTGTCAAATTTTAACGGTATTAAAATTGCGTTAATTTTACCGGTACCTACGCATTGTTGCCGTCTACCGCATGGGACTCGCTCGACTGTAAAAGTGCCGCCCTATTGTGGGCCCCCGCCTCACGCCGCACATGCACAACACGGCAACGACACACATTATCGAAATGATAATTCCCAATACGAGTACCGGTACTAAGTACCGGTACTGTTTACCGGTATTTGGTACAGGTACTTCTTTCAATTACCGGTACCGTCGTTTTTTGAGGTACCGGTACCAATCCAATTACCGGTACCGTTGTATTATAGAGGTACCGGTACTTGATTTTTACCGTTACCAAATGTACCGGTACCAAACCAATTACCGGTACTGTCGTTTCATAGAGGTACCGGTAATGGATTTTTACCGGTATTCCAACCCCTGGTTTAAAGCGACTAATATTTTTCTTCAACTAAAACTATAGGATCTTGTTCATCCAAACGTCCCATGGCCCAATTTCTGAAGAGATTCCCATACTTTGGTAACATATTACCAAATTCAAGTACCGGATGTAGCGAAGTTGTTTCAAAGTTTCTTCTACTGGAAGTATACGGCGTTGGCGGTGGTTCAACTTTCTCTGGCAGCTTTGGTTCTTCTACTCTCGATATGAAATGGTCTAGCAGCTTTTTAGTGACATCTTCATTCTTTTGTACGACTTTAAGTAAATGTTCCAGTGCTTGTCCCTGCTCTATTAGTTTCTCTTCCAAGAAGTTATCATTATAGATTCTACGGTGTTTCTGATCAAAAGGATAAACATAAAAATAATTATAATATATATTTTTAAATAAATAAAATATAATAAAATTCCAGCTAAAAGAATTACCTTCGAATAGGAAAGTCATTTCTAGTGTTAAGGAAGTGTTTAATTGTACTTGTGAACTGCATTAATTGGTTCAAGTGGAGAATAAATTGTAATATAAGCAATTTAAGTTATTCTTACTAATATTAAACGCGAAAGTTCATTAGTATGTATGGATGTTTGTTACTCAATCACGCCTAAACGGCAGATCGGTTTTTCACGAAATTTTGCACACAGGTAGGTTATTATCTAGATATAGGCCTTTCATCCCGTAAAAGGATCCGCGGGCGACAGCTACTCATAAAATATGTTTACGATTTTAGTACTGAAGAATCTAAAAACTTACCGCCGACCGCAGATAATTTTTACTATGATATTGTTGGGAAAAATCAAGTAATAGCGTGAAGCATAAACCTAGAACAAATAGTACATTTAAGAAATCTAAACATGTTTTAGTACTAAAATATATTTCATGAAATGAAAATCAAAAATATTGATAGGTTCGAGAAATCCCACTATATTCTGGAAATATTCCATAACCTATCGTATAGGTATCACATATATTATTCTTCTTTTCGAGTCAGTGGCAAACCGTAAAATCATCATCATCATATCAGCCGCAAGACGTTCACAGCTGGACATAGGCCTCCCCCAAGGATTTCCAACACGACTGGTTGGAAACGACCTGCATCCAGCGTCTTCCTGCGACCTTAGTCAGGTCATCCGACCAACCGTAAAATAGTAATATTAAATTATATCCTGCCAGCCCGTTCCACGTCCCGCGTTCCTCTTAATGCCCCCGCGCACACCCACAAATAGCCAATTTACGTGCGCATATGTTTAAGTGACGTTTCTTTTCGCGTAGTGTATACCTATATTCTTTGTGAATAAGATAGAAGATAGAGAAATAAGATGGAAATATATTTTCACCATCAATGAGACCGATATTCCAGTTGTTGGGCACGATTTCTGGCTTTTACGTAGGTCAAGAGTTCAAATCTCATGTCTATTCTTATTAAATTAAAAAATAAGGTATAATAACCTGTTTCTCGTGACTTAGTCCACGTGGACTTTCGGTTTAATCGCAATCTAGGACTGGGCCCCTAGGCCGACCCCTGGTATCTAGATTTAGAAGCCTTTCAGTAGATCATTTAACTGGGACCATGCTTAGATGATTGTCAATAGGTTTTGCAGAGCTTGGCCAAAAATTACGTTGTATGCAATTTTTTATACCTTAAGATACTTTCATGCAATTTTCCTATGGGTTCCTAATTTTAAAAAATAAAATATAGCCTATGTCAGTCGCTGATAATGTATAATTTTCTGTTTTTAAAAGAATGTCTAAAATTAGTGCTGTTGTTTTTGAGTTTATTAATAAACAAACACAAATCTCTCCTCTATATGATATTAGACGAAATTTCATTATGATAAGGGTCCTAAGACCGCGCACCTTTTTTGTCCAATTGTCATGTCAGTAAGAAAATATAAGAAGCAGATATCTGTTCGAGTCGTTAACACGAAAAAAGGGAAAGACATTTTTTTTATTATTATAAATCTCGAAAATTTATATCCTTACCAAAGACTAGTGGTTCCATAGTGATCCACTTGGCGGATATCGTCCCACAAGTAGGTCGGACGCTGCTTCAGCCACTTATAGTGTAGGTAATTGAGAACACCAGTAATCAATCTTGATACTTCAAATACCCCAACTAAAATAATATATTTTTTTAATGAATATACTTTTCACATTATCTAAAATCCACTTTAACAAACTTATTTAGCCATGAGAAAAATAATATTATTGAGAGACTCATATATTTCTTCTGAATTCGTACTGATTATACCTAAATCGGTTAGTTACCGATTATACCTAAATTCGGCAGGAGTGTCATCCTCAACTGCTTATCCGGTGGTTGCAGGTATAGCAAAAAAATGGTAGTATGGCAGCTTTAAAAATCTGACACCAGTGTTGGCCACTTACACACACGAAAAACAAAACTAACAGGTATGGCATCGGGTAAATTCTGGAAGCGCACCCGGCCTCCCGAACTAGTACTTGCTTTTCCCTATTCATCCGAGTGAGTAATATCCCAATACCTTCATTTCTGGAGAAATATCGCTGGAGAGGCCTTTTCCAGCATTGGGCTTTTTACGGCTGTGATGATGATGATGATGATATAATTAGTTTGAGGGCCAGGGAAGGATATTTCCTTTTATCTCTGAAGCAGGTACTATATCCGAAGGATCTACGTTTCGCGAACGGAGCCGTGGGCGAATGTTGTATCAAGCAATTATATCCTACCCATATATCGCTTGAATGTCAAGTCAATGAAACAAAATATATAACTTAAATAAAAATATTAATTTATTATAAATGGCCAACGGCGTCAAATAAATTTTAAATTACTTTAAGATGTTCTAGACTCATGAATCTCATGATAATAAAAGTATTAAATTAACCTTTACACAAAACTAACTATAACCTTTTTGATAAAAATATAGATGCTGTTATAAGCTGTTATACAAGCAGTATAAGCATAATTGGTGTTTACAAAAACTCTGTAGTTGATTGGAGCCTCCTTTTAAGCATTATGCCTGTGCCAGGAGACCCCGCTCTTCCATAACCATAACAAACAGTTGTTTGTTGTATTACATTCTTATACTATAAAAGTATGAACATGCCAATATTTAACAAAAGCACCAAACTACATAAATAACCCAGCACTAAAAATTTTCTGTCTGTCATGTATGTCTGTCTGTTTGTTTTTATTTATTAGTATTCGCAATATTTATTAAAATTTTAAATTTGACCTATTGTATTAATTTTTTAATTTCCTCATAACTAAAGGGTTTCAACTATTCCTGCACCTTTTCTTTACATTGATGATATGTCATGGGATATATGTGTAGTCTGTTAATTTTATTATACAAAATGGATGAGCGTTTTACATATCGTATACTAGCAAATAGTGATTTAGTTGTCGGGACCTTTGCCACTATATCTTTCCGCCTTTTATTTTGTAAGTGTATATCGTACGGTAAAGATTTATGTTTTTTTTTTAATTATTTAATTTCCTAACAGTTAGTAGACCACAGTTAGTAGTTTAAATTCTTACTTAGAAAAATATTTCAAATTTCGCATGATTATTACTTAAAAACTTCTTACTTACTTTCGCATGAATAATATTACAGTTAGAAAGTAATGATAAAAATATAAGATCAAGACTGTTTGTTCCACAGCTACCCCTCTCGAAATAAGATTTATAGTTAGTAAGCAGCGGCTGATTGAATTACAGCGTTGATACGGCCCTCTGGATAAAATGCACATTCATTATTAGGGAATTTTCACGCTTTACGTATAGCAAGCTATCGTTTAAGCACTTGACGTACATTAAAAAAAACGTTCGAATTAAGTGTTAAATTATAGCCTCGTACAGAGCAAAACACGTGTCGCGAGCATGACGGCCGATATTGCTGCAGCTCAAAGGATGCAGCAGTATCGACCAGGGTTGCATGCATCAACTATTGGTGGCGGGCATGAAGGGACTAAGAGTAGTGGGTGGGCGCTGGCCAGCAATAGTTTGCATGAACTAACTGGTGGCGGATACACGCAAAATAAATTATCTTAAAGTAAATGTTAAATTATAGTCAGTGTCATCGCGCCGTGTGGTTTACGGGCTAAAAAAGGAACACCGTTTCTTCCACAAATTTCTCGTGCTGAAGGTTGCCGAAGGTTAAAGAAGAAGCCGAAGAATGGTGGTTATTCAGGTTAGTTAGCCTTATAAACTTGCCTAAATTGTTAGAACCTAACCGGCTATTTGGTAACTCAGTATACAACGTTTTGATAGTCACTTCAAAATACATTGCGGCTTTCCTATGATTGTTAAATTTTTATTTAAGATATATAAAACGTGATGTATTTTGGAGTTACTAGCAAATAGGCTGGGCTCCGGAACACTACATAAAACAGGACGCAAGCGGGAACGCACTCGGAGCGAGCGAGCGAGAGCCGTTGGCGTATAATGACTAGAGCCTAGAGACACCCAATAACCACCAAATGGCATCTACTCCGTTATAATTAAGAGGCTTTAGGTTCGATTCCGACGTAGCAAATACTTGTACATACTTTGTGTAGCTAGGTTGTCGTCGGACAGGCGGCCGGTTGTAAAATGTTTGTCAAATCATGTTACTATCTGAATTGTCAAAACGATCAAAGCGGACCCCAGACTCTGAAAAAACGAGAAAATGCTTAGATAAGGAGGAGCGCTGTCGAAGTAGACTCGATAGAATTGACCTACGCCCATTATATCATATTAGAGGAAGGTCGGCTGGAAATTGATTAGGTAAATCCACGAAGTATGAGGTAAATCTGGTTAAATATCAATTAATACGTCACCCCGCGCATTCGCTAAAAAAAACCGCAATCATTGCTGCAACCGTCATAGACGTGTGGTATCCGGCAGAGTAGAATAGGACCACTCCAAGTCTTCCCGTGGATTTCTTAGAAGGCGACTTAGGTAATACAAGCTAAACAAAGCTTATAAACATCTAAGAGACCTCTCCAACCCGTCTGGCCAGCGTGGAGAGTGTAGGCCAAGTCCTCTGGCTGCTCTGGCCAAGTATGGCCCTAGTAGTACAGAGAGGTTCGTGCTCCTGTAGTGGAGACTAAAAAAGACCTAATGATGATGATGATGATTGCTGCAACCAACGCCAAATATCAAATGTCATATCTCAAGCAAACGCACGCGAATACGCTTCCGTAAACTGCCACGTACTTCGCCATATATTTGAAATTGTGCGCTGCACACACCGCACAACGCGCCGCGCCGCCTCTCCGTAAGCGAGGAGATATCATATTGGTAGTAGTCTGGTGTTGAAAATCTTTATCTTTACTATTATTACAAACGCGACAATTTGTATGTTTGGATGTTTGTTACTCAATCACGCTAAAACGGCTAAACAGATTTTAACAAAATTTTGCACACAGATACGTTGCACCTGTATTAACATATAGGCTGCCTTTTATCCCGTCATCATTTCGAGTAGGTAACAAGGTCAATCGACCATGCACACCCTGGTATCAAAGTTGTTCGGGACCGATATTATCTCGTAAAAGTATACTGCTCCCGCAGGATGGGTATTACCGTGAGCAGAGCTTCGGGTGACAGCTAGTTATAGATAAACTAATTATTGATGCTAATTTTGTATACATGTGATTGGTATCTTTATTCTAACTATAAGGAAATACACATATGGTGTAAAAATTAAATAAAAGTAAGCACTTACTTTACAAACTCGTAAATACCAATATCGTTTTGCTCGCATAAAAGGAAACTATAAAAAATATGTATTACTTCCTTTGCCATTCAGATTTTATTTAGAAAATGATTATGTTAGAAAGAATAGTACCCATACAAAAATGCATTATGAAGCAATATTACAAAGGGATTAATAGAATAACAATAGGTGAGGTTTTATAAAGTGTAATTTGTTGAACTCTTTATTTATAAACAATATTAAAACAAAATTAGGTAATGTAACTAATTCTTTCACTTATATTTTGGTCAGTAATGCCGACAAGGTATTCTTTATAACTTAAATAGCGACATAGTTTCCATTTACGTGTATTTCATCTAGAAGTGACATACAAAAAATTCGCTATTGGTTTGTGATTGACGGACGTAGATAAGAAAACACAGGGACCAATATTTATTACATTTCTAGGGATTAATTCAAAGAATAAACATATGTTGTTTATGATATTTCCAGGATTAATTTTATACGTGATATCAACAGTAAATTGTCACAGTGAAACCTTAAAAGTAAGTATACTTTAAAATGCCTAATTTATCCATACTATCGATACTCCCTTACTATACTATATACTATATTTTTAATTATATTATTATAATATATATGTATGTATATATATTATATATAATATTATAAAGGCAAAAGTAACTCTGTATGTGTATCTGTCTGTCTGTCACCTTTTCACGCTTGAATTATAGAACCAATTTGGATGGAATTTAGTATGGAAGTAGTTTGAGGCCCGGGAAAGGCCATAGGAAGAAATTCTACTGTTCCCGAGGGATCGACATTAATGCGGGCGGAGCCGCGGGCAATAACTGATAAACAATTAATAGCAGAATTATAAGGCTACAATATTTATAAAAAACTAAACCGATGTAACAACAATATAAATTCTGATAGAAACTAATAGAAAATGAACTAAAAAATATCATGTAATTTGCTGAAATTGGCGCCAAATCCTTACAAGTTCTTAAGGGTTTATATCTTAATTTATAGAATGAAGAAGAATGCAAAGTAGCCGATTTGTGTGTCCACGACAAAGTGCCAATGTGCGCGATCGACTCCTGTGGGGAAATGAGAACGTTTATAGATACCTGTGACATGCACGAGTTTAACTGCGACAGTAAAAAAGGTAATTAATTTATCCACGATTCATAAGCTGAAAACTTTTGGTTAATTTCTTGCTATTATTATTGGTTAATTTTAAGGTATCATAAATTGAAGGGACTTACATTTAATTTTACTCCGTCTCATATATAGTCTTATAATTTTCCTTTTATTTCATAGTAAAGATGCAGCTGCTTGAATCTTTTTAGTTAGGTCTAATTTTAATACCTTATTTCAAATAGTTTTTTTTTTACATACTAAGTGGCGCAGCTATAACAAGTTTATTAATTTAATTTAAAATTCTATCACAGAGGTACTATAAATGTGTAAATTTGTATTGATGAGATGTCTGTTGCTCCTGCACGCAAAAACTGCTGGATGGATTTTGGTGAAACAGTGTTAAGTAAAGCTGTCACGTCAGAGGCACATAGACATTATGCACTAAAAGTCGCGGATAGAAGCAAGTAAAAATAATACGAAAAAAAAACCATACACTTTTAACTAATGTACTTATTATATTTTGACTTTTAGATTTCAAAATGAGGCCGATCCACGAGTGCTGGGTGACGTGCAAAAGAGGGCGATCGTTTAAAAAGCCAGAGTACAGAACTGACTGCAACATCAACATAAAACCAAACAGAATTTCATAAACATTTAGTGCATATTCCGTTATTTGTAATTCATGATACCAAAATATGTTATCCTAGTAATTTAACTGAAGAAATAAAAAAAAACCATATTCAAAACAAATATTTCAAGGCTGCGCCAGTTCAACCAAATTGCAAGAGTAGCAATTAGGGTTTTCTGAAATTAGTGTATTCTCCTTGGTGGCGGCAGTACCAACTGAGACGTCGGGTTCAGTAATCTGTTATGATATGAGTATCAATTATTTATCAGCTGTTGCTCATCATCATCATCGTTTCGTGTAGGTGATACCGTCAATCGACCATGCACACCCTGGTGTCAGAGTTCATGGGAACCGCCTTTCGGCCTCTAACGTGGTTTCTTTAACGACTTCTAGATGGCAGCCGGGACCAACAGCTTAACGTGCCTTCCGAAGCACGGAATCATCTTTATTAACAGGCAATCAGGTGATTCAAGCCTGCAATGTCCTAACCAAACTAGAAACAACTAAACAAAGTATGCTCCTCGTGGGAATCGAACCCACGACCCCCGGGTCTACAGGCAAACGCCTTAACCACTGGACCACGGAGGCATTTCAGCAGTTTATTTGAAAAGCAGCTGTTGCTGCTTGTCAAATATAATCCAATGACTGCTTATTGGACCCTACTATCATATTAGCGGGCCTGCCGGCCTATTTGCTAACTTAGTGTACAACGTTTTACTAGTTACTTCAAAATACATTGCGGCTTTCCTATAATTGACTATTTTTATTTAAGAAATCTAAAACGTAATGTATTTTGAAGAGGCTATCAAAACCTTGTACACTGAGTTAGCAAATAGGCCGGCTGGAGATTGCAACTGGGAAAACGCTGAGAGGAGAGAGCGAAAGGGAGGCCTGTAAAGCAAATATCACACCCACTGAACAACAAAAAGAAATTGACTGATGAGACTACGGCTTAAGAGGAATTCCTAATTTCTACATTCTAAAAATTTAATTAATTGCCAAGTGTCTGGAAAAAGGTACTTAAAAGTGAAAAAAATCTCTTCCACGCTGGTCTGGGAGGAAATAAAAAACGTTGATTGAACGCACCAGCTGCTTGTCTTTCCACACAGAACGTAGAAGCGAAAAACTAAGGAATAATTTCAGTAGACGATGCGGCTATCAACCCATCATTATTCAGATTCCGTTTTCCACCTACTCGTTCAGTATCAACACACTTTTTGGTCTTGGCCTTTACTTATGGCCTTAGGCTCTGTCAATCCTGTAAGGGTACAGATGTAATAATATGTATATAAGAAAAAACAGCAAGTGCCTATGTTTCATGTAATTGTCTCCATCTCTTCAAAGATGCTTTAAGCGATAAAGACACTTCTGATACTATGTATAGATAATTTATTCTTCAAGAATCTAGAATTTAAGGAAGATACAGGATTATCTAATCTCTATGGGAAGATATTATAATTTATCTGTAAGGATACTTAAATCCTCTTTATTATGGTGCAATAAGCACATATTTCCATTCATTCATTTAAGAGTGGCTGTAATAAAAATTACGCAAGATACATTTCAGCACTTTACGATTATAAATATAAATTTCATTTCCAACAAAAAGCAATGAGCTCAAACCGAAACAAGTTTATAGCATTGCATTATGATATAAATACGATTTACATTTTTACGAAAAATATTTGATGTAAAATTCTCAATTTCGCTCCTCGGAAAGCAAACAATATGATTTAATATTTTATTGTTATTTCGATATGGTAGAATATATTTTAGCAACCGTGGTGTTGGTATCGATTTTTAAAACCACTCATGGGCATGTTGATGGCGCCAAGGTAAGACCAATTCAGCTTGAAATCAAAAGTCATTTTCATTTGCTCGATATGGTTTGAAGTACCATTACATATATAAAAGGAGCCTCCTGGATAATGAGGAATATTTTTTTTTTTTGATATACGTCGGCAAACAAGCAAGCGAGTCACCTGATGGTAAGTGATCACCGCTGCCCATGAACAATTGCAACACCAGGGTGTGACAGGAGCGTTGACGGCCTTTCAAGGAGTTGGCGGGAGAAAACTCACAGAAGAAAGCTTCTTCTCAAACGTCGATATTTTGTGAGAGTGCGGTACTTCCCCGGACACGACGGACCATTCATGCTACTAGCAAAAAATAATTTTGCCGGTAGCGTGGCTCTACCACGAGTAAGATGATACCAAATTATCCCACACAATTTACTTAACATGGCTATCACTTGGATCCTGTAACCATTACGCTGTTTAGTTAAAGGCGAAATTTACAATGATCCATTCTGTCCTGAAAACTAAATTTAATCTACCAAAATAAATATAAGCATATTATCACCATCATCAGGTCTTTTTAGTCTCCACTACAGCAGCACAACCCACTCTGTACTAGGTACTAGAGCAGCCAGAGGACTTGGCCTACACTCTCCACACTGGCCAGACGGGTAAGCTTATAAATAAAAATTTACCCGTATATCACTGCTGGGCGAAAGTGCAACCAGAAGACTGGCAGCATTGCCACGTTGTATAGCAATACTTATTCTTTGTGCTAAGAAATTGCCAGCCATTTAGTATTGCAACATTTTTCAGCTGGAAGAAGAATGTAAAATAGCGGATATTTGCCGACACGACCAAGTGCCGATCTGCGGGATCGACTCCTGCGGCGAGATGAGGACTTTCATCGATACTTGTGACATGCACGAGTTCAACTGTGATAGTAAAAAAGGTGACGAAATCCCTTGGGATACTTTTTTATAAGTGTTTTACAAAAAAGTATCCCAAGTATTAGTATTATCCCACATATTCGTTGATTTTCAAATTCATTGCAAAATGAGTTGAATCAAATACCTCACTTGTAGTGTCGGGTAGTTGTGTAGGTGACGTAAGCCTTAATAGTAGGGTATGGTGGAGAATTTCGGTGCCGAGATTGAATTGTGCGGAAGCTCAGATGGCAGAGCATAGATCGTACATAGACCTAGGTCGCCGGTTCAAGTCCCGCCTACATGAGATTATTCACCATATTTTATTTCTTAATTTAATAAGAGTATTTCTTAATTTATCCTTGGGATACCTAAGAAACTTAAATTTTTAATTCTAAGTACATTTTAAAGTTTTTTTTTTTTTTTTTTTTTTTCCTTAAATTATCGTATTTAAAGCATAAATACGCTAATAATATTACGATCTAGCCTTAACTTAGACTAATGAGTAATTTTACATTGACCTAGTTTTATAATGTATTGTTTAAGAATGTGTCCATCGGCACTTTTCTTACTGTCTCTATTAAGAGGAAGGCACTCTGTTCATGTGTCTTTGTACGCACTATCACTGCACTATAGTTGTGTCATTATCACTTACACTACACTAATTCAAAGGGTTTAGTTCTTTTGAGCCGCCTCACTATGTCCGTGTTGTCGAGGAGCTGGATCGCCTCGACATTCACATGATGAAGCAACCTGTATTCATGTGCTTCGGCATACTGCTTAGTAACCATATCGACGAGCTGTATGTTAAGGTCCCGGTGCAGGTCGTCATTTCTTACGTACCAAGGTGCATTTACAATAGCCCTTAGTACTTTAATTTGGAACCGTTGTATCATTTCGACGTTACTCTTTTTGGTACAGCCCCACAGCTGTATACATTTTAACGTGATAACGTTTTATAAAAAGTTTCATGAGAGCGCGGAACAAGCAATAGAGAGGCACGATCGGCCTAAGCGTTCGGCTTGTGACGCATCTATCTCTCTTCCACCGTAATCACGTAAAATCATCCTACCGACTGTAAAGACAACTAATATTTTTTAAGTGAAAACTTCTTTAACTTAATCTTCTTCTTAAACTTCTTTCGGCTTTGTGCACTTTTTAGGATGGGTAAGAAATGTTAAACTCGCGTCAGGACACGTGACCTGAGACCGCCGCAAAGGCGAGTATTCACTTCTGCCGGCACTCCCTGGGTGCAAGCCATTGTTTTATTACTGAGATGTGAATCTTGGGCCATTTCTAAAGATAAAAAGAAATAAATCGCAAGTACAAGGTCAATGACAGCTCCTTGGCGGCTGGCGTGCCCGGGTTCGATCCCCGGCCAGCTCAAGATGGAAAATGATCTTTTTCAGATTGGCCTGGATCTTGGATGTTTATCTATATATGTATTTGTTATAAAATATAGTATCGTTGAGTTAGTGTCCCATAACACAAGTCTCGAACTTATCTTGGGGCTAGCTCAATCTGTGTGATTTGTCCGTATATATTTATTTATTTATTATTTAGTGGTTTCATTCTCAACTGCTTGGCCTGTGGTTGTAGGTGTTGGCATCAGGTACCCAAACCTGCCCCCACCCCCATCTTCTATTTTTCTGCTGTTTTTTTTTTAATTACGGTCCTTTATCGTCTAAGTCTGTGTAGGTGTAGAGCTGAAGGTTACACAAACATAATTAACATGTTCAACGAAATATGAATACAAATTAAAATTTATTTTGCCATAAAATGTAAGGGAATTGCGAATGAAAGTTAATATTTATAAGATAAACTCTGTGATATTTTGAAAGGTTATCTGCCCACACACAACAGATACGAAATGAAATCATTTTTAAAAATATACTTAAATTTCCATGCTAGTCTGGGAAAAAAGAAAAACGTAAAATGTACCAGCTGCTTCTCTTCCCGCGCCAAAAAGCATCGTCTTTTTAGCGCTAGATCGCTAGGGAATGGGTAAAATCTGAGGAATCATGTTAATAGGTGATGCAGCTAGCAACCCATCACAATTTGGATTCCGTTTTCTACCTAATGCCTATCGGGTTGTTAAAAATCAAGAAAACAAATAATCTCTAAATTAAGCTATCGCTTGCACGTCGTCCGGGAAACATAATTCCATAAATAAGATTTCTGAGTGGCGTAGGTAACCCCTACCAACATGCTAAACGTGGCCTTCAGTTCTTATAGAACTGGGCTCTGTCTACCCCGCAAGGAAAAAAGACGTGATACTTTGTATGTTTGTATGTAAATATACTAACACTTGCTGTCGTCTGCGGCTCCGCTCACGTTAATGTCGATCCCGCGGGAACAGTACTTTTTCCCGGGATGAAAGGTAGCTAGCCTATGTGTTAATCCAGGTAACCAATCTGTGTACTAACAAATACTATAGAATACAACAGGGGGTACTGTTTTATCCTAAAGTATTTGTTGCAAAAAAAGGTTGCTTGTACGAAAGTTAAGCCGTTGATCCCGGCTGCCATCTGGTAGTCGTTAAAGGAACCCCGTCAGAGGCCAAGAGGCGGTTCCGAAGAACTCTGACACCAGGGTGTACATGGTCGATTGACCGTGACACCTACTCGAAATGATGATGATGCCGTCTTTTGACCATTTTCTAGTTTTTAAGTTTTCATACTGTTTTTTCTTTGATGTGCAGTCAAGGATTTACTAATATTATAAATGCGAAAGTGAGTTTGTCTGTTTATTTGTTTGTCTGTCACACTTTCACGCCGTAGCTACTGAACCGATCATCATGAAATATTACATACAAGTTCTGTGAAGTACGGAAAAGGACACAGGCGGTAGCCTATGTCCATTTCCGGGAACAGTACTTTTTTCCGGGATGAAAGATATTTCATCCCGGAAAAAAGTACGGTTCCCGCGAGAGAACGATGTTGACGCGAGCGAAAGTGCGGGCGAAAGCTAGATAGAATATAAAACCTTAGAAGTAAAACCAACTATAGTTTATTCTGTGGCAAAACTAAACCGTACTCCCAACGCGAAATTGTGATGTATAATATAGCGTTTGGGGACTATAATATATGGATGGGTACCTACTTAATTAGTGAACATAAATATACAATTTCTCTTCTCCGGTTAGGAAGCGTATAGAAGATGAAGGAAGTTTGAAATTCTTTAAATTTCTTAAAAAAAATTTGGAGTTATTGTGTAAAATTATTTATAAGCATAGTCGGCATTTAAACCTATTTCCTAGAACGTGACAGAAATCGATCTAAACTGCTCAAAACAATACTCCCGGCCGTACTCATAAAGGATTTCAACACAATAACTCCTAAATTTTAAGTATTTTAACAAAGTTGGTTCGAATCCTACCTGTGCTGTGGCAGAGTTCTTTTTCATTACATATTTTCAATATTAATAATATACCGAGCATAGTAATGCTATTTAAAAAAAAAAACAATTGAAGTGAGTAAAAAGCTTTCTTCAATTTAATCAACTTTCTATTCTATTCATCGGATATGAATGAAGAATACCACACTACTAAATAGTGGGTAGTATTGAAGAAGTACGCATGCTTGAAATGCGTATACCCTACGGGGCAATATGTGATGAGAGAATTCGACGCGGTGATTCAAGGTCACGGTGGTGTAATGGTATCACACTTAAGGCGTTAACCTAAGGGACGTGGTTCGAATCCTACCTGTGGCCGAGTTTTTTTTTCATCACATATTTTCAAAATTAATAAAAGTTTGACAATTTCAAATTTCCGTAAGTTCTATACGCTTCCTAACTGGATGTAAGAAATTGGATATTTATGTTCACTAATGAAGTGCCCATCCTTAAACAGGGTAAAATTTAATTTATTAGCAAACGTTTAAGGAGTGTCTCAGACCACGAATCTGAACAACTTTTATTATGGGACCAACTTCAACATCGTGATAAATATATCTGCTCTTTCATACAAAAGTGGAATATCTGCTTGGCCAAAATCTATGGAACAGCCAATTTTTTTTTTGCAATTTGTTTTTATAATGAAAGTTGTTCATATTCATGGTCTGAGTCACGCCTTTAACGTTTGCTAATGAAATTAATTTCACCCGTATTATAGTCCCGAAACACTATCTTATAGATCAGAAAATCGCGTTGAGACGACGACAGTCTAAACTAAGCTCACTTTGTTTGAGTTGTCATGGAAACTCGTAATTAATTCCTAGAATAAAATAAATCAGAAGTTAATGGAAAAGCTTCCTAGAAATAGCAATCGAGTCTTATTTGTGTTGACTCAGAGGGGTTGGACTGGGGGACTGAACTATTCCTGTAAGTTGACGTGGCCTTAGATAAACAATATACCTACAATACGTTTATATACAAAAAAAGGCCTTTGTAAAATGAAATCATATTTGAAAGAAATTTTCAAAATTTTTGAATAGTTTGTCAAATTGTTCATAGTAGCATAATTAACCACTGCGCCACGAAGCTGTCATAGTTAAAAATTGTAGGTATAATTTTGTTGAGTATTAATAAACGAAAAAATGTATTTTGTAAAAGGAGAGAGCTAAGGCATGGCGCGGCCATCAAATTACATTCACCGTCCCTTTTGTAAAAAATAAATCCCTTGTAAAAATAAGAAAATATTTAACCCCTGCTCTCCTGTGAAAAGTTTTAATATAAAATGGGGCGATAATCCCATAATACCCAGCAGAGGTCATGCAAAGCTGGCTGCTGCCGCCTACGCTGGCGCCAGACAAGCTTACAAGGAGAGGGATAAATTAGATACAGTTTACACGAGATTCTGTACCAAACGAACTTACCTTTTGAGACGTGAAGTCTTATAAATCGATGAACGCCGGCTTCACACGCAAAAAAGTGTCACGTTCTGTGTGCAAGCGATAGAGAGACTTGGGCATCCTAAACGTTCGGCTTGTGACGCATCTATATCTCTTGCACCGTTATCACGTAAAATTACCTATGGGATTTTACAGACAACCAATTTTTTTACATGTGGAAAATGCATGCTGGTCTGTTACGTGGGTATAGAAGTTATGAGGGACTCACGCATAACTGCCCCCTCTCCACGCCATACCACCGAAAGGGTGACCATGGTGCAGCTACCACCAGCTTATAGCTAATAGGTAGGAATGAACAAATAATTGACGGGAACCGTTATCTTTCTACCACCCCACCGCCCTTGACACTTGGGTCTCTAAAAATGTCAGAGAGTCACGTGTTTTTTCATTCGTACAGCAGGATTGGGCTCCCTCGCGAGGTTTTTTCTGCGTGCTAATGACTTGGGATCCTTCAAAAGGCTTCAAAAGGAATCTGAGGAGTCGGCAACGCATCAGCACCTCCTCTGGTGTGGCAGATGTCCATGGGCGACGGTGACCACTTTCCATCATGTTGCTTCTGCTCCCTTGCCGTCACACATACATAAAAAAGAATGCGCCAAACATTTCTCCTTCTCTGAAGATATTTATTACATCATCCTAACTAATATTATAAATGCGAAAGTGAGTTTGTTTGTTTTTTTGTTTGTTTGTTTGTTTTTTACGCTTTCACGCCGTAACTACTGAACCAATGATAATGAAATTTTGCATACAAGTTCTTTGGAGTACGGAGAAGGACATAGGCTACCTTTTATCCCGGGAAAAAATACTATTCCCGAGGGATCGACATTGACGCGGGCGGAGCCGCGGGCGAAAGCTAGTTCTACATAAATTCCGTAAATATCCCTTAAATATATTTTTTTTTATCTAACCTATATTGTCCCACTGCTGGGCAAAGGTCCTTAAATATATATATAAATAAATATAAAATAAATAAATATATACGGACAAATCACACAGATTGAGCTAGCCCCAAAGTAAGTTTGAGATTTGTGTTATGGGATACTAACTCAACGATACTATATTTTATAACAAATACATATATAGATAAACATCCAAGACCCAGGCCAATCTGAAAAAGATCATTTTCCATTTAACCTGACCGGGGATCGAACCCGGGGCCTTCGTTTCGCAGGCTGGCGTGTTAACCACTGCGCCACGGAGCTCGCAATATATGTAAATTGTAACTATCATCATGTAACCCGACCGTTATTGCGAGTGAATCTCTATTACATGATTGCTGAGATATTTCCTATTGCATTGCAACCGCTGATTTTCTCGGGGTTCGAATAAGTTGCATTTGTAAAAGAAATGTAATGAATAATATTACATTCTCTCAAATAGCTTATCATGTATGCTTCAATCATGCTTCTTTCATATGGTAATGTCATACTTTTAATAAAACTAGCTTTCGCATGCATAAGGATTCATAGGGGACGGGTTATTTTTCTGGAATGAAAGGTATCTGAGTTGAGTTAAATTACTTTATTAAAATACTAGCGACTCGCTCTGGCTTTGCACGGATGTGATGTAGAAACTCATATGGGGTAGTAAATTATACATTTAAACCTTCCTCTCGAATTGCTGAAAGCATCGACTGCATTTTATATACTACTAGCTTTTGACCGCGGCTCCGCCCGCATCAATGTCGATCCCTCGGGAATAGTACTAGTACTCCAGAGAACTTGTATGCAAAATTTCATGATGATCGGTTCAGTAGTTACGGCGTGAAAGCGTAACAAACAAACTAACTTTCGCATTCATAATATTAGTAATAATGTAAAGATAAAGAACATGTAACATCGGGTTACTAAAGTATAAAGTCAGCTACTATCCGACATGTTTGAGGGACGACTTCAAGGCGCGCGTCTCGATTCTAATTCTTACGTGAAGAGTAAATAAATACATACATACATAGTATCACGTCTTTTTCCCTTGAGGGGAGACAGAGCCTAGGTCTATAAGACCTTATGGCTACATTTAGCATGTTGGTGGGCGTGTGATGGAAAACGGAATCAAAATGAAAAATGATTTCGCAGATTTTAACCCAATCCCTCGATCGGCTTGCACGATCTGATGCGAGGAGCGAGAAGAGAAGCAGCTCGCACATTTTATGTTCTTTCTTTTCTCCCAGACAAGCATGGAAGAAAATATATAATAAAAATAAATAAATAAATATTACGGACAAATCACACAGATTGAACTAGCCCCAAAGTAAGTTCGAGACTTGTGTTATGGGATACTAACTCAACGGTACTATATTTTCTAACAAATAAATATATAGATAAACATCCAAGACCTAGGCCAATCTGAAAAAGATCATTTTCCACCTTGACCTGACCGGGGTTCGAACCCGGGTACGTTTGTGTCGCAGACTGGCGTGTTAACCACTGCGCCACGGAGCTCACCAAAATATGTAACAAATATCCTTTGTTACATATTTTAATAATGTCTATATCTTACATTAGTTTTCTTTATTAAATTACTTAATACTATTGCAAGCCAGCGCTCACCCACTCCTGTTAGACCCTTCATGTCACCAATAGTTGATCCATGCAACCCTTGCTGAATCAACAATGGCCGTCGTGCTCACACGTGACCTTTGTCCTTCCCCTGGCCTCAAACTATCTCCATAGCCAATTTTGATCTAAATTGGTTCCGTGAATTACAGGTAAAGAAGTACCAGGAAATGTAAGCAAATATTCAGGAAGGTCAGCGGTGTCGTCCTCAACTGCCTGTCCGGTGGTTGCATGTATAGCATCGGGTACGCGCGCCCGGCCTCTCGAGCTGCTATACTTGCTTTATCCCCAATTATCCGAGTGAGTAGTATCCCAATACCTCTATTCCCTTCCCAGATCCATCAAATTCCTGTCATTCCCCAGCTTTAAAATGCTTTCGATGGGCAGCAGCAATGAAAGCACAAGAAGCCAAAGAAACTGCGCTCGCCAACCCGCCTGCCGAGCGTCGTGAGTACGACAATATCCTCCCATGGAACGAAGAATCCTTGGCCCAGGAATGGACATATTACGGCTAAAATGATGACGAATAGCGCGTAGAAGCGATGGCCCATGGGGCAGAAGGGTTCTCGAATGGCGGCCACGTATTGGCAAGCGCAGTGTCGGATATCAACCGACCAGATGGTCGGATGACCTAACTAAGGTGGCAGGTAAACGCTGGATGCAGGCCGCTTCCAACCGGTCGTATTGGAAATCCTTGGGGGAGGCCTATGTCCAGCAGTGGACTTCTTGCGGCTGATATGATGATGATGAATGACGAAGTGAATATTATGCCCCAGTGAGGTAGATGTTTTTCTTTACTTTTGAAAAGGTTTGTATCAGATATTTTATCTTGCTGTTTTTTGCAGATTTCATCCAGAAACCTCAGTACGAATGCTGGGTGACGTGCAAGCGCGGAAGAAGCTTTAAGAAGCCGGAGTATGGCGTTGACTGCGACAAACAGAACATGGTTTAAGTAGATTCAATAAACTAATACCCAACAGTTAACTTATATCTATTCCTTTCCTTAAAAAAATAATACCCCATATACGTGACGAACTACATATGTTCTCTCTATTCCTACAAAAGGCTTGTTTCCTAAAAAAATATAATTAGTCCATCAGTTAGATATTCAAAAAATATAGGACACGTATTTTTTCTTTTGTCGATTAAACAAAAAATGATAAAGATATAGCCCTTTGAAGTTCCGTGTGACGTCATAGTTTGCTACAATTTTTAGCAAACTTTGACGTCACGAGCCCCCACTCCTGAACTTTGACGCGCTTTATCTTTATTATTTATTGTTTATTTGACAAAAGAAAAAATACGTGTCCAATATTTTTTGATTATCTAACTGACGGACTAATTGTTATGTTATTATTACGACCCAGGAAACTAGCCTATCATCATCATCATCATCAGGTCCTTTTTAGTCTCCACTACAGAAGCACGACCCTCTCTGTAGCCTATACTAGGGGTAAATTGGAGGAGCCCGATGACCTAGTGGTCGTGACCATTGAAATCACTTACGCATGTTAAGCAACCCTGGCCGCAGTACCTATCGTGATGGGTGACCGCAAGTGGCATAAAAATATTTCGATATTATCCGTGCTTCATGGCATTCGTTAAGCTATGTCAGATGCCTTTAGGCAGCTTCAAAAAATCTGACACCAGTGTTAGCCACTTACACAAAATACAAACAAAACAAGGTGTAAATTTACACCCGTATTTCAATATTAGAGAGAGGTCGGTACGGTAAGTTTTATCGAGTTCCCATTTAGTATTGATTCCATACGATGCGTCCGCTACATCTGATTTATATATCTTTAGCTTTTATTTAACCGACTACAAAAATTGTGGAGGTTATCAGTGCGAATGTTTTTTTTTAATGTTTGTTACCATATAAATCTGTCAATTATGAACTTACTATCCTGACTCAGCGACCCAAAGTGAGTAATTCCATACAATGTTCATAAACATGGGCATTTATAATATCAAATAACACTGATTTCATATTATAAAGCTCACTAGAAGCAATTTTCAAAACCACTTAAAATAATTAGTCCGTCTAGATAATTGAAAAGATACGTATTTTTTCTTATATATCGCTATATCTTTATCAATTTATGTTTGATTGAGAAAAGTAAAAATACGTGTCCAATATTTTTCTACCAGACGGACTATTTATTTAAAAAAAAAACATTTATGTCAAAAGCATAGAGATAAGATAATCCTGGTCAAAAGCCGTCCGTCGAAATTCTCGCCAAAAACTTCTTTTTTTTTAGATTGTAACAAAAGTTATCCTTTTTTAAAAGAACTTCCAACTTAATAACACTGCAAAATTTTGACGAGCTCAGTGGCCTAGTAGTGGTCAACATACCAAGCTGCCACACCGGAGTTCCCAAGTTCGATCCCCGGTAAGGTCCAGATGGAAAATGATCTTTTTCAAATTGACCTAGGTTTTGGATGTATTTGTTATAAAATACAGTATCGTTGAGTTAGTATCCCATAACACTAGCCTCGAACTTACTTTGGGGCTAGCCACAGAAATATTATTTCCGTACATACATAAATACTTAGTATCACTTCTTTTTCCCTTGCGGGGTAGACAGCGCTTAGGTCTATAAGACCTTATGGCCACATTTAGCCTGTTGGAGGGCGTGTATATGAGAAACGGAATCAAAATAGTGCTGGGTTACTAGCCACATCGCCTATTGATATTATTCCTCAGATTTTACCCCAATCCCTCAATCGGGTTTTAATTACGATCTGCGCGGATAGAAAAGCAGCTGGCACATTCTACGTTTTTTCTTTTCTCCCAGACCAGCATGAAAGAATGTATATTTATTTATAATAACGAAAAGGCAACCTTTATCAAAACAATTGTTTTTAATTATAACAATTGAACAATAACTTGCAACAGCACTTATTGTCCGAGATCACAGTTCATACTTAACTACACTTTAAATATTCTCTTAACTTAGTCTAACCGGTTTTACATTTAAATTACGCGCATAATTTACTAATATTTACATAAATACATTGCTTGTATATCTAAGTTAAATGAATATTAAACAAAACTAAATTATACGAACTTATGACTTAGAAGATTCACATTATTTAATTACATTAACTTACGTTCGATATTAAAAGTAAACAGGGTGACAGACATTCATACACAACACAGCTATTACAAATTTAATATTAATTTAAGTAAGTTTAGAAAATATAACTATATCATTAATTTATCTTAAATTAACACAATATATACATTTTATTAGAATTTAAATGGCAATATTCCCAAATTTACCATATATTCTGTAAATAAAAATTGGGGATTTTGACAGTGAAATTCACAGTTAATTAATGTTTAGGCATTCATAATTTTGCTCTCAAATGTAACATATTCTTCATACAATATTCTTAACATATTACAAAGTGGAGTCCAACAAAGGAAATAGTATTTAAATACTAAAGGCACATACACACGCATCCGCGTCATCACATGCCATATTACATTTAAACAATAATAATAGTTACATAATAATTTACATACAAAAATAATGCTAAAAGTAATAGTCTGAATAATAGCAAGTGTCATTTTTCAAAGTTATCTTTAAGGGTTTACTGAAACCATTCGGTCACATGGTATACATAGATTAAGTGATACCTGTAGCCCAACAGTGGGGTAAATGAAATTGTTATCTTTTAATGGCGATCCAAAAATCCAGCACTCTTAACGATTTGGTAGATTTTTTCACGCGGGATTTTCTCAGCTTCGCGTTCCACTACTTGCATCTCCTTGTTGGTGAACCAGGACTCCTTTGCCAGCCCTGCAGCTACGTTCGGGTTGTCGTAAAAGTCGCTGGATTTTAGCAAGTCTCTGGGAAGGAGAGCCTCGCTCGCGGCGTTTATTTCTACCGCTGGGTGAGGATGTACAGCTGGGAGGGAAGAGTGGGAGTACTCGACCCCTATTGGCTGCAAAGGCTGCGTGTAGATCAGCCCTGGTCTAGCTTGGGCTACTGCTAAGATGGCCGCAGCGATGACGAGACGCATTTTGTCTGAAAATAGATATTCATACGTAAAAAAAACTGATGTTATTTGTTGCTGATCTTACCTTCAGTAAACCTAACATACTTGTTTACTAAGAGAATGTTTGGTTCAAAGAGAAAACGGAACGCGCAACAAGATTCTAAATGAAGAAATCGAATTTCAATAGATAGAAAAGAATCGGCTAAATGCGAGTCGGACTCATGCTCGAAGGGTTCCGTACCATTATAAAATAAATATAATAATAAATAAGTGTAAAATGATTCAAAATATTTTTTTTTCATATGATGTAACCAAAAAATTTTGTTTTTAGCAATTTTTCCTTTATCTCTGCTATAAGACGTTGCTTCGTACTAAATTTCAAGATTCTGAGTTGGGAGTACCCTGAAGGTTTTGATTCCCTTGCCAATGTCGAAAAATTGCGGCATAAACGACTGTATCTTTTGATTGCGTTGGCTTAGATGTTTGATTTTTTCATAGCTCCAAGGGACAATAGACCTGAGTACTTGGCATGAATAAAACATTTGGGCAAAGGCATAACTCTCACTTCTCCAAGAATCTCTGGATTGTGCTTGTAACCGCCAGATTTTATTAAACTTGTGGCCGGTGGCAACAAACTCCACTCGTGTCCAGCGAGGCTGATTGGTTGATATGAGAAAAGGCATGAAAACTTATTGTTACTGGCTACCGATGGCTGCGGTCAGTGGCCTGTTTAGTCTTGGTCTATGAGCTAAGTGATGGCAGGCGTGTAGATGGAAAACACAGTCAAAATTTACGGGTTCTCTGTTTTGATTATCCTTTTCATCTAGACGCCCACCTTCTATGACATGATTCATAAGATATTCACCCATTCCCTCGACTGGTTTTTACAATTTTGTGCGGTTAATAAGTCAGTTGGTAAATTCTTTTTTTTTTCTCCCAGACCAGCATTTTACCACGTTTGGTGACTAATATAAGTGTAAACAATACTCGAGGTTGCTTAACATGAGTTAGCGTTAATATTGCATACCTGCTGCTCCTATCAAAGTAGGTACCTATTTGGTCATAATGAAGCAAATCTAATCGAAGGTAAAATTTCACAATAGTGTAACTAATAAATTTATTTCCTGAATATTCAGTTGCAACAGTTTTCCGGATGACTTGGTTCTTTATCAGATCAAGTACGGTTGGTCTAAAAACTAGTGAAAGTTTGTTTGCACAACAGTTAGGTAAAAACAAAGTTGTAAACACAATGGGACAAGAAAGCAAATATGTACAAATTGATATAACCATTTAAGGCTCAACATTACCAAAGACACACAATACTACGTCACAATACCCAAAGTTGGGTGGGCTTTACAATAGCTTAGCACTTATTAGTGTAGCAATGCACTGGTTAAACATATTTAATGTGAACGCAAAGACATTTTACGTTTCGATAGAAGAAGGAGAAGCACTTATTAATATTCTGAGTATTGGAATCTAAAGAAGTCATTTCCCTCTTTATTGCGATACCTTTCTAAAACGCGGCGTTGCGCCATTTTTAAATTATACGCATTTTAATTTTCGTACTTTAGCTATGTAATTTTTTTTCTTTATTTTCTTTGATAACACGAAAGGGTGGGGTGAGTCCAGCTAGCAAACGAGTCCAAGGCGAATCCACGCCCAAAAAAATCACCACAGAAGGTAGGCTAGGTTTGTTACGTTTCCTTGTAACCATAACAGGAAGAGAAGCGAAGGGAGCGAGCGTCCCAACTTAGAGCGAAACCCCCAATTACTAACCTAAAATAATGCTATGTAAATATATAGTTTTTCCTCAACAATAGTCATTTAACTAAAATAAAACTAAGTATATCGAACAGTGTACACACATTACTATACATATAATCTGTTGTGGAGAACTGGAGCCTGAACTGGGTATCCAGAGGAACCTGTCTTACAGGACTCCAGGCCTTCCCTCAGAAGGAATAAGTACAGAGTACAGAGTTCCTTCTGCTAAATGCTATTTTTTATCTAAATATAAACCGCGCTTTTAATCATATTGTGAAGAAGAGAGCAAAGCGACTTCTATTATCAGAAATTATATAATCGCAATAAGCTATTCTAAAGCCACCCCATTTTTTAAGAGTAGCTTCAGCCCATACTCTGAAATACTTTTCTTTAATAATATTTACAAAACAATTAACCGAACAAGATTGATTGTTGTAAGAAAGTAATGCAATATTTTGTGACTGAACTGCATGTTAAGTGAGTTGAGGAGATCATCTCGTTCTCTATTATAAAACAAGTTCTTGACATCATTTTATTGCATTGACATCCGCACATAATTATACAAAATATCAGCTCGATTGGACCCCAGAGTTGCTCAAACTTAATTTTACTCAAGACAAGCTATATTAAGTTGAAGTATCAAAAATAGTGACAGTGACTAGGTCTTTAATAATAATTAATTTTATTTAATCCCAGGTTATGGAGAGGGCAATAGCAAAACTACTTACTTCTTTATATCCTGGTATAAATAGTCACTGTGTGCCTTAACTTCCACCCAATGATACCGACATAAGGGGCCCTAGCTCCTAAGTATTACATACTGCCAGGATGAGCATTTGATTCTTTCGTTGACAGAACTCTGTCTTGCATTCACTCAGTTTTAATTAAAGAAAACTGGTTTAGGTATACATGGCATAAGCGCATAACTTGAAATAACTTTGCACACTCTTCTTTTTGACTCAGAGGAGGAATAACAATTACTTCGCAACTTATACGCATAATAAGCATTTCTCGGAATACTCAAAATTTTTATGCAACTTATGCTAACATTGATATCACAGTGAAATTTCATGTTAGCACTCAAACCACTGGTCATCAACACGTCACTCTAAAAAAAGAAATCACCCGCCTTTTCAAATGACACATTCCTATTTCAAAAACAAAGACGATCACTCACTGGTATACGTCACTTACGTTCAAAATTCACGGTCACAGACACAGAATACAAGTGCGGCGCGCGTCCGTTTGGTAACTGCGCGGGCGCATTCAATGTTTCGAATTTATAGGCTATGGAATCAAGTAACCTTCTGCCAAGCTTCCGGGACAAGTTTCTCACAGATAGTCGGAATTCAGTTTTTTATAACTAGAATCCTTTTATTAAAATGTAGGTAGAAAGTCTTTAAATAGAAGACAAAACAGTAGCTTTAGGAAAGGTGTCATACTGGAATTATCTCGTTCAGTCACAGTTTCCTAACACGAGAGTTGTAACACCTCTGTTATTAGTGTTCTGGAAGCAGATGTAATAACTTATCATTGCAAAGATCCCGTAAAGCATAATATAAAATTATGTTTTCTAACATCGTAGCAGTGACCGCAGGTGAGGACTAACCTTCAAGAATGTTATCATGAAGAGAAATCCGGTGCCGATCAAATTCTGCGTACCAACGCCTTACGCGGCATCCCAGCTAAAAGCATTTTGGAGGCGAGCAATGCAATTCTTGCAAAGTCAGTGAACTTTTAAAATCATAAACAAACATCGCCCTCAAATTTTAATTACGTTAATTCAATTTTTGCTAAGAACTACGAACTTCAACTTGTGATTAAAAAATAAAATTGACACGCGATTTCCCGCCAATTATTATCTTAATTTTATGATTGAGTTCCTTAAGTTTGAAAAAATATACATCCATACATAGTATCACGCATAGAGATAAGATAATCCCAAGTCTATGGTATCACGTCTTTTTAGAGGTGGTTCCGAAAAACTCTAACAACAGGGTGTGCATAGTCGATTGACCGTGTCACATACACGAAATGATGATGACTTATTTTTCCCTTGCGGGGTAGACAGAGCCTAGGTCCTTTAGCATGTTGGAGGGCGTGTAGACGGAAAATGGAATCAATAGTGATGAGTTGCTAGCCGCATCGCCTATTGACATGATTCCGCAGATTTTAGCCCAATCCCTCGATCGGCTTTTACGATCTGGGCGGGAAGGGAAGCTTCCTTTTCTTTTTTCTAGAACAGCATGGAAGAAACATAATATAACATTCAAAATTTAATAATTTATGAGCTACCAGAAGCGCAGACTTGCAGTGTGGCATTTGTAGATACTCATAACAAAGAGAATGATTTTTTCATAATTATGTCTGACAAATTAATAATAATAGAGAATAATAATGGAATTTTAATTTTGTATATTTAAAATACGATCATTTTCACTTAGACAGAATCAAACTAAGTATTGCTCGATTCACTTACACCTTAAAGTGTTAGGTACTACTTGTTAGAAATACTTAGATGGAATATATATAATTAATAATCAATAACTTGGGTAGATCTCCTTACTCTGTTCTTAGTATGAACGAGCCTCAGAAAGCCTTAGAACTATATACCTTACTCAGTGTTTGATATAATCAATAACATCTTACGATTACTAATGTGTATCGTTATTTAATTCTGTCACACACGGAAAGAAAAAAAAAATGTTTGATTTATATAGTTAGCAGAAAGAAAAGCATCTGGAATACCTTATTTTAATTTAATATTCGAGATTATTTTCTTTCTGCAAGTTGTAAATCCAAAGCCAGCTGGATCACGGTTGTCAATAGGCAATAGGCTATTTTTATTCTTATTGCCAAGAAAAGGGGTAAACCGTTACGTTCCCCTTGACAGTTCAACATAACCACCGCAGTTCCCAGTCAGTCTGTGAAAATGACAGAATTATAATGTTTTCTTAAAAACATTATGTGGCATATTTATGTGGCCAGTGATTATAATTGTTTTCTTATAAACATTATGTGGCATATTTATTGTAAATTAAGTAAGTTCGACAATCAAAAGCTCGAAAAAGTTTGACATTTTCACAATTCCATGGGACATTAGACCTGAATATTTGATATGAATTTCAGTTTAATACCTCCATGCGTTCCTGAGAAAAAGGTCTCGACAGACAGACATACAGACGGAAAACAAAGGGTTCCGTTTTTATCTTTTGAGGTACGGAACCCTAGAAATTAATGTTGCCAAAATATCAGACGAAACTCAAATTTAATCACGGTGAGTTCCGTAGTGAAAATAATAGTGATTGTGACCGCAAAAGCTTAAAATGATACTTTAATCATACGAACAGAAAGAAGGCAAATCTGACGAACTACATTAGAAGACGATGCGGCTAGCAACCTATCACTATTTTGATCCCATTTTCCACCTAACTCCCACCAACATGCTAATCGTGGCTTTTAGGTCTTAAAGACCTGGGCTCTGACTACCCCGCAAGGGAAAAAGACGTGATACTATGTATGTATGTAAACATATTATCTTGCAAATCGAGGCCCTTAGGTCGTATACGACTGTGAGGTCGACATGATTATGTATCTGGGACTGAATCTACGACCTAGGAGCAATAATTAAAGAGATGATCTTGAACTGGTTATAGAATTTAAAATTTGTGTTTATATTGCTTGAGATGAAACATTTTCCACATGAAACATTTTGACAGCCTCCGTGGTCCAGCGGTTAAGGCGTTTGCCTGTTGACCCGGGGGTCGTGGGTTCGATTCCCACCGGAAGCATACTTTGTTTAGTTGTTTCCAGTTTGGTTACGACATTGCAGGCTTGAATCACCTGATTGTCTGATAATAAAGATGATTCCGTACTTCGGAAGGCACGTTAAGCCGGTGGTCCCAGCTGCCATCTGGTAGTCGTTAAAGGAACCACGTCAGAGGCCGAGAGGCGGTTCCGAAGAACTCTGACACCAGGGTGTGCATGGTCGATTGACCGTGACACCACATAATGACTCCACATAGGCCTATTGGAAAAGATTTTCATATTAATGAAATTACGGTCGTTGTCATGACATTATAAATAACATATTTATGGAATATATACATGCTTAAATAAGTGAAAAAGCTTCGTAGATTTATTTATACCGGGTGTTACAAACCTACGAAATAACATTTAAAGTTAAGTCCATAATATTAAACAACTTTCTCCATGGAACCAAGTTCGAAACATGAAAAGCAAAACTCTATCTCCGATACAAAATAAGCGATCAGCTGATATCTTTATGGAAGATCAAAACTTTTTCATTGTCTTTCGATGTATGTTCCCTGGGAATAGTTGTTTAATATCATGGATTGATTATGCCCCGTAAATATTATTTCGTAGTTTTGTAACACCCGGTATAATATCATTTGTTGAATTTATGTACATGAGTCGGCAATATTTTTTTAGGGATTCGTTTATTTTCGTTTTTTTTTTTTTTTATTGTCTTTCATATCCACACCTGTCACTGAATTGTACCGAGTTAGTACGCTTATACGTACTATTTTACAACCTGTCCCGATGTTTGTCTATGATCAAATCTTGTAAGTTAAATTTGATCCACTTCCCAGTTACCGATTGAGCTGCATATTTACATACATGTGTAATTCGGATGACAATACAATATTATGGAATCGTTGCGCTGGTCTGATGATGAAGTCGGAAGGTGGCCGTACGAACTCGCCAAACAAGGCACACCAATCGTATTTGGGCTCATGTGAATAAAGACGACAATTCAAAATGGAAAGCACTTTACAGTGTGAATTCGTTTATAAAAAAATTTTTGCAAAAAAAAATGGTTTTCTTAAAATTTTGCTTTCTACTTTCTTCCTATAGTACTTATATCGATTTGATATAAGTACATGTGGTAAGTTATAAGCCTATGCACCTTAGTGTAAACAAAATTGTTGATGTGATTAAGTTACAAAAGTTCAAGTAGAGCGGAAGTGCTGGTAACCGGAAGGAGACGAGGTGATCTACTCCAGCCGATCTAATTCCTGACTGATTGGCTCATTGTACTCAACTGGATATAAAAATCATTTGATCCTGAAGTAAGACATTTCCGCCTTGTACAATAAATACGACAAACATCCGATCGCATAGCTTTATTCATTTGTATGCCTTCCGGTAACCCTTCAAAACTATTTATAGAATTTTGATGTGTATGGTAAGGTAAGTAGGGAAGTTTGTAAAAAATTTTTTTGGCAAATTTTAAGTAAGTTTGGCAAAAAAAATTTTGCCAAACTTTTTACCTGCTTCGTTGTCTATCCGATTTACCTTCCAGGATCTCCACGCCTTCTCGCTAACTTTTGACAACCGCAATGTGTTGTACATTTTTAAGATTCCATACCAAAAGGGTAAAAACGGAACCCTATTAATATGGTCTGTCTGTCTGTCCGTCCGCCCGTCTGTCACCAAGCTGTATCTCATGAACCGTGATAGTTAGACAGATTCACAGATATGTGATATATTTATGTTGCCGCTAAAACACAAACACTATAAATTAGAATAAAATAAATATATATGGCGGCTCCCAATTAATACAACAAACGTAATTTTTTGTTCGTTTTTGCTCGATATTGATAGCGGCAACAGGTAGACGCTTGAAATATTCGCAGAATATTTAGTTATATGTATATTCACTTTAAAAATAAATAATTCATTTAAAATAAAACAAATATTTCATAGGGGCTCCCATGCAACAGACATGATATTTTAGCCGTTTTTAGGGTTCCGTAGTGAAATGGCAAAAAACGGAACCCTTCGTCATGTCTGTCTGTCCGTCCGTATGTCACAGCCACATTTTTCCAAAATGATAAGAACTATACTGTTGACACTTAGTAATTAGATGTATTCTGTGAAATTTTCACACAAAAATAGAAAAAATACGATAAATTTTGGGGTTCCCCATACTTAAAAACTCAAAATATTTTTATTCATCAAACCTATTCATGAGGGGTATTTATGGATAGGTCTTCAAATATAATATTGAGGTTTCTAACATATTTTTTTCTAAACTGAATAGTTTGCGCGAGAGACACTTCCATAGCTTTCACTTTGGAATGTCCTGTAACTTCTACAATAAAAGAGAATGATAAAACTAAAAAAATATATGATGTACATTACCATGCGAACTTCCACCGAAACTGATTTGAACTTCGAACGAGATCTAGTAAGTAGTTTTTTTTTTTAATACGTCATAAATCGTAGGCCGCAATTTAGCTTTCATTCAATCAAAGTTACTACGAACTATAAGCACTTTTATATTATGTTACTTGCTTCTACTCTCTTAAAGGATTCCTTTAAGAGAGTAGTGACCCTTTAAGAAGAAGTGAGAAGTCAGTGGGTTGATACCACTCCTCGGGGTTGATACACTCACACTGTATAGTAGAATTGACACTGTGCTTGTGGACAGAATGAAATTTCTCCGTTTAAACCTTTAACACATACTTAACTATTTATATTCAATGTCATTAACCTTCACAACCATCCAACAACACCTCAATTAGTCTACAAGACAATATTAATTACCTGACTACGTCTGATTACTATCGCAAGTTTAGAAATCACATGATAACAGCTGGGAATCTGGACCGAGGTCGCAGAGTAATTTTAGTTCAAACGAACAGACAAATTGCCCTTCTATGTGTATTTATCACCGCGGTTGAACGTACGCCGGTAAAATCAATACTTCGCGATGAACTTGTCTCGACATACATAGATACATATTATGACGTCTTTTTCCCTTGCGGGATAGACATTGCCTAGTTCTTTAAGACCTAAAAGCCGCGTTGTCTCTACAGATGGTTGTTATTTAAACTCTATTAGACTAATAAAGGTGGAGATGATATTATTAAGGCTACATGTGTCGTTTTCAATGGTTGCTTAATTGTATAGATGACTGTATTACCATCGAACAACTTTCCTTTGACACAATAAAATAGATATCCTGTTCAAATTAATGATTTTTATGAGAAGAAAATTTGTTTAAATCCCCCTAAGATGAATTTGTTCAAGACCAGTCAAACAAGATCTATCTTTGTAAATTCTAGCTACATTAAGTTATTATTGCAAACATTATTTTTTCAAAAACAAGTATCAAAGAGAGTCTTGGATGTTTATGTATTTGGTATAAAATATAATATTATCATTGAGTTAGTATCCCATAACAAGAGTCTTGAACGTACTTTGGGGTTAGCTCAATCTGTGTGATTTGTGCGTATATATTTAATTTTTATTTTATTTGGTTTTCGGGAAACCGTTCTTGGTTTTTTGAATAGATGAGATGAAAAAGTGTTTTATTTTTTAGGTTGACTAATAACAGTAATGGAGAGCCAACGAGAAAATAATGATTTTACTTAAGGCGCTGTGCATCAGAAGAATACCGTAAAACGTCTATCTTTTCGTCGCGCAGTTAGCCTTATTTTTCATGGAATACTAGCATGAAAAAATATGAAGTACAGCTCAAAGATCAAAATAAATGGTTACATCAAAATATTTGCAAAAGTATATTTATAACCTAGCGAAATAAAACAGCAAAAAAGCTATATCCAGAAAAAGTTTCGTCACGAATTACTTGATATTTTCAGCGACAACTACCAACTTTTATACGTCTATAAAAAGTATAACTAAATGAGCAAGATAGATACCTAAAAAAATACAATATTTGGTTATAATTATTGAATTATTAAATTAAAAGTGAAAATTAACACGGAAATGGCAGACTCGGGTTTGAACTGAGTTTATGACAGGTATGACACTAGTATATAATATATCGCGCGATGTCCGCTACAAACGGTTAAGAGATACAGCGCCTTAAGTACAACTCATCACTGTCTTTACTTTAAATTGTGGCCTTATTATTCAGAGCAAGTACCTTTTTGTAATCCTTTTAACATCACGATCACCACGTGACTTTAATGACAAAGCCTTCTTGATAAACCGGGTCAGGACGCAATCTCACGAAACTGGTTCACTACTTTTTTGTACCGGCGACTGCAGGATTTGCATTTTACTTAAATTTTGTTTAAATAAAGTTCAGTTTACACGATAAAAAAAGAATAAGCTACACGATGCTTAAAGAATATCTAGGTAGTTATTACCTTCCTAGAAACGTGAACTTTGAAAAATAACTTAATAACTATTGCTTTGAGTTTTCGTTCCTCGTTCACCATATTTTGAAATGTGTTTTGGTATGATTATCATGGATTGTTTCATGATAATCATACGAATGAACATTTCAATTCTTCCTAAGCAATACCTGTGAGACAAAAAAAACACCGTGTTTTTTTTTTATTTCATTTCATCTTTAAAGCAAATCTTCACTTCGACACTAATATCTTATTCTTCTTTCGCTTTTGTACTAATCTCTATAAAAAGGAAAGATTTGATTGTTATAGGCTCCGAAACTACTGGATCGATTTAATAGATTCTTTCTCCATGAGAGTCCTACATTATCCCGAATGAACATAGGCTACAGATTAAATACTTATATCTACGCGTGTAAAGCCAAGGCGGGCCGCTAGTAGATAAGTAAACAAAGAGAAATATTTTTATAGTATCACGTTAGTATACTCTTAACAGCGCTTCAAAAAAAAATTTTTTTATTTTTTTTTTTATATTTATACGTTCCTACTACGTTACTATTAGCCGTGTGGTTTCCGGCAGAGTAGAAAAAGACCACTCCCAGTCTTCCTATGGAGGTCGTAAGGTGCGATTTAGGAAATACAAGCTAAACAAAGTTCATAAACATCAATGAGACCTCTCCAACTCGTCTGGCCAGCGAAGAGAGTGTAGGCCAAATCCTCTGTCTGCTCTGGCTATATGGCTCTGGTAGTACAGAAAGGGTCATGCTCCTGCAGCGGAGACTAAAAAGACGTTGACGTTTCTATTTAAATATCCTTTCTGATTGAAGCGAGGCATCAGAAATAAGAACTTGATACCTAGCAGTATAATAAATAAATATATAGGGACAAATCACACAGATTGAGCTAGCCCCAAGGTAAGTTCGAGACTTGTGTTATGGGATACTAACTCAACGATACTATATTTTATAATAAATACATATATAGATAAACATCTAAGACCCAGGCCAATCTGAAAAAGATCATTTTCCATCTTGACCTGGCCGGGGATCGAACCCCACTCCGTGTCGCAGGCTGGCGTGTTGACCGCTGCGCCACGGAGCTGTCGAATTTTAGCTTTACGCAAAAAACATTAACATCCCAATGGCCAGCTATACTAGTCCTTCAATGTCACCCGTTCGTCCGTATTAACAATCCTGTCGTTAAATTTTACATAATCCACTATTTTAAAACAAAACTCAAACATAAAGACAGTGTCACTCCGGGAATGCCGGCAGAAAAATGAAAACTTGAACATCTATCTTAAGCGCATCTAACTTAAGCGCTTTTAATTTTTTAAGGCTGGCACACAAAGTCAAAGAAATGCTTTAGTAGGAAATTTTAAGAAATCGACACGCTAGTTTTTGTTTTAGATTTTTCATACAAAACATTTTTTTATGAAAACGATAAATTACCTATTTATATCGTTGAAATGTTTGACTTAATATTCCTAATAGGTAATAATGAAAATTTGTACGCCAAAAAGCAATTTTTTGTGCATAGTGTTGTCTGCGTTTGTTTTTCTAAATTATAAACTAACTAACCCGAAAACTAGGGTACCTATAATTTTTTTTAATTTACGTCTATAGTATTTGCACCTTATATGTAGAGGTGTCGGTTACGATTACAGTAACAGTGTCGCGAGTTCAATGGATCTTTCCCATCTCAAAAAGCCGGCTTTTTTTTATTTGTTGTTATAGCGGCAACAGAAATACATAATTTGAAAATTTCAACTATCTTACTAACACGGTTCATTAGATGCAGCCTGTGACAAACGGACAGACACACGGAGTGATATTAATAGGGTCCCGTTTTTACCCTTTTGTTACGGAACCCTAAAAATGCCCAACGCGCCTAAAGAAATGTTCACTTCCAAAGTTCAAAAAACATGCTTAACGTGGCTCTTAGATCTGGTGATACACTTGAGCTCTGTCTACCCCATACGGGAAAAAGACGTGATATTATGTATGTATCAAAAATTCATGGTTAGTACATAATTCAAGCTAAGTTGGGATTAAAATCTTGAAGCAAGCAATTAGAAATATTTTGTACTTACGCTCAGAAAACGTACATAATAAAAAATACTGACATCTCAGTGCTCGTATGCAAATGGCCCTTCAATGTCGCACGTCTAACTAGTAGCCATTATTTTGTAGTGGCTATATCCTAAAACAATCCTTTCGAATCCTTGACTGGTTTCGTAACGTATAATAGAGACGGCACCTAGGTACAAATCGATGTACCTCTAGATAGGTTTGTGCGAATCAAGCATAGCAATAAGGTAAAATGTTTGTACTTTTGTTTACCTAACTTATTATTTAATAACTCTGCCCGCGGCTCTGTTCGCGTCTTTTTTTATGACATAGTTCGGCAAACGAGCAAGCGGGTTATCTGATGGGAAGCGATCACCGCTGCCTATAGACAACTGCAACATCTGAGGTGTGACAAGAGCATGCATTGCCGGCCTTTTAGGAAAACAGACTCGTTTTTTGAAGGTATCGATTCGGGAATAGCGCCGCAGGAAGTTCAGGTTTCTGTTAAAACGTACGGTGGTGGACTACCAGTTATCCAGGTGGTAGAGATGAAATTTATGTGTGGTGGTACGATAGTGAAATTTTGCGTCAGGTATTAGGTCGAACAATTCCTTATGACGATCTCCTGGAAACAGTACGGTGACGGGATCGAAATGTAGCCTATGTAAGAAACATCGAATTCCACAGTTCGGTCGTACGTGGCAGGAATTTTCTGTTAAAACGTACGGTGGTGGACTGCCAGTTATTCAGGTGGTAGAGATAAAAATTTTATTTATGTCTGGTGGTACAATAGTGAAATTTTGCGTCAGGTATTAGGTCGAACAATTCCTCATGTCGATCCCTCGGGAACAATACGGTGATGGGATGAAATGTAGTCTTTGTAAGTAGGAAACATAGAACATCATTCACGTCGTAAATGCCACTGCTGGACAACGGCCTCTCCCAAGGATTCTTCAGAAGGAAGGATGGTCAGGGGTCCTCCTCCTCAACTGCCTGTCCGGTGGTTGCAGGTATGGCATCGAGTACACGCGCCGGCCTCCCGAGCTGTTACTTGCTTTTCCCTCATTCATCCGAGTAATTAAGTATCCCGATACCTTCATTCCCTTTCCAAATCCAACAAATTCCTATCTTTCCCCAGCTTTAAAATGCTTCCGATGGGCAGTAGCGTGGCCGTGTGGTATCCGGCAGAGTAAAATAGGACCACTCAAAGTCTTCCCGTGGATGTCGTAGAAGGCGACTTAGGAAATACAAGCTAAACAAGGTTATAAACATCTAAGACACCTCTCCAACCCGTCTGGCCAGCGTGGAGAGTGTAGGCCAAGTCCTCTGGCTGCTCTGGCCAAGTATGGCCCTAGTAGTACGGAGAGGGTCGTGCTCCTGTAGTGGAGACTAAAAAGGACCTGATGATGATGATTATGATGGGCAATAGCGTCGGAAACACGAGAAGCTAAAGAAACTGCGCTCGCCAACCCGCCTGCCAAGCGTGGTGAGTATGGCAATATTCTCCCATGGAGATTGTCCAGTAGTGGACTTTATATGGCTGTAATGATGATGATGATGATGAAGGATTCTTAGCTCCGTATATTGCCATACTCACCACGCTTGGCATGTTGTAGTTTATTTGGCTTATATCGGTTCTAACGCTGCTGCCCATCGAAACTATTTTGAAGCGAGTGAAGTGTAGGAGTTTATTGCGTTGGATAATTGGGTAAGGATATTTGGGATAATGCTTACTCGGATGAATCAGGGACGTGTAAGCAGGTCGGTATCTGTGACCACCGGAAAGGCAGTTGAGAATGGCACCCCTAGCCTTAAAACATAGATGTTACTTATTTATTAATAATTTGTAAACTCGATCCAGTATTTTTGTTTTTATCTTTTAAAAACATTACTTTACCCTATTTTATTTAATCGTCAGCCTTGATTTCATTGTCTTCTCCCCAAAGGTTGGCTGGAAGAGATTGCGTTTTGCAAGAAGCCCGCCTTTGTACCTCATGTTATACCTAATTCTTTTATTGTTATTACTTTTAAGTGTTGGCAATAAAGTTTCATCATTCATTTATTCATTCACACAAGCAATAAAATCTATTCTTTTTATAATATTAGTTCAGATAGTCTAAGGGGCCTAAATAATGGTGGCGTAAATTATCTAAATAGTAATTTAGTATGTCATAACGGTGATCCAGAGTTTATAAGCGTCGTAACTCTGCCTATTAACTTCATCGCCATTATGAGAGAACATATTAAGGGTAAACGGTCTGTGTGATGTGATTACGAAATAGGTACCTTAGGCTCATAAATACAACTACATACTTTCTAACATAGAAGTATGAGTTTTTTTTTTAAATCTATGCTTTCTAATAATTGTAGTATTTATGCCTAAAACTTGACATCCGTGCACACGTCAATGTGCGAGTTGGCACTACCATGCGAAGAATTGCTCCCTGATCGTGATTTGGCGTGGTCTTTGGAAATCGCTAAATAGACTTCGAACCCCAGTGGGTCGCTGTAAAGACAATTTGTCCAGTTCGCAGAACCAGTGCGAGTGTGGCTTCTCCCCTCAGACTATGGCGTATCTTATAGCACCTATACCTTGGATCCAGTATTGGGCTGGAGTTGTGTCATATGGAGAGGTGAAGAGAATGGCTGAGAACCGAGAGACATGGAGAGTACTCCACCGACAAGAACATAGGTCTTAAATTATAGAGAAATTAGGCCACTCCTATACCTCTCTCGGAGGTGGAATACAAGTTTTCCAAGGCTTGGAAAACTTGTATTCCACCTTCGACATTTGACATAAAGTTAGTCCAGTAAGAAGAAGAAGATGGTAAGTAAGGAAACACGTTCGGATGCGAGAAATAGAAAGAAGTCACGGGCGTGTCTTCTTGTGTGACGTGGGCGAAGAAGAAGTCGATAGCAGAATAGTTGATGAGAAAATGAAATCAGTTATTTTGTCCTACGAGACTACTAGAATAGCTTAGCACGAATTTAGATATTCTGCGAATTGGAATCCTTAGAACTGAGTTTCCTCTTTATTATGACACCATTCAAAGGGCGGAGTTGCGTCACTTCTAAATGAAAAAGGGGGCTCAGGGGCAAAATTCCCGATTTAACAAAAAATGGTCACAGAGAGTAGGTTAAGTCCGTTTGGTTACTTCATGCGATTTTTTACATCTATGGTTAGCTGCAAGTTAGTTGTGCTTTTGTTTTTGCTTTTAAATAAGTCAAGAGCGTTTTTTTTTATATTATACTATGTAGCTAGCTCCAAGTGAGCTTTGCTACTTCGCCGGGCGTTTGAGGCGAGGGCAAAGTGCCCTCAGCCTTTATAGACAACATCAGAGTCCTGTTTATATAGCAAAGCCCCCACCATAATAAAAACAACTTGACAACCCCCACGGAGCATTTATTAAGTTCGTTAGGTTACCAAATCACAAGCGAGCAATCGTCCCCAACTTCGGGCGAAGCTCCCGACTACCAATCAACACAAAAAAGACCGGCCAAGTGCGAGTCGAACGCACGCACTATCCTAACTATCCTTACTAATATTATAAATGCGAAAGTGAGTTTGTTTGTTTGTTTATTTGTTTGTTTGTTACGCTTTCACGCCGTAACTACTGAACCGATCATCATGAAATTTTGCATACAAGTTCTCTGGAGTACGGAGAAGGACATAGGCTACCTTTTATCCCGGGAAAAAGTACTATTCCCGAGGGATCGACATTGACGCGGGCGGAGCCGCGGGCGAAAGCTAGTAATATTATAAATGCGAAAGTGAGTTTGTTTGTTTGTTTATTTGTTTGTTTGTTTGTTTGTTACGCTTTCACGTTGTAACTACTGAACCGATCATCATGAAATTTTGCATACACGTTATCTGGGGTACGGAGAAGGACATAGGGTACATTTTATCCCGGAAAAAAGGACTGTTCCCGAGGAATCGACATTGACGCGGGCGGAGCCGCGGGTGAAAGCTAGTTATCTATAAAAACGGCAAAAAAATCATGTCTTTTGTATGTCTCTTAAATATTTGTTTCATTTTAATTTATTTATTTATTTTTAAAGGGAATATATAGCTTAAAATTCTGTGATTATTTCAAGCGTCTACCTGTTGCCGTTATCAAATATCGAGCTAAAACGAGCGAAAAATCACGTTGTTTGTATGGGAGCCCCCTTAAATATTTATTTTATTCTGTCTTTTATTATTTGCTGTTATAGCGGCAACAGAAATATATAAAATGATGTATTTCTTAATTTTTACATAAAATTATGTATTTCTTACAGAACATTTCAATTGTCTAACTATCACGGTTCATGAGATACAGCCTGGTGACAGACGGACAGACAGACAGACAGACGAACAGCGGAGCGATATTAATAGGGTCCCGTTTTTACCCTTTGGGTACGGAACTCTAAAAAGATTACAAAAGTCACAAACGGCATGTTTTTTGTACAATTCATACTAGTTCGTGTGTAAATTCAAATTACCTTTTAATTTGAAAAATATAAAATTTATCTCCGCACCATCAAAAATCATATCGTAAAGAAGAGTAGGTCGCAGGAACATGCTGGATGCATGCAGGCCGCTTCCAGCCGTTCGTATTGGAAATCCTTGGGGGAGGCCTATGTCCAGCAGTGGACTTCTTGCGGCTGATATGATGATAGAAAAGTAAAGCGAGTTCTATTGAAAGCAATCCTCAGAAATCATAAATTTGTGCTAAGCTATTCAAGCATATCCATGGATTGTATTGTCGTTACCATACCATTATACGTTATTGTCAAGTTATGTAATGTCCTAATCATTAATTTTAGTACTGTCAATACTCAAATCCTTTATTTAAACCAACTACCCGTCCAAACAAGTTTCAGTTGTGGTAGAGCCACGCTACCGGCAAAATTCATTTTTGCTAGTAGCTTGAATGGGCCGGCTCGTCCGGGGAAGTACCATACTCTCACAGAAAATCGAAGTTTGAGTAGGAGCTTTACCGCTTCTATGCTTCGTTCGGTGAGTGAGAGAGCCGGAGGCCCATCCCTCCCCCGTTTCCTCCCCCTATGTCCTTTCCCCCATTCCTTGAAAGGCCGGCAACGCTGCCGTTACACCTTGGTGTTGCAGTTGTCCATGGGCAGCGGTGGCCGCTTACCATCAGGTGACTCGCTTGCTCGTTTGCCGCTCTATAACATACAAAAATACAACAAAGCATGAACACTCAGCTTACAGGTTATAAATAAAAATTGCGTCTCAGTGCGTTGTCCTCAATAAGGGCAGGGTGACCTTCGCTGGATCGTCAACATCTGGCCTACGAAGCCTTCATGCGTATTTTTGTACTAAACTGTCATTCGTATTTTATCTGTCTAATTGAAAAAGCCGGTCAAGTGCGAGTCGGACTCGCACGAGAAGTAATACAATAACATTTCTATATAAAGCTTGCCAAGTATTTCACACAAATATATATATATATATTATATATAATACTACGAGTAGTTATTGCCCGCGGCTGTAATAACCCAGCACAAATGTTTTATAAAAATAATAAGTGAAATTTCTGTTATTTGTAAAATTATTTTAGGAACGTTCGATTGCTATGAATGAGAAGGAAATAAAAATATGTAGTATTTTTACAAACCACATTTGAATATGGGGACATATTGTTACATCTATAGCGCATGAAAAAGGGGTGCTGTTTAACATCAAAGGTCTGATATTTTTCATGTAAATATGGATATAATCGTTATATTCAATCTAAGTTTTCGACACGAGGGACAGCGGTAATATTGAAAATATTTGAAAATCTGACAAAAAAAAGATTTTTCTCTAATTTTTATCATGAAGCTGGTCTTCATGATAAAAATGAGAGACGTGTTCAGGCAAAATTGTTGCGATAAAACGAGATCAGTTTAAGCTTTTCGATTAATCAAAAAGTTTATGAAATACAGCTATGTAAATATTTTACCTCATCATCCCATTTTACCTCATCCTTGCATCAAGGCAAAATATACATTTTATTTCTTGTACATTGTCAATTTTATCAATTTTGTGGTGAGAAATAGGCGCTAATGGATTTCATTTAGGTTGAAACTTTCAATTATCCGATATTGACGGCCGACAAAGTGACTTTGAGGTATGAGATAAACGCCCTGAAAGAACCCATTCGCTTTATTATTAGAGGAGATATATTTCACTCTAAAAGAAAGTTGAGAATGTTTCACGCAAGTATTTATCTACATTTTTTCTATTATATACAAATTTGTATGTAGCTTTTTTTTCCTCTGCGCTAATATCAATATCAAAGATAAAACAAAATGAGATGTATCAAAAATATTTTTGTTTCATATTATGGTACCGGGCTGTTCAGCATTGAGGTGTTGATGAACTTGGTTTAATCATGAAGAATATCTATTTTCAGAAATTCTAAAGGAACATTTACAAAAAACTTATTAAATATAGTTTAAAATAATTCTTTATTATCTCCAAACAAATATACAATAATCTTAAATTAAACTACTTATCAATAATCCTAATTATACTAAAAAAAAAAACTTAAAAATAAAAGAATTTAAATCTAAAAATCTAAACTAAGGTGTTGCCCGTGTGGCATAGTGCCCGTTTACAAAAATATAACAAAATAAGTTGTATGAACTATTTTTTGTTTTATAATTTTGTAAACGGGCTGTGCAGCGGTGAAAAGTTCTTCATTTCATGACTTGTAATAAGGAAAAGTTTCAGAAATTTTGAAAATTTAAGTTTATACTTATCTTTTATAAACACTGTTGTTTATAATTTTGGTATCAAAATTTAACCCATACTTACCTAATAATAAAAGGTAGTTCGTGTAAATATTAATTGCTGAGAAATATTGCCAAGCTGCCATCGGAGGTCCCAGGTTGGATCCCGGTCAGGTCAAGATGGAAAATTATCTTTTACAGATGGTCCATCTGAAAAAGATAGTTTTCCATCTTGGATGTATGTCTATATACGTATTGATTATAAAATATAGAATCGTTAAGTAAGTATCCCATAACAAAAGTCTTGAACTTACTTTGGGGGACTAGCTCATTCTGTGTGATTTGTCCGTATATATTTATTTATTTATCGTATCTATCTTATATATTTATTTATATATCTAATTTCGAGGAGGACAAGAGCAAAGAATTGACTATTGACGCTATACCATAACTAGCTACATACAACCTTACCATACATGCAAGTTAAATAAAAGCTGAAACGAAATATCACTTGTTTTACATACAAATTTGGAAGGCAAAGCCTACGTAAACGTGATTTAGTCAATACTACGCCATTACGGGCCAAGGTATGAAGCTGTAGTAAGCATTTATCTAATCTGTGCCCAAGGTGACATACCACAGTCAATCTGCCGGAACGCCGAGTTTTCCCTTACGCAATATTTGTTTATTATTTGTCTATACAATTTGTCGAATCGTGGTCTAAGATCCAACTGCATGACTTTACTTAATCACTCGAATGTTATTTAGTAAACTATGTACCTATCGTAACGAATATATGTATACGACGTTTCACCTTCAAAAGTAACAATAACAATATAAATATCTGCTTATAAATGCACAGCAAATTGACACTTACGTTTTTAGACTTATCATAAAGCAATTAATACATTGAATTAATTGAAATCCCCATACTCGGATCTATCTGACTATCTATATTGACTTATTTTGAAATCTACTAGGGCAATTTTGCAATTGTCAATAAGTGTGTAATAGGTTTTTCTGAAGTTTATGTGGGAAAAACATACCCCGGCCACAGATTACTAAATAGTTCCTGCGCTCAGCCAGTATGCGTCACAGTGGCGCAATAAGTATAGAAATCAAACTGTGGACTACTCGTTAATTTAAGTAACTTTATTTTGAAGGGAATGTTGTTCAATGTTCTAAGTAAATCCCTCTCTGTAAATTTTGCAAGTTCAAGTAGCATTTTGTATATAGGTATAATAGCTTTTAGTATTTATACATATTTATATACTAGCTGTTGCCCGCGGCTCCGCCCGCGTTAGTGTCGATCCCTCGGGAACAGTAGAATTTCCCGGAATCAAACATACCCTATGTCCTTCCCCGGGCCTCACACCTCCATATCAAATTTAGCGTAAAAAAACGACAGATAGAATTACTTTCGCATTTATAATATTAGTATTAGTATAGAAGTATGGATATTATTTATACTTCTAAGTCCAGAAATGAGAAAATTTCCATAAAACCGTTACCCTCCCATTTTACCCCTTTAGGAGTGAATTCAGTCCATTTCACTCATATATATATTATTTAATTGTAATCGAGAACTTACATACCTATTTATTTCCATACTTCATAGTCCAGAAATGAGAAAATTTCCAAACAAACTTTATCCCCCTTCTGGGGGATTTTTTCCAGTTTACCTACACTGATCTTTTTTAATTGTAATCGTGAATTTATTAACCTATTTTCATACTTCTAACTCTAGAAATGAGTAAATTCCTATACAATCTTTACCCCGCTATTTTACCCCTACAGGGAAAAATATCGTCCATTTTACCTACACAGATATTTTTAATTGTAACCTAGAACTTATATACTTATTTTCATACGTCTAAGTCCAGAAATGAGAAAATTCCCATACAAAGTTTATACCACCCATCCACCCTCATTTTACCCCTAAAGGGGGGAATTTAGCAAATTTCATCTACCCACACACATCTTTTTTAATTTTAATCTAGAACTTATATACCTACTTTCATACTTCTAAGTCCAGAAATGAGAAAATTCCATATAAATTTTACCCCTTTAGAAGTTAAATTTCTTAAAAATACTTTCTTAGCGCTCACTCACATCATTATAAGAACCCCTGTACCAAATTTCAAGTTTCTAGGCGCAGCAGTTTAGGTTGGTTTGCCGTTTGCCCGCGGCTACGCCGCCGCCGTTAGTGTCCATCCCTCAGGAACAGTTTGGACCCTTAAAGGGGTGACTCAGGTTATCAATATGAACAACTTTTCCTATGGGACCAATGCCGGGAACTCAAAAAATATTTCGTCATTTCCATACAAAAGAGTCCCGCCGCCCGGCCAGTTTGTATGGGAATGTTGAATTTTATTTCGAGTTCCCACCATTGTTCCCATAGGAAAAGTTGTTCATTTTGATGGTCTGAGTCACCCCTTTAAGGGTCCAAAACGATAAAAAATTCACCGTGTATATTTGCAGGCAAACTAATGCCTTGAGTTCATTCAAATGACGATAACTTTTTTTTTAATGAACCGATTTTGATGAAACAAACTTTAAATGTTTTGCTGGGTTAAAACAAAGCAATTGGTGAAAGTTTGAAGTAAATCGGTTCAGTATTTTCGGAGATAATCGTGATCATACATACAGACAGACAGACAGACAGACAAGAAATTCGAAAAAAATATTTTTGCTTTCTATTATTCTTTTTCAGTGTCCCTCTATCCATTTCAGTCAAAAATTCTAAATGTACAGACAAAATATTTTTACTGTTTTATTATATGTATAGATAAAGTTTTAGTATTACTACAAACATTTTACTTTTAAATAAAATTACTTTAATACGGTATTATCTCGGATCATCATCAGGTCTTTTTTAGTCTCCACTACAGGAACACAACCCTCTCTGTACTACTAGAGCCATACTTGGCCAGAGCAGTCAGAGGACTTGTCCTACACTCTCCACGCTGGCCAGACGGTTTGGAGAGGTATTATCTCGTATATTACATTGTTTTTACACCTAACGTTTCGAAAACTTTACAGTTTTCATGGTCGCAGGTAGACTTAAGGTCGCAGGTAACATTTTACTTGCACCGATTAAAAAATAAAAGTCAACGGCGTAAACGCCCTTTTCACACATGTGTTATTTATAACAAAATAAGATATAATATAAGCGTTTGGGAATGAACCTCCGGTTCAATTTCCATACTAATGCACACCAGCACAGATGACAAAGAAAGAAAGTATATAATAAACATTAAGATTCTGATCGTAACAAATGAACATGGAAATCTTTCAGTAGGACCTCATACTAACAGAAGGTCTCAGCAATTTCCATAAGGGCGTCGGGGAATGGTCCTCCGGCCCCAATTTCCATACTAATGTGGAAAATCAATTTGTACGAGAGTTTCGAATGCCCTTACACGTTTTGGAGGACGATTCGAATTGTCTTAGAACATTTACCGACTAAATGTTTACTGATGGACATTTTGTGCGTAGGTATACATCTTGGTTTCCTAGATTTACATTCCAGTTGTTTTTTGCCGCACTCCACTTTGGCAGCGGCAATCATCATCATCATATCAGCCACAAGTCCACTGGACATAGGCCTCCCCCAAGGATTTCCAATACATCCGGTTGGAAGCGGCCTGCATCCAGCGTAATGCCTAATCCAACATTTAGTAAAACAAAAAAAAAGCGTCTTCCTGCGACCTTAGTTAGTTCATCCGACCATCTAGTCGGTAGATGTCCGACGCTGCGCTTGCCGGCACGTGGTCGCCATTCAAGAACCCTTAAGCCCCATCGGCCATCGTTTCTACGCGCTATGTGCCCCGCCCGGCAATGAACTTAGCCTTTTTTAGGGTTCCGTACCCAAAGGGTAAAAACGGGACCCTATTAATTTCGCTCCGCTGTCCGTCTGTCTGTCTGTCTGTCTGTCTCCAGGCTGTATCTCATGAACCGTGATAATTAGACAGTTGAAATGTTCACAGATGATGTATTTCTGTAGCCACTATAACAACTAATACAAAAAAATAGAATAAAATAAATATTTAAGGGGGCTCCCACACAACAAACGTGATTTTTTGGCTTATTTTTGCTCGATATTGATAACGGCAACAGGTAGACGCTTGAAATATTCACAGAATATTTAGTTATACATTCACTTTAAAAAGAAATAATTAAATTAAAATAAAACAAATATTTAAGGGGACTGCCATATAACAGACATGATTTTTTTGCCGTTTTTATAGATAATGGTACGGAACCCTTCTTGCGCGAGCCCTACTCGCACTTGGCCTTTTTTTTATTATATACATTTGGTTATTGAGTGTATTGTATACTATTACTGCTGCAAGTTGTACCCGCATCACCATCATCATCATATCAGCCGTAAGAAGTCAAATGGAGGCCTCATATAGACTGTTGATACGCATACTTTATCCCCTTATCTCCAAGATCATGACAACACAGAACAGTAAAAACATCTGACGATTGCCAAACCATGCTAATAGTTTCCTACTCATCATTATCCTCACGATTGCATCACAGCCTCAGTCAAGTTCATTGCTGAAGTTAAGCAACACATCGCTGAGCGGGGATATTGCCACACATAATTGTGTCGTAATGTTTTGAGTTAAAGGCAATTCTTCCCTGTGTTGTGGATGCTTCTCATCTATAGTCAGAGCATGTATTGCATTATGGGTATGTAGTATATTCTGTTAGACTTTGAATGAATCTGCATTTTCTTCAGTCTGAGTTAAAAGCCAGATTAAAATGAAGAGCCGCTGCGTTTTTAATTTTTAAAATAAAATCACAAGTTTGATGTCATTTTAAAAGTGTCATGGGGTGGGCGGTCTGTGGCCTTTAGCAGGGACACTCGGAAACCAAAATGGGAGGCCTTTGCCCAGCAGTGAGAAATAAGAGCAGACTAAAATACCGGCCTAGTGCGAGTCTTACTCGCGCACTAAGGGATCCGTACATCTTAATATATATAAATCTCGTGTCACAATGTCTGTCCTCAATGGACTCCTAAACCACTTAACCGATTATAATAAAATTCGCACACCACGTGCAGTTCGATCCAACTTGAGAGATAGGATAGTTTTTAACTTATGGCGAAACGAAGTCCGCCGGGGCAGCTAGTTATGTATAAGTTTGAAAATATTAAACATACATACATACTTAGTATTACGTCTGAAGGCCACGTTTAGCGTGTTGGTGGGCATTAGGTGGAAAACGGAATCAAAATAGTGATGGGTTGCTAGCCGCATCGCTTATTAAGATGACTCATCAGATTTTACCCATTCCCTCAATCGGGTTTTACGATCTGCGCGAAGAGAAGCAGCTGGTACATTCAACGTTTTTTCTTTTCCCCCAGACCAGCATTATTAATCATATTTTTATTACTAGCTGTTGCCCGCGGCTCCGCCCGCGTTAATGTCGTTCCCTTGGAAACAGTAGAAATGATAAAAATTCCATACAAACCACCCCCCTCTGCTTTTTCCCCTTAAGGGGGAATTTAATACATTTCACCTGCATAGATCTTTGGCCCTTAAGGAGGGGATTTTGCCCATTTCACCTACACATATATTTTTTTTATTGTAATGGAACTTCTTATGAGAACTGAGAACTTCTTATTGTTCTTCATGTTTCTAAGTAAATAAAACCAGACAAACTTTACCCCACCTATTTTACCCCTTCAAGGGGAAATTCGTCCATTTTAACTACACAGATCTTTTTCAATTGTAATGTAAACATATATACTTATTTTTATACTTCTATGTCCAGAAATGAGAAAAAATCCATACAACAAAATTTATCCCTTAAGGGGGGAATTTATCTTTTTTAATTGTAATCTGGAACGTATATACTTATTTTCATACTTCTAAGTCTAGAAATGAAAAAAAATCCATACTTTACTCCCCTATTTTATCCCTTCAGGCGAAATTTTAGTCGGTTTTACCTACATACATCTTTTTTTTTTTTTAGTGAAAGAATCCATTGAGCCACTATCTATAATTACACGAGCATGCTGCAATGAACCATCCACTCTTCACACCACTGCTGAACCAATAATTTTGGTACTCATAGGTGTCTTTGACATGTTTGGCTGAGTTGCACAAGTTAGGGAAGTGCTCATATTGGAATTCTCAGAAGCCTTTAGGTCAATGGTATTAGATAATAAACTTTTATGTTCTTCATGTAATAATGTGTTATGTTTTGAGTTACAAATGAAACACATGGACTTAGACTTGCAGTCTGCACTAGTGTGACCGGGCCTTAAGCAGTTTTGACATAATTGTAACTTTTTAACTAATTGTTGTCGCTGTCCTATATTCATAGAATGTACTTTACCACAGCGATATATTGAATGATTTTCATGACAATACGCACAGACAGCCTGATTAGGTTTATTATTATTTGAGTTCGAAGAAGTAATTAAGGAAAAATTATCTTTCTTTGTATTATTGTGGTTTTGTTTATTTGTAGAATTGAATGACTGTAAATTACTAGGTTGACTAACCTCTAATACCTTTATATAGTTCTGTAAATAAACAATCAAATTATTAAATTTAGGAATTTCTTCGGTATTTTGTAATTCAAACCTTTTCCTAGTTTCTGTATCAAGAGGCCGAGATGCTATGTAAAATAAAAGAAATTCACTTAAATCATCAATATTTAACCCGCGCAAGGCACTAACACATTCATAAAGTGTGTTGGTTAATTGTGATAAGTTTGATAATGATGGCCGTTGGATCGGATTTAATTTTATTATTTTTTCTAAATAAGCGGTGGCTAAAATACGTTTATTATCATACCTGTCTAGCAACGCTGCATAAACAACAGAATAATTAGCTGATGTTATAGGAACACCCTTAGCTAGTGTCAGGGCATACCCAGACAGACATGACAACAAATAGTAAAATTTCTCTGTGTCCGACAACGAAACATTATTATGCACAAGCGACGTATAACTGTCTTTAAACATCTGCCAGTTCTCTATATTACCATCAAACTTAGCTATTTGCAATTTAGGTAATTTCACTTGCGAGCTGGAATGCGCATGACCTTGACACAGTTCCGAGCGCGAACTTACGTCGAGAGAGTCAGCAAACTCAATGACAAAATAGTATAACTCGTCAAATGACAACAAAGCATTATTATCGATAACAAATTGAGGATATAGTTTAAGTTGCAACTGGTTTACACGATCGTTGCATTCCAAGAAATTATCACGAATTTTATCAATTCTTTTATACCTAGCTCGAAAGGATGCTAATTTAGTTTTATTTTCTTTCGTAATTTTTGCTAAGTCATAAAGTATTTGCATATTTTTAAACTCATATTCACGTTTTTTAATGGTGGACATTAATTCTCCTTCCGCCATGTTTTCGCTAAGCACTAATTGTGAAAGTACGAGTAATGTAGGTAAGTAGCAAAAGTTTAAATGGAAACTGAGTAATGGAACAGATATTCACAAACACGTAGGTTTTAAAACTACGGACTATTACTTATAATCATAAATACACACCTCGCTGCTATTAATTAACCTTAGGTAGGTATCTAGGCTATCTAAAATAGTTCGAAAGCCTGAGTAACAAGATAGTACCTTATGGCATACAAATCGAACGATTAAGGGATTATTACAAGGAAATTAACGAGATAAGAAGTATGTACTCGTAAGCAATAGGTATTTACTATGGTATGACACAGGTATGGAATTTCCTGTTTGATTCGAGATTGTTAGACAAATAGACAAATGCTAGGTGGGTAAGTACCTAGTTAATTTGAATCTATAATAAGTCTATTTATGAATAAATTAGTTATCCATATTTGGAAATAACTTTAATTGGAAATATTGAAATTAAGTGGGTAAATTTGAAATAAGTACGTGAGGAATGTCCTCACAGGAGGCACCATAAATTATAATAAATAATAATAATCCTTTATTTAGCCAAAAATAACATTAAGAGTACAGTTTCATAAGACACAATACAATGTTATCAGTCATCGAACCACCCGGCAACAGTCCATCCCCGAACTAGACGTCATCGGTCTGTGTCTCGGAGACAGCTTGCTGCCAGGGTGACCAAAGTGACAGGAAATTACTGTGATATTTATTAATTAGGTAATAATTACAGATTTGACCTACTTGTACATAATATATTATTTACATTGGCAGAGTGAAGTGGTTTACATATTTTGATTTCCCAAACTAGATTAAATCTGTTATTTTAGGAAATCACGGTTTGGTTAAATTTTGATAAGAACTTATAGCTAGGTACAGGTATAAAATGCACTGCTGTGTATATAAGTGTGATAGTGGTGGGTGTGTAAGTGTAATTAGAGCGGGCGGTGCTTCTGAAGGAACATTAAGCCGTTGGTCCCGGCTGTCATCGTTGATGGCAGTCGCGAAGCCATGTCCGATGCCCTTAGGCAGCTTGAAAAATCTGACACCAGCCACTGTACACACGAAAAAAAGAAACAAAAGCGAGGGATGTCTATGTGTGATAGTGAAAAATGTGTATGAATGAATATATAATAGTGGCAAGTGTATGTGTGAAAGTGAAAGGTGTATGTTTGTGTGTATGCTTATGCGTGTAGATGTGATGTGATAGTATAATAATGAATATTAGGTGTGGCTACATAAATGCAATACAGGGGTGCGTAGCAGACGGAAAGACAGCTAAAGTAGATCTTCAGTTTGAGCGTAACTAAGACTACGAAGATATTGTTGTACACGTGTTTTGCAAACATACTTTGTGCAGGAGTAAATATTGGTGTGTTTATTAAGTGTATTGTATAGTTTGCAACTGATGAAGCGGAAGTGACGCTTTGCCAGAGATGTTCTGTGGAGTAGAACAGGACATACTTTATATTGTAGATGCCTGCGCCTGCGTAAGTTCACATTTCGGTCGTATTTTATCTCAGAATGTTTTCTAAGTATCGTCTGCAACACGTAAAGCTGTCTCACCGTTAGAACCTTGACATCATTGTACAGCTGGGAAGTTGGATAATAAAAGGGCTTACGCATCATAACTTTAAGGACAGCTCTTTGCGCCCTTTCTAAAGCAGATTGGTTTTGGCAGCAGATCCCCCACGCCAACACCATACATTAATAAAGACTGGCATAGGGCAAAGTATACATTTTTAAGTGTGTCAAAATCCGCCGAATCTCTGAGAATTTTAAATACGAATATTAGTTTCCTGATACGTGATGTTAGTAATTTTAAATGTGTTTTCCAGTTTAGAGCTTGATCAAGAATAATACCGAGGTATTTTGTATGGGTGGCATGAGAAATTACGGTACAGGTGCAATTTGATTTAAAAGTATGACACTCGTGAGCTTTAATTATAAAATTATTTGGAGAAGGGCGGGAAATGGACGTAAGACCAAATGTTATATAATTTGTTTTTGACAAATTAAGAGTGAGAAGGTTGTCTGAAAGCCAGTTCATAACAGTTCTGAGTGCTGATTCCGCATAGCATTGAACCTCAGTCCAGGACTTACCGCACACAAATAGGGCAGTATCATCCGCATATGTAAAAATTTTGCAAATACAAATACAAATACAAATAATCTTTATTGTGGATCACAGGTAAATAAAAAGTTCTTACAATAGTGTTAGTGCAGCCGTGTCCTGCCCAAATTAGGACATACAATAATTTAAGTCTTTAATCTTTTTGAAATTATAATATCAACATTGTAAATTGTCAATTAAATAATCATTAATAGTGTTAAAACTTTTTTTAGTCAAAAATAATTTTAATTGTCGTTTAAAAGTCGTCACATTTAGATCCTTAAAACTGTCAGGTAACTTATTATAAATAACAGGTGCCATATCAAATACACTTTTTCTCATAAGGGCCGTATTATAACCGGCATTTACTAATTTATATTTATATTGTGGTCGAATATATTCTACTCTCTTTCTTGTATCACTTAGTGTAGCAAACAGATGTTGATTGGTTTTGACAAATACACAAATTTCTAATATATATATATGCATGGGAAGGTCAACAATTTAAGGGATTTAAACAAAGGTTCGCAACTCTCTCTCGGTTTCAATCCGCACATTGATCGCAAACATCTTTTTTGATGTTTAAATATTTTGTCTCTTTCACCTGAATTGCCCCAAAAAATAACACCGTATTGCAATGTAGGAGTCACTAAGCCATGATATGCTACAAGAGCCACCTCTAATTTAACCTTTCTTGACAATCTAAATAATGCATAAGCCGATTTACTTAATTTTTTACATACTTCTTCAGCATGAGATATCCACGTCAATTTACTATCTAAAAGAAGTCCGAGAAATTTACTAGTGTCTACATTTTCAATATTTTGTCCATTATAATTTATGTCAACTTTAGGTATGTCTAATCTTTGATGAAAATGCATAATTTTAGTTTTTTTCAAATTTATTTTTAAATTATTAATGTCAAGCCAATGTATTATGTCCTTTATAACGTTATTTATGTCATTTTCATATTCATTTAAATCGTCACATCTTATTATTGCCGTACTATCAGCAAATAGAACTATTTTTTGTCGTACATTTTTAGGCAAGTCATTTATATAAAGAAGGAAAAGTAATGGCCCTAAAACACTGCCTTGCGGCACGCCATATCTAGTTACCCTGCTGTCAGATAAGTCTTGTTTTTCCATTTTAGTTTTAGGGCATAAACTACTTATCTCAACATATTGTTTTCTATTATGGAGATATGACTTTAGAAGACTTAATATATTTCCTCTTATTCCATACGCATCCAATTTATTAATCAGTCTCTCATGATTCACATAGTCAAAAGCTTGGGTCATATCCGTGTACACAGCACATACAGGTTTCCTATCATCAACATAATGCATAACAGTGTGAAGCAGGTCATATATCGCCAGATTAATAGACTTGTTTTTTCGAAATCCCGTTTGTTCGTCACATAATATATTATATTTCGTCAAATAATTATAAATTGATTCATGCAAGTATTTTTCAAAAATTTTTGTGAATATTGAACCTAGTGCTATTGGTCGAAAGTTTGTCATATCTTCTTTGTCGTCTTTTTTATGAAGTGGCTTAATAATTATAATTTTTAATAGTTCCGGATATACTCCAACCATTATGCACAAATTTATAAGATGACATAAATATGGAGCTATGTCATCACAAACATACTTAACTACCTTTGTGGCTATGTCATCGTAACCGGTACTATTCTTATTTTTTAATGTGTTAATAATATTTACTACACCATCAGGCGATATTGGTAACATAAACATTGATTGTGGTTGATTAGGTATATTAATTTTATTATTTAATTTATTTGAAGTGTTTTCAATTTTGTCAATGAAATGGGAATTAAAAGCATTTGCTATTAGTTTTGGGTCAGTAACGACATTACCACCTTTATTTATTTTAGTAATGTATGATTTAGATTTATTTTTATCACTAATTATTTGCCACATTGCCTTTGTTTTATTATCTGCGTTTTTTATGAACTGACAATTATGAGCTTTTTGAGTCAAATTAATAATTTTTCTAAGTTTCTTTGAATATGTATTTAGATCATTTTTATTTTGTACCGATGGTGTCACTCTGCACTTCCATAATAATATCCTTTTTTTCTTGCAACATAATTTAATACCTTTTGATACCCATTTATTTTTTTTGTTTCTTTTTACTGTTATTATTTTAAATACAGGTCATATAACATTTTAAAATTGTCAAGAAAGTAATTAAATGCTTCATTTGGATCGTCAAAAGCGTAAATATTATAGAAAGGAAAGTCATTTACATACTTTTTAAACATGTTTAAATATTCCTTTGAAAGATTGCGTTTTTTTATACGACAGGAAGTCGAGTTATTTAACTTATTTTCCGTGTTTACAGGAATTTCAATGATTTGTGCTGTATGATCAGACAATCCAAACTCAATAACTCTACTATTACATGTTGTTTGAGAATTGATAGCAAAATTATCTAGGCAAGTTTTACTTAATAATCTAGTAGGCTGATTTATTAGTAATTTTAAATTGTAACCCAAGAGAAAGAGTTCGAAGTCCAAAGAATATTTAGTTCTTTTTAATCGGTCTATGTTGAAATCTCCACACATGACAATTCGGTTATTAGATTTTACACTTAATGTATGTAATATTAAATCTAATCTATCGAAAAACGTAGTGTAATCTTGTGATGTGGATGGTCTATAAATACATAAGACAATCAGCTTATATTCAAGCAACTCTACAGCACAACATTCTACTGTACCTGCTACTGAATAATTAGATATATGTTGTAATTTTTTATATTGAATACAATTTTTAACTAAAATGCATGTTCCTCCTCGTTTAATGTGCCTTGAGCTATGTGCAGCTAGACAATAGTTTGGAATATTTAAGACATCCTCATATCCTGACAACATGAAATGCTCAGTTACACAAATAATCTCTACATTAATTTTTTGGCTACATAATTCTTCAAGGTGTACTATCAATAAGTCTGACTTATTAATTAACCCAGCGATATTTTGGTGTAAAAAACACAAACTAGAGCCAATGTCATTAAATTTACTTTCGAAAAAAATCACCACGCGTGATAGAGTTTGTGTCGTCCAAACTATCGTCATTATAATTGTAATTATCCACGTCAATTAATAGGTATCGTAAGTCTGTGAAATTTTTGTTCATTCCATTATTGTTTATTGTTCCACGTCGTCTGGAAAACATGTCAAAATTATATGATAAATTTAAATTCGTGTCCATCAAGATAGCATAATTATGTGTATATATGTCAAGATACAATAAATTATTAAAACATTCCAGTCTCCAATTAAAAATAGTAGAATAACCATTACAATTAAATATTGGTAAGCATAATATAATATTAGTATTTGTTAGTAGCTGTAAGGACTCTCTTAATTTTATAACTAAATCAAAATAATTATTTGTTTTTTTGAAGTCCTCATCTCCTATGAAGATAATGCAGAAGTCTCTCTGAGTATAGTCCTTTAGTTTTATGTCTAAATTTTTTATAAGTTGATTAATTCCACAATTCGGTTGTAAATAATGACATATTTGATAATTTTCAAAAGTATTTTCTGCTATTTGGAGCATCCTGTTATACTTATTACTGCTAATCATACATATTTTCTTCCTATTTTGCATTTCGCCGATACGTTTTTCATTGTTTATTTTTGCATGTTTATATTCCTCAACAATATTTTCATTTTTACTATATATAGTTTTTTCTGGGACTTGTATTTTATTCGTTTTTGGTTTCGTAGGTGACGAAATCTTTTTCTTTTTTGATGGTGATTGTGATTTCGAAATGTTTTTAATGCAATTTGGGACGTTAAGCTTGCAGAGGTCATTTATATAGACTAAGAACAAAGTGGGGCCAAGGATACTTCTTTGTGGTACCCCCGTTGTTACAGTCTCTTCATCACTGGTATATTCGTCTATTTTGACTACTTGTGTGCGGTTCGTCAAGTAATTGTGGAAGAGTTCCAAAGGAATTCCTCTTATCCCTATTATTTCTAGCTTTTCAATAAGCTTTTGTATCGAAACTGTGTCGAAAGCTTTTGACATATCCAGAAACAAGCTCAAGCACTTTTTCTTTTTTTCAAAGGAGCAGACTATGTCATCGATCAGAGCCAGAACAGCGTCCTCAGTGGATCTACCTTCTCGAAAACCATATTGGTTATTTGATAGTAAATTATTTTTATTAAGATATTTTATTAGGCGTGTATTTATGACCTTTTCCAGTACTTTAGAAATAGCAGTAAGAACGGATATTGGACGATAATTAGATACGTCATTTTTATCTCCACTTTTATAAATAGGGTGTACGATAGCTTTTTTAAAAGCATTAGGAAAAACTCCAGAAATAAGTGACAATCTGCAAATATGCGTCAATAAGGGACTGAAGATGTTTCGCGACGATTGGAGGACGCGGGTGGAAATATTATCCCAACCAATCGCAGAATCCCTTTTAAGATTGCATATAAGCGTATCTATTTCCTCCTCATCAACATCGAAGAAAACGAATGAATTAGAGGGAGATACAGTGTTTGGTGGTGAACTTGATTGGGACGGATGGTTAAATTTACTAGCGAGATCTTTGCCAACGCGAACGAAAAATTTATTTACTTTGTTTACTGATTTGTGAGGATCTGTTGAATATTTAAGTAGGGTTTCAGAAATCATGCGAGAAGGTGTAATGTTTGTTATATTTTTAATTGCCTTCCATTTAGATTTAGGGTCATTGCTTGCATTCATTAGTGTAGTTTTATTGTATTCATTTTTAAGCTTTTTCAGTAATTTATTTATGTAATTCCTATATCTCGAGTATGTAATTTTAAGTGTCAAATTGATGGGATTCCTTTTTACCTTTTTGTGCATTTTGTCCCGATTTCGAATACATCTAAATAAACCTGGTGTAACCCACGGCTTAAGATTTCTCTTACTTCGAGCGGGTATATAACTTATTGTGTTTTTACTTATAATGTTAGAAACCGATGATATTAAAAAGTCTGTGGCAATGTTCACGTTTTGTGATCGTGTTACTGGTGTAAAGTCAAAAGATGCCACGTCCTTCGAAATTTGGTCATAATTAATTCTGACTCGAGTTTTGGGTCTAGACTGATTTTCAGAAGCTAACGGAATAGATAGCAATGAAGGACAATGGTCTGTTATGAATGATTTTATCACTATTGCGGTAGAGATGTGATTAGATTTTAACAAGATATGATCTAGGCATTTTTCTGATCGTGTGGGATAGGTAAATGTAGGCAGAAGACCATGTGAAGCCATGAGGTTTAAATAAGTGTCAGATTTATTATCTACATTATTAGGTTTAATATCTATATTGATATCACCCACCAAGCTTACTGTTTTATAGGCTTTGAGCGTTAGTAATAGATTATTCATACTATTCAGGAAAGCATCGGCATTTTTGTATGACGGTGATCTGTACAGTGCAACAATTGCCATCTCGGTTCCAAGTTGGCACACCAGGCAGTCAGCCTCCTTTACAGTATAAGGTTCAAAAACGCTGCAATCTATTGTATTTCGGATAAACATTACCACACCAGCGTTTTGATTGCTATTATTAACCGTTTGGTGCACCGTAAAATCTTTTAATTTTGGAAGTTGTGGTGTAATTGATAGCCAACATTCTGATAGGATGATAATATCGTATTTAATATTTGTTGATGAAAGCACGGTGTGAAATTGGTCAAAATTACAATTTATGCTGCAGATATTTAAATGAACAAAAGTAAGACAATTTTTATTCTTAATGAATTGCATGCATTGATCGGGTGCACATAAATGACTTTGCGATACATTGAGCGACTCCAGCTCATCGACAATGTAATTTGTGTTCATCATTTTAAATAAGTTAATAAATAATTTATTTGAAAAGATAGTAAACATTGCTGTTGTCGTGCAGTGCATCGCATTTCACTTGTTAAAATTAGGGAATAATCGTAAAAGGTAGATATTTTTTCGAGATATAGGTGAATTTGAGTAATTGTGTTGTGTGATGTTTGTGTGACATGTGATGTTGAAGTATGTGTGTGTTGGCAGTGAATTTTCTTATTGTTAAAAAATAAAGTAAAGTAGAAATCTTTTTAATTGTAATCCAGAACGTCCAGAAATGAGAAAACTTCCATACAACCCTTTATCCCTTAAGGGGGGGATTTTATACATTTTACCTACACAGATCTTTTTAATTGTAATCGAGAACTTACATACCTATTTTTATATTCTAAGTCTAGAAATGGAAAAATTCCATACAAACTTTACTCCCCTTCATTTACCCCTTCAAGGAAAAATGTTGTCTGGTTCACCTAAACAGATCTTTTTTAATTTTAATTGAGAACTTGTGTGCCTACTTTCAAACTTCTAAGTCCAAAAATGAGAAAATGCCATAAAACTTCATCCCCTTTGATTTTCTAAAAATCCTTTCTTAGTGCTCATTTACATCATAAAAAGAATCCCTGTGCTAAATTTCAGCTCAGTTTCTGGGCACAGTAGTTTGGGCTGTGCGTTGATATATAAGTCAGGTTTGCTTTTGGTCCGCGGCTCCGCCCGCGTAAGTGTCGATTTCTCAGGAACAGTAGAATTACCCGGAATACATTAGTTCATGACTTTCTACATATTTATTTATATTTAATGAAACACCTTAATATTGAATTTCAATTAAATAACTTCAAAAACTGAAAGTTTCATACTAACTTTGCATCCCCGTTATACCCCCTTAAGGGATGATTTTTGAGAAAAATATTTTACTCGTGTTTCATGCCTTTCAGTAAAGAACCTTCATGCTGAATTTCATTCGACTAACTTCTAAAATGGCAAAGTTTCATGCTTACTTTGCGCCCCTATTTTACCCCTTAAGGGATGATTTTTGAGTAAAATATTTTACTCGTGTTTCATACCTTTCAGTAAAGAACCCTCATGCTGAATTTCATTCGACTAACTTCTAAAATGGCAAAGTTTCATGCTTACTTTGCGCCCCTATTTTACCCCTTAAGGGATGATTTTTGAGTAAAATATTTTACTCGTGTTTCATTCATTCGAATTACTTCAAAAACGGCAAAGTATAATACTAACTTTACAACCCGTTTTACCCCCTTAGGAGATGAATTTCTAAAAATTCTTTCTTAGTGCTCCCCTACGTTATAAAAGGAACCCCTGTGCAAAATTTCAAGTTCCTAACCCTTATAGTTTAGGCCCTGCGTTGATATGTCAGTCAGTCAGTCAGCTTCTCCTTTTTTTTAGTATGGATTACTATGGTTAGTATGGATAGGTATAATGCTGTCGTATAATGATGATGAATTGACTTTGGATTTTAATTTTCTTTTGTCACTTATTATTTAATTTTATTTTTGCTATATGTTTGCAGGCAAACTCATGCCTTGAGTTCATTCAAATGACGATAACTTTTTTTTTTAATGAACCGATTTTAATAAAACAAACTTTAAATGTTTTGCTGAGTTAAAACAAAGCAATTGGTGAAAGTTTGAAGTAAATCGGTTCAGTATTTTCGGAGATAATCGTGATCATACATACAGACAGACAGACAGACAGACATACAAGAAATTCCAAAAAAAATTTTTTGCTTTCTTTTATTCTTTTTACGTGTCCCTCTATCCATTTCAGTAAAAAAATCTAAATGTACAGACAAAATATTTTTACTGTTTTATTATATGTATAGATATGATGTGACCGACAGACAGACAGACAACCAAGTGATCCCATAAGGGTTCCGTTTTATCCACTTTTGAGGTACGGAACCCTAAAAAACATGTAAGTGGTATAAAACCCGACTGCTTTCTCTTTTAACACGTATCTAAGGACACCTAGATGTTGAAACGAACCTAACGATACCTTAACTGTCAAAATCCATCCAGCTGTTAAGAAGATAGAATATAGAATAAATAATAAAGAAATTTACAAACAAACGTGATACGCGCGATACCCTTCTTGAGAGACGGGTCAAATTATCCGACTCTCAAAAAGGGCTATGTGTTTCAACAATCAACACGCCCATATTTATATTCTCATTTCCAACTATCTGCTCATCATCTCGCTAACTAATCGTGGCATTTAGTTATAAGTGCTTACAATAGAGTCCAACCCGCCTGCCAAGCGTGGTGAGTATGGCAATATCCTCCCATGTAATGAAGAATCCTTGGGAAAGGTATGTCCAGCTGTGAACATGACCTGATCGGGAGTCGAACCCCGGAACCACTGCGCACGGAGCTCGCGGTAAAAATAAGAGGAACTTAAATTTGTATGGCTGATTTTTATATACAATGTGTAAATGTACCCTCGGCGTTCCCTTAAAGGGGTGACTCAGCCCATCAATATGATCAACTTTTCCTATGGCAACAATGCTGGAAAGTCAAAAAAACGACATTCCCATACAAACTGGCCGGGCGGCAGAACTATTTTATATCAGCATCATCATCATCATCAGGTCTTTTTGAGTCTCCACTGCAGAAGCATGACCCTCTCTGAACTACCAGAGCCATACTTGGCCAGAGCAGACAGAGGATTTGGCCTACACTCTCCTCGCTGGCCAGACGGGTTGGAGAGGTCTCATTGATGTTTATGAGCTTTGTTTGTTTAGCTTGTATTTCCTAAGTCGCCTCTTACGACATCCATGGGAAGACTTGGAGTGGTCCTATTCTACTCTGCCGGAAACCACACGGCTAAACACACACGACTCCACGTCATTCGACATTTATTCATCCCACTCACGATAGACCTGCGTCTGTGGAAAATAGTTATGTAATTCTGTCTTTGAGGAGAACCTACACAATTTCATTACAACATCACCACTACGTGACGCCCACAGTGTGGTATTTAATAAATATAATGATATTTATTATAGTATATTCTAACAGGTATGTTCAGTATGAAAAGCAACAAATATATCTAGAATCCAACCAGCGCAGTCAAATGAAGTAAATTATACAGATTATAACAGTATTTTTTCATACAAAATATTTCTTTTTTTATTAAAATCGGTAAATCAGCTGTTTTGATCGTCGAGGTCAGTGACCTAGTATCCATAGTAGATAATAGTAAAAAGTTGTTGGCCAAGGAAGTGTTTATTTGTGCACAGGGTGATTTTTCATTTTTTATTTTAAATGTTCAGGTCCAGATATATCAAAGACTAGCGTGCCGAGTTTTTTTTATTTTGCTTCTAAATCATTTTTCTAGCTTATCGGTGTCAGCCTTTAAAATATTAGCGCTTAATTTAAATCGACCTTTTGTATGTCTATTATCTCCGCAAATACTGTATAAATAAAATATAATTTTTAATATAACATAATAATATAGTTTTTTATTATAAGTTTATATATAAACCGAGATACCTAACATCTGTTGCTGTTGCCTTTATTTATATGTCTTTATTGACTAGCTCCGTGGCGCAGCGGTCAACACGCCAGCCTGCGACACAGAGTGACCGGGTTCGATCCCCGGCCAGGTCAAGATGGAAAATGATCTTTTTCAGATTGGACTGGGTCTTGGATGTGTATCTATACATGTATTTGTTATAAAATATAGTATCGTTGAGTTAGTATCCCATAACACAAGTCTCGAACTTACTTTGGGGCTAGCTCAATCTGTGTGATTTGTCCGTATATATTTATTTATTATGTCTATTATTGCCACAAATACTGCATAAATATAATATAGTTGTTACTTATAACATAAAAATATAGTTTTTAATTATAAGTTTATATATAAACCGAGATACCTAACATCTGTTGCTGTTGCCTTTATTTATATGTCCATTATCTCAACAAATACTGTATAAATATAATATAGTTTGCACTGTTATAATCTGTACATGTACAAGTTAATTCATTCCTCTCTCGATTTCCTGCAGGAAATGATTTAGTATTTAAACCTTATTTGTGCTTGAAAAGTAAAGAAGTCTCCTGTTGCCGAAATCTCTATAAAGTTTTGTATACGGGTAGTATATAATGTAGATTAACATACCTATAGAATGCGTATAATCCTGAAATCCCCATAGCAGGAGATCCCCAGCTTATATTTAGTTAGCAATATTTCGGTTCTCTGCGATTCTCCCCGCCATTCAAAATACAGGTTTATTCCTAGTTCGAAGGCGGGTATACAAATTTATTTTTTGAAATCCGTTAAAAACGATAATAGCGTTCAAATATACTTGTACATTTGAATGGCTTCAATTCTAGAACAAACTGTGATTTACCAATATTACATATTGCGAAATTGGTCAATTTGCGTTTCACACTTATGTCCAACATTTTGAAGGGCGAATACCATTCCAAAGCAAATCACGACAATGCCGTAGTACTATTTCAAAATACTCACGTGATTCACTGTACTTACATCCAGTGCCGGTTTGGCCATTAGCAGAAGTACCAAAGACTACGGGCCCGCATTTCGGGGGGCATCGCGGGCGCCTGTGCTAGAAATTAAGTAAACCTACTAGCCCGCAATAAAAATTATCTTATATGTCAATTTATATACATATTTTATTTATTACTTATCGATCCCTCGGGACCTGTAGTTTTTCCGGAATTAAATATAAATATATACGGACAAATCACACAGATTGAGCTAGCCCTAAAGTAAATTCGAGACTTGTGTTATGGGATACTAACTCAACGATATTATATTTAATAACAAATGCATATATACATATACATCCAACACCCAAGCCAATATAAAAAAAAGATCATTTTCCACCTTGACCTAGCCGGGGATCGAACCGGCACTCTCCTGTCGCAGGTTGGCGTGTTGACCGCTGCGCCACGGAGCTAGCCAAGCCCTAAAGGTATCCTATATGTCCTTCCCGGACCTCAAACTACTTATATGTCCTTCCCAGGCCTCAAAAAAACTCCATACCCAACACTTGAAGCGTGAAAAGGTGACAGACAAACAGACAGAGTTACTTTCGTAGTAAAAATATTATTAATATGGATAGTATAGATTTCATACATGAAGTTTTTATCTCTAATAGATAGCTTCACAAAACTAAAAGCCACTTTAACGGCTTACAATCCACGACATGAAGTCTTTATCATATTTAGCTGTAGAGGAGTGTGATAGGGGCGGCAAGTTTAATTGATTAATGAGCCTGGCCCTAAGACGACTTTGTTGAAGAGTAGTTGTTACCCGACCATGACTAAATTCCTTGTAATATTCTAGTATATGGAAGTGATTTTATATAGGTCCTACCCCGCATAACCGTCCTGTACCCTGTAGTAGAGAGGTGTGCATAACGCAGTTTCCATGAGTACAAAATGACCCCCAGGTAGATTACTCCAGAAGCACTCAAACTCTTGGTCTTGCCCTGCTTCCTAAGTAGTAATTGCTACTAAACTAAATTAGAGGGCCCCTTGTTCGCATTTGCTACGGGCCAAACGCTGGCTTAATCCAGCACTGCTTACGTCTCGTTATTTAGCTATCAAGAGATCAGAACACAATGCGTGTACCTTGACATTAGTTTTAATGCTAGCTCCCCGACTATCACCGTCTAGCATCTTGTGTTGAATGCCACTTTTGGCTGGTAATCGCGGTAATTAGGCATGTATTAATACATCATACATAACAATCTGTTTATTACAATGGATTTATGTGAGCAAATTTGCATAATTCATTTAATACTACTTATTAAATTATTACTCCTCCTGAGTAAAGATAATCCATGAGTCTATTAGTGATTAATTTAATTAATCGAGAACAGGCTTTATTACTATTAAATTTTTCAAAGTTCGTTGCAACTTTCTCATGTGGATAGTCAAATTATATTATACAAATGTGTTATTTTGACTTTAATCGTTACATCGTGAATGTTTATGTATAACATTTTGACAAATGATTGTTAAATTACAGAAGATTGCTATTTGACGCTAAATTTTTCTCTCTTGGTGACGTCCAACCCGAAAACTTTGTGTTCTTACATCTACAAAAATAGTTTTGGGGAAGTGTGTAGTGGCTCTCATCCACCTTGCTCGTCTACCATATTTCTCTTTCAGTATTCGGAAGAAATCTCTTGTTTCTCCTAGAGAAGTCGTCTCCCAAGTTGATGGTCTTTCGCAGTCTTCAGGATAGGTCTCGCAGGATTTATTCATTGATGGAGTTGTTTTTGTTATAGTCACTGTAGAAGGTTTCGTAGTAGTTTCGAAAGTGGTATTAGTATCTGGTGTAGTTTCTATTGTTGTTATAATCATTGTTTGTGTTTCTGTTTCGGTCACAGTTTCTATGGGTGCATCTGTTGAACTTATTGTTTCTTCTGTTGTGGCTGTCATAGAGGTAGTTGTTTCAGGTAGAGTCGTCATTCTTGTTGTTGTGCTAGGTATATTACAAGTACAATATCCATGCATAGTTATATTAATAGTACTTGGTGTAGTTTTATTCGTTGTAGTTGTTAGAGAAGTAGTTGTTTCAGGTGAAGTAGATTCTGTTCCTTTAATGGTACTAGTTTTATATGTTGTTGATTTAGTTTCTGGGCTCATTTCTGTTGTTGTAGCAGGCATATTACAAGTACAAAATCCTCGCAATTTTGTTGTAATATTACTTGGTGTAGCTTCATTTGTTGGTTTGACTGTTTGTGTTTCTGCTTCGGTCCAAGTATCTGTTGAACTTATTGCGTCTGTAGTAGAAGTTGTTAAAGTGGTCGTTGTCTCAGGTAGAATAGACACTGTTATCTCAATAACACTCGTTTCAGATGTTGTTGATTCGATTTCAGTCGTCATTTTTGTTGTTGTGACAGGCACATTACAAGTACAAGATCCTTGCATAGTTATTTTACTTGTCATCTCATCTGTAGCATTTGTGCGTGTAGCTTCTGTTGGCGTAGTCATTAGTGTAGTAGATGTAGGTACAGTAGTAGCTTTTGTTTCAATGTTGGTCATCATTTCTGTTGTCGTGGCAGGCTTATTACAAGTACAGCCTCCAGGATAAGTCTGTGCAGACGAGGTAAATATAGTTGTGATTGAAGAAGTATCGACTAAACTTGATGTTAATATTGGAGTAGCAAGTGTTGTAAATAAAGAAGTCTGTTGTGGCAGTTCATACTTTTCTTCACTTGTGTGAGAGTCACATTGTGCTATTTCTACTGCTCTGTATACTGAAATATTGAAATTATATTTTAATCGTATGTAATCTCATGTTCTACATAAAACAAACAAATTATTTTGGGGTTCTTTGTCAAAAAAGGTTTTTATTTCAGTAAAATTGATTGTTAATTAAGTCTTGTGTTCAATTTACCCTTGCGTTCTCGGCAGCTGTGTTCAAACATATCACATTCATCCAAAAACAGTCTCTTTTCTGATGTCCTTGTTTCAATCCCACATACAACAGCACGGGTATGATTGCACATGTATGATAGGTAACACACGCTTCCTCTAAAGTCCTGGAAGTAAAATATGTAAGTAATTGAACTGATTTTACACGACCTACATAGATACAGAAGCAGTTTTGGCATATTCTGTATATTATTTGCATGAAAATTCCCTATAATAGTGGGCTCGGCTATCTTGTGTCCTAATATAGAAAAATAATGAAACTAGGTTAAGTGTGCCTTGGATAAGTGAGAAACTTCCATAACTGAAACTCATACTGAGGTCTAATCATATACTCATATACTTTATTGCAAGTCACAAGTTAAAAAGATGTTACGTAGTTATAAAGTACAAGTGACCTGCAAGGGCACAACAAACATGAGGGGCAACTAGATGCCATTTTCCTTACATAAGATCATTTGTCAGGGTAAGCGAATAAAATTTTTTTTCTACTCAATTTTATCATCTAAGAACTGAAATATTATAAAAAATTGTTTGAAAGGTCCTAACACTTTGGCTCTCCTGAACACTGAACCCTCTGTAGTTGTGTTTTAGTGTGGTAGAGCCACGCTACCGGCAAAAAATATTCTAAAGTCATAAACATATATTCACAGAATAAGAATATAACATCAATCAAACAAGATGCCTTTTCTTTGTTTGATATACTACGATATAAACAACTATTCAAGTAACTAAGGAGGAGCCCGATGGTCCAGTGGTCAAGAGCATTAATAGCGCTTAAGTTAGTTAAGCAACCCTGGGCGCAGTCCCCACTGTGATGGGTGTCCGCATAAGTGGTACAAACAATTCTCGCGCTCTTCCGTGCTTCAGAAGGCACGTTAAGCAGTAGGTCCTGGCTGTCATCATTGATGGCAGTCGTTAAGCAGATGCCTTTAGGCAACTTGAAAACCCTGACACTAGTGTTGGCCACCAACACACACGAAAAACAAACAGTATTATCCAAGGCACTCTTGGACATGAATACCAACTATCTCAATGTTCTTCAAAATTATGAGATTTCTTCTTGTTTTTGTTTAAGATCTAAATACCCTCGCAATTTTTCATTGGTTCCCACGCCGCGTTATTTTATTTTAAAGATTTAATTATTATCTGGTATCTTTTGATGCCCACGATTCAGGCCGGCCTAGTGTGGGATCAAACCGTTCAATTGTATCATGTACCGTTTAACAGCCTCCGTGGTCCAGTGGTTAAGGTGTTTGCCTGTTGACCCGGGGGTCGCGGGTTCGATTCCCACCGGAAGCATACTTTGTTTAGTTGTTTCCAGTTTGGTTAGGACATTGCAGGCTTTGAATCACCTGACTGCCTGATAATAAAGATGATTCCGTGCTTCGGAAGGCACGTTAAGCCGGTGATCCCGGCTGCCATCTGGTAGTCGTTAAAGGAACCACGTCAGAGGCCGAGAGGCGGTTCCGAAGAACTCTGACACCAGGGTGTGCATGGTCGATCATGGTCATATCTTTCAGGTGAGGTCTTCCAGGTCTCCGGTGTCCGTTTGTTGGGGTCCATGCTAACTTTGATAATTAGGGTGGGCACTTTATCCTTATCCTTATCCTTACTAATATTATAAATGCGAATGTGAGTTTGTTTGTTACGCTTTTACGCCGTAACTACTGAACCGATCATCATGAAATTTTGCATACAAGTTCTCTGGAGTACGGAGAAGGACATAGGCTACCTTTTATCTCGGGAAAAAATACTATTCCCGAGGGCTCGACATTGACGCGGGCGGAGCCGCGGGCGAAAGCTAGTTTGTTATAATTTGACTTTAGAAAAAAAAAATATACTTAGATGTTTACTTCCGAAAAATGTGGCCTTTGTTCGGTGGAAAACACAAATATAAACGAAATAGCGATATATTTTAAAACATCGCCATGTAACATTATTTTTGAAGTAATTCCTAACAAAGTAAATCATATTTTATTCACAAAGCGTGTAAAACAATAGCTTTTACTGACTATATCGCTCAATTTTCATATCGTAGTTGCGTAACCATATCAAATAAACACGTAAGATTTTCAATCTCTCGCCCACGCAGTTGGCATAAAAACAGCGATCGATACGAAATAACCTATGTTGGAGATTTTATTTTCTATTAACAACACTGCAGTGCTGTTGATAAAAAAATTCTATTTCACGATTATTAATTCTTTTTAATTTTATGTACCTATTGTAATTGAATTATTTAACTATTTTATGTATATTTGATGATTGTATTGTATTGTAAACTATATTTCAACACAAAATGTTTTTATACCGAAATAAATAAAATAAAAAAGTGCCTTTCGGCGTGGAGACCTTAGGGCCTTGGGGTGCGGAGACCCAACAGATCTTCAAACAGATCTCCACGTTTCCGGTGACCAAATGGCTGGCTCGCATTTTGGCCAAATATTGAGTTTGGCCATCCAGCGAGGAAATGTCGCCAGCCTTTTGTTCATCCTGCCCGCCGACCGAAGCGATTTTAATTCCATTTTTTATATAATTTAATGTTTGTTTTTACTTAGTTTTTAAGTATAATTTTAGTTTATAGTTTTAATCTATACTATAATATCATTTTTATATTAGATATCATCATCATCATTTCGAGTAGGTGTCACGGTCAATCGACCATGCACACCCTGGTGTCAGAGTCGTTCGGAACCGCCTCTCGGCCTCTGACGTGGTTCCTTATTAGATAATTAAACAACCATTTATTATGAATTGAAAAATGACAGCCGTGGTCCAGTGGTTTAGGCGTTTGCCTGTTGACCCGGGGGTCGTGGGTTCGATTCCCACCGGAAGCATACTTTGTTTAGTTGTTTCCAGTTTGGTTAGGACATTGCAGGCTTGAATCACCTGATTGTCTGATAATAAAGATTATTCCGTGCTTCGGAAGGCACGTTAAGCCGTTGGTCCCGGCTGCCATCTGGTAGTCGTTAAAGGAACCACGTCAGAGACCGAAAGGCGGTTCCGAAGAACTCTGACACCAGGGTGTGCATGGTCGCTAGACCGTGACACCTATTCGAAATGATGATGAATTGAAAAATACGTATATTTATTACTATAGAAATTGCTGATGGATCTTCGACAACATAACAATTTTTTTTTTACCTGTGTCCAATTATTGGTCGGACGGACAGATAGACAGACAGTCAGCGAAACCATAAGAATTAACTCCCGTTTTTACCCTTTGGGTACAGAACCCTAAAAATGCGTCTGTGCGACTTTGTACTTCTATGGTATGGTATTGGGTGTAGTCTTAAGAAATACAGGGTATAATGCGATATCGATAGATATAAGTACATTCGTTCGTAGCGTAGATAAGTGCTATCCAATTTTATTGTGTATATTATTATTTAGTTTATCTGTTGTATTGTAAACTTGTAATGTAAGAATAAGTATTATATCCCTGCGATGAATGGTCAGTGCATAGAAAAACTTAAGCTAAGTTTATTTTGTACTGTCATATACTGTATTTTTCTTTTTGTTAAATATCAAGTATAAATAAATAAAAATAAAATAAATAAACATTTTCTATTTTATTGCATGACCTAACTACTCTAAAAAATCCGAACTGTCCGTAACTATAGTCTGCTTTGTTTTAAGATGCGCCAAGTTAACGCCTCTTACGATCCTCACCATTACTTTCCCATTTTTGATAAAAGTACTTGTTTTTATCACCTTCGTCTTCCACTCAGCTGTACTTCGCGTAGTTTGTTTAGGTGTAGCTCTCATCGGTTTTGTAGATTTTTGCTTCTTAATTGGTTTAGTATATCCATTTTGTTTCAGTTGTTGATTAAACTTCTCTACGTCATTCAATAAATTTGTTATATGAGGCGGATAGTCATCATGATGATGTCTTCTTTTTGGTTTGTTTGGCGTATACCTTCTTTTTCCATGGAGCATATGGTACGGGAGGTTTGGTGGTGGTGTGCGTGATGTTCTTATTGTAGGTCTAGGGCGTATTGATCTCCGTATGTCTATGTAGTGTGCGTTCATTCTATGGAATGCGTGGTTAGGGCAAGGCGGGATAGACGGACAAGGCCTGACTGGAGGACAAGGGCCTTGTTGAGCGAAACATTCGGAGTAGTTTCTTGTCTCGAATTCTGAAATAAAATAATAAATAAATATAATAAATATATACAGACAAATCACACAGATTGAGCTAGTCCCAAAGTAAGTTCGAGACTTGTGGATACTAACTCAACGATACTATATTTTATAACAAATACATATATAGATACACATCCAAGACCTAGGCCAATCTGAAAAAGATAATTTTCCATCTTGACCTGGCCGGGGATCAAACCCGGTCACTCCGTGTCGCAGGCTGGCGTGTTGACCGCTGCGCCACGGAGCTAGTCAAAATATTATTCATAGACAGAGTGTTACTTAAGCAATAGATGGTGATTCTTAACTCATCATCATCACCATGCACATTGGTGTCAGAGTTCTTCGGAACCGCCTCTCGGCCTCTGACGAGGTTCCCTTAACGACTACCAGAAGGCAGCCGTGCCCAACGGCTTAACGTGCCTTCCGAAGCACGGAATCATCTTAACTAAACCACTGCGACACGCAGTCGTTATTGTCTAGTTTGTGAGATGTTTTTGTTTTTAAAGTAATTCCTAACTAATATTATAAATGCAAAAGTGAGTTTGTTTGTTACGCTTTCAGGTTGTAACTACTGAACCGATCATCATGAAATTTTGCATATACGTTATCTGGGGTACGGAGAAGGACATAGGGTACATTTTATCCCGGGAAAAGGTACTGTTCCCGAGGGATCGACATTGACGCGGGCGGAGCCGCGGACGAAAGCTAGTTTATTAATACATTAGCTTTTGCCTGCGACAGCTGATGGCTCGAAATTCGCATTGACAGTGCACAGGACCTGATTTTCGCCCAATTGGTATAATCTACGCGGGAAGAAAAGCAGCTGAAACATCCTGCTCTGAAGGAAAGGGAAACCGTAGTAACGTCAGGGGTGTCATCCTCATCTACCTGTCCGATGGTTATAGGTATGGCATTGTACGCGAACCCGTCCCGAGCTGCTACTTGCTTTCCCCCCATTAATCTGAGTGAGTAGTATCCCAATACCTTTATTCCCTTCCCAGATCCAACAAAGTCCTATCCTTCCCCAACTTACAAATGATTCCGATAGGCAGCAGCGTCGGAAGCACAAGAAGCTAAAGAAACTGAGCTCGCCAACCCGCCTGCCAAGCGTGATTAGTATGACAATATCCTCCCATGGAACGAAGAATGTTGGGAGCGACTTTTGTCCAGTAGTAGACTTCTTGCGGCTGAAATAATGACGATGATATTAGCGCTTTACGGTCATCATCATCATTTCGAGTAGGTTACACGGTTACAATCGACCATGCACACCCTGGTGTCAGAGTTCTTCGGGACCGCCTCTAAGCCTCTGACTAACGGTAATAAGCGATATGGGTGAGAGGTACATACTCAATCCATTGTCGCAGTTGTACTCCCACATGTCGCATTCGTCCAGGAAAAGCCGGTAGTATTCCTCATCCACTTCAAACCCACACTCCGGAATCCAAGTATGGTTACATATCTCCGCCAGGACGCAAAATTCGACAGGCTGAAACAGGTGAATGATGAAAACTGGGAGTGTTGAATGTAGGGACGCATTTTTTTAAGTCTATGTAGGTGATATTACTAGTACAATTTTTAAGGTGTGGCATTAAAATCTGTTCGATAGTTTATAAGATTAAAATCGAAAATATGTGATGAAAAAATTTCGCGACAGGTAGGATTTGAACCTAAAACCTTCGACATCTAGCCCGTCGATACTCTCAACCAGTGATTCCCATGCTGATGACATGCGAACTGATGATTGAAAATTAATTGAGAAAGCTTTCTCCACTTTAATCAACTTTCAATTCATCTGATATGAATTAAGTTGGATACCACACTTCTAAATAGTGGGTAGTAATGGAGATTACGCATGCTTCGAATGCGTGTACCTATAGTATGTGATGAACAAATTCGCCGCGGTGGTGATTTGAAGCTACGGCAGCTCAGTGGTTGAGAGCATCGACGGGCTAGATGTCGAAGGTTGTGGGTTCAAATCCTACCTGTGGCGAAATTTTTTTATCACATATTTTCGATTTTAATATTAAACTATTAAACCGAGCATTGTAATGCTATTAATATAGGTAATTAGTTTATAAGATAGTGAAATAAAATAAATAATTGGTCAGGAAATAAATTTTATTTTCACATTAACTGATCTTCTCTTAGAATGAAAATGCAGTAGAAAAGAGCGATTATTTCCTCTCAAAGGGCTTTGTCTCCCTCATTAGTAGTGGCTGTGGCTTTTCACAAAGGTTTATTTTCCTAGAAGCGCTGTTGCAATGAAGATTGGCGGATGCAAAGCGGATCCAGGCAGAGTTGCTCTGTGCAAGCAATTACGTGAAAGATTTAATAGCTTCATTTTTATTACAATTAGACTAAAACCAACGGATCCTAGTTCTCAGTGGATATAAGTATGTACTTATATCCACTGAGAGCCCAGGATCCGGAGGAAACGGGTATGTACCCGTTTCCTTTAAAGATTCTTTTGTTTATTCTTATGACAAGTTTTTATTATGAGCGACTTCATACTGTAGTATTATGATTAGCTTTTATTATGAGCGACTTGATACTGTAATAATATGACAAGCTTTTATTATGAGCGATAAAATACTGTATTATTATGACAAGCTTTCATTATGAGCGACTTGGTATCGTAATATTATGCCAAACTTTCATTATGAGCGACTTGATATTGTAATAAATACTGTATATGAAATAGAATTTTATTCAAATTTGGATATCATGTATTTTTTTCTTGAACGTCATATTATTATTTTGTAATATTATATTCTTGTATATGATAAGTAACAGAGTATTGCAATAATTTACCCAAATGAAGTGCTGGTTTGAAGGCAACGGGATAAAAACGGTAACTGAAACAAGATTTGACTACTTTAAACTACTTTATTTTTTATAGAGCATAGGAGTCAAACTACTTACCAAAATAAATAAGATACAATCACAAGTAAAGAAACTGCCTAAGTGCTAGTCGGACTCGCGCACGAAGGGTTCCGTACCATTAGGTATCTATAAAAACGGCAAAAAAATCATGTCTGTTGTATGTTGTATGGGAGCCCAACTTAATTTTTTTTATTTTTTTTATTTTAATATTAATTATATTTTGATTTAATTATGTATTTTTAAAGTGAAAATATATCTAAATCTTCTGTAAATATTTCAAGCGTCTACCCGTTGCCATTATCAATATCAGCAAAAACGAGCAAAATAAATCAAGTTTATTGTATGGGAGCCCCCTTCAATATTTATTTTATACTGATTTTTAGTATTTGTTGTAATAGCGGTAACAAAAATACATCATCTGTGGAAATTTCAACTGCCTCACTATCACGGTTCATGAGATACAGACTGGTGACAGACGAAGGGACAGACAGACGGATAGCGGAGCGATATTAATAAAGTCCCGTTTTTACTCTTTGGATACGAAACCTTAAATTATATCTGAATGTACCTATCAAGTAATCAAAAGTGCTATTTATATTTAGATGTATTATCAATATATTATTGGGAATGAAAATCTTTAACAAATAAAAAAAATATTTATTAGAACCAACCCTAATAAATATTTAGCCCAAATTATTGAATTTAACACAATAACAGAAAGATTTCTCTTAGGATATTCGCTATATCACGACCGACGAACTTCCGACGACGAAAATGGGCGAGAATGGTGCAGGCAGCTCCATATAAAGCCTTGGTGGGGATTGCCACTGCATATTGGAAATTCTTCAGCTAACAATATGTTTAATGTAGCACATATCGCAATCGCTGTCTGTGTATAGTTGCATGCAGGCAACTCTAGTTTGTATGAAATGTTGTGAATACGACAAAGATAATACCATCAAGCTACTACTGTATGTTTTTAACTGCCTCCGTATTAGTGGTTACGACGTTGGCTAGACCCGGGGGTCGTGGGTACAAGTTATAATAGCACACGTCGGCATTTTTCGATTTGTTTTCACGTAAATCTCACGTTTTATCCTTTGACGATCGCGGGACAAACTACTTAGGTGATTCAAGTGAGCAGAGCGTGTCTATTGTCGGCGCGCGTACCCCGCCCCCTTGACATGTCTAATTCACTTGGATATGCAGTATTTGGCTCAATTGGACACCGGGAAATCGGTCACATTCAACTGACATTATTTGATTATAGACAGGTACATCATCATCATCAGGTCCTTTTTAGTCTCCACTACAGGCGACCCTCTCTGTACTACTAGGGCCATACTTGGCCAGAGTAGCAAGAGGACTTGGCCTACACTCTCCACGCTGGCCAGACGAGTTGGAGAGGTGTCTTAGATGTTTATAAGCTTTGTTTAGCTTGTATTTCCTAAGTCGCCTTCTACGACATCCACGGGAAGACTTGGAGTGGTCCTATTCTACTCTGCCGGATACCACACGGCTATAGACAAATCAAAGGTAGGAGGTACAAGTCAAACAAAATACAAGCTTTATATATTTTGCCTATGTAGCTTACCTATTAAAAACACGGAAAAATGTATCATAATTCAAGTCCATTTTGATTTGGCCTTTTATTCATCTGCCTCAAATCATAAAAACGGTCCAATCCACTGTGAAATCGATGTTTACTGCGCGTCAAATGATAAAACATGGACCTGAACGTAGTGGCGGCCGTAGCGGGTGGCGACACGGGCAACGGTCCGGGGCATCGCCATTGCAGGGGCCTCGCGCTCTCGTTAACTGCGTTAGGTCAGCGCGTAATATATTAATGGTGTCAAAATCGTTCAGAGGCAATCTGCACCCCTGCCTCTCGCAAACATACGAACAAGGCCTCACAAACGCAAATTTTTATACTAAACAAGGGCCCCGTAAATATCTATTGCCCAGGGCCCCGCATTGGTATGACCGCCACTGTCTCAACGAATAAACCTGAAATGGGGTTATTATGTTCGGTCGCGCAGAAGTCGTAAACAGCTTATTAGATATTGCACTCCAAGGAGTAAGCTGCACTAGTTTTATATTTTCTACTTATCTCTTTGCTTCACTTCGTAATATGGTATAGAGCTGATGTTGGGATTATAAAAACATTCAAATGTTACTGATATCTCTCTGAAAACACAATTAGGATCACTTTTAATTTGATATTGATTCGTTAATTTACCTTAATGATCCTTTAAAGTTGGGTGGGTAGGACCATTTATTAAATTAGTAAATTTAAATACTAATATTCAATTATACTAATAATATTACTAAAGTCCACTTTCCCTGCAAATTCTCCTAGCACGTACTTACCGCCTTTTTAGTGGGATCTCGATAGCGCTGTTTGTTATATTGATTGTGTTATTAATCAAAACATGTACTAATGGGCAATGACCACAGAACGGAACTAGAGTCTCGGCGATAGGCATCGAACCTGTTCACCTCGCGCTGGCATTGACCGAGCATTGCTCTCGCGTTCCGGACAGTCGGGTAATCACTTCCGGACGTGGAAGTGTAATACTGCAAATCGTTACTGTTGATTGAATGGCAGATATCATTTACTGTAATGATTCAGGAGTGGCTTTTTTGGAACGGGTGAGCTGTCACCCGTTCCTTAGTTGAGTATTCCGGTAAAAAGCTGTTTTTACAGGAATACTCAACTAAGAGGCGGTACGAAGTTCATCAGGTCAGCTAGTCTTCTTCCTCTAAATATATATCTTTTACATATATATAACTCAAAGGTGACTGACTGACATAGTGATCTATCAACGCACAGCCCAAACCACTGGACGGATCGGGCTGAAATTTGGCATGCAGGTAGATGTTATGACGTGGGCATCCACTCAATTCTACCCCCAAGGGGTAATAAAATAGGGGATGAAAGTTTGTATGAAACTTTGTCAACTTTAAACCGATATAAACTATATTCCTTAACGCGAGCGAAGCCGCGGGCAAAAGCTGGTTTTGTATAAAGATACAATACAAAAATTTTTTATTGCACCATATTAGAAATAAAATTGTATAATTTTAATTACTTTAAGTACAATTAGGCGACCGTCTCGCTAAAAGCAATCTCTTCCAGGCGACCTAATAAGAGATGGAGAAAGTGTCGGAAATCCATTGACAGGTGGCGCAGTTATCCCCACTAATATTATAAATGCGAAAGTGAGTTTGTTTGTTTGTTTGTTACGCTTTCACGCCGTAACAACTGAACCGATCATCATGAAATTTTGCATACAAGTTCTCTGGAGTACGGAGAAGGACATAGGCTACTATTCCCGAGGGATCGATATTGACGCGGGCGGAGCCGCGGGCGAAAGCTAGTTTTATATAATTTAAAATTACTTAATCCTATATATATAACAGACATGTACAGTTAGGAACAGAGATACCTGACCAGGTCCTCCATCTATATCTTGAATTTTCTCTTAAGCTATAAATAATAATAACATGAAAATATATATGCAGAACGATTTTAATGAAGTCTTTCTTAATATGAATTTTAATATTAATATTATTTATAGTTGAAGAGAAAATCCAAGTCGAGGGCCTGGTCAGGTATCTCTGTCCCTGACTGTACATAAATATACATACATAGTATCACGTCTTTTTCCCTTGAGGGGTAGACAGAGCCTAGGTCCATAAGACCTTATGGCCACATTTAGCATGTTGGGGGGCGTGTAGATAGAACGGAATTAAAATAGTGATGGGTTGCTAGCCGCATCGCCTATTGACATAATTCCGCAGATTTTAGCCCACATAAATATCTAATATACTAAAAGATGGGTTAAGTACGTACTATTTGGTCGGTATTGCGATAACGTTAGCTTCAGCGATATAACTTTGAACAGAACAATACTGATAACGGGGATGGGGGAGAGTGTATGAGCAGTATAGGAGTAGCTACCTCCGTGGTCCAGTGGTTAAGGCGTTTACCTGTAGACCCGGTCGTGGGTTCGATTCCCACGGAAAGCATACTTTGTTTAGTTGTTTCCAGTTTGGTTAGGACATTGCAGGCTTGAATCACCTGATTGTCCGATAATAATGATGATTCCGTGCTTAAAGGAACTCCGTAGTCGTTAAAGGAACCACGTCAGAGGCCGAGAGGCGGTCCCGAAGAACTCTGACACCAGGGTGTGCATGGTCGGCTGACCGTGGCACCTACTCGAAATGAATGAATGAGGAGTAGCTGAAGATATGGAAAGCATCAAGGAAAGAAAGTCGATTCCACGTAAGAAAGTAGCGCAAGGTAAAGAACGTCGGAGACTAAGTTACTAAAAGTTACGAACAGGGTCCCGTTGGCCCACACCTAAGAGTTTTCTCTTCGTACGAGATCTTTATATCTACTGACGAGCTCGGTGGCTTAGTGATCATCATGACAGGCTGCCACACCGGAGGTCTCAGGTTCGATCCCCGGTCAGGTCAAGATGGAAAATGGTCTTTTTCGCATTGGCTTGGGTCTTAGATGTTTATTCATATGTGTGATTGTTATAAAAAATAGTACAATTGAGTTAGTATCCTGTTATAGCACAAGTTTCGAACTTACTTTGGGGCTATGTAGCTCAATCTGTGTGATTTGTCCACAATCCATCACCATCAGGTCTTTTTAGTCTCCACTGCAGGAGCATGACCCTCTCTGTACTACCCGAGCCATACTTGGCCAGAGCAGACAGTGGATTTGGCCTACACTCTTCTCGCTGGCCAGACCGGTTGGAGAAGTCTCATTGATGTTTATGACCTTTTTTTAGCTTGTATATCCTAAGTCGCTTCTTACGACCTCCATGGAAAGACTTGGAGTGGTCCAATTCTACTCTGCCGGAAACCACACGGCTATAATATAGTACATAGATTAATTAATAATATCCTATTAAATCATGTTTTAGTCAGAATATAGAGCGTGTAGATGTACCCTCAATGTTTCCTTAAAGCGGTGACTCAGACCATTTACATGAACAACTTTTCCTATGGGACAAATGCTGGGAACTCAAAAAAATCCATACAATAAAGTTCTGCTGCCCGGCCAGTTTGTATGGGAATGTCGATTTATTTTTTTGAGTTCCTAGCATTGTTCCCATAGGAAAAGTTGTTCATATTGATGGACTTAGTCACCTCGTTAAAGGAACGTCGAGGGTCAATTTACACTCTGTATACCTAAGAATTTTTTTTATTAGATATTGTCGGAATTGCAAAAACCTTACTGTTTATGATCTTAATGTTATTACTTACAACCTTGTCTAAAGTTTACGATCGGCTTCCCGAAGTATTAGCTTCTTCCGCTCTCCTTGATTGGGTGGAAGCATGACTAATGGTTGTCAAATAATTGCAAATCATATATTAATCGCTATAAACAACACATTTTAGGGTTCCGTACCTAAAGAATCAAAACGGGCCCTTTTATTTATTTGGCGAAATAAACCTGATACGACATAATATTATCAGATATTTTTTCTAAGACCTGCAAGTTTGGCCTTATCTCTCTAAAAAAATATTTGCTGGTATACGTGTATGTGGCATCAAAAACACCTCTGATTCTTCAGCTATCCATAAAGGTATAATAATCAGGTAAAATATTAAATATTGAAACGGATCAACGATAAACGTATATTCACGCGCAGTGGAAATTCTTTTTTTATGACATAGGACGCTAAACGAGCAAGCGAGTCACCGGATGGTAAGCTATCAACGCTGCCCATGGACAACTGCAACACCTGGGTATAACAGGAGCGTTGCGTGTCCTCCAGCCAGATTTTGTTGAAAATTGTCGAAAATCGACATTGAAGTGTAATAGATATATATATAGAGCTTCTGTAAATGGTAAGCTGATTTGTAAATTTGGTAAGCGCAGGTATACTTTTTTAATTATTTGATAAAAACAGTTTTAATACAGCAATCGAGCAAACTTTACTCCAGCACAGCAGGATTTTAAATATCTTCGCAACCATAGCAAATACAAATACTTATAACTTAAGTTGTAAAATTTATACCAAATTGATATCTCATTATTTAGATAACATTTATTTCAAAATTCCCGTTAAACAAAAAAAGATCTGGCTACGGTAACGTTCATCATCATCTGGTCCTTTTTAGTCTCCACTACACGAGCACGACCCTCTCTGTACTACTAGGGCCATACATGGACGGTAACGTTACTCCAGCCGTAACTGTTTTTATCAAATAATTAAAAAAGTATACGCTTACCAAATTTACAAATCAGCTTACAATTTACAGAAGCTCTATATCTAATTATCTATTGCACTTCAATGTCGATTTTTGACAATTTTCAACAAAATCTGGCTGCAGTAACGAACACGAGCGTTGCCGGCCTTTCAAATAGTTGAGGGAAGTACATGGGGGAGGGGGGGGGGGGGGGGGAGGGGCGAATGTGGGGGAGGATGGTCCTTTTCCGGTTGCGTGGCTCTCGTGGCCACAATTTGTATAATGCCGCCATAGTCTTTGCCGCTTTTTTTTGTTCTTTTCCCAGTCTGTCGATGATGTGTCCCACTCCTGGGCCATAGGCCTACCCTGGGTCCTCCACTCGTCTCTATCCTTTACTGTATCTAGCCATTTGCGTCCAAAAATATCTAGATTGTCTCGCCATCTCCTTCTTGTGCTGCCTCTGTTCGCATGCAACAAACACAGTACCTACTGCGAGAGAGAAACATATATAGAAATCCAGTCTCTTTCCAAACTACTAAAAGAATTTATCGGTAATGACTAGCTCCGTGGTGCAGCGGTCAACACGCCAGCCTGCGACACGGAGGGACCGGGTTCGATCCCCGGCCAGGTAAAGATGAAAAATTATCTTTTTCAGATTGGCCTGGGTCTTGGATGTTTATCTATATATGTATTTGTTATAAAATATAGTATCGTTGAGTTAGTATCCCATAACACAAGTCTCGAACTTACTTTGGGGCTAGCTCAATCTGTGTGATTTGTCCGTATATATTTATTTATTATTTATTTATTTATAAGGCGCTACCGATTGTATAACCAAAAATCTCTTTCCATCGCTAATTGTACTTTTATACGGAATCACAGTAACATATATTCAATTTCCAAACATATTATTTTTAAGTTTCAAAATAATCCGTCTAATTAATTTCCTGGTGTTTTGTTAGGTCCGACCATGATGATGAAATTGGTGCGCTGACTCAAGTTTCTAAGATGAATTTACATAAGTATACTTTAGGCTGTCCTTAACCAACTTCAAAAAAAGGAGGAGGTTATCAATTCAGTCGTATGTTGTTTTTAGCTTTTAATTGTTTGTTTCCTAGAATTGCGTCATTTATGAAGCGATTTCATTCATTTAATTATATTAATAGCATTACAATGCTCGGTTTAATATTAAAATCGAAAGTATGTGATGAAAAAATTTCGCCACAGGTAGGATTTGAACCCACAAACCTTCGACATCTAGCCCGTCGATGCTCTCAACCACTGAGCTGCCACAGCTTCAAATCACCGCGGCGAATTTGTTCATCGCATATTATAGGTACACGCCGTACACGCATTCGAAGCATGCGTAATCTCTATTACTACCCACTATTTAGAAGTGTGGTATCCAACTTAATTCATATCAGACGATTTCATTAATTTTTTTGGTTGATAGGGAATGCTTTCAAGTTTGTCCCATTTAAAAATCACAATCAGTTCAGTAGTTTGATTGAGTCGATTTTTCTATGAAAGATTATTAATCCTAACTGACATTGTCACGTCGGCGGCCTTTTCACACGGTACGGGCCGATGTCCCTTACGACTAACGCAAGTGGCTCATTGTTCAGCAGTCTGTAGGCGTGAATATGACGCCAACTTAGCGATCGAAATTGGTTGATGAGTTAACGTACATTTACAGACTATCGTTGGGCACCATTCCAGCCGCTCGAACATCATAAAATATTTTTTATGATTGGGCAAACAAAGAGACAAATAATTGAGTAGATACAAGGTACGAGTGGAATATAAAGTACTTAATGAGTCACGTTACGAATGACGAAAGCCATGCAACCTTAGCCGTGTGGTTTCCGGCAGAGTAGAATAGGACCACTCCAAGTCTTCCCGTGGATGTCGTAAAAGGCGACTTAGGAAATACAAGCTAAACAAAGCTTATAAACATCTAAGGGACCTCTCCAACCCGTCTGGTCAGCGTGGAGAGTGTAGGCCAAGTCCTCTGGCTGCCCTCGCCAAGTATGGCCCTAGTAGTACAGAGAGGGTCGTGCTCCTGTAGTGGAGACTAGAAAAGACTTGATGATGATGATAATGATGATAATGCTGATACTTGCTACCACTGAACAGGCAGTTGAGGATGACACCCCTAACATTACAGACATAACAGATGCTTCTCTGTTTTAACAAAGAGATTCTATATATTTTTTGTCTTTGTATGATCTATACTAATATTATAAAGCTGAAGAGTTTGTTTGTTTGTTTGAACGCGCTAATCTCAGGAACTACTAGTTCAAATTGGAAAATTCTTTTTGTGTTGGATAGTCCATTTATTGAGGAAGGCTTTACGCTATAAATCATCCTTCTGCGACTAATAGGAGCGAAGCATCAGTAAAAAATGTTTTAAAAACGGGGGAAAATTGTTCATTTATACTAAGAAAAGAACTAATTAATCATAATAACAGAAATTTTCGCGAACGAAGTCGCGGGCAACAGCTAGTAATTATTAAAGGTCATGTAAATGTGTATATCAACTAAAACATAATTATTCAAAGCTAATGAGAGTTCAAGACATCGTAGGAGGTGTTTTTTCTGATATTAAATGTCAGCTAGCGTCGCGTCAGGCGTGGCATTTAAATTACCTTTTATTTTTGATAAACAACATGATCAATTACCGTTCGTTAAGATCACTTAGTGTCGACCTTTGTTTGTTTGATTAGAATAACCTTATCAAGTAAACATCGAACCGTGAAGATTTATGTCGGATAGAGTCGGATGCAGATAAAACTGACCCCTCTATCAACAGAATTTAAATTGTAGGGGGTCACATATCTGCTCCCGATTGTACGAGGGCATATTTAGCGTCTGCTGACGCATTTTTTACACTTATCCCTACTAATTTAGGGGGAATAAGTTGAAAAAAGATTACTTAAATCTACTAAACCAAATGAATGTCAAGAAATGGACATCCATAAATGTTCAAATATTTTACTTTTACTTTTTCACTTGTCAAATATTTTGAGCTCATCCATGATCTAGTCCCTTTTGAGAAGCAAAAGATTAAACGAAGCTCTAAACTAAACAAAACTAGGGACAGACAGATTCCTTAGTGACGTGGGGTGGGGTTTTAAGTAGGTGCGAATTAACGCTGCAAATTCTTCACTGTTTTTTATTACGCTTTATTTATATGTTAATTATTTTTTTGATTCCCATTTTTCCACCATCATGCAAAATTCGTATCCATGGTCCTTGGGACCATTCAAGTATTACGTAAGCCAGATATCAGGCATTCTTAACCCCCCTGCTGACAATAGGCGATTGTCAGCAAAACTAAGAAAAGTCCCTCCCCCAAGCTTACAAACATTAGTACAATTTTCGCAAAATGTGTTCATTTATTGCGAAAAATGTTACTGACGTCATTACTGCTCAAACCCCCCGACCCCCATGTCATCACAAATAAGTCAAGTAACGATCCCCTTTTACGAAATTGACCCCCTTCTAGCCCAAGGCTCTATCTGCGCCGTTAGAGATGAAGACTATTAGTATATGTTAATGAACGCCTACGCTGCAGCGCAAAAGCTACTCAGAAATAATGCCTTTATCATAATATTAAGTAATATCTTTTAATTACTCACCGCGATGAAGTCAAAGCGTCAGTATTATACTGTCTTAGGTCAAAGGTAAAGGAAAGGTCGTAAAATGTCGCTCAGCATTTCCGGAGTAATCAAGGAAGTTTTTCTTCCGTTGACTTACTAAGAAAGAAATAAAATTAAATGAAAAATCAAGTTTCTTTTTAGGGTTTCGTAGCTAAAAGGAACCTAATTAAGCCTTTAATGATTGACTTTATTCTTACTTCTGATAACTGACTTCATATTGAACTAATAGTTCGATGAGAATTTGTTGGATATGGGAAACAAATCAAGGTGTTGGAATACTACTTAGTAGATCATCATCATTTCGTGTAGGTGTCACGGTCAATCGACCATGCACACCCTGGTGTCAGAGTTCTTCGGAACCGCCTCTTGGTCTCTGACGTGATTCTTTTAACGACTACCAGATGGCAGCCGGGACCACCGGCTTAACGTGCCTTCCGAAGCACGGAACCATCTTTATTATCAGACAATCAGGTGATTCAAGCCTGCAATGTCCTAACCAAACTGGAAACAACTAAACAAAGTATGCTTCCGGTGGGAATCGAACCCACGACCCCCGGGTCAACAGGCAAACGCCTTAACCACTGGACCACGGAGGCTGTTGCCCGGCAGCAACAGCCTCCGTGGTCTTAGTAGATGAATAGAGGAAAAGCAAGTAGCAGCTCGACAGGCCGAGCGCGCGTACTCAAAGCCATACCTGCATCCACCGGCAAGCAGTTGAGGATGAGACCCTGACCTTCTCCATTCATCCAGTAGCAACCAATCAACAAGTTTCATCATCATCATCAGGTCTTTTTTAGTCTCCACTACAGGAGCACGACCCTCTCTGTACTACTAGGGCCATACTTGGCCAGAGCAGCCAGAGGACTTGGCCTACACTCTCCACGCTGGCCAGACGGGTTGGAGAGGTGTCTTAGATGTTTATAAGCTTTGTTTAGCTTGTATTTCCTAAGTCGCCTTCTACGACATCCGCGGGAAGACTTGGAGTGGTCCTATTCTACTCTGCCGGATACCACACGGCTATCAACAAGTTTGCTTCCTCGCAATAATAAAGTGGTCGTAACTTGTGTGTGTAGCGTGTATCTTAATCAATGAATGACTCTCCTGACCGTACCGAATCGAAGGGTTATGTGTTTCGCAAATATCATGCGTTTGTAAGTTTCTTTACTACCTCGTATCTCGCGACTGGTGGATTTCGACAGTTAGGCTATCGTAAGGTTCGTCTCAAAACCCAAAAGTTCTTGGACTGTTTAAAAAGAGCAGCAAAAGAGCAATATTACACAGAAGGAGGGTAATATTGTTCGCGCGTATGTATGTGTGAAAGTATGTCTGTTCCATTGTCATCTCCTATAGCCTAAACGACTTGACCGATTTTGAAGTGCAAGGTATCATTAGATTCGTATTCTTACCCGGAGTGTCATGGCTACCTATGTGACGTTAGCAAAAATATATATGGCAGACGTAATCTCTAAAGAAGGCAGGCGGGTTTTGTTTTTTAAATAATTCTATTTGATCACATATTTTCAATTTTAATAATATACCGAGCATTGTAATGCTATTTATAAAACAATTTAAGTAAATCTATTTGTTTAGGCATCGTACAAATGTTACAAAAAAATCTGGACAGATCGAATATACTTACATTATTTTGTTAATTATGAAAGTACTAGCTTTTGCCCGCGGCTCCGCTGAATGTAGATCCTTCGATAAAAGAACCCTTTTGCGAAACGGACGATACTCTATGTCCTTCCCCGGGACTCAAACTATCATCATCATGTCCTTTTAGCCTGCACTAAAGGAGCACGACCCTCTCTGTACTACTAGAGCCATACTTGGCCAGAGCAGCCAGAGGACTTGGCCTACACGGGTTGGAGAGGTCGCATCACAGATGTTTGTAAGCTTCGTTTAGCTTGTATCTCCTATATTAATTAAACTATATTCATTACAAATTTCATGTACATTGGTATAACCAGGGAACTACATTGGTGCAGGCAGGGGTGGTGGCGTAAGGGCTTTTTGGGCTGGAGCCCAGGGCTTTTTCACTATATAGGCCACACATTTATGGAAGGTAAGTGCACCACACTCGGGCAGCGCCTCATATTTCAAGAGACTGTGTTCAAGTTGTTCGTCTTAGACACCTTAGTTTAGCCTAAACATACGGTCCTGGTTCGTTGATCGAAGTGTCATCATTTCGAGTAGGCGACACGGTCAATCGACCATGCACACCCTGGTGTCAGAGTTCTTCGGAACCGCCTCTCGGCCTCTGACGTGGCAGACTACCAGATGGCAGCCGGGACCAATGGCTTAACGTGCGTGATCGAAGCGTGACTACTTATTTCGCCTTAATATTTGTAATATTATAATATTAGAGGTCATGTAGTATTTCAATTCGTGACTAACAAGAATGACATGACAGATATCATTGAAAGGGGGAAATTTTTGACGTTAACAATTATTTTGCTGATGCCTTGACCACGGAACATGCTCCGTGCCCTTTGCCCTTGACATCTATAACTAAATTAATAAACTCAATACTAACAGAGATAATATAAACAAAAACTTTAATTGGAAAAAAATACTTTTTTCTATTTAGAGTTGTAATATAACATTGGCCAAAAAATAGTACCATCTTCTACATATATTATGTTAGGAAGAAAATAACAATCAATCAAGGACATTGTTATATTAAGAACCATTATGAAAGGTCAAAGAAATAACAATCAGAATTATTTATTTGATAGTACGTTCATAAAAGTTATTCGAAACATAACTGTTGCTTGGTTATATTAATCCCAATTAGAATGAAGTACAAGCATACTGCCAACATGTCTCCTCATTACGTAACACCCACATACCGAAGGCAATCGATTTTTGTCGCCATTCTCATCCCCCTTCACGCATGCGCCAATAACTTGACACACACACTCTACTAAAACCAACCCACACAGACAAGCCACAAACAAAATCAATTTCAACCTTATTCCCTAAAGAATAAGTCGAGTATTCGATACTTACTTGTGAACTATGATATTTTTAGACAATACATGCCTATTATGGAGGATACAGACGCGCCCTCTTTCATACAAATTGGGAAACCGACGGACGGAAGGTTTTCTCTCCAATATATTTTCGGAAAATCAACGTTTATAAAGCACAGTTATTAACGCTTTACTATAATAAATACTCGTCGGTATTCGTGTGTGTTCATAATATTAATTTAGTGTGTGTTTAAGGGGATTTTCGCCTGGTAGGGTGTGACTAAAAATAGGTTTCCCGACATACTTGCAGGGAATTCTAGTTAGAGCTTCCCATTCATAAAATACATTCATTTGGTGTTGAGCGGTGAAGTTATACAGATCGGACAGTAGAAAATTTCTGTTAGTGAGTGAATACTTTATTAAAATTTTAAACTGTGTGCTGAGAAATCAATAGAGGGTGACCTCTTGGAGATACAGTTCACGAAAAAAGGAGAGCAGAAAAAATGTAAGTTTTTCTATACCGATTTGTAATGTTAATTGGAGTCTGTTAAATGATATTGTGAATACTTAAGTGATAAGATAAGTCGTACTTAGAAAGTGACTGATGAAAATCCAATCCATTTGATTAGGTTTTCGGGCAAGCGCATTTCACAGTGAAACTTAAGATATAATTTGCCACGTACGCTTTTTTATCTAGTTCTTTTATACTTAAGTATTGATAGATTATGAAATATGACGATATCACAAATTAAACTTGGCTTTGTCACTATTAATACCCTAAATTACTTATTATAGGCATTCGTCAATTTTATATCTTGGATTTTAGGCCTCACCTTCTTATACCTGTAGTTGTCAATTATATTAGGGTTTAAACATTGTAACATGTGTTTAAAGAAGATATTATAATATAAAGGCCAAGTGCGAGGCTTTTTTTATTTAATTTTCAAATTTGGATTATATCTCTTTTTGAACGTCATTTTATATTTTTTAATATTTGCAAAATCGATAAACTACTAGCGTTTCGGAACGACCACTGCTAAGAAGAATACGCCGAAAGAAACTCAATCCAGTAGTATTATTGTTGTAAGTCGTCGGATTTGCACATGCTAGGGATTCCGTACCACCATTTAACTACAAAAAACACGTTTATTGTATGAATCGATGTATAGGTACGCATGACACACATCAGATTTTTACTTGCACGGATACTTCGACGTCTTTGTAATAAATTAGCAGCAAATTTATCAGGATCGAGAAAATCACGTTTCTTGTATGGGACTGGCGTTTAATTTTTAATATAATTATTATTTTTTGGTGTTATATTGGCAAAAATATACACATTCTGTAAAATTTTCAAGTGTACTTATTGCGGTTCCAAAGATATAGCACTACGTCTCAGACGGCCGGACGGATGGATGGATGGACCAACAGACGGACGGACAGCGGAGACTTAGTTATAGGGCCCCGTTTTCTCCCTTCGGGTATGGTACCCTAAAATCTTTCAATCATCACTTTAATATGTTATTTATTTATTTATTTTTTTCTATCATTGAATCTTAGTCATGGCGTAGGTACTTATTGATGTTTTTTTTTAATATCTTGGACTAATTCTTTGTCCGAGGTAGTTGCCAGCTCTTCGGTCTCCTGTGATATGGGATTGCTGCCAGTATCTAAGGAACCTTGCCTAAAGGGACGCCTATTAATCATATATTTTAGTTATTATATATTTTTAGGTTTTTTAGTTTTAGTTTAATTGTTCCAGTATATAAATCTATATTTTCATATAATATAAAATAAATAAATAATAAATAAAATAAATATAAATATATACGGACAAATCACACAGATTGAGCTAGCCCCAAAGTAAGTTCGAGACTTGTGTTATGGGATACTAACTCAACGATACTATATTTTATAACAAATACTATAGATAAACATCCAAGACCCAGGCCAATCTGAAAAAGATCATTTTCCATCTTGATCTGGCCGGGGATCGAACCCGGTCACTCCGTGTCGCAGGCTGGCGTGTTGACCGCTGCGCCACGGAGCTAGTCGATATGTTCAATTATATATCTGTGGTTAATGTTTGAGATAACAATATCTTGTAAATGGCTTAATAATTTCAACATTTTCATCTCACTAGAGCGTTTCCCTGTTGCATCAGCTGTGTGTGACCCTCTTAGCACGGAGTCCGCTAATTAAGAGTTTTTTAAGTGATAACTTCCTTTAGTGGCGTTGTGCACTTTTTGGGATGGGTAATTAATTTTTAGACTCGCGTCAGAACACGTGACCTGATCGAAAATTCGTAAGACTGAGACGTGATCTGAGACTGCTGCAAAGGCGAGTTTTGCGGTCCTGCCGGCACTCCCGAGGTGCAACTCTTGGTTTTTTATTTTATTTTTATTTGGAACTACTAAATAGACATAGCTAACTCCAAATAAGCTTTAGCTACTTCACGACCCGATGGGCAGCACCGATGGGCAGCAGCTGTGCTGACCAACCTGCCAAGCCTGCCAAGCGTGGCAAATATGGAATAACTTGCCACCCCCAATAAGAAATTTAAAATCTGTTTACTCATTTAGGCAAAATCTCAAGAAGTTTTTACTTAATGATCAAACTAGTACAAGCAGCTGAACTGTGCTATTTAAAATTATCTTACAAATAAATATAGGTATAAATGTTATTTTGTTTAATTTTGTATACGTCATAATTATTAAATATTGCTCACGTGACGCAGTGTCACATCTCCCGTCCAACTGGCTTCCCTGAAAATCAGCGTCATGGCATACCTGCCATGACAACACAGCTGAGGGAAACCATTTTGGTGGTATAATTTGTTAAATTTTTTTATATTTTGATTTTGTAATTGTTGAAATACTATCAAATACATATTATCACGTCTTTATCCCTTGTGGGGTAAACAGAGCCTTAGTCTATAAGACCTGAAGGCCACGTTTACCATATTGGTGGGCATTAGGTGGAAAACTCGGAAAACTGAATCAAACTGTGATAGGTTCCTAACAGCATCGCCTATTATCACGATTCCTTATTTCTTCGCCCTTGATTCCTCAGATTTTACATATTCCCTCGATCGGTTTTTACAATCTGCGCGGGGAGAGAATCAGCTGGTAGATACACTGTACGTTTTTTTCTTTTCTCCAAGACCAGCATGGAAGAGAAATGACCGACGTGAAATACAGAGCCTAAGGTCATAAGACCGAAAGGCCACGTTTTGCGTGTTGGTTGGCTTAAAGGTGGAAAAAGGAATCAAAATAGTGACGGGTTGCTAGCCGCATCGCCTATTATGATATAATATATGATTCTTTAGATTTTCGCCTATTCCGTTGACCGGCTTTTACGGTCTGCGCGGGAAGAGAAGCAGCTGATACACACTACGTTTTTTTATTTTCTCCCAGACCAAAATGGAAGAGAAATAATCATCGTGGAATACTATCAGTTGATAAAAGTTTCATGCCGGTTCTTCTGCACTTGCTGTTTTAAAGCGGCACTAGACTTAAATATAATAATTTACAGACGGCAACAATTTTTGTGAAATCAAATATAATAAAACTTTATACAATATTTTTTTGAAACTTGATCTGTCGCCACTTTTCTAAGGCGTCGTTCTAATTGAACGCGAACACGCGATCGTCGTATGATCGCGCGAATTTACGCTTACGAATCAACGATCAAACAACAGACAGAAATACAGACCTCGAATGGTGTATATTTGGCGTCCGCACGTCAACGTGTGTTTATATAAAATGTTTAAAAATCTATTCGCCCGAACTTATAAGTACGAACTAGTAATAAAACTTATTGGTGGTGAATAGTTATCCTATCCTTTTTTATTTAATTAACTAATACATACACTATTATTACAGATGTACTCCATTGCAATAGCATAGTCAGTTAAGGTTACATGCATAATACCTACGAATCATAATACCTAATAATAGATAGATAGATAAAAACTTTATTTGCATCAACTGAGACACCTACAAACATACAGGGAGGTATTAAAAGATACACAGCTAGGACTTATACATAAACTGTCACGATTGATACATCAGATCAAAAATGTGTCGCAGTGATACAAAAAGGTATCAACTCAGTGATACAGTAAGAGAACGTGAGTCCGTCAATACAAGTGAACATACTATGAGATAATAATTTAGGAAAAAACAAAGGCATATAAAAGCGAAAAATATGTTACAATAACATAATACAAAGAAAGTTGCCCGTGTAAATTCAGTCAAGAAAATTTATTTCATTATACATATACTACCATTACAGATGTACTCCATTGCAATAACATACTTAGTTAAGGTTACATGCATAATACCTAATGATAACATAATTCATACAAAGTTGCCCGTGTAAATTCAGTCAAAGAAATTTATTTCATTATACATATACTACCATTACAGATGTACTCCATTGCAATAACATACTTAGTTAAGGTTACATGCATAATACCTAATGATAACATAATACATAAAAAGTTGCCCGTGTAAATTCAGGCAAGGAAACTTGTTGTCCTAATTAACTAATATTCGCGCGATGGTGAAGTCCGTCGTATGTATCGGCAAATATTGATAAGACCCGAGGAAAGGCATTACCAACACGTGCTTTGGCGTAATGATCCAACTGAGATCTTAAAGGAGTACGAACTTAAGACAGTCACGTACGGAGTTAGTAGTTCACCTTATTTAGCCATTCGAACACTTCATCAACTTGTTGAAGATCATGGTTCTGAGTACTCAAGTCGTGTAGCTCAGGTTATCACCCAGGAGACATTTATGTACGATATCACAACTGGCGGCTCTTCCCTTGAAGAGGCGATCGAATTGAGGGCTGATGTCACATCTTTGTTGGCAGGGGCTCGCTTTGAACTACGTAAATGGACTACCAACGATCCTCGTCTTCTTAAGGATGTTCCTTCTGAATTTTGTCAAAGTTCCAAATCCTTCGATGAATCGGGAAATGAGTTTGTCAAAATGTTAGGGATACGATGGAATCCCATTAATGATTCTTTTTCATATGCCTTTTCAGACTCGTTCGAAGTCAAATTTACTAAAAGATCCATACTCTCTTTAGTAGCTCGCATTTTCGATCCACTCGGTTGGATATGCCCAGTAGTCTTTGCAGCAAAATCGCTGTTGCAAGAAATATGGCAGTTAAATTTATCGTGGGATGAGACTATTCCAAAACATTTAACCAAACAATCGCCTTTAATAGCGGCCAATTTGTCTGATTTACAAAAAATTTCTCTTCCGCGACTAGTGATACCTTCCAATCCGATGGAAGTACACTTGATAGGTTTCTGTGATGGTTCTCTGAAAGGCTATGGTTGTTGTGTGTATATTTGTGTGGTTACTAATGAGCCCAGAATTTCTACTGCGACTAGTTTACTGATTGGAAAATCTAGAGTAGCTCCTTTAAAACCCACCACGGTAAATAGACTCGAGCTAAGCGCAGCGGTGCTTCTAGCAAAAGTTCTATCGCACATGTATAATTTGCTTAAAGACCATATAACTATTAGTTCTATTCGAGCTTATTCAGACAGCAGCACTACCTTGTCATGGCTTAATACCGCCCCTCATTTGTTAAAAATGTATGTAGCCAATCGTGTCATTCAAGCAACTGATTTGATTAGTACCGATCATTGGTATTATGTTTCGTCTAAGGATAACCCGGCCGACTGTTGTAGTCGCGGAGTGTCCTGTCCAGAGCTTATAGACCATCCTCTGTGGTGGAAAGGTCCTTCTTGGCTACAGGATTTGCCTAGTCAATGGCCTAACAAACGGGTTCTACTTCCAAAAGAAGACTTACCCGAGCTCAAACCACTAGAAACTAAAAGTCTTCACGTGATTGAGGTGAGAAACCCACTTCTGGACTTAATTGCCAGACATTCCTCTTTTACAAAAATTCTAAGAATTGTAGCATGGTGTATTCGATTTATTTCAAATTCGAGGGTTGCAAGGCAAAATCGAATTCTTTCCTTTCTCAGTAGTACTGAACTCGAGAAGTCAACCAAAGTATTATTTAAATTGAGTCAGGATCATTATATGTCTTCCGAAGTCAGTCGAGTGCGAGATAATGAACCATGTGTAAAATCCATTCAAAAACTTTCACCTTTCCTGGACGATGATGGGATCGTGCGGGTGGGGGAACGCATCGATGAGGCTAATCTGTCACCATCTGCGTTGCACCCTTTTTTGTTACCTAAACAATGTCCAATATCTAAAATTATAATAGAACACTTTCATATAAAATATTTGCATTGTGGACCTAGAACCTTACAATCTCTTATTCAACGCCAGTTTTGGATAATTGGATTGAGACTTCTGATACGTACCGTGCTGTCGAAATGTGTTAGATGTTTTAATTCGTGTCCGCGCTCTCATTGGGTGATGCTTAAGAAAATTACCCAGAGCTTTTGGCGCGTATGGCAGCGTGATGATCTTCATACATTACAACAAAAGAACAAATGGTTCGTACATGAACCAAATATTAAAATAGATGACTTAGTCATAGTTAACGAACCTAATCTTCCGCCGATGTTCTGGAAGTTGGCGCGTATTGTGCAAGTGCATGCTGGTTCGGATCAAGTAGTCAGAGTAGTTACTTTCCGAACTGCTAACGGAAAGACCTTTCGTAGGCCGGTAGTAAAGGTTTGTCCCTTACCAATTAATTTTTTTTTTTCATAAACAACTATCACATAAATACACACTATCCTTAGGCTAGTTAAACTTATTTATTACTTTATCTTTCGAAAATAATATTTCTAGATATTCTTGCAATAGTGCGTAGCTATTGCTTTTGTTTTTTATCTTTCAATTTGCATTCTCTGTGAAACCCTTGTGGATTTCAGGTGGGGGAAAATGTGTAAGCATTAACTTTAAAACCCTAATAAAATTACCTATCTATATTCCTGCTTCCCTTTTTTCCATACATCCCTCCTATTTCGCCATGACGGCCTGTGATTGGTCGTCCGGAGACTAGTCAAAAAATATGGCGATCGAGTCGAGTTGAGCGCGCTCGTGCGCTGATATAATTTCCAAAAATAACGACTCCTAAGAGCTTTGCTGGCCAAAAACAACCCTAAATCTTCGTCGCGTGTGTGTGATGGTGTACCACTAGTGTAGGCAGTGAGAAATAATACAGTTCAAGCCAGGAAGATTCCCAGCCAGCCGCCACGAGGCCTGTCGCAGGCGAATCCTTTCCAGCATCCTGTTCAACGTGAATCCAGGTTAGTGTTTACTGTTTTTCCTTGCTGTAATTCTGGGGTTGATCGGAGAATGCAGTAACTCTTCCAGGAAGTCGCAACAAACATAGAGATTGAGATTCGGCTCTACGTAATTTATGGACGCCCCCTGAGACGTCACGATAATCGCGTATTTTTTTTCTTGATATTGTGTCTGATTTAGTGTCTCTAAAGGAGTTAAGAACATGTATGATATACCCCATAATACGAGTAAGGGAAGCACCGTCTCCGTCTCCGTCACTTTATTTATATTTAAATTGTTATCCCCATGAACGAGTCTGTGTCTCCGTCACTTGATTTATATTTAAATTGTTATCCCCGTGAACGAGTCGCTGTCTCCGTCAGTTTATTTATATTTAAATTGTTATCCCCGTGAACGAGTCTGTGTCATTGTCACTTTATTTATATTTAAATTGTTATCCCCGTGAACGAGTCTGTGTCTCCGTCAGTTTATTTATATTTAAATTGTTATCCCCGTGAACGAGTCTGTGTCTCCGTCACTTTATTTATATTTAAATTGTTATCCCCATGAACGAGTCTGTGTCTCCGTCACTTGATTTATATTTAAATTGTTATCCCCGTGAACGAGTCTGTGTCTCCGTCACTTTATTTATATTTAAATTGTTATCGCCGTGAACGAGTCTGTGTCTCCGTCACTTTATTTATATTTAAATTGTTATCCCCATGAACGAGTCTGTGTCTCCGTCACTTGATTTATATTTAAATTGTTATCCCCGTGAACGAGTCTGTGTCTTCGTCACTTTATTTATATTTAAATTGTTATCCCCGTGAACGAGTCTGTGTCTCCGTCACTTGATTTATATTTAAATTGTTATCCCCGTGAACGAGTCTGTGTCTCCGTCACTTTATTTATATTTAAATTGTTATCCCCGTGAACGAGTCTGTGTCTCCGTCACTTGATTTATATTTAAATTGTTATCCCCGTGAACGAGTCTGTGTCTTCGTCACTTTATTTATATTTAAATTGTTATCCCCGTGAACGAGTCTGTGTCTCCGTCACTTGATTTATATTTAAATTGTTATCCCCGTGAACGAGTCTGTGTCTCCGTCACTTTATTTATATTTAAATTGTTATCCCCGTGAACGAGTCTGTGTCTCCGTCACTTTATTTATATTTAAATTGTTATCCCCGTGAACGAGTCTGTGTCTCCGTCACATTATTTATATTTAAATTGTTATCCCCGTGAACGAGTCTGTGTCTCCGTCACTTTATTTATATTTAAATTGTTATCCCCGTGAACGAGTCTGTGTCTCCGTCACTTTATTTATATTTAAATTGTTATCCCCGTGAACGAGTCTGTCTCCGTCACTTTATTTATATTTAAATTGTTATCCCCGTGAACGAGTCGGTGTCTCCGTCACTTTATTTATATTTAAATTGTTATCCCCGTGAACGAGTCTGTGTCTCCGTCACTTTATTTATATTTAAATTGTTATCCCCGTGAACGAGTCTGTGTCTCCGTCACTTTATTTATATTTAAATTGTTATCCCCGTGAACGAGTCTGTCTCCGTCACTTTATTTATATTTAAATTGTTATCCCCGTGAACGAGTCGGTGTCTCCGTCACTTTATTTATATTTAAATTGTTATCCCCGTGAACGAGTCTGTGTCTCCGTCACTTAATTTATATTTAAATTGTTATCCCCGTGAACGAGTCTGTGTCTCCGTCACTTTATTTATATTTAAATTGTTATCCCCGTGAACAAGTCTGTGTCTCCGTCACTTTATTTATATTTAAATTGTTATCCCCGTGAACGAGTCTGTGTCTCCGTCACTTTATTTATATTTAAATTGTTATCCCCGTGAACGAGTCTGTGTCTCCGTCACTTTATTTATATTTAAATTGTTATCCCCGTGAACGAGTCTGTCTCCGTCACTTTATTTATATTTAAATTGTTATCCCCGTGAACGAGTCGGTGTCTCCGTCACTTTATTTATATTTAAATTGTTATCCCCGTGAACGAGTCTGTGTCTCCGTCACTTAATTTATATTTAAATTGTTATCCCCGTGAACGAGTCTGTGTCTCCGTCACTTTATTTATATTTAAATTGTTATCCCCGTGAACAAGTCTGTGTCTCCGTCACTTTATTTATATTTAAATTGTTATCCCCGTGAACGAGTCTGTGTCTCCGTCACTTTATTTATATTTAAATTGTTATCCCCGTGAACGAGTCTGTGTCTCCGTCACTTTATTTATATTTAAAGTGTTATCCCCGTGAACGAGTCTGTGTCTCCGTCACTTTATTTATATTTAAATTGTTATCCCCGTGAACGAGTCTGTGTCTCCGTCACTTTATTTATATTTAAATTGTTATCCCCGTGAACGAGTCTGTGTCTCCGTCACTTTATTTATATTTAAATTGTTATCCCCGTGAACGAGTCTGTGTCTCCGTCACTTTATTTATATTTAAATTGTTATCCCCGTGAACGAGTCTGTGTCTCCGGCACTTTATTTATATTTAAATTGTTATTCCCGTGAACGAATCTGTGTCTCCGTCACTTTATTTATATTTAAATTGTTATTCCCGTGAACGAGTCTGTAAACTCAATTTATCCAGTGCACGCAAACGGCCGCTTTCCAAGGTTCTTACGTAAGACAATTTCCTTTAAAAGTGGGCCCACGACGACATTTTCATTTAATGGAAGGTAATGTAGTTTATAATGCGGATGAGATAATATTATTTTTATCGATAGATGTTCTCTCTGTGTAGTGCTTTGGAACCCGGGGTCCGCTATTATGTCAGCATTATTGTCTATACCAGAGGTTCCCAAACATTTTTTCTCGAAGATGCCTTTAAAAACTTTACTGGTTTCGGTAAATGCTTTATTTATTTTTGTATGAAAGTAAAATGCTTTGTTTAAAACTAACATACTAAATAGAATAAAAAAATTTATATTAATAACATAGCGTACGTTCAAAAATGCAAAACAAAAAAAATTTAATGGTAGGGATTTACTTGATGAATTGACAGCAAATTATAAATATTTGGCTTAGTTTTATAAAGCATAACAGCAAATCTTCCCATACTGTGATATTCAATCTGCTCCTTTTTTATTAATAGATTTGTTACATATGACAAACTTCTTTTTCGACAAGGATTTATTTTTCGAATTTTTCGTCGACACCACTGACAACTTGTGAACCTCATGAATTTTCATTCCTGCTAGCGTAGACCCCCGCTGTGACACCCGTGGACCCCAGGGAGTCCACTTGAAGCACATTGGAAACCACTGGCCTTATGCATAAGGCCCATATGAGTATGACATATAGTTTCAGGTGAAATGGGAGACAAATACCTACTTCTATACTTAGTATAAAAAAAATGACGGTTGGCCTAAGATGTCCGCAACGCCACCTTTACTGTGAATTCGCAGATAAGAAGCTAGTTCTAATACGAAGCCTTCCATAATAGCCCTAATAGCATAATAGTCTTCTATAATGGTCGAAAAAAAAACGTAGAATGAACCAGCTGATTCCGATCTCGCACAGACTGTAATGTAAACGCTGGTTAAGGGAATGTGCGAAAAACTAATCATGAGGAATCATGTCAATTTCCATTTAAACTCTTAAGGCGCGGTGCATCAGACGAACACCGTAAAACGTCTATTTTTTCAACGCGCAGTTAGCCTTATTTTTCATGGAATACTAGCATGAAAAATATGAAGTACAGTTCAAAGATCAAAATAAATATTACATCAAAATATTTCCAAAAAAAACGTTTAAAACCTAGCAAAATAAAATAGCAAAAAAGCTATATCCAGAAAAAGTTTCGCCGCGAATTACTTCATATTTTCAGCAACAACTACTATGGATATCTAAAAAATACAATATTTGGTTTTAATTATTGAAATATTAAATAAAAGTGAAATTTAATTTAATAATTGAGTGAAAATTTACACGGAAATTAACAGGCGAACCGGTATCGCCACTTTCAACCTTATTGCATTACAATTATATAATATATCGCACATCTTTATCTAGTACGGTGTAGACAGAGCTTAAGGCCATTAGATAAAACGGCCACGTTAAGACGGGATACAGCGCCTTAACGTGGCCGTTTTATCTAATGGCCTTAAGCTCTGTCTACACCGTACTAGATAAAGCTGTGATTCCTATAGATGTATGAATCCAATATGTAGTGTCAGATTTGGGTCAAATGTCCGGGATCGATTCACGTCACGGCCACTAATCCGTAGAGATTACTAGCATCGAGTGCTGATACGTGATACTCATATACAAGTATTTGCTCTATTTGCTTCAAACATCCAAAAAGATGTTATTATTAATATTAGCCGTGTGGTATCCGGCAGAGTAGAATAGAACCACTCCAAGTCTTCCCGTGGATGTCGTACAAGGCGACTTAGGAAATTCAAGCCAAATAAAGCCGTCTGGCCAGCGTGGAGAGTGTAGGCCAAGTCATCTGGCTGCTCTGGCCAAGTATGGCTCTAGTAGTACAGAAAGGGTCATGCTCCTGTAGAGGAGACTTAAAAGGACCTGATGATAGATCCAAAAACAAGGTCATCTATTTTAAAATCATATTAAGAGTGTCCTGTTTTACCATTTCGGAATACGGAACCCTAAAAAGGAGGTGATACATATATTTGACCCGTATGTATGTTATATGTTTAGAATTGCATCGGTTTCATCAATAATCATGTATGTTTGTATGTATATTTTTAAGTTTGTATGTTTGTCGCGTACATCACAGAAACTATAAGTCAGATTATTTATTTTTTTGTTTGGACTATATATAGTACAATTAGGAAAGAGAGAGCAAGTTTCATCAAAATCTGTTTAGCAGTTTTTGAGATAGAATCCAGTAGGCTACTTGAAAAACATTAATATCCTCACAAGACAGGACTAACATCGTAAACAACAAGGTTTGTACTACGACTTTGGATAATTTATTAGATTTTACTTTCATACAAAAATAAATAATAAATAAATTTTCTGGTTGAATGTTTACAACTCTACGCTCATCGCAAAGAAAATTTATGCGCGACCGTCGCGTCATCCTTTCGTTTACACAGACCTACAAATGTCACGAAAGGACATTAAATTTTTTTTAATTTTAATTTATTACGTTATGTTAGAACTCGTAGAACAAACATTGTTGTTAATGACGTCAGCTATCTAGTCCTGAAAGGTTATTACTTAGTGTTTTACAGGTATACATATACATACATAGTATCACGTCTTTTCCCTTGCAGGGTAGACAAAGCCTAGGTCTATAAGACCTTATAGTTGGAGGGCGTGTAGATGGAAAATGGAATCAAAATAGTGATGGGTTGCTAGCCGCATCGCCTATTGACATGATTCCGAAAATTTTTGCCCAATCCCTCGATCGGCTTCTATGATCTGCGCGGGAGAGAAACAGCTGGCACATTCTACTTTTTTTTCTCCCAGACCAGCATGGAAGTTTTACAATTAACCCTGTATATTAGTCAAGACAAGAATGACAGACATGTTAATTTTGTATTTTTTTGTTTATATTATAATTTGTATAACTTAATGTTGAGTGATATCTCTATTTACTTATGATTTATTGTACACAAATACAAAATGTAACACGTACAAATGGTGGACTTAAAACTAAACAACATTCCCTAACAGTCGAACCTTTGGGTTGTTCAGAGAGTTTTATGCATGTGTAAAACCAAAATAAAATGAGTGTTAAGACTAATAATTTTAATTAAATAAATAGGTATATATTTATTTATGGTAAATCATACAATACTTTACAATATACACGGTGAAATTTTGATCGTTCTGGACCCTTAAAGGGGTAATTCAGCCCGTCTATGAACAATTTTTCCAATGGGACGAGAGCTGGGAACTCAAAAAAAAATGGGCAGTTCCATACAAAAAATTTTGGCCGACCGGTCAATTTGTTGGGAACGTCAAAACTTTTTTTGATATTCCTGCATTGGTCCCATAGGAAAAGTTGTTTATATCGACGGGCTGAATCATCCCTTTAAGGATCCCAAACGATTAAAATTTCACGTGTATATTCTATATAATATACATAAAATAAATCTACTTCCTTTTCAAAAATTTATTTCCCTTACACCCATGTTTGTCCATTGAACTCTAACTGCCGTATAAAACACTGCTACTTACTTACCGTCGACAGTAAATAATATATAGATATATACGGACAAATCACACAGATTGAGCTAGCCCTAAGGTAAGTTCGAGACAAGTCTCCTTACCCTTAGTATCCCATAACACAAGTGTTATGGGATACTAACTCAACGATACTATATTTTATAATAAATTCATACTTATATAGATAAACATCCAAGAGCCAGGCCAATCTGAAAAAGATCATTTTCCATCTTGACCTGGCCGGGGATCAAACCCGGGCACTCCGTGTCTCAGGCTAGCGTGTTAACCACTGCGCCACGGAGCTGTCTATTTTTATTAAGATTGTAGACAATAATATACACATCATTAGATGAAACGACTGTCGTAGAACCGTTTCAGACTGGCATTTATTTGGTCATTGACACCAGAAAAGACGTTACAAGAGTCTGGCTAATGAAAGTTGAACCTTGCAAAACGCGATTACAAATTCCCGTTTCATCATCATTGTCATCATTAGCAACCTACGGCAGTCCACTGCTGGACGTAGGCTTCTTCCAAGATGCGCCACTTTGCTCACATCCATATTTGTCCATATTCCAAATTCCCGCTTAGGATGACTAAATTAAGAGTAAAAATTTGTTAAAAACAATCTTTTATGTACATCACTTACACATTTATTTTCTAAAACATCATTTTTAAAATTCAATTTATAGTGACTTTAATAAGGACAATGTCCTAAATTAATACTCAGTCCATATACCTAGTTTTTAAAATAAACTAAAATTGTAAGTTGACGTTGATTGGAGAAAATGCGCTGTGCAGTTTGTTGCCGCTTCTTCCGCACTCCGCTTTGGAAGCGGCATTAAACTTAGCCATAAGTAATTTACTGACGCCAACAATTCACAGTTAAAAATGTATGACAATTAATAAGTGTCTAAATGACCTATTAAATAAACGTTTTGAATTTTAAACTAAAGTTTCGAGTTATTTTTAGCGAGCACTTACGGAAAAAAAGTTCTCTCAAGGGATGGATATTAATCTATCCCTTGGGAACAGTACTTTTTCGTTTTTTCCGGGATAAAAGGTAGCCAGTGACCTGCTTCGTACCCTAGAGAATGTGTATATCGAATTAAAATCATAAGTTCAGTATCTAAGGCGTGAAACCGTATCAATCAAACAAACTAGTACCAAGTAAGGACTAGCTTTCGCGTTAATTACTTTTTTCTAGAATTAAAGGTATGTCCGTCATTGTATTTCTCATAGTGACTAGCTCCGTGGCGCAGCGGTCAACACCAGGCGTGTTGACCGCTGCGCCACGGAGTGACCGGGTTCGATCCCCGGCCAGGTCAAGATGGAAAATGATCTTGTTCAGTTTGGCCTGGGTCTTGGATGTGTATCTATATATGTATTTGTTATAAAATATAGTATCGTTGAGTTAGTATCCCATAACACAACTCTCGAACTTACTTTGGGGCTAGCTCAATCTGTGTGATTTGTCCGTATATATGTATATATGTATATGTATACGTGTCGATTTTTTTATTTGCTTCTGAAGCATTTCTTTAACCTATTGGAGCCAGCCCCTAAATTATCTACGCCTAGCTTAAATTGATCTTATATAGAACTTCAAAGTCGTGGTTTGAAGGCATTACACAGCGTCATACTGATTGCCGTCAAGGAAGGCTTTTTGTCCCACGAAAAGATTTAGGTAAAATAAACATTTGAAATAACAATAATTTACACAGAACCATAATGGTGCACCCATAGATTTTTTTTTTAAATCTATCGGTACACCGGTACACCAGACACCTTGAGTACAACATTAGTTTGACATTAGGAATAAACTGTCAAAAGTTCCCATTGATCCCATTTGTGCTAAAAAAGTTATTCGCGGTCAAAGAGAATTTTTTGCAATTGCAAGAAGGTTGTAGTGCTAAATGTGGCTGTAGAAGAGTAGGGTTACTGTGTTCTCTACCGTGTACTAATTGCCAAGGCCAGTCTTGCTTACATTGTCTAATTTGACTGCCCTAGATTTTGAACAGAAATCTTACAGCACGAAATATTTCAGCATTTCGTAGCGGTTGCTACGCTGCGTGCTACGACTTGAGCTACGACGGGTGCTACGAAAGTATAGCTCGTTTATTATATTTTTGTTCTTATCCACATAGTTAGAAAACTCTTTTATCTTGTTCTTTCAATGTCAATTGAAAAAAATAAACATGTGACTGAGGGATACGAACAAAATATACTTATTTCAACTAAATTAGCTTAAAAAAGCGTTTCTTAATTTATTTATACAAAACTCTTTGTGTGCGATTATACATTAACAATATGTGCCTGATTTTAACACAGATTTCTAAATAGGTATTAGACAATTTTAGTGAATTTTGCAGTTCCTGTTATTAGATAATCTTTAAAAATGTATAATAACAAAAATGAGGACATAACAAAATTATTTTTAATTACTGTTATAATGTATTAACTGTAAAAATTATATTGATTTACAGTGCGAATCTTGAGAACCACGCAATATTATACATTCTTATGTTATGTGTCTATTGTAGATGTGAAAATGTAGAAGCTCAGTAGAAAAAGATGAGGTCGCATCAAGATATACACAAGACAAACCCGCCATACGCGAATTATATTTCAAGGCCATAGACAATAACCGACATACTCTCCCGCCATTTCACTAACGCTAATTCCTTCCAGGGCGACGGAGGGCGGTCTGGCGCCAGCCGGGGATGGAGACATGCCCGTGGGCGGCCCAAAGACGCCTCAACAGATCGCGGCCCAGCGGCGCCTGCAGCAGACGCAGGCTCAAGTTGACGAGGTTCGTGCCTTTTATTATTTAAAAAGTTATATTCTATTTTCAAAAATGTGCATGTTTACGGCGGAATTATGAGTGTTCGATATTCAAATATACGATTAGGCAAAACCAAACGTAGTCGGTGCCGATTGGCATATTAAAAATGGCGCCACTGGTCCTATGGAAATGTCAAACTAAAATAGTAAAAAGAGATCTGTAGAAAGGAAAAAACTTTCTCAAGTAACAGTGTCATACAGTATGCTTAAATGCTTAAATATTATTGATTTTTTTGCCTGTAATTGTGTGCGATTCACATAGCATTACGTAGCAAGCAACACAACATAACCTAGGAATTCATTTTCTTTATACATATGAATACCCATGTGGGTAGTAAAGCGATTATTGTTTTTTTGGGCGTGTCAGACTCGCGTTTTGCCGCCCACGTGCACGTGTAAGCTTTTCGTATACTTGTTGAATTGCCGAGGGGAGTAATTGCTTTAATATAATATTTATCAAAATATGTACATTGGAAGTTTGCGCTTCTGATTGTTTTATAGGTATCTTTTAGGCTAAATATAGCCCAAATAAGATTTCGACGAATTTTTCTGCCCCTATATAAATCACTTACATATAGTTAGGTCTCCAATCATATTCTCAGCTTTGCTTCGTTAGAACCCGAGGTCATTTATTATGACTGCATGTAGTAATTCAAGCTGTAATTCTGTGTGCACTATTTGCTTGGTTCTACGACCAGAAATTGTACCTATAAATTAATCATAGTATATTTAAAATTGTATTAGTTGTAAACTGTTTGTGCACCAATAAAATAAAAAAGTAATCATGGATTTAAGAATAATCAGGATATGCCCTAACGGACAGTGAAGCAATTAATAATTCATGCAAACTTGCGACACAAGCTCACGCACACATTGTCGAAGATTGAAGGCTGCAACTTTCCTCCGTTCGAAGTTCAAATTCTAACAAACGTTAAATTAGTTCTTACATGGTTCTTACCTGAGGTTCTTATGCTGCACACATGTAACATAAACAGTTAGCGTCACTTCCTCCTCCGACCCCGATCCATATCATCTCTAGGTCCAGTGGCTGTAATATTATTTGGAAATAAAAATACGGCGTCCAACTTCTTGAGTAGCCTAAAAAGAGTTGGCGGACAGTCAGACGAAAATTAATTATTATTTGCCTGTGCTGGGAATAGAACCCTGTGCCTCTTGGTTAATGTTGTAACGTATTAACTACTGCGCCACGGATCCTCCGTGGTCGTTAAACGTTAATAAATTTCCATGTCATCTGAGATTACATTTTTCCTATACATATTTCCATAAACGTATGCTACTTTCAAATAACCGACAACACGAGGAAATTAAGTGTCAACTTAGATGCATGTTGCGACTGCGCTGAAATTTTCCAGACCTAACTTAATTTAGAATTCTGCCACAATGCATATTGCGAAATTAATGTGCTCTGTTATCGTTGTGAATATGAGAGGCTGTAAAATAAACTCATGCTGGTCTGGGAGAAAGAAACAACGAAGAATGTACCAGCTGCTTCTCTTCCCGCGCAGATCGTAAAAACCGATCGAAGGGTTTGGTGAAATCTGAGGAATCATGTAAATATAATAGGCGATGCGGCTAGCAACCCATCGCTATTTTGATTCTGTTTTCCACCTAATGCAACATGCTAAAGGTGGCCCAAAAGGTCTTATATACCTAGGCTCTGTCAACCTGCAAGGCAAAAAGACGTGATACTATGTATGTATGTATGTACTCCATGACCAACAATCTGTAAATTTTAGTATATCTATACTAATATTATAAAGCTGAAGAGTTTGTTTGTTTGAACGCGCTAATCTCAGGAACTACTGGTTCGAATTGAAAAATTATTTTTGTGTTGGATAGTCCATTTATTGAGGAAGGCTTTAGGCTATAAAAGCTTACGCTACGACCAATAGGAGCGAAGCATCAATAAAAAATGTTTTGAAAACGGGGGAAAATTATTCATCTATACGAATAAAAAACGAATGAATCATAATAAAAGAAATTGCCGCGGACGAAGTCGCGGGCAACAGCTAGTATTAAATATTGATGATGATTATTAACCCAACGTTTCAAATAAGATTTTTGAAACGTTGGGTTAATAATCAGTTTTCATGTTTGCAGGATTGCATAGTTCTAACAAATATCAACAAACCGCGAACATAAATGAATACTACATAGAAAACCGTATTGATTGATTTAATTTAAATTAGTATGCGAAAACATTAGAAAACATCATCATCATTATCATCATCAGGTCCTTTCCAGTCTCCACTACAGGAGCACGACCCTCTCTGCACCACTAGAGCCATACTTGGCCATACCTGCTAGAGGACCTACACTCTCCACGCTGGCCAGACGGGTTGGAGAGGATTAGAAGACATTTATTTATTTCATTTTCATATCATTACGTTTGCCCCAAAAATCCCATACTCAATTCATTTGCTTCCATTCAAATCACGCCTCAACAAATACGATACCGAGTTATCGATGTGTCCCGAACACGTCCCGAACATCGGTAATTGTGTGGTCAGAACAGCTTTGATCTCTGTGATCATGGGCATAAAGGTCAGAGTTGAAAACCAGGCACAGTTGACCGCTTTAAGCCTTTACGCGGGGATGCTTTGACGTCATCGCGAAAAGAGAATGTTTGTTTTGTTTGAAGGCTGGTCAGCGAACACCCTGTATGTTTTTATTCAGGGAATAAGCCCGGGAGGCTCGGGATCAAAAGTCAATAGCTTTTGATGTGGGATTAGTCTTGTTAAAATAAACCTTGCCCTGACCTTCGACCTACCGTAAACGCTTTTTCACATGAATTTTGAACACGTAACTGCCTGTTTTTAACGTTTCGTGAAAACATAATCCTAACTTTTATTTATTACTAGCTTTCGCCCGCGGCTCCACCCGCGTTAATGTTGATCCCTCGTTAATAGTACTTTTTCCCGGGATAAAAGGTAGCCTATGTCCTTCTCCGCACTCCAGAGAACTTGTATGCAAAATTTCATGATGATCGGTTCAGTAGTTACGGCGTGAAAGCGTAACAAACAAACAAACAAATAAACAAACAAACAAACTCACTTTCGCATTTATAATATTAGTAAGGATAAGGATAAGGATTAGTAAGGATAAGGATAGAATCATGGTTTTACTTTACGTTTTCTGCACTAATATTATAAAGACGAACGATTTAATTGTTTGTTTGTTTGTATTGAATAAGCTCTGAAACTACTGGACCCTTCGATCAAATATAGATATGTTACGGGCAACTTGAGAAGTCTGGTCCCTATGAATAGTGATCGGCCTGTATAAATAAATAAATATAAAATAAATAAATATATACGGACAAATCACACAGATTGAGCTAGCCCCAAGGTAAGTTCGAGACTTGTGTTATGGGATACTAACTCAACGATACTATATTTTATAACAAATACTTATATAGATAAACATCCAAGACCCAGGCCAATCCGAAAAAGATCATTTTCCATCTTGACCTGGCCGGGGATCGAACCCGGTCACTCCGTGTCGCAGGCTGGCGTGTTGACCGCTGCGCCACGGAGCTAGTCAATATAGTCAAAAAATAATGCCCATGTCACATGGGCAATTTCATTAAATCTGCATGCCTAATCATTTTTCCCGTTCTGCTCTTTATTATCAAATGCAAATGACAAATTCCTAATCCAACATTTAGTAAAAAAAAAAAACAAATATTTTTATTCAATTCAATTCAACTAATTAATATATATGGCGGTTTCAGGTGGTTGACATTATGAAGACCAACGTAGAGAAGGTGCTGGAGCGAGATCAGAAGCTGTCGGAACTTGATGACAGAGCAGGTATAGCCAACAAGTTTTTCACACTAAGCTTCAATAAAAACTAGCTGCACCGGCGAACTTCGTACCGCCTCTTTTTTGGTACTCGGGTCAGCTATGGCCATACCAAATTTCATCAAAATCTGTCCAGCCATTCTTGAGTTTTAAGCGATGTAACTAACCCGACTTTGTTTTATTTATTACTACTTACCTGTTATTTTTTTTGTCGTAAATATTGCTTAAATAGAAAATATATATATATAAGTTATTCTGCTATTCGGGGTTATTATAACAAAACCAACTAATCAAAGATTATAAAAAACCGGCTAAGTGCGAGTCGGACTAGCGCACCAAGGGTTCCGCACATATATATAATTTGTAGGTTTTGATTCCCTTGCGAGTGTACAAAAATGTTGTAAAATATTTTTTATTGTATGATGTAATTCAAGGAGCACTCCCAATCAGGGGTTGGAATACCGGTAAAAATCCATTACCGGTACCTCTATGAAACGACAGTACCGGTAATTGGTTTAGTACCGGTACATTTGGTAACGGTAAAAATCAAGTACCGGTACCTCTATAATACAACGGTACCGGTAATTGGATTGGTACCGGTACCTCAATAAAACGACGGTACCGGTAATTGAAAGAAGTACCTGTACCAAATACCGGTAAACAGTACCGGTACTTAGTACCGGTACTCGTATTGGGAATTATCATTTCGTTAATGTGTGTCGTTGCCGTGTTGTGCATGTGCGGCGTGAGGCGGGGGCCCACAATAGGGCGGCACTTTTACAGTCGAGCGAGTCCCATGCGGTAGACGGCAACAATGCGTAGGTACCGGTAAAATTAACGCAATTTTAATACCGTTATTGTTAAATTTGACAGAATAGAGGTACCGGTACTTACCGGTACTTATAATGTGAATTTGGTACCGGTAACAAGTAGCGGTAAAATTACCGTTAACTGTTAACAATATTATTACCGTTAAATACTAGATTACCGGTACCTCATATTACCGTTAAAATTTTAACAGAATAGTAATACCTACCGGTATTACTGTTACAAAATTACAAAATTTTAACAGAATAGTAATACCTACCGGTATTACTATTCTGTTAAAATTTTAACGGTACTTATAATGGGAATTTGGTACCGGTAACAAGCCCTGCTCCCAATCTTCCCATGGATGTCGTACGAGGCGACTTAGGAAATACAAGCTAAACAAAGGTCATAAACATCAATAAGACCTCTCCAACCCGTCTGGCCAGCGAGGAGAGAGAGAGGCCAAATCCTCTATCTGGTGTGGCCTAGTATGATTACGGTAGTACAGAGAGGGTCATGCTCTTGCAGTGGAGACTAAAAAGACCTAATGATGATGATGATGATTATATGACGTTACTAAAAAAAATTCTTTATCTGTGCTAAAAGATGTTGCTTCGCACCAAATTTCAAGATTCTGAGTTCATGGGAAGTACCCTGTAGGGCTTGATTCCCTTGCAAATGTCGTACGAAAATTTGCGGCGTAACCAGCTGTATATTTTGATCGCGATGGCTTAAAAGTTTTTCACAGCTCTAAGGGACAGTAGACCTAAGTATTTGATATGAATTTTAGCTGGATACCTCTACGCCTTCCTGAGAAAAAGAGTCTTGACAGACAGACAGACCGATAACCAAGTGATAAGTGTTTAGTTTTTTTCCTTTTGAGGAACCCTAAAAAAGAGTGTTCGAACAAACCCGATTTTGTTATATATATACTCCCTAATTTTAAGAGTATCCAATGCTTTTTCCTTAACCAAAAATCAATGATTTGCTGCAGAGAAGCAGCTGCTATTTTTAACGTTGTCTCATTGCTATCACATGAGTCTGTCTCCCTTCCACCGTTACCACCTAAAGTTATCGCCTCAGTAATTTATTTTATTATTTTTTCAGACGCTCTCCAACAAGGTGCTTCACAGTTTGAGCAGCAAGCTGGCAAACTGAAAAGCAAATTCTGGTTGCAGAACTTAAAGGTAAAAGTAACACCGACACCAAGTATCTAAACACACTATGCCGAAGGTACGCGTCCGAAGTTCCGCGGTTGATTTTACGATCCGTCGTATTCAGCTAAAAATTTATGATTTATGGCTTTAACTCCCGAAATCATGCCACAAAAATTTGATTGCACTACCTCAGTTCATCCCCAGCAAACGAATCGAACTTCGGTCGACATAGCCGCCAAATCGGCGCCGACCGAAGTTCAGTAGCAAATTAGAATAGCATTTATTGCATATTCACGCTAAACTGCGATCGCGTATTTTCGGCATAATGTGTTTTATACATTTTATACTCGTACTTCTTGACAGATTACCTACTTAGTCACTTATTCAAATCTAGTCTCAGTGAAAAATATCCTAAAATAAATAAAAAACTTATACTTCTTTAACTTTTCATATGCATTAATAGCAAATATATAGACTTGAATACCAAAAAACCAAGGGCGTATGTAATACTTTTTAGGTGAGAGCATGATTCTGAATCTAGAGTGGAACAAAAGAGTCCAACATATTCTAAAGTAGATCTCTGAATGTAGCGAGGGATTCAGTTAGTCCCGAGAAGACACACTCTACTTTTCATCTCCCTCTATGAGAAAAGCAAATAAGAATTAGAAACTAATTCAATGCAAATGAGTTACCTCCTATTATATCTATTGAATAATTTAAACAGAAATGTTTTATGAGAACCGTACAGTACAATATTTCTAGTCAAGCTGTAAACATTTTGTTAGTTGGTAAATTAAAATGTAGGTACGTAAAACACGACGGGACGAATAAAGAAATTTAATACTTTTATATTTTTCTTTTTCATAAAAAACATGCCTGATAATCACCTTCAATGTGCGAATGAAACAAACATGAATCATATAGAATACCAAAGATCCAAATGTTTTATTTTTCAAAAATGTAACTGGCCAGTGAAAGTTGAAACTATAAAAATATGATTTTTGGTCACGGAAAGCAAACAATATTTATGTTCACAATACAATTATGTTTAGTGCCGTGTGAATAAAAACATATTTTGGATCCTGCGTTTAGGCAACCGTTCTTTGTTCTTTGAATAGATGAGATGAAAACAGATTTGTCTAGTTGCGTAAAATAGCCATAATCCATAGACCTACCTACCAGCCATAAACTACATAAGATCGCAATTTTTGGTGAATTCATTCAAAATTTGAATAATTTCTCTTTTGCAGATGATGATAATCGCAGCTGTTATTGGAATCATTATTTTGGCCCTTATCATCGGTAAGTCATACAGGCAGATCGACATACAGCCTTAGATAGTAACCATCACTATTTTCATTTTGTTTATAGACTAACCATTTCATTATGTTTTCCACATTTCCAGCTAACTTTGTGTGAACAAGTTTCGGTAATCGCAGTTTAATTTAGAAGTAACTGTTAATAGTTAAAAATGTATGTTATTTTTATAAAGATACATTATGGTTATACCCTTTTTTTGGTAAGTCGGCAATCATACTATGTGGTTGTTTGTATAACTGTGTTGGCTTTCTCTGTTCTTGTCATTTCGTATATCTGTCTCTCTCGCTCACTTCAGTCTTTTATATACAGGCTGTTGTCGAAATACTGAATGAACGAAATCTGTGTTTTACGAAAAAAAATGTATGTTGTTTGTTTAAGAAAAATACGTTTTGTTTTGTATTGTTTCAATTCTATGGCAATATTTAATAAATTGTTTACAATAAATTACCCTGCCTTATCTTCACACGTATTATAGCCCAACCGTATTAGTGACAATAGAATTTAATAATTTTATCGTTAAAACCTAGCAATACAGACTAATAAAAGTTTTATATACTTGCGTCACTTATATGATTGGCGATATAACTCCTAAACAGCTGGGCTTCTTTTCAAAAAGCTTTTAATTCTTTGATTGCTCTTCAATATCGAATAACAGTTTACTAAATTAAATATAGAAACTAAACTGCATTACATCATTTATATCTAACAATGCGACGCTTCTCCCAAATCCCTTGTTTTCCCTATTAAATAGATTTGAAATAAATAACTATAATTGATATGATGTTATGAGACAAGTAAAAAAATATGAATATGTGTCAAGTGTGCTTTAATACAGTTTGCAAGGTTTAGTAGTATATTTTACGAGTAACGAGTATTATATGACTTCTTAGAAAAAAGATATATACAATATATTTAAGCAGATGTTTGCTAGATCCATATCTCATTTGTCAAAAACCCTTATATTCTATTCCTAAAAATATTATGCCTAAATAACACAAAATTACTTGTTAATTTGATTCAAATAAAACAAGAACTTGCATGTTTGATTAATTTTTTTACGTTTTCGACAATGTTCTCTATTTGAACCGTATAAAAATCATTTTAAAACGCACTTTGTAACTTTTTTATTATATAACATTAATTTGTTTGTCTAGATAACAAATATAAAAGACTTAAACAAGAATTGCATGAAACCGACTTCAGTGAATTTTCAGTGATGAATATTGGCTGAAAAAAATCACGTTAATAGATATTATATTTTTATTTATGAAATAACTTGTGACTTACAAAAATATAACACAATATATTTATCGCCTTTGTGAGTTCTTTCGTATCGTACTACGTTTACACATTTTATATGAAATAACGATTAATATTTACGTATTTTCTAGGTCTGTAAACATATACCGGAGGATCGAAGCCGTAAAAGTATCAATAAAGGTAATTATTAAATAAAATAGAAAAAGGACACTCCAAAAAGTGTCACGTTAATAAGGGCCATTTAAAATAGGCCTATTATTAACTTGAGACTTTTTGGAATCATTTCTAGTGCAAAGAAATACATGAACTATGATAAATTTGTTATTTTCACAAATTAGTTGAAAACTATATGAACTCCCATCATTTAAGTTGTGATTTTGGTTACAGGTTTCTGATATCCGCGAATTTTCATTACCATCAAGTTCAACATCATCACTCGACACGAACAATTTAATTCCTATCAGTAGACATTAGTGTTGTTACAATATCCTAAAATTATATCAACTGCATTCAAAATCCATACAAACTCAAAAAATTCTGTGTATAACACGCATTTATTTTAGGTGACTTATAAACCCGTGATGAAAATAGAATATTTTTTAGATGAACTTTGTTTTTGAAAATTTACCATGTTAACATCACTATATGCTACCAATTAGATAAGGCTTATTAAAACAGTCATATCCGAAAGGCTAATATTATGTTCATGAACGTTAAGACTATTGTTTTGTTCACTTTGGACCAAATTTCTTAAATCAATTGTTACTAAGCATTTATTTTTGTATCTACTTCATAAAACTTTATTTCCGACCCGTTTAATCGTTGATCTTTGATATAAACATACTATATGCATGTGTTTATGTAATCTATGCTTGTATGAAGTTCGTGAAATCATTTTAATAGATGTTGAATATGGATAGATAAATAGTTATTTAGACTTAACAAAAAGGTGGCAAAATCAAGCCATGTAGCTAAGACAACTGCGATTCTTGAAGGTGTTTAAAATTACCGTTTATATATATTTTTAGAACTTTGAAATGTATATTTGTGCTGGTTTTTCACTTTATAAAATTTTACTGATCAGATTTACTTTTCAGTTTTGAAAATGTAACTAGTTAATCAGTAATTCCTGAGGTACCTAAACTATTGGCATCAACATCCGATATCACTGGCATATTCAAATTTATAGTCAAAGGACCTTAAAAGCGCGCTACTGAACCTAATTTTGAAGAAACAGCAGAATTTAAAATATAATAATACAATTAAATAAAATACTTACATAATCCTTCCTCGATACATACTATATCACGTAACAAAGTAATAATATCAGCCTAATGCGGAAACCAATTTTTAAGTGTATATTAAAAGATGATGACATTTCAACAAAATTTTGCGCATTTTTAACACAACGTCCTTAGATTGCTTTTAGTTTTACTAATGAACAATATTTTATAGAAAATTTAATCATATATGAGTATATCAATTTGAATCGAAGATTTGTACGTATTCGAGTTGTTATATAAATAAGTATTAGGATGTAGTTCTAATATAAGACAACGCCTTTATGTTTCGAAATTAATTTCAACAAATTAATTTCGATTGCACTTGGTCCTGTTACCGGATGACTTTTTACGGACCTAAAAATTAATCATACGTGTACACGTTACATACCTACCCAAAATAGTTTCATTCATTATTTTCTGTAACATCCTGTAAATTATCTCAACTAGTCAGTGACGTCAGTGGCGGCATATTTTAGGATAAAAATCATACATCGTTATTATGTGTAGTGTTTGATCAAATATAATGGTAGATGATTCGCCCTCGAAAAGTGGCACCGGCAAAACAGCGCACTAATCGAGTTTCGGAGCTGCTTTGTCCACAGTTTCAATAAACCGCGCTAGCACTCACACGTCTCGCGATGACGAATGTACAGTGAATATATGCAAAAACTACGCATCAAAAGTAAAAAAAGATTGAGTTATACTTTCAGTATGTACCGTTTTTGTAAGTATGCGTGATGTTTTGACTCGGGGACATTATTAAGGCTTCATTTCGTATGAGACTGTGTATCTATCATTATATTTGATCGAAGTGTGTAGTGTATGTAAAAACAGCTTTGTAGCTAGACTTTATTAAATAATCTTAAAAAATTACTTATCTACTTTTTTGTTGTGAAATAGAATATTTTGATTTTATGATCGTTAATAAAAGCGGGATTTGGCCAGTACCTATAATTATTATAACAATGAATGCTTTGCTTTTAATCATCTAAAATAAATGGACAAAATTTAACGATTTGTTGGAAATATTAATTTCAGTTTCTATTAAAATAAAATTACTAAAAGTTGTTTAAAACATCGTCTAGATGTAGTAATATTTACCTAATCGTCTTAATTTTTAAAACACAAACTGCAAATAAAACCTTGTTTACAGTAGGCATAGGCAAAGGCGAAGATCAAAAGAAAATTTTATATCAACCAAAAAAGAAAAGTAACCTACATATTACATATACTCGTAATTTATTAATAAATTAAGGTTACGTTGCGTGTAAAAATAACCCCGAATGAAATGCTAATGATTTCTCAGTATATAAAAATGTGAGTATTTAATATTGAAATGTTTCCATTGTGGGATTTATTTAATTATGTTAAATATTTAAAATTTTAAACTTTTATTTCTAATGTGTGTACAAAGCAATGGCAGCTGCCTCCCCTTGATGACGCCTTGCATGCTGTAACGCCTAACAATTGTGTTTTAAAAATTAAGAAAAGTTATACCTAGAACATTCACTGTAAGGTAAACAAAAACACACCACGATTGTATGTTAAAAAAATAGCTTTAAGTACTTATTGTTAACGAAACATGGTTATCATTATAATAAATATCTACAAAAACATCTTCAGCTTTTTACTACAGAATTAGTTTGTCTAATATGCTTTGACGCCGTAGCCGCTGAACCGATCATCATTATTTTTTGCATACACTTTCTCTGGAGTACAAAGATGGACAGAATACCTTTCTCGGAAAAGACTCATACCTACTATTCCCGAGGGATCGACTTGGCGCGAGCGGAGCCGCGGGCGGACGCTAGTATTTTATAATAATGATTATCTTGTTTCCATATACCTAAGGTACAGTTTGTTACGATTTTTAAAACACCCTGTGAATTAATTCTATCATTTTTATCTTTTATTTTGCCTGTTTTTTTTTATAGTTTAGTATTAATTCATTTATGTATTTTTAGTTAAATAAAAAATCGTAACAAATGGTTATTATTTTTAAAATCATTTGATATATAAATGGCAATTGATGATGATAATTAGAATAATCGTGAGCTTGACAACGAAATATTATAATTATCTAATTCTTAAAAAGTCAGTAAGCCGCAAATATCAAATACCCATAATTCATCATCATTTGCCCTCATAAAATATCAAATGATTTTAAAAAGTTTAATAAACTTGCATATTTAACATTAGAACTAAATGATGTAGTTATAGCACTAATTTTCTTAGTTTAGTTAATTCACGTACTTAACTGAAGTTTATTCCTATATGTTTTGGGGAAATGGGTGATAGTAGAAAGGAAATTAGGAAAATTAGGAATCTATCGAAATATCACGTTTGGCTAACGAATGGTTATTAAAAATGTTAAAATTTGACCCTACAGATTATTGTTATCAAATGTAAGTACTTAAACGATTTTAATTTTAAATGTTCATTCATATCCAATGTATATCCTTCAAGTGAAGTACACTCCGATGCAAACTTAATGGCGGCTCGCATATTAGCAACGAGCGCAGTTCGGCGCAGGTACTGGCGTGTGTACTACACGAACGTAACTCACACACATACGCTATGATGAATTCGGGGAGATGGAAAGAGCGCGCGGGGGTATACGCTGCCGCCCGCTCTTGCTTTTCCCCGCTGATACCTAAAATTGTGTACTGCGCATCGGCATCGGCTTGCGCGATGTTCCGAGCCGCCAAAATTTTGCATCAAAGTGTACCTATATGTATAGATAATCATGTGTGTGTAACTGGTTTTAGAAGCAATTTGCCGTTGTTCAGTGTACTCACGCCGTGAAACAGAAGTTTTAGACTTACCTACACGGATATTTTACTACGTACGAGTATGTATGTATGTACCAAAATGTAATTATTGCTTCACTAAAATAAAAGCAAGTTTAATAAATTGATGCTGTTTTATTAACTTTCAAAAAAAGAGGTTATCAATTCGACCCATATTTACCTATATATATATATATATATATATATATATATATATATATATATATATATATATATATATATATATATATATATATATATATATATATATATTGTCAGAATTGCACATGCTAGTTTATACCAGTTTATAAACATGTGTGCCAAATTTCGTGACTTTTTGTATGTATTCAGCTGTAACATCATATCGAGGGATCAGAACTAGTTTCATTAAAATCGGTTCAGTTTACAGTTTGAAGAATTCAGTTTCAGTTAACGATTTACAGTTTGAAGCTTGATTAATTTTTGACGTTATTCATGTACAGATGATATAGAGTGATTATGTAACATTGCTCGCCCGTATAAGGATTGAAATAATTCGAAGGAAGAGCCAAATCAGGGATGTTGTAGACACTTAAAGGAATCTAAATGGAAATGGACAAGAAACATAGCTAGGATAATCCTGATTGGTGGACTAGAAGGGTTATGGAGTGGCGACCATGGGCCAGCACGCGAGATCGAGGACACCCAGCACTTCGTTGGCCGAAATTGGATGCAGGTGGGAGAGACAAAAATCGAAAGCTATGGAGGTGGCGTATGACGTATTGATAGTCACTTCAAAATACATTGCGGCATTCATATGATTGCCAATTTTTAATTAAGATATATAAGATATATAAAAAAGTTTGAGTTCGGTAAGCGCTTTAATTGACGAATACGGCATAGGTAGACTCTGTTTTTATGCTAGGTGACTATAATGCTGACATCAATTGTCTGTTTTATAAGGAACTTTTAAGTTGTTGTAAGGAGCAGTGTTGGTCATGTATTGATGTTGACCTACTTGGACTCTGGCACAATAACATATGTCAGTGATATAAACGGGACATGTTCGTGGTTAGATCATTGCCTTGTTACACAAGCTGCGAGTCGAGCCGTCTTGAGTGCCTCAGTCAGATATGACACACTGTGGTCTGACCATTTCCCTCTTATAATAGAGTGTGACCTTAATTTACTTACACCAATGCTACTTGACAAAAATATTTTGATTAATAAAACTGTTATATGGGGGGAAAGAAATGAAAGTCAAATAGCCAGGTTTACCACAGAGTGTCATAATCAAAACAGACTTCGGCTTATAGATTTTCCTCCTGAGTGTGTAAATTGTGCGGACAAATACTGTGACGATACCGATCATCACCGTGTGCTCGATAAGCTTTATTCCGACATTGTGGCCGCCCTTCGTGACGCGTCTGTGGTGAGTCGGGGAAAAGTGCGTGCGGGAGGGAGTGGGCCGCGCATAGTAGGATGGAATAAGCATGTCAGCGAGACGCACAGGGAAGCCAGGAGATATTTTATGGAATGGGTTCAATATGGTAGGCCTAAAACCGGTCTCATATATGAACAAATGTGTATGAGCAGAAGAATGTTCAAGTCACGATTAAAATGGTGTCAAAATCATCAAGACCAAATAAAAATGGACGCCCTTGCTCAAAAACATTCTAAAGGAGATTTCCGTAACTTTTGGAAAGGTACGAAAAAAATAAATGTAAGACCTGGTCTCCCTGTGAGTGTCGACGGGGTGAGTAACCATAAAGGTATTGCTGATGCCTTTAGAGTTCATTTTTCAGTTAAATCAGCTTTGGAACCGAAGTTGGAGGTTTTGAATGCCGGGATGCCAAAAGGTAAAGTAGGGATACAATTTAGAGCGAGAGAGGTATCAAAAATTATTAAAGGCACAGACACGATGGCCTTAGCATTGAACATCTCCAACATGCGGGGCCACATGCACCTAGATTACTGTCGATGCTCTATTCGCTGTGCGTGAGCCACTGCTACCTGCCGGTTGATTTTATGAAAACTATTGTAGTCCCGGTAGTTAAAAATAAAACGGGGGATTTAGGCGATAAAAACAACTATAGGCCTATCTCGCTAGCGACCGTTATAGCTAAGGTGTTCGACGGTTTGCTCAACACACAGTTGGACAAATTCATGTGCTTACATGAAAATCAGTTCGGGTTTCGACCAAAGTTGTCAACAGAAAGTGCAATACTGTGTCTTAAGACACACCGTTAGACACTACACAGCTCGTAAAACACCTGTATACCTATGCATGTTTCCTCGACCTTTCACGGGCATTTGATTTGGTGGTGTATGACATACTTTGGGAAAAATTGAAAAGTATTAACTTGCCCCTAGAGCTCTTATCTATCTTTAGGTATTGGTATAGATAGACATCAAATCAATAATGTCAGATGGGCGGGGGCAATGTCGGAGTCTTACAGGCTGGAGTGTGGTGTGCGTCAGGGTGGATTGACCTCCCCCTCCCTTTTCAATTTATATATGGACGCACTGATCGTTGCGCTCAGCAGCCAATATGTAGGTTGCCATGTTGAAGGCGTATGCGTCAATAACCTGAGTTACGCGGATGATATGGTGCTGCTGAGCGCGTCGATTTGTGGCCTGACAGACTTGTTACAGATCTGTGAGAAGTACGTCGGGGCGCATGGCTTAAAATATAATGTAGCCAAAAGCAAATACATGGCCTTTGAGACCGCTGGTGCTAGATGTCCTTCTATCCTGCCTCGTGTCCGACTTAATGGAATTCCTCTAGAACGAGTGAAGGAATTCACTTACCTAGGGCATATAGTTACCGCCGATCTCAAGGACAATGCTGACATTGAGAGGGAGCGGAGGTCGCTGTCGAGGAGGGCCAATATGTTGGCCCGTAGGTTTGCGCGATGTACGGATCAGGTAAAAATAACTCTTTTTTTAGAGCATACTGCACGTCACTTTATACTAGCAGCTTGTGGGCCACGTATTCGCAGAGTATCTACGGTGCCCTCCGCGTCCAATTCAATAACGCGTTCAGAGCGGTGTTGGGGTTGGCTCGCTTCTGTAGCGCATCAGGGATGTTTACTATGGGTCATTGTAACCTGAAATTAATGTTTTTTTTTTTTTTTTTTTTGTTAAACAATTAACGCCGGCTGCAAGCACGAAAAGTGTCACATTCCGTGTGCAAGCGAGAGCGCGGAACAAGCAATGGGCATGTGAGGCACGATCGGCCTAAGCATTCGGCTTCCTTGTGACGCATCTATCTCTCTTCCACCTCCCTCAGTTTCGGGATTTCCCTTATGCACGGGTCTTAAATTGGTAGTTTGTTCGAAAAAACACAAATAACAAGAAAATTAGGTATGTTTATATTTTTTAATATATTTGGGTCAAGTTTTCCCCTCAGTGAAGCAAGATCTCGAATTAGAAGTTGGTCACACTGATGATACAGACTGACAGTCACTAACAGTACTGACAGGAGTTCTTGGCGGGAATTTCGACGGAGAGCACGGCTTGTGTTTTGGATTGTTTTGTAAATTGTTTCTAGTGGACTTTATAATGTGAAATCGGTGTAATTTGGTGTTATAAATGCCCATGTTTATGAACAATGTATGGAATAACCGAAATAAACTGTCACGGTGCGGCTGTAGTGAGATTTACTTAGCGGGCTGGTGGACCGCCTCGCCTCGTTGCGTCTGTGATCAAGCCAGTGGATTCGTGGGAATTGTCGCCAGGGGCTCCGTAGAGTCAATGAAATGAACTACACCATCGTTTCATTGATAACAAGACTTAGAAAAAAGCGCGGGAAAACTCATTTATACTTGATACTGGCTAAATACGTAACGCGTGAAAGCCATAAATAAATAAATAAAAAAAAAAAAAACAGTACTGACACCTGACACTGACAGCTGACAGTATTTGAGTTTGATTGATGAAGGAGGGAGTGAATCGATTTTGTATTTTTACAAATTAATTCTTACTTCTATAAAAAGTCTTGTTATTTATTACATTCGTAATCATGACCTCAACACTATCAGCCATAGTGAAAATTACCCTATTTGTTTTAGTTTTCATGAGTGTAATATCCCATGTTGTGCTTGGTAGTAATACCCCCAAAAAATTGCAAATCGGAGTAAAGAAAAGGCCTGCGGAATGCCCAATTAAGAGTAAAAAGGGAGATCTACTTCATATGCATTATACGGTAAGTTATTTGACTCATATAATGTTTATGTGCGTGCGTAAAATAAATAGGTTACCTATAACCTACTTATGTTTACATTATACATGACGTCGCTTCCTATGAAGCCTAGTACATAATATAAACAGAAAAATGTACTTTATGGAGTCCCACCACATTTTCACCATCACAAACTATTAGGGAATTCTCTACTGAATTAAAATAAATAAAAAGACATTTATTGCCATACGCAGGCAAACATCATTCAAAATTTAAAAAATTATAGCAAAATTTTACAGCAATATAATGTTGGCTGGAATGTCTCATGGGCTGCCAGAGACAGGCGTCTTATTAATTACATCATTATATGAATTTTCTTTTCCAGGGTACTTTAGAAGATGGCACAGAATTTGACAGTTCCATTCCACGTGGGAACCCGTTGACATTTACGCTAGGATCTGGTCAAGTTATCAAAGGCTGGGATCAGGGCGTAATAGGCATGTGTGAGGGAGAACAACGGAAGCTAGTTATCCCTCCAGAGTTAGCTTATGGAGAAGACGGGGCCCCACCGAAGATTCCAAAGTCTGCAACTCTTACATTCCACGTAGATCTAGTCAAGATCGATAGGAAAGATGAATTGTAAAATTAAGTTAAGCTATTGTAGGCTTATCCTAAAAACTTAGGTTTAGTTTTTTTCTTTTTTTACGACAATTGAAACAATGTATATTTATTTGTTTGTTTGTTTCAATATGAGGAGGCCATTTGTTTAAAACTTTGTTTGCATTCCAAGTTTCAGAAGAATACAAAAGGAAATGATTATTTGTTGTAATTGGTTTAATTTTACTACAATTACTGACTAGAACCAGTTGTTTTTATGGATGAGAAGTAGGGCTCTCATTTTTTGTTCCACTGCACCTCTCATGATTTATTAATGGAACCTACCTCAGTTGTTCAGCCTTAAATAAGCATGAATCTGGGCTTTTACCTAATTTACATTATTTTATCATATTATAGAAATTGCTACCTGATCCTTTGAGAATCCAGACATAATTTTTTTGCCTTATACATAACAGACAACATAAACATTATTTTCATATAAACTGAAAAAGTTTGTCCTTTACAAATAATAGAACGTAAGTTTTTGTTTTATATGTTGCATAGTGCAAATGGTTTGTTCCAATTGAGTCACGCCGCGATAAGTAAAACTGCTACTTAAAGGAAATAAATTCCCATTGTATAGCAGTGTTAGACATTGGCACTCTGTATTCCCGTTCAGTAAAAGTAATTAAAAATGTTCTAATATAAGCATTTCCAATGTTTGTTTTATAAGTAATAATTGTAAAAGAATATGTAACAAATTAGCGTAGAATTTAATAATATAAAAAAAGGTGAACAGATTTTATTCAATTTTTAAGTCCTGTATCTATGATTTTTTTTTTTAATAGCCTATTTCAGTGTCCCACTGCTGGGCAAAGGCCTCCCCTTTTTGTTTTCAGTTATCCCAATCGCGGGCAATAACTTGCCAGCCACTTATATAAGCATCTAAGTCATCGCGCCATCTCCTTCTAGGTCTGCCACGTTTATTAACTTTTGTAAATGTTACTGAATGGGAATACAGAGTGTTGACACTCTGTTTCGCGCTCCTCCTACCAATCGGAATTCCGATCAGAGGAACGCAAATAACCCCAAACTTTAATGTACCTACACTTCAGTGTTATTTTGTAACAGTAGAACCCAAAGGATCAGGGGTGACATGCTCAACTGCCTGTCCGGTAGTTGCAGTTTTGCCATCGGGTACGCGCGCCCGGCCTCCCGAGCTGCTACTTGTTTTTCCCTCATTCATCTTAGTGAGTAGTATCCCAATACCTTCCTTTCCGTCCGGCAAATTCCTATCCTTACCCAGCTTTAAAATTCTTCCAATGATCAGCAGCGTCAGAAGCACAAGAAGCCAATCAAAATGCGCTCGCCAACCCACCCGCCAAGCGTAGTGGGTATGGCAATATTCTCCCATGGAACGAAGTATCTTTGGAAGAGGCCTTTGTGCAGTAGTGGAGTTTTTACTTGGATGAAAACTCATAGAATATTTTAATTTTTAAGTACCTACTAGGTTGACAAGGTTAATCGACCATGCACACCCTGGTGAGTGAGAGTTCTTCGGAACCGACTCTCGGCCTCTGACGTGGTTCCTTTATCGACCACTAGATGGAAGCCGGGACCAACGGCTTAACGTGCCTTCCGTAGCACGGAATCATCTTTATTATGAGGCAATGGTGATTCAAGCCTGCAATGTCCTAATCAAACCGGAAACAACAAAGTATGCTTCCCGTGGGAATCGAACCACGATCCCCGGGTCAACAGGCAAACGCCTTATAACCACTGGACCACGGAGGCAGTTAAAACCTCAGAACAATAACTAAAGCATAGAAACCGTGTTAAAATAACAACAAAATACAATATTCTACACTGTTTTTACTTATGGCATTGTTAAAGCATCAGAAAGAGATGCATATACAATGCCATTTGCGTAAATGTGCAGGTTGTCCTGGGGTACTGATGTGATCAGGGTTGTACTATATCGATGAAATATATTTATCGACTAAATGTTTCGTCCTAAGAAAGTCATAAATGTACTCTACTCTGATTGTATCGATTCGTTAAATGAGTACGATTCATAAAAAAAAACAACTAGTTGCACTCCAGGAGTGCCGGCAGAAGTGAAAACTCGCCTTTGCGGCATACTCAGGTCCGTGTCCTTCTTACGAATTTTCGATCAATTCACGTGTCCTGACGCGAGTTTTCTATTTTACCCATCCCAAAAAGTGCACAAAGCCGCTAAAGAGGCTTTTACTTTAAAAGTTACGTCAAGATACACCTAAATAACTCCTAATCGCATGGCGTCGCTTGGCTTCATCTGATAAATAGGTAAAAAAAAATCCATACATTACCCACCGCGCGTCTACTGTCTACTGCTGGTCATTAGGCCTTACCCAGTATTGGTCGAACGGCAGAATACCTAATATGATGTCAATCATATTTTCGATTATTTCGAAATTCAAACAGTGCCTACTTACCTACCTTACCTATGAATGCGCAAAAAACCCAATGCATTCGATTTACAGTCCCCAATGTGAGGCAGTCCAACGTTGACATACTAGTTGAAGGTAAAATAGACTTTGTAAATGATACCACCTTCTTAGGAATCACAATAGACTCTAAATTGCAATGGGGCGCTCATGTATCAAAAGGTAATATAAGGTCAGATATATTTTTCACTTGATCAATGGGCCATTCAGCATATTCCAAAACCATCTAAAGCTTTTCCCAGCTAGCTTTGAGGAACAGTCAGTAAAGGAAACATAATCAGGTAGGTAAAGAGAAACACATAATTCGAAGTGATATTTTTTATTTTATAAAACTTTTACACTAGGGTAAAAAAGTGCCAGTGTGTTATTTGTGAAAAATTCACAGTGTTGGTAATAGAAAAACAAGAGGTGAAGAAAAACAAGAGATTACTTTACCCATTTTCATTACTGTCCAAAATAAAATGTTTTTCATAATTTTAAATATAAATAATAAAACCGTTTCCGTAAACTTTCTTATTACCATTGATTTATAATTCGGCAAATATAAATGTAGGTAAAGCATCGTGTTTCAATCGCTTCCATTTAATTTTAGATTCGAAATTAATGTATCGGCACGGCAGTAAAATATTTTGAACAAATTCGAGTATGTATGACATTTTATGTCCAATATGTCGCTTGAAAGTTCCTCGGATCCACACCTTTTTATCCTTTTACTTCAGGGAGCTGCAATAAAATTTCAACAATTATTTTCTTCATATTAGTAAAAATCGATTCTTTTTAGGGTTCCGTACCCAAAGGATAAAAACAGGACCCTACTAATATGACTCCGATATCCATCTGTCTGTCACCAGGCTGTATCTCATGAACCGTGATAGTGAGACAGTTGAAATATTACAAACAAAAATTTCGGGCGTTTTTATAGCTTACGCCCACGGCTCCGCTCGCGTTAATGTCTATCCCCGATAACAGTACCTTATTCTGAGATGTAATTTATGTCTATGTTCTTTTCCGTACTCCAGAGATCGTGCAATGGTGATGATGATGATGCAAAATTTCATGATGATCGGTTCAGAAGTTACGGCGTGGAAGCGTAACAAACAAACTCACTTTCACATTTATAATATTATATGTAAGGATGGTACGGAACCCTTCGTGCGCGAGTCCGACTCACACTTTGCTGGTTGTTTAATTACCATGATGGTTCAATTTGTTACATTACTATTGCATGGCTCAACACTAACAAAAATATCCCTGATAGCAAGACCGTCATAAAAAATATCGATATACTCGTAGATACGTGATTTTACCACATCACTAGCAAAAAAAACTAACCTAATTTGAAATAAGGAAAAAACGATAATTTTAAGCAAAATACCTATAAAAGTTGTCATTTATACAATACGTTATATAATTGACAATATTATTGTTGTATTTTGAGGTATTTTGGGTTTTAATTATGCACTTTTAACTGAAAAACTTACCGAAGAAAATTATGTTTTACAGAATTTATTTCTGTTCGTCCTGAATGGGATTTACATCGCTCCATTGCACAAGACATTGTTTAGTATAATGGTCATTTGATAACGCACCAACCCAACACCGGTTAATACTTTTTTCCGTGAGAATTTTAGCACAATCCTATATTTAATTTGCAGACATCACAATTCCGCCGCAATGTTTTTGTCAATATATAACCCGATCAAATCGGCAAGATGCTAATATTACAGACGTTGAACTGTAATAAGTTATTTTGAATTTAGTCGGATTTAATTGGAGTCCAATGGAGTCCATTGACATTTCAAGTCGGGACAACCATGAAAATAATAGAAACTGACTGAAGTTTTTGTCTCATTCTGTCATAAGCGAAAGCTCATAAGAAAAATACAGTGTCAACTATCTGTTTTCAGTTTCTATTTTTATGCGGCTTCTATGTATATTATTCTTCTGAGGTTAAAACGGTAGGTTAAATAATTGTGTTTGTGATTTTGCATAAAAAAAGTAAAAGCTGTCAATGTCAGGTCATAAAGCTGTCAATATTGTCTTTGTCAATTTGTCACAGGTTTATCTATGGTTTTTTATTGTCAATTTGATCGACTTTATATTCCACGTTTCTTGTCGTAAATAATTACTTTTTAGCGAAATACGTAATCATTTTCTAGTCCCTGTGTCCAAAATAATAATTTACATGTATATATAAAATTATCGTTATAATAGGAGTGCTAAAACATGGTGAAAATACTGTTCCTACACCCGGATCTCGGTATCGGCGGTGCGGAGCGATTAGTTGTGGATGCTGCATTAGCTTTCAAGAGGAAGGGTCACGATGTCGCGTTCTACACCAACCACCATGATCCCACTCACTGTTTTGCCGAAACGAGAGATGGTACATTCCCTGTCACCGTTGTTGGAGATTGGATTCCCAGATCTGTACTGGGGCGGTTCAAGGCGGCCTGTGCTTACGCCCGCATGGTCTACGCGGCTGTGTACATGGCCTGGTACATAATACCTGAAGAAGAACCAACTCTTATATTCTGTGACCTTATATCTCTATGTGTTCCATTCTTGAAAATGGCTAGAGGACCATTTAGGATTGTATTCTATTGTCATCATCCGGACAAATTACTTACAACAGAAGGTGGGTTCCTTAAGAAGCTCTACAGAGCACCTTTGAACTGGCTGGAAGAACTGACCACAGCACGGGCTGATAAGGTTCTAGTCAATAGCAAATACACTGCTAGAGTTTACCAAGACGCATTTCAGAAAATTAAAGATATTCCAGATATTTGCTATCCATCAATAAATACTGAGTTCTTTAAGATGACTCCACCTAAACCTTTGAAGGAAATTGTGCCAGTAGGTATGGATAAGTTTATATTTTTATCTATTAATAGGTATGAAAGAAAGAAGGACTTGAAGCTGGCTTTGAGAGCTTTGGAGCACTTGAAACATATTGTGAGCGAGTCTGACTGGAACCGTGTGCATTTGATCATGGCAGGGGGCTTTGATCCTATAAATTTAGAGAATATGGAGCATTATATTGAATTGACAGATCTTGCTGCTGAATTAGACATAGAAGATAAAGTCACATTTATGAAATCTCCTAAAGACGTTGAAAAAGTAACTCTACTGTACAACTGTAAGGCTTTGGTCTATACTCCTTCAAATGAACATTTTGGAATAGTTCCTTTAGAAGCAATGTATTATAGTAAACCAGTCATAGCTGTAAATAGTGGTGGTCCTACAGAAACCATAGTTAATGATGTAACAGGGTTCTTATGTGAGCCAAATAGCAAATCTTTTGCTAATGCTATGAGTAAGTTGATGTCGAGTCCAGAATTATGTGAGAGGTTAGGTGAAGCTGGACGAAAGAGATTTGAAACAAAATTCTCATTTGATGCATTTACTGAGCAGCTTGATGGTATACTGACTAGAGAGAGACAAATAATCTCTGAAGCACGAGCTATTGAGTACGAGCAGAAGAAAAGGAAATAACATAATGCGGACTCTCCAACAATATTTGACATTGTTTGAGAGAAAACTACCAAAGATTCAAGGATAATGATACTTATTCCTATACTGTAACTATGTGCAACTACTTTAATATTAAAAGACGTTGGAGTGGATTTATACAAGTGGGGAGCATAGAGATGACAATGGGGCAGGTCACTTTGATTCCCACATATCACTTTCTTCACTATTGTATTTCCCCATTGTCTCAACATTCCTAGATTAAGGACCCAGTTTAATAGTTACAGTATAATTTTATAATTAACCTTTTATTTAAAAACATTTGATATCAAAATTGCTTTAGTCTGCCATTATCTCATAAAAGTATTTGATTTAGTTAAGGAACTTATGTTGCCGTTTTAATGATTTAAGCATAGTTTGCCATAACAGGCCTAATCTCACTTGATAAGCTGTGCTATCTGTGCTTGGTTAGCAAGCTTATTAGCTTTAGATGTTGTTGTTTACCATTTTTTCATTTTTATCTCAATTTAACCCGTCAATCGCGGAAACGCAGACACAATGTAGTTTTAATTGTTATGCGGCCAGATCTGGCCTCTTGGGGGCTGAAGCATTAAGTAAAGTCAATGTTCATTTATAAATCTGTAAAAACAACATTCTTCTACACAGCAATATAGAAGTACAAGAAAATGCAAAAATTGTGCATATTTATATTGTCAAATCTGTCCCCATTTGCCACGATTCCCAGTAAGTTCCTCACTTGGTCTATCTGACATATACAGTGGCGGCGTTAGGGTAGGGCGAGCTTGGGCGACCGCCTAGGGCGGAAGGGGCGCCCCCACCAAGCAAAGAAGGCATGTTAAGCCGTTAGGCCGATGCGGCAGAAAGGTCCCGGCTGTCATCATTGATGGCAGTCGTTAAGCTATGTCAGATGACTTTACGCGGCTTGAAAAATCTGACACCAGTGTTGACCACTTACACACACAAAAAACAAACAACCAAGCAAGGGTAGAGGGCGCAGGGCAGTGTAATTCAATCGCATTGCATCCCTCTCTCCCCAATAAGAAATCTCGCCCAAGGCGCCAGTAATGCTGACCCCAGTACTGGACATACATAATATAGTAATGACGTTTTAATCCCTAATTGGGTAGATAGCCTAAGGATACAGAACCTGAAGGCCTTGTTTAGTGTTTTGTTGGGTGTATAGATGGAAATTGGAATCAATATAGTGCTGGATTGCAAGCTGCACCGCCTTTTGACATGATTCCTTGAAATTTCGCCCATTCCCTCGACCTACCTGTCTACCTGACTGTTAGTAGTGTCATACATATATGTTTAAAATTTACCTCTACTCTGCCCTAATGTAAATTGAGCTATCTACTCATAAAAGTCTATTAATTCCATTCTGCATTTGCTATACAAAAATGAGAGACTTGTAAAAGGGTACTAGATTATTAGACTAATTATTTTAAGTGATAGCGCTTTGATTCTAAGCAAATTGTTGTCATTAATACTGACTTTCATCTGACCTATTGTTAGTTAATAGTTAGCTTCTAAGTTTGTACATATATGTATGTATATGATATTGTAATGTTACTGATTGATGTACTTATAGTACTCGAAATAAATGTTGATGAAACTTAAGATATGACTTTCATTAAGTTCTCACCTGTAATAAAGAAAGATCCATTTGGTGGATCTTTCTTTATGACAGGTGAGAACTTAAAAAACATCTTCAATTGTTGGCATAAGTATATCCTTATGCCAACACTTGAAGATGTTTTTTTTGGAATTTTATTGTGGTGATGAAATAAAACTCACAAAAACAACAATAAAATAATTTATTTATATACATGATCACTCAATGATAGTCTTATCTATTTTGTCGTATACTCTCTCCACATTCTCCCGGGGCAGGGGGTCCATCAGCTCCAACTGCAGGTCATACTGCTGATCTAGACCCATGTAGCTATCGCTCATTATATACACTGTGTAGATTATCCGTCCTGTGAAGTAAAACAAGTATTTCATAAAAATAGTACAAACAGATGCAGTATGACTCCATTTCCTCCTATTCAAACCTTGAGACTAGTGATGTGCTGGAGAGAAATTCTCTGTTCCAATGAATTCCTTCTCACGGTAATTTGCAGGAACTTTCTAATAATTCCTAAGAATTTCCCAATAATTCCCGCACTTGAGAGAAAGAAGGAAAAATTCTCGGGAAAAAATTCCGACACTTTCTCACTGTTCTCGAAAATTTCGAGAACGGCACTACACTACTTGGGATCAATATTATACTATCCGCATTGACCCGCATTATGGATGACCGCAAGTGGCATAAATATATCTCGAGCTCCTCCGCGCTTCGGAAGGTGCTACGTTAAGACTACCCGACTGTCATCATTGATGGCAGTCGTAAAGCTATGTCAGATGCCTATAAGCAGCTTGAAAAATCTAACACCAGTATTGACTACTTACACGAAAAAAATACAATACTTATTGGAGTTAAGACTTGTGTAAACTGTGATCTGTGCCTAATTGTCAGTTCACTCCACGACGCGACGATGCTTGAAAAGGCAACGTTGCTGGCAGGTCATTGGAACGTATATTACGAGCTCTTTTTTTCGTATTTTTCCCTTTCCTGTTCTGCAAGAAGTCAGATAATAACAAGAGCCCAGTCTTATCATTATTAGAAGCACCGCAACGTCGTATACAAATATGTATCTTCTTGACGTGATAGCGTCTTATAAATCGATCAACACCGGCTGCAGGCACGAAAAAATGTCACGTTCTATGTGCAAGCAAGAGCGCGGAATAAGCGATAGAGAGACACGATCATCGTAAGCGTTCGGCTTGTGACGCATCTATCTCTCTTCCACCGCTGGTGAGGCGGCTTATAATCATCAGGTCTTTTTTTTAGCCTCCACTACGACCCTCTCTGTACTACTAGAGCCATACTTGGCCAGAGCAGTCAGAGAACTTGGCCTACACTCTCCACGCTGGCCAGACGGGTTGGAGAGGTCTCACAGATGTTTATAAGCTTTGTTTAGCTTGTATTTCCTAAGTCGCCTTCTTCGACATCCACGGGAAGACTTGGAGTGATCCTATTCTACTCAGCCGGATACCTAACGGCTTATTTATTATAATACGTGCGGCGGCTCGCGCCGCCATATTAGAGGGGGGAACCAGCATACGCCTAACACGTTTGGAACTATAGTCGGCAATCCCGACGAAATAGCACGTGAGTAACCCGTTTTTAGTACATAAAATATTTGAAGACATTAAAGATATCTATGGTTATTGCACAGTTACCTGTATAGTTGGGCGTGTAGAAGGTGACCTGCGCGGTGCCTCTAGGAGGGATCCTCTTCAACGCGTGTAGTTCCCCGTTATCCACGGTGCCGAGTGTGAGGAACCAGCCCTCGTTCTTGCCGCGCGGGAAGCGAGGACACAGCACATTATTCGGGTTGCCGCCGCGACGGTTCATTTCTATCACTAGTGTGTATTCCTGTATAAAAATATCAAAATATTATTTCTTGTAATTTTTCGGTAATCCCCCGCCCTACGCACCTAACTACGCCACTACATCCACCATCTCTCTCTCTCAATTTCTACCCCGTGAGCCACAAATACATGAAACTCTATCATAGCTTCCTAACTTAATAGAACAATTTGGAGAAGAATGGAGGAGGCCTTTACTCGAAAAGAGGTCCTTCAGAAATAAATAATATAATAAATTAAAAATATATTTTAAGGATAACAAATTTATTATGAAGGACAATAAAATGGCTTATTATTATTATATCATAGCTTCCTAAATACCCCGAACTGCTACTACCTTTTCCGCATTAATCTGAGTGATTATCGTAGTATAGCAATATCCTCCCATGGAACAAACAACCGAGGAGAGGCCTTTGTCGCGCAGTGTACTACGGGTGAGGTGATGGATACAAAATCAATTATGTCTTCAAAATATTTTTTATTCAAAAGAGTTTTTGCACTACCTAAATTCCAATAGGTAAGAATTTTCTTTACCCGCAATTGTTAAAGATTATTCGTTTGTAAACTTCTGCCTCCGTGGTCCATTGGTTAAGGCTCTTGCCTGTAGACCCGTGAGTCGTGGGTTCGATTCCCACGCGAAGCATACTTTGTTTAGTTGTTTCCAGTTTGGTTAGGACATTGCAGGCTTGAATCACCTGATTGTCTGATACTAAAGATGATTCCGTGCTTCGGAAGGCACTTTAAGCTGGTGGTCCCGGCTGCAATCTGGTAGTCGTTAAAGGAACCACGTCAGAGGCCGAGAGGTGGTTCCAAAGAACTCTGACACCAGGGTGTGCATGGTTGATTGACCGTGACACCTACACGAAATGATGTAAACTTCTTGCGGCTGCAATGATGAAAAGAAATTAGATTAACGACTGTCATACCTGATCGGCATGTATGGGCATCCATTGGTCCCTGGGCGGCGGCTGCGATATAGGCTTGTCTTGCTCGCTGTCACTGTCGAACCACAGGCCCCGAACGTATAGCCTTACATCCAATGTTGGCAGGTCACATATTGCCTGAAAAAGCATATTAGGAATGTAATTGCCAAAAACTCCTCATACGCATAACATTAAAAAAATTAAGCAGCCTGTCATGAAGATCAGTCTATCTTATAAACAGCTGAACCGATTTTATAAAACATGTCTAAAAATCATCGCTTGAAAACCTCCTTTCAAACCAAAACAACACATCCAAATCGGTTCACCCGTTTAAGAGCTACGGTGCCACACAGGCAGACAGACATAACGGTCAAACTAATAACACCCCTCTTCTTGCGTCTGCGGTTAATAAAATACGTCACATGAAACACGCTTAACGACGACGGGCGACGGTGACCACTTTCCATCAGGTGGCTCGTCTGCTCGTTTGCCGTCAAACATAAATAAAAAAAAGGTATATATTAGTGGAACATAGAACCTCCTTTCTTATCCTTACTAATATTATAAATGCGCTCTCTCACTCACTCTTCAGTACTGAACCGATCATCATTAAATTTTGCATACATGTTCTCTGGAGTACGGAGAAGGACGTGGAGTACACACAAGGCTACCTTTTATCCCGGGAAAAAGTACTATTCCCGAGGGATCGACATTAACCGGGCGGAGCCGCGGGCGAAAGCTAGTAAAAGAATATTTTAATTTTAAATCACAATTACTTTAATTTATTTATTATTCAACTTGATCGATTTTTATCCCTTAATTTGGCAGAGGAAAAAAAATCCAAAATACATATATTTGATGGTTGCGAGGCATTTAGGGTGTGTCAAGGACTTCCGAAAAAATGTAAAGAAAAATCCTGCATTTCCCAATGTTGGGAAAATGTATGTCCACCACAGCGGACATTGCCAATTACTTAGCAACTAAAGGGCAGATTTACATGTCCGCTGTGGTGGACATTGCCAAATAGTGGTAAATAAAAAAAAAAGTTGGTTTTATATTTACTTATCTGCAAAAAGTACAAAAAATGAAATCAGGACGAACAAAAATTCTAAAACAAATAACTAACGCAATTTTTTATCAAATCACATTTTCTTTTTTACTTAATATGAAAATTTTAAAAACAGTTTCTTAGGTTTTTTCGCGTTTGTGACGCGAAAAAACCTAAGAAACTGTTTTAAAACATAATCCTGAATTGCATTTTATCAAAGTTGCATTTTATGCAGTATACCACGGTCTTCTTTTGGAAAAATCTACAGCGCCCTTCATACATTGTGGAGGGGAAATGACCTACGTTATGAAATCTAACTGGACTAAATAGGCGGGCTGCTTTTGGTTTCTGAACTGTTGGTGGCTCATTCTTGTTTGTCTTGGCAGATTTTTTTTCACCAATAAGTCGTAAATGTCATGTCTGAAAACTTTCAGAGGCATTTTTGCTTTTGCGTTATCTGAAAGCCTATGGTGGTACAGCAGACAAGCGTTCGATCACATAATGTCTAACGATTGTGCAAATATAGATAAATGTCCTCTTTTGTTCTTAAATGGTGTTCTATATAATATGGATCTTTTCTATTCTATATAATGGATCTTTTCTACCGACTTACTTGCCACGAAAGACCTTATAAATGTGACAGCCTTATTGTCATTTCAGCAAACTATTGCTAATCGATTTTGGTCACAAACTCTTTCTACAAGACAAAAGCCGGCTTATGGTCAATACTTTGGCATAGAGCTATGACGACCTGAGCACCAAAACCAAGAAAAGATTCCTCTTCATTGAAATTGTGGTAACGTAACGTTTCTTCACCACTATCGTTTCTTCACCGCCATATATCACAAATTCATAAATTATCCCTGAATTGCCAGCCCGTACATAGTTTTTGAATTCCCATTTATTTGTCTTGTCTTTCATATTATCTCCCGTTGGCCTGCTTTTGGTCATGTATTTACGTCTCTCTTTTTTTATATTTTAAACAATTTTGTCTTGTTGTTATCTCTACAACAGCACGTATTTTGTAGTATTTTTCTGCATTATCCATGGTGTTGTCTACAAAATGCAAATATCCTCTTATTTGCTTGTATCTTTTCAATCACATTGTCAGAATTTTTTTCATTATCCGACCAGTAATAAAGGTATGCAGGCATTACAACAAATAATTAACTATTATTAGCCAAGAATTCTACCAATTCTTCCGATAACTGAATTGACTTACCAGATTGATGAACTGAGTACAAAATTATTTGTTCTACAATATTCATTATCACGTCTTAAGAGAAGAAAAGATATAAAACTTAATGATGAATTATCATTTAGTAAGTCAATGTTATGTAGATATCCATGTCTTATACCTTCTTCTACGGTCGAGCTGTGGCAGAACTTTGCCAATCTCCATATGCAGGCCATCCTAAGTTCATTCCTCTCTTCACTCGTTTTGCTGGCACTGCAGGTGGTTTCATAGAACTAGTTTTCCGAGACGTAACTGAAGAAGAAGCTTCAAGCGTTATAGGCGTTGATGGAAGTGAGGGTATAGCAGATAAGATGGCACATTCTTATAATCAGACTGATTGATTTCATGCACGATAGATTCGGGTATAATATTCTCAGTGTGACATTCCTCGTCATCAGATGATCTAATGGTGAGGTTTTCAAATTGGTGAGGTTAGATATTTTGCTAGTATCAGAAAGTGCATGGTTATACGGTACTAAGGCAAAAATTTTACAAGCGCGGTTAGATTGTTGACAAAAAAAAAATAACCAAAACCCAGCATCATGACCAAAAGAAAAAATATTATTAATTTGGCATTGTTCGCCACAGCGGACATAAAAAGAGAGTACTACATTACTATGAAATTTGCAATGTCCACTGTGACGGACAAACCAATTCGGTGGCAAAAATCTCAATGAAAATGATAAGAAACATACTTGTTTTTGTGTTATCATAATTTCTACAACTATTTTCTAACAATTACGCCCATATTTCAATGATTTTGTAAACAAAAACACAAAAAAAATTGAAATAAATAACTTGAGCAAAACAAGTGACCGCCTCCTCGCCGACATTTTATGTCAAAATTGACATTTGTAGTTATTTCACACCGAAAAAGTATTTTGTACTTATTCATTATAATATAAGTTTTGGTTTAGTGCATTTAAACTTTTTGAAAAAGTAACAAAAACATTCTAGGACTTTTTAAAAGTTAATGTCCGCCACACTGGACGTTGTCAAATTAAGAGTTATCTATTAAACTTTGATGATAATATTTCATTGTAAATTTACTTTACTTACAGCATTAACACGCCCCTTTGTAAGGCTGAATGCATGATAAATGTTACACTTACTGATTTAAACTTTGATTAATTTTGAAGTCGGTTAAATATACAACGACAACGAACGCAAGGCTTTTAACGAGTTAGTGGCAATTTAAAACCGCTACACAAAACAAAAGCAAAAGAAACTCACTTTATAAATCTGCTCTATCTGATGCTCTTCAAACTCCCTCCTCATATACTTCGCCAGAAGCTCGTAATTCCTCATACAAGCCACCTTCAACCCATTCAACATCGTGCATGGCTTATTCGTGTCTTTAGTCATATGTGAGAACATGTACAGATGTTGCGAGTCGACGTGTGGTAGAGTAGTGAGAGGAGAATCAGCCGGCCATCTTGCTTGCACGATGCTCTGCATCAACATCTGGCAGGAGAGACACACGGACAGCCAGCCGTTTTCTGCTGATGTGTCTATCATCGCCTACAAGACGCAATTTTTTTTTTAATCTATGCCTACAAGAGAACATTAAAATTCAACGGTTTGACATTTTTTTTATAGAAGCTTAGATCTTTTTGTTTTAAACTTGGGCATGCAAACTTTTTTTTGGGGCGTCCAAGACATCGTTGGAAGGATGAAGTCGCCAAAGACCTGAAAGAGTTGGGTGTATCCGACTGGTCAGAGTTGGCACAGAATAGGGAAGAATGGCGCACTTTAATGTCGGAGGCCAAGATCTACTTCGGGTCGCTGAGCCAGCGAAGTAGGTATTTTAAGTATGCAAACTTTTTTATAAGGTCAGGTATTTATCTTTTTAACTGAAAGAAAACATTATTTTAAGAAAACAATGTCGTTATTTTCACGATTTATGAAAGTCTTAATTGCGGCGACCCATCTCTATTTTGATTCCGTTTTTCACCTTTACGCCCACCAACACGCTAAACGTGGCCTTTCGGTCTCATGACTTTTGGCTCTGTCTACCCCGTCAGCGATAAAGACGTGATGATATGTATGTGTGTCTAGCTAGCGCATCGCCTATTAACACGTTATTTAGATTTTCGTCTTAGATAAAAACATATTATCGCAAATAATATTTGACTATGACAATGGGCTAGTTTCTTGGGTCGTAATAATAAAATAACAGTTAGTCCGTCAGTTAGATAATAAAAAAATATTGGACACGTATTTGTTCTTTTGTCAAATAAATAATAAAGTTAAAACGCGTCAAAGTTCAGGAGCTCGTGACGTCAAAGTTTGCTAAAAATTGTAGCAAACTATGACGTCACACGGAACTTCAAAGGGCTATATCTTTATCATTTTTTGTTTAATCGACAAAAGAAAAAATACGTGTACAATATTTTTTGAATATCTAACTGACGCACTAATTATATTTTTTTAGGAAACTAGCCTATAAAAAAACTCTATTTTCAAACCTGCAATATCCTGATAGTCTGGTCCAGCACAGACTTGGTATCCGTGAGGTAATCCGTATTAGGCAGTGGCAGTCGTGTCATGTGAGCTTGCAGCAGTAAGAACGCCTTGACGTTGGACGAGTCGAGGGATAGCGGGTCCACGGACAGGCGACATTGCTGAGCTAGTTCACTGAAATGTTACAGAAAACCTACAAATAAATAATAAGCATAAAACAAGATTTTTTTCCAAAAAATTTGCCTGTCTGTAAAATCGGTTTACGGACGATAATTTTACGTGATAACGGTGGAAGAGAGATAGATGCGTCTAAAGCCGAACCGTGCTTCTCAGTCGCTTGTTCCGCAGGGGAAGATGGACCTCTATCTCTCTCACTCACCAAACGAAGCATAGAAGCTGTGAAGCGTGCTCAAACGTCGATTTTCTGTGAGGTTATGGTACTGCCATTCATGCTATTAGCAAAAATGAATTCAACCGGTAGCGTGGCTCTACCACAACTGAAATTATACACGGTGAATTTTGATCGTCCTGGACCCTTAAAGGGATGAATCAGCCCGTTGATATAAACAACTTTTTCTATGGGACCAATGCTAGGATCTCAAAATTTTTTTGCCGTTCCCATACAAATAGCGGTCTTTGTCAAAAAACATTTTGAGTCGGCGGCCGAAATTTTTGTATGGAACAGCCCATTTTTTTTTGAGTTCCCAGCATTGGTCTCATAGGAAAAGTTGTTCATATCGATGGGCTGAATCACCCCTTTAAGGGTCCAGAACGATCAAAATTTCACCGTGTATGTACATAACACATACCCATTCTGTATGTCTTCATTGTGCCGCACCGGCAACGTGGCGTATTCCTCGGCATCGGACAACACTCGCAACAACGGATCGGCGTTCAGATTGCTTTGCAGTTGCATGCTGAAGTGCGCCATCGTTTTGTGCGATAAGTAGTAGTAGGACGCGATTCGACCCATCCATGTGCAGTGAACTGTGCGTTGATCCTTAAAAAAAACATACAATATAATACAACGGGATTTTGAATCCCCTAGCTATATTGAAATCTTGGAATCAGAATCCCTAATGAAACACAGAACTGCAAGAAAAAAAGGCAAAAAACGAAAAAGAAAATTAGGTCTCCCATACAAAGCCGGACGAATTTCTATGAAAGGTTAAATTTATTTTTTCGTTTTTTACCTTTTTTCTTACAATTCTGTATTCCATTAGGGATTCTGATTTCCAGATTTCAATATAGCTAGGGGGTTCAAAATCACGCTGTATATGACTTATATTTTGGTTCTTGACGGGAATTTCTACGGAATGCACGGTTTTTGTTTTGGATTATTTTGCAAATTGTTTCTAGTGGATTATATAATGTGAAGTCGGTGTAATTTGGTGTTATAAATGCGTTATAATTTATGAAAAATGTGTGTACTAACTATAATAAAGTGTCATGGTGCGGCTGTAGTGAGATTTACTTAGCGAGCTGGTGTTTGCTCTCCGTCGAAATCAGCGAAATGAATTACACCATCATTTCGTTGATACACAAGCAAGAATAACTCGAAAAATACTAGACACTGGCTAAAATAAGCTTCTGAATGAAGTTTGAGGGCCAAATAGAAGAAAAGAAAAAATAATGTAATGTATGTAATGACCTTCTTTGTATGACCTATGCTCTGCCATTTGAGCTACCACGCGCTCAAACCTCGGCGTCGAAAATTAATTAGAGTATATCAGAATAACATTGTAAATGCAAAAACAAACACCTATAAAAATATTGTATGGCTTCCATCTTGACGTGACCCCGGTGTCACAGCCTGGCATGATGGCCACAAGGTCAATCATCATTTATAGATTTCGACAAATCTTACCTCCTCGATTTCCACGCAGCTCGCTCTGTTTAAAGCATCAAGACTGTTTTGGACCAAATCAGACAAGTATCTGTTTACGTCCTGAGGCTCTAAGCTCTCCAGATTGTAGTACGACGGGTTCTTGAGCAGACGACGGAAGAAATACGTCCAGGTCAGGTAGTCTAGGATGTCTTGTTTCGATTGCACGGTGCCTGTGGGACGGGAAAGTTGGTCATTTGAGACCCTTTTTAAGATTCCGTACCGAAAGGGTGGAAACGGGACCCTATTAATATGTCTCCGCTGTCAGTGCGCCTGTATGTCACAGGATTATATCTTTTAAACCGTAATAGTTAGTGATTTAAAATTTTCACAGAATATGTATTTCAATGAGGCCCCATGCAGGAAAAAAAATCCTTTTTTATGTTTTGTAGAAAAAAATATATTAGGTTAAAATAAACATACATACATATTGTCACGTATTTATCTCTTACGGGTTAGACGGCCTCTTAGGCTACAAGATCCAAAGGCCACCTTTAGCGTGTAAGTTTAATTAAAATAAAACATTACGGATTACAGTAAAAACACCTTTTTTTGATAAAGTAGTCTGAAAAAGAATAAGTGATGACCGTAGCCATATTAGCAAAATGTTGACCTTACACAAAACAAACTGTAATAAAATAAGAAAGAGTATAGAATTGATTACCAGCTACGATTTCGGCATTCAGATGGTCAGCCAGTACTTCCAGCAAACTGGACTCTACTGGGAACGGCTCGTATAGGAACTTCTTGTAGAAGTTCTTCTTCTGATCGTGGACCAATACTACTGCAACTCCCTCGTTGTCATACTGAAATTTATTTGAAGTATTTATTCACTTAGTGAGATGTGGGGATTCTTCTGTGAGCCCTATGTCCTTGACAAGGGACCACAGGATCACATCATCATCATCATCCACTCAGAGTACATATATAACGTCACCAAATTTCATCTTTTTGAATCACGCTCCCCTTCCCCCCGTGTTACTGTGACGTAATATATAGATGGCCGATGGATAAAAGTTAGCGTCAACAAGTGTAAATTAACGCTGGATATAATATTGAATGTCTTATATTTTCTCACAAAATCAGAGCGATTTTTTTTTTTAATTCACGTCTACTTATCTCCTTTAGAAAAGAAAAGAATATCTTCGTAGCTCCGTAGCGCAGTGGTTAACTCGCCAGCCTGCGATTTGATCACCGGTCATGTCAAGATGGAAAATGATCTTTTTCAGATTTATCTTTATCTATATTATTTGACTAGCTCCGTGGCGCAGCGGTCAACACGCCTGCCTGCGACACGGAGTGACCGGGTTCGATCCCCGGCCAGGTCAAGATGGAAAATGATCTTTTTCAGATTGGCCTGGGTCTTGGATGTTTATCTATATATGTATTTGTTATAAAAATATAGTATCGTTGAGTTAGTATCCCATAACACAAGTCTCTTACTTTGGGGCTAGCTCAATCTGTGTGATTTGTCCGTATATATTTATTTATTTATATATGTATTTGTTATTAAATATAGTATCGTTGAGTTAGTTTCCCATACCACAAGTCTCGAACTTACTTTAGGGCTAGCTCAATCTGTGTGATTTGACCGTATATATTTATTTATTATTTTTTATTATTTAAAAAGAGTTTTTATCTTCATTTAAGAATATGGTAAATGGTAATGGTATCTTTGTTTATCATATAAGCAATCTAGTCCTGCGAGGTTATTAGAGTTTTTCAAGTAACCCTGCATACGATCCCCACCCCAAAAAACATGAAGGAGAAAATGTGAGTAATTTTCTACAAGTATGCATTTGTGTCCGGCCCTAAGGAGATACCCATAAGTATAATACATTAACCACAAGAGTTGGGAATCAAACTTTCTCCCAGAGCTTGCTTCTTTGAAGAACGATACTAAAACATCATGAATAGTCAGCTATAGAGCCTATACTCGGTCGCGACCTTATTACCACTGAGGCAAAGAGAAAATATACACTACGCGGTAAAAAAGTCACTTAAGCATGTGTGCACGTAAAATCGCTTGCGGCTGTGCGCGGGGGCATCGATAGGCGCGCGGGGCGGGGGACGGGCCGTCACCGACTGCCTTGCTCGAGGGCTATGTGTTGTGTTTGCATCTCTAGTAGTCTCTCTAGTATTAGTGAGTATCAACCCTAGTGCTTACATGTCCCGGCTCAAGGTCACCGGTGCCCGAACTCGCACATAAAGGAAGTGTCACCACTGTGACTGAGGTAACTTCGCTTACCTGCGGACGTCCAGCTCTACCCATCATTTGAAGGACATCAGTAATGGGCATGTCCACGTATCTCTTCTGTTTGCCGTCGTAGTACTCTGTGCCTTTGATGACTACTAAATGAGCAGGGAAGTTTACTCCCCAAGCCAATGTTGCCGTGCAAATCAGAACCTAAGGACAAGACAATAAAGTCCATTTTACTGTTCAGACTTCTAATGAATGGGGGAAATCATTGAATTAGAAACACTATGGAAGCAACATTACGCTCAAAACTAACAAAAAGTATATTTTTTCGCGAACTAGTCTGCCGCGCGCTCCGTGACGGAAGGACGCGTCGATAAAAGCATTTAACGACATATTGTTTGTGAATATCGGCAAAAGAAAAAAATGACTTGTGTAGTAGGTAGTAAGTGGTGCAGGAAGCGCAAGGAAAGACGGAAAAGTGACAATGGAGTAACTTCTCACTCATAGCGAGCAAGGCTAGCTGCTAGCCTATCTACTCCGCTATGTTGACGCCATAGCGATCATTAGATATGTTGACACCGCCCCGTGACCTTGACGCGGCCAATCGCAAACTAGCTTCGTCCATGAGTGCGTAAGTTTTTCGTTGTGATTTAAGTTTGTTTGCGTAAATGGGTCTGATATTGAATCTTTAGTTGTATGAGAGTTACGCTTCCATATTTTTTCTAATTCAATTGGAGAAATATAAAGCCCGTTGCTGTACCTTGGTGTGTAACTAACAGGTGTGAACCAAGTTTCTAAATTGTTTTATCACATTTAGAGCTTAATGGGCTGCTATCACACTTCAATAATCGAACAGGAGTCGAAGAGCCCGATAGCCCAATGGGCGTGAGCATTATTAGCGTTTAGGCATGTTATGCAACCCCGGACGCAGTCCCCACAGGGATGGGTGACCGCTAGTGGCATAAAAATATCTCGAGCTCCTCCGTGCTTCGGAAGGCTCGCCGTTGTTCCCGGATGTCATCATTAACGTTACGCTATGTCAGATGTCTTTAGGCAGCTTGAAAAATCTGACACCAGTGTTGGCCACTTACACACACGAAAAAAAAAGATAGTCTTCTGTAGACTATCGTTCCTAGTCTAGTCGGAACAGAAGATGGAATGGGAAAGTCACTGACAAACTACACCATTCATTCTGCCAAAAGTAGTCATATATGTTTCTTCCAACATCCTAACATCAACAAAAGCTTTCTTAAACATGAAATAATACGTTAACAAACCTGTATCTTCTGATTGATGAACAGCTCTTCCACAGTAGTTCGATCTCTCTCATGTAGACCAGCGTGGTGAATACCAATCCCGAAGGCAAGCGTCAGTTTGAGATTCGATTCCCGGATATTGGCTAGGATCTGTTCCATCTCGGACTCTCGCATGTGGAGCCATTGTTTTGGGTTCTCTTCACCCGCCAGGTACGCGATGAGGTCTAAGGCTGTTAACCTAATAAATTGAAAGGGTTGATAATTATATCCTAATAATATTACAAAATAAGTGAGTTTGTTTGTTTGTTACGCTTTTACGCCGTAACTACTGAACGGATCATCAAAATTTTGCATAATTGTTCTCTAGAGTATGGAGAAGGACATAGGCTACCTTTCATCCAGTAAAAAAAGCTGTTCCCGAGGGAACGATGTTGATGCGAGCGAAGCTGCGGGCGAAAGCTAGTCAAGAAATTAGATTAAAACTGAAAATATGCGATAAAAATAACTCGCCACAGGTAGGACTACCAACTTCACCACCGTGACTTCAAATCACTGCGTCAAATTTTACAACAGATACCTACTTATATATATACACCCAGATCAATCGGAAAAAGAAGAGTTTTTCGATCGGAAAAAGCTGGGGATCGAACCCGGGACCCTACAATTCAAAGGCACCCAGTTTTCCTTAAAGCAATCGGGCAGGAGTGTTTGTAATATTTACTTAAGAATATATTTTACATAAGAATATATTTACTTTAAAATGGAACTGGGCAGGAAACTTGGCTACAAGTAATGACGGTAGGTGTAGTAAGGCTGTCACCGAGTGGTATCCCAGAAATGGGAAATGTAGTGTTAGGCGTCCGGCAGCTAGGTGGGTTGACGACATAAGGCAAATTGGTGAAAAGAACTGGATTGCGATGGCTGGAGATAGAGAGGAATGGCGCAGAGAAAAGAGGCTTATACCCAGCAATGGATCATAGAAAGCTGATGGTGATGATGATAATATTTTACAAGAGGCATTGGAATGATAAAAATGATCAGACTACGTGATATGTGATGTTACCTTGTTTGCCGCCTACTGGACACAAAGACCAGCGCTGGGGCGTTAGGAGAGTGGGTTCGAATCGCATGGAACGTTGGCTTGTTCATAGACATCATACGCGGGCAGTAGTGGCGGCCAGGGTGCCCTGATATGTGCACCTATGAGCAAAGACAACAGTCAAACAGACAGCTAGACGGAAAAGTCGGAAGAGGTTTTGTGTATTTACGAGCAAGCGAGTCATCTGATAGTAAGCGATCAACACTGCCAATGGACAACTGCAACAGGAGCGTTGTCGGACTTTCAAGGAGTTGGAGGAGGACATGGGGGGAAGGATGAGCCTCCGGCTCTGTCACTCGCCGAACGAAGCATAGAAGCTGTGAAGCTTTCTCTCAAACGTCGATTGTCTGTGAAAGTGTGGTACTTTCACTCTCCTGGAAAGGCCGACAAAACTCACACCCTAGTGTTTCAGTTATCCATGGGCAACGGTGATCACTTATCATGAGATGACTCGCTTGCTCGTTTGCCGCCCTATGTCATAAAAAAAATGAAACTTTTCGAGACATTTGTATGCCACTTACTTCTAGCGGTACAGGTCGTACTGAAGGCCTGAAGTTGTAGAGCCCCATTTCACCAATGTTGAGCCAGTTAGCCAGATCTTTAGCGTTGGCTAGGGCGGTAGACAGACCAATGATGCGCAGGCGACGCGATGTGTGTGATTCTATGAAGTTTGTCCTAAAGAAGTTTAAACAAATAATTAATATTATTATGGTTCGAACTAGCACAGTATATTATTTACCTAAACTTCAAGGAAATTGTCGTTTTCAGAAATGTTAAGCGAAGATGGCAGCACTGTGTCGTAGCATGCGATAAGCTGCTGTTGACAAACAATGTTGGCATATAACAGCTTATGGAAGCTGACGACTCAGTGCTGCCGGCTCATATTTCAGAAATCCCTCATTGGACAGCAAAAGTGAGAGACGTTTTTATATTTTATGTTATTAAATCTTCAAGTGATGGTCTTCCACTGTCACTGAAACGCAGTCTCATCCACATGAGCATCTTGCTCATCCTAGCTTACGGTGCCCAAACTTGGTCACTAACTGAGAAGCATAAGTCCAAGCTCAATATTTGCCAAAGAACTATGGAGCAAAGTATTCCGGGTGTCACGAGGTTGGATATACCGTACAGTGCTTGGTTCAATCACCGGTATTGCTCATGTTGGCCGCAACAGAATGGACGTAGGAAACCAGGCAGACCTCGGAAGCGGTGTTGTGATGGCATCAAATATTTCGAAATAGGTCGGAAGTGGCACAAAGTACGGAGGCATGGGAACTTATGGGGGAGACCTTTGCCCAGCAGGAATAACAGTGCAGGTTAATTTAAAAAAATGGTATTACAAGTACCTTGACACAATCACCTCCAGAACCGGCCCTCTGTCCTCTCCCAGTAGATGTATCTCATCAATCACGATAAGTGCCACGTCCCGCACGTAGTTCCTGGTCTGCCAGGATCTACTGATACCGTCCCACTTCTCGGGAGTGGTTACTATGACATGAGAACTTTTTATGGCTCTGATGTCGGGAGATACGTCCCCTGGAAATACAGTCAATAATAAAAACTTGTGAGTAAAAACTACAATACAACAGGTCAAGGTGTCATCCTCAACTGCCTGTCCGGTGGTTGCAGGTATGGCATCGGGTACGTGCGCCCGGCCTTCCGAGCTGCTACTTGCTTTTCCCCCATTCATCCGAGTAGTATCCCAATACTATTATTCCCTTCCCAAATTTAACAAATTCCTATCTTTCCCCAGCTTTAAAATCCTTGCAATGGGCAGCAGCGTCGTAAGCACAAGAAGCCAAAGAAACTGCGCCCGCGAACCAGCCTGCCAAGCATGGTGAGTATGGCAATATCCTCTCATGGAACGCAGAATCCTTGGGAGAAGCCCTTATCATGATGATGATGATTAAAAACGATTTTTTTTTTCATTTTTTAAATTTACTTACCGGTTAATTCAACAACTTTCTTGCCGAGTCTTTCCTCTATTCTGACCTTCCAATCTTTTACTCTCTCTTTGACGAGTGCCTTCAGCGGTGCTATGTAAACGACCTATAAAAATACACGTGGGTAAAAAAATAACACAAATACCGTTACCTTAAAAATATGAAGTTTTTAGATAGTTAGATTGATTAAATCAACGAAATCGAACTGCGTGAGGGAAGGCATAATGAACAGCTGCGCCACATAACTTCATTGATCCCAAGGATATCTTTTCTACCAAAAAACTTTTTATCAAAAACCCATTTTGTAGTTTCTTAGACAGGTAGGCTACCCCACAAACAAAGTGTATATAAAGTGCCCATAAATAGCACCCACTCTCCCAGAGTGGGTGCTATTTATTTTGTCGTTTTATGATGTCATACCTGACGCCCGAGATTTTACTGAACACTCTTTGTTTGTTACACATTGCAATCACGGGGAACCCCTATGCGATGTGTATCTTTTTAGGGACGTAGCTACAACAGAGATAGAGCACTGGAGTACTGTAACACAGCTTTCTACCTTCAACAGGCTCCAGCCTCCTACAATCTGTATTGGCAACCAGCCCAAATATTCTGGCATTTAATATGATTGTATTGTGTGGAGGAAATAAATTACTTTTTCACTTTTACTTTTACTCTGAACATTGCCAGCTCTGCGACCATCGTTTTCCCCAAGCCAGTGGGAGCTCCAAGAAAAACATTGTTGTCCGTATGGTACAGGCAGTGGAATACTTGCGTTATATGGGATTTAAATTACTGAAGATAACTTGTAGTCGAGACTTACCTTACAGCCGGGATATTCATTGAACACTCTGAACATTGCCAGCTCCGCGACTATAGTTTTACCCGAACCAGTAGGAGCTCCAAGTAAAACATTGTTATCCGTATGGTACAGGCAATGAAAGATTTGCGTTTGTATGGGATTGAAGTGCGTGAAGTTGTATAGTAACTCGTATGAAGGATTGTTTAAAGCTGTCACGGGTAACGGCTGTAATTCTAGGAGATCTGAAAAATAATATAAAAGAAAGATTATTATTGGATCTGTGCAGAGTTTTACTAGAAGACTTTACGGATAGCAGAACTAAAACGTCGGCTCTAATAAGCCACAAATTAAGGCTGGGGCCTTAATTTGTGGCTTATTAAGGGTGCCTGTCCACTGGAACGGAGCGAGGTGGCTGAGCGGTGAGCGAGGTAAAATCCACCAATAGAAAAATTAAAATAAATTCGCTCCGAAATTCTATGACAGGCACCCTAACAGCCAATGATGCAGAAAAAAAAGAAAATAAGTTTACCAGTATGCGGTGGGTGCGTTTCTGGTAGAATTAAGTGTTGGAATGTGAGCGTCAACACGCTCTCTGAACCCAACCACCTGTAAATGTAATAAATCAGATATGTATACATATAGGCACGAATCACACAGATTGAGCTAGCCCCATCGTCAGTTGTAAACTTGTATCGTGGAATACTAACTCAAGGATACAATTTTTTATAAAAGACTAGCGACCTGGACCCCGGCTTCGCACGGGTGCCATATACATATAAACCTTCGTCTTGAATCACTCTACCTATTTAAAAACGCATCAAAATCCGTTGCGTAGTTTTAAAGATCTAAGTATACATAGGGACATCCTCGTCTTTATCGTCGCTTACCATCAGGTGAGATGGATGCCTATTTCACCATTAAGTGCAAAAAATAGGGACACAGACAGCGGGAAGCGACTTTGTTTTTTACTATGCAGTGATACGTAGGTATATAGATAAACATTCAAGACCAGGCCAATCTGAAAAAGACCCTTTCCCTCATGCCCTGACCGGGGATCAAACAAAAGGACCCTGCGATTCAAGAGCACTTGAGGAGAGATACACTTAATAATTGAAGGATGATTTTCTTGACCAAAGGGAACCTGCATGATGTGTAGATTATGATAAATATTTCTGCTTACGTAAACATCTACCTAAAAGAATTATGTCTGGTCAGCACACTCTTAATCTGGTCAGAAATTATTATATTGTTGAAATTGGATTAGCAAGTCCATTTCAAAAGTAAGAATAAATTCAGAAACTTACTCTACCATAAGCTATTACTTTATATCAATGAAGCCATTCCCTAAAAAATCGATATTTAACATAGCTGCCGAAATAAGTTCTCACATCACGCGTGTAATACACCTTGTGACGTCAGTAACAGCCGAAACATCCACTGAGCGTGAAATCTCATTGCCTTTTCTAGATGGCTTACCTTTCAGACGTTGCCCTGATGTAGTACTGAGGCGGCAAAGGCTCCGTGATTGGTATAGTGATAACCAGCTCCTGAGGTTCTTTCGTTACCACCTACAAATGTGCATTATTTTAAAATATATATCTTATTCGCTTTAATTATGAGCGATTCATACTTTAGAGTATTTGTTAAATGCCTTGTATTTGTTAAATAATAGCAAAAAATGTGTTATAAATACATAAAATCCTTATATAAAAAGTGTGGTAGTGGCTATTTAAGTTATAGAACTCGCGAGTCTTATCACAGAGAACTTACAATGGTCATATTGAGATAGCCTATGGGCCTAATATTTATGCTCACGAAATTTCTCGAGAAACGGTTGAGAAATACGACCATACGAAATATTTTTTACCTAAGCTGAAACGAAGACGCTTCGCTCGGGCTTTTTGCTTGCTCGGTCAATTACCTGTTTCTTGGTGATGAGGAAGTACTCGTGGTAGTACATGATGTCAGTGTCTGGGTCTTCTACCCAAATCCAGAACGCTTCGGGCGCTTTGCCGTGATATTTGTCGTTCCATCTGTTAAGAAAATACAATATGTTGTGTGTGTCTTTCAATATTCAGAACATAGTAGTGTCACGTCTTTTCCCTCGTGGGGTAGACAGAGCCTAGGGCTATAAAACCTGAAGGTCACGTTAAGCATGTTGGGCATTAGGTGAGAAACGGAACCAAAATACTGATGGGTTGCTAGCCGCGTCGCCTAATCCATTTTTTTTCTCTGCTACTCCAATTGTATAATCTTGCTGCCCAAATAATTATTTTGCGGCCCGACTATTTACTTTCCTAGATAAAGACGTGATCATATTGTAATGTTTGTACTTTTCAACTAGTGACAGCAATAATAGTCAATATCCCGATGTAAATTCTATGGAAGATTTATCCAACTTACTTGAAATTGGGCGTGATTATGAGTCGTATCCTGAGCACAGTTCGCGTGATGGGATGCAGGCTGGCTTCCATCTCCAGTAGAGGGAATTCATCCGCGCATTTTTTCATGTGGCGTGCGTTCTTCGGATTGCGTATCAAATCACCTGAGAACATAAAGAATAATAAATAAATATTATATTAGCAGTAGTAGAAGCCGGAGAGTGACACGGTAAAAGGCGCGACTTTGACAGAAAAGTTGTGGCAACTGTCAGAAGAGGTGTTGTATTGTAAGATTGATTGATTCATCCTTACTATCCTTAATCTATACGTATAATAAAACAGTAAAAATATGTTGTCTGTACATTTAGAATTTTTGACTGAAATGGATAGAGGGACACCTAAAAAGAATAAAGAGAAAGAAAAAATTTTTTTTTTCGATTTTTTTATTGTCTGTCTGTATGTATGATCACGATTATCTCCGAAAATACTGAACCGATTTACTTCAAACTTTCACTAATTGCTTTGTTTTAACTCAGCAAAACATTTAAAGTTTGTTTCATCAAAATCGGTTCATTATCAAAAAAGTTATCGTCATTTCAATGAACTCAAGGCATGAGTTTGCCTGCAAATATACACGGTGAAATTTTGATCGTTCTGGACCCTTAAAGGGATGATGCAGCCCGTTGATATAAACAACTTTTCCTATGGGACCAATGCTGGGAAATCAAAAAATTTTTAACGTTTCCATACAAATTGACCGGGAGACCGAAATTTTTTGTATGGAACTGCCCATTTTTTTTTTAATTCCCATCATTTGTCCCATAGGAAAAGTTGTTCCTATCGATGGGCTGAATGAAATGAAAAAAAAAAGTGATTAAATAATAAGTGACATAGGAAAATTAAAATCCAAAGTCAATTCATCATCATTATACGACAGCATTATACCTATCCATACGATCCATACTAATCCATACTAATATTATAAATGCAAAAGTAACTCTGTCTGTCTTTTTTTCACGCTTCAACCATTGAACCAATTTGGGTGAAGTTTGAGACCCGGGGAAGGACATAAGAAGAAGGACGGCGGCGCCGTAGCCGCGGGAAAACGGCAAACCTGACTTATAATTCAACGCAACCAAAGCTGCTGCGCCGAGAAACTTGAAATTTGGTACAGGGGTTCTTTTAATGATGTGAGTGAGCGCTAAGAACGGATTTTTAGAAATTTAACCCCTAAAGTAATAATATAAATAAATAATATCCATAGCGAAAGTAACTCTGCCTGTCGTCTTTTTACGCTTCTTAGAAATTCTACTGTTTCCGAGGGAACGACACTAACGCGGGCGGAGCCGCGGGCAACAGCTAGTCCTTAATAATATTATAAACGCGAAAGTTTGTAAGTATGTATGGATGCTTGTTACGCTTTCACGTGAAAACGGCTAAACGGATCTTGACGAAATTTTGCATACAGTTAGGTTATTATCTGGATTATCACATATGCTACCTTTAATCCCGAAAAAAGTACTGTTCCCGCGGGATCGACATTAACGGGAGATGAGTCGCGGGCGACTGTTAGTTGTAAAATATACCGTCAAATATTTGTTTAACAACGATATGGACGTTTGCCTTAAAATGTTCTTATACTGACGTAATCTTGTAAATTAACCACTAAATAAAAAGGCAAAAAATTTTTTTTCTCAAACATGCTCGGAAATGTAGTCATTATTGTAGTAAAATGAAGCCACGAAGTTTGTAATTCTTGGCTGGTGCAATACTTTACCGGCCTAGGCCAGGAAAGTAAGTATGAAAATTCATTCCTGGCCGCTGCTCAAAACTTTTTAGTTAATCTATGTAACTTGTCATTCAGCCATGGCTACCACATTATATAAAAATCACTCATCGAGCATATAAGTATATGAATATGAAAATAATTTTATTATAATGTTGGTATAAAATCAAACAAAAATATGCCAATAATAAAAAGAATATACGCGGGAAAGTAGATTTTTACGGTATTACATTTTTTGGGTAAAATATGACTGGGCTGTATGGGCTATGTTTCCTTAGCACTAAATGACAAAAAGCAAATAACGCGGAAATGTACTATTATTTATTTTCGGCGGACTGCAAGGTTGTTGTTTTGGATTGTTTTGCAGATTGCTTCTAGTGGACTTTATAATGTAAAATCTGTGTAATTTGGTGTTATAAATGGCTATGTTTATGAACAATGTGGGAACAATGTGTGGATTTAGAGATTTACATAGCGGGCTGGTGGTCGCTCGCGTTACTGCGTCGTCCGTCTATGATCAAACCAGAGGATTCGTGAAAATTGACGTCAGGAGCGTTGAATTAACGAAATGAATTATACCATAATTTTTTTGATAAAACGTTGGAAAATATGAAGGTCTAAAAGGCGTAGAACAGCAAATGCTGTAAAACAAATATGAAAATACTATTATAGCTTTTTTTTTATATTATACTCATTTGTTCCCAGAAGTACGTCTTTCATTATTTCCTCGCATTTATTGAGAAAAGCACAATACCTGCCTCGCCGGGAATCGGCTTGCCGGACTCGTAGTTATTGCCAAGGCCTCGCTAACGCTCAGCCTTGAAAACTCTACGGTTAATTTTATTTTACCACTCCTATTTAGAGCATTATTTCAAACAAGAAAAAACCTTGCCTACGATATGACTAATCGTTGATAAAGGTACTACTACCATGTCGAGGACGACACTACAATATGTCGCACCATACGACACGATACCATATCAAATGCGACAGCACCAAACGTTGAATAAGACACGATAATACGTGTATTACGACACGACGACGTCATGTCGAGTATTTACCTAATTCCTGCCAATCCATATCCCGTATTTGATCCGGCTTGAGCATGGGGTATTCTACGTGTTTGAGAGTCTCTATGGTGAAGCAGTTGAACTGCCTCATATCGCTGTAGAAGTCCCATAATTGGAGCTCTAGCATCTTCGCAATCTTCAGGTACATCCCGGCCATGTACGCGTTGTTCTTGCGAAGGGTTATCTCGAAGAGGGCGCGAACAATTCGAACTGCGTTCTGGAATAAATAAATAAATATATAATATAACATATTTATTTCTTTCTCTTTGTTATACAAGATTATGATTATTAGTCTTACAAGCTAAATTATTAAAGCGAGGAGATCAATTGGTACTTCTTGGTCAAATTTACACTGGTTCTTAAATTATGCTTTGCCTGTTTTTAGGCAATATTCCAACCTACTTGTAGTACTAACAATGGAAAAATAATAAAAAACTATTTTAGCTATGCTATTTACAACCCACTGATAGGCAAACGTCTCTTCCAATTCAATGAAATGTATTTACCGCATTTTATAATGTACCTCCTCCTCAATGTACCCTGGTGTAATTGTACCTTTTGGTTTATTGAGGAGCGGATTAAACAAAATATATAATTAGAACATAGAAATTAAGAGCTTACAATCCAGGTACAACGTCCGGTCATACTAAATTCATTAAGGCCCTCTAAAATGTATAAAGATTTTTATAAATACGTATCCTGTAATATTCCATTGCATTTTCAGTAGTTTATTTTTTATATTATTCTATTACATCACATATTTCGAGAATCAAATGTTTTTTGTGTAAAATATAAAAATACAGACTGTAAATAAAATAAATAGTATAGATAGTGCGCGAGTTGAATACAGTCGGGGTGGGGCCTGAGGTAAAGAGAGGGAGCATATCACCGCTATCCGCACACCTCGTCTTACTCGCCTTTAATGTAGTGAAGGTCCTTGATATCTTTCGTACTCTTAAAACTCAAGTTGCAACCACTAAATTAATAAAAAATGTGTGATAAATGTTATTATATTTTTTTTTTATTATGTCACTTCTTTTTTATTATGAACTTTTTTTTAATTATCAATATCCTCCTTTATGTATTATTATCCATCAATAATGCTAATTCTAATAGTCGAAAATAATTTCGATCGGAAACATTATCTTCATGGAAATCATAAATGTTGTACTCGTTAGCATAGATGTGCTAATAATTACACTAGCTCATAATGATAATGTTTTTATACATTATGAAGTAACAATGGTTAGGTTCAAAACGCCAAACAATCCAAACGCCAAACAATATCACCTTTTTTACTTCTTATTTCAGCAAACCCCCCAGTTTCACCGACCAACAACTATGTAAGTACTTTATAGGATTTAGTAAGGGTTTATATTTTTATAAGTGTTTTAATTTGCATTCACAATGCTATTTTGATATACTTTGATATAAAAGATTTATATTTATCACAACATGAGTAGAATACTAATAAACTACTAACGCACGACTACAGCGGAATGTACATTGTGGTACTGACGTCAGAATTAAAATCTGACACCAGTGTTAGCCACTAACACACACGAAAAACAAATAACAACGGTAGAATTTGCAAACTTTTATTAGTGTGTGACGCGTCGACCATACGTGGAACCAGGGCCAGAAAAGTCAACGGTGGTGAATTTATATATGGAAGGGGCTATAGAAATCTCACCCAGGTGGACTGTAATTTTAGGGCGACGCCATTAAAATAGGAAAGAGCACAATAGCGTGTCTTTTGATTTGCATCTCTTCATCCGGGAAAAACTATGTTGCGTCCAAACGCACCAGAATTCTACCCTTTCAGTGCCGCGTCTCGAGTATGTGCTGGCAAACAATGGAAAATGCATTATTATGCACCAGCCGGCAGCGAAATGCTTCATGCTAAAACCGGCGCTGAGTACCCAGGTCTCCAATGTCATCTTTACCGCTCATCGTACTCCGGTGATGCATCTCCGCAGATAATTTAAACAAATCTAATTTATTTACAGGGTCCATACACTGTCAAGATGGAGACTTACAACTTATGCAAAGGCCCAAAACGCTTTGACCTCACAAAAGCATCCACTTGTCTCAGTCATTACAACAACAGTGATATCCTTTATTTAAATATTACTTATTTGGAAACATGTAAATTAGATGAGGTAAGAATCCATATTATGTAACTCTATCCGCATGTCCCTGAGAACGCGGGTCGCGCGGCTGCGACAAGCGTTAGAGGCAGGCGCAAGCGCCAAGGTGTAAACAAGTACGGCCGTGTGGTTTCCGGCAGAGTAGAATAGGACCACTCCTAGTCTTCCCATGGAGGTCGTTAGAGGCGACTTAGGAAATAAAAGCTAAACAAAGCTCATAAACATAAATGAGACCTCTCCAACCCGTCTGGCCAGCGAGGAGAGTGTAGGCCAAATCTTCCGTCTGCTCTGGCCAAGTATGGCTCTGGTAATACAGAGAGGGTCATGCTCCTGCAGTGGAGTCTAAAAAGACCTGATGATGATGAATATAGGTCTTTTATTTATAAATGAGACATTTCATTGAAAATGTACAGAATGATTCTAAACTCCCTGGCAATATTACAATGAATAAGAATCCACAATAGAATAAACATCCGCAAGAAAAAGGATTAATTGATGACATTAACTATAAAAACTTAAAAAAATATATATTTTAGTATATGACTTTTTTATCTCATTTAATTTGTCTTGACAAACACTGCAGTATGAATTCTAACGAAAAAGAAGATTGCCATAAAAATAAATTCGGTAAAAAACAATCCCTTTCAGATATAATTAATAAGTTTGGGTTTCAGGTACGAATAAGATACTTCTCCATGAACGAACGTATACTAAAGCCTTTATATGCAAACAAAATAACCAATCCCTGCAAACATTTATTCTTTTTGGACAATTTGTTAGGTCAGTTCGGAATGAACCGAACTTGTTGTGCATCTAAGGTTCGTATTTATACTTTTACAGAACTTTTCCCTGGGATTTCATTGCCACTCTTTTTTTTTCTTTTTTAGGGTTCCGTTCGACCGAATAATAAAACGGAACCCTTAGGTCTCATTTAAGGAGAGGCGTCAGGCGCCGCGGTGCGCGTCCAAGGAAAGTCCTGAAACTAAAAAAAAACGCGTGCAAAGACTGCACGCGTTTGTTTGATTTTCGTCACAAGCGACGGGCAACGCGGCGAAGGACACGGCGAATGAATCGACGTACGGTTGAGAAGGACGCTAACTTTTTAGGGTTCCGAACGAACCCTTATAGTTTCGCCATGTCTGTCCGTCCGCGGTTTTACTCAGAGACTATAAGTACTATTCAGCTGTAATTTGGTATGGATATGTATATTAATCATTTTGAAAAAACAGTAAAATAAAAGCTTGAAAGTTTTTAGTGTTGCTGCCATACAGATAAATAGAGGAGTCAATTTTTTTTCGCGGCTACCCCAACCTGTTGGGTGTTGTTGAATAGGTCTTTTAAAAATATTGTGAGCTTGTAAACATCATTTTTCGATTTACTTATCAGTTTCGGAAATATTCGGTTTTTGTAGTTAGAGTCTAGTGTCCCCCCCCCCCCCCCCCCCTATATCTACTAAATGATAAATGACTAAAATCACGGTAGTAGTATATATAACTAAGTTTAAAGGAAAACTATCGGAGCTAAATAGAGTTTATAAATTAATTATAAATTTTGCTCGGTAAAGTAAAATTTCATAAAAATTAGTTAAGGCAGTTGTTACTTACGTAAAACAACTATTGAATATAAATCGAACTATATTTCGAACCACGTAAAGTCAAGTAAATATGAAATCATAGCAATTTTAATAATAATACCTAAGATAATAGCAATGTAACACGTTCGACACCCCCCGACCTAAAAGAGGTATGTTAGAAGGTACACCTGATAGTCTGTCTATGTTTCTGTCTGTGTTTGATGCAAGGCAAAATATATCATGATCTATAATATTTTTGTCTAATTTCAGGGGAGCCACACGTTCAAAATAAATATAACCGATACAATGCCAGTTGTACTTGGCAAATCGTTCTTCTATGGTACGTTCTTCATAAAAACTACAGCTATAGCTGAAAAAGGAAACGTGTTTTGTTCAACTTCAAAAATAACTTTTACGAAGAAATAGGCCAGATATATTTAACCTAATTTTCATAATAGTTAAGTACAGTACTGCCACTTTATAAGTAGCATCGGCTTTGTTCGGTGACGCCGAATAGCACAACGTACCGCCGAACAAAATAGAATGAAATATCAGTTAAATAACGAACTTATAGCTACTACATAAAATTTGAAATCCAAAAACAACAGGATTCGTGCTGTCTCACTAATACTTGTATGCGGCGCTGCAGCAAACTGTAGACATGGCGCGTACGCATCAGCCAATAGCAGACGGATATTGTCGCGCCATGCAAAAATTTGAGTTCTGCAGGTACATTTGTGAAACTTATAAAAGTTGTACCGTAACAATAATAAGTAAGACTATTTTATTTAGAGCAGTTTCATTACTTCCATCTTTTCATATAAGATTTTGATTTTGGTTTTGGGTTCTAACCATTGATATCTTTAGTTTTACAGCCGTTTCCGTGAACCACTTAGTAATGTAATATGTCTAGCTAGACTGATAAATGTCATGTATTATTTGGCTTGAGCTTGGCGCGGACGCCTCGTAATTCTGTAATACAAATGATGACATTCATCATCATCATCATCAGGTCCTTTTTAGTCTCCACTAAAGGAGCACGACCCTCTCTGTACTACTAGGGCCATAATTGGCCAGAGCAGCCAGAGGAATTGGCCTACACTCTCCACGCTGGCCAGACGGGTTGGAGAGGTCTCTTAGATATTTATAAGCTTTGTTTAGCTTGTATTTCCTAAGTCGCCTTCTACGACATCCACGGGAAGACTTGGAGTGGTCCTATTCTACTCTGCCGGATACCACACGGCTAGACACTGATGACATTATGTACGTGATATTTTATTTTAAAAGATGACATTTTTTATTTTTACTTCGAGCGATGCTTAATGTGAGATAATTTTGTACGACCCCATGGACAATCCAGGAGATATTGATCTTCTAATGGATGTGTGCAGTTTGCACAGTGATTTTATTGTAAATGAACGAAATCTAACTAAAGAGAAAGTTGAAGGCATGAGACAATAAGAGGCATTCGCTGTCATTTCATAGCAATAATAAGTAAGAAAACGCTTCTAACCTGACTGCTATCCCTCACAATGAATCTCTTTCTGCCTGAGCGTCTTGAATCAGCTCGAAGACTTCTGATGTGGTCTCCTTAGCAGCAAAACATTTACCACCAGGATTCTTGCCTTCTCATCAAAAGGGTGGGAACGTCCTACCCTTCCTCATCATCCTCATCATGTCGTATAGGTGTCACGGCAATCGACCATGCACGCCCTGGTGTCAAAGTTCTTCGGAACTGCCTTTCTGCCTCTGACGTGGTTCCTTTAACGACTACCAGATGGCAGCTGGGACCAACGGCTTAACATGCCTTCTGAAGCATGAAATCATCTTTATTATCAGACAGTCAGGTGATTCAAGCCTGCAATGTCCTAACCAAACTGGAAGCAACTAAACAAAGTATGCTTCCCGTGGGAATCGAACCCACGACCCCCGGGTCTACAGGCAAACGCCTTAACCACTGGACCACGGAGGCCTTATGCAGTCGCGATGACAAGTGTCATCACTATGGATCAATCCATATATGAAGAATCGCCTGCCAGAATAAAGAAACAATGTAGCTACATACCTGACTAATATAATTGAGGTCAGACTGCAGCGACGATCCATTGACGCGTCCCCTGGAGAGATACACCTGCAGCAGTATATGAATCTTCCAATGGATGTCTTCCGGTGGGTCTTCGATACGGAGCTCGCAGTAGTGGTCTTTTAGTTGCCATAACTCTGATAACTCTTCTTTTCTGACCTGATACAGGAATAATGTGACCGATTATTAAGGAGTATAAATATTGAGAAGACTTCAGCCTAAGCAGGCCTGTCTGACTCCCCGTGTAGGTATCAAAAACATACCTACGCGCGGCGACATCTTCTAAGGGGAAAACCTAACAAATCCGAAGTTGGTATTCCCAAGTCGATACGACATTCAAACCTTCAAAAAACGAGTCTGTGTTTTCTTAAGACGGTACTGCACTAAATTTTGGAAATTGACGTGTTTTCAAATCACTAGTACTATGCGCTGAATTAATTAAATACATCAAAAGTATTTGTATTATTTAGGTCGATCCGTGCACGAGATCGCCCCCTTGTTGGAATTTGAAACAGATACATATGAAAAGTGAAAAACGATATATATATGTTTATATTATAACAAACGGTTTCACTCACGTATCGTTAGTCGGTATCGCCGACAAGTTTCGTAGATTCGTTTCGTAGATATATATATGTTATGATATCTAAAAGCATTTTCTTCGAAAGTTTGTCAATTTTACGTCTAAAACAATAATTCTCACATGACAATATTTATATTTACATCTCTGAGGTCGCCCCCTTTCTTATATTTTTCATAAAAATATAAATTTGAAATATTAAGACTTTTCATCTTTTTACATAATCGCCCAATGATTTTGCGCAGCCTAATGGCTTGCGTAGTCGTGACGTTTTTCGTTCCCGTAGCACCCGCTTAAAAGGCCAGCAACGTTGTTGTCACACCACCCAGGCGTTGCAGTTGTCTATGGGCAGCGGTGATCACTTACCATCAGGGGAACCGCTTGCTCGTTTGCCGACATGTTATACAAAAAAAAAATTAAAATAAGCATACCTTGAGTTGTTGAAAGTCTGAGCAGCGAGTGAGCATTTGCAAAACTTCACCCTGTGTCATAGACTTGCGAACCATAGAGTTGAATACCTCCATTGTCTCGCAAGTGATGTAGTAGTGACTCGCGCTGCGACCAAGATCTGTTAGAAGGAGTTGTTTGAATTAAAGAAAGGAATAACTTAAATCTACACTATAAAGACGAAAGATTTGAGTGTTTGTTTGCTTGTTTGTTTATTTGCATTGTATAAGCTCCGAAAGTACAGGACCGATTTAAAAACTTCTTTCACCATTAGAATTCTACATTTTTCCTGATAAACATAGGCTGTAGATTAAATACCTATATCAACCCGTGCGACGCCGGAGCGGACCGCTATTTTCTATTTTCTGGTGGTAAGCATTTCAGAAAGATGGCAGCACTGAACCGTGGGGTCCCATAAGCCGCTGTCATTGGATATATTTGTCAAGCAGCAACAACTAACACATTGTTGCCCAATAACACCTTACCAGACCCGCCGCCTCAGTGCGGCCATTCATGTCCGAACACCATTATTCTTTGCGTAATAATATAATAGCCATGGAACCGACTTTAAAATAATAAGCAGGATAGGAACCGACTTTAGAATAATAAGAAGGCAATCCAAAAAATCAACCGAATTGAAAATTCGGTTTATGTTTTTGTATTGTTTGTTACCTCGTACATAATTAAACAATTAACGTATTTGAAAATACTCTCTTTTATTTGAAAGGGTATATTGTTTATGTAACTTTCGAAATGGTCCCATTTAATTTTTATTCAAATCAATTCAGTAGTTTATTTGTAGTCAGTTTAGCCGGAGTTTTCTACTTTACAATGTTACGTTCGAATTCAAAACCCGTTCAAAAGTATGCTCTTTTATGAATAAAAAAAAAAAAGATTCATAAATGACGAGTTCTGAGGTAACAAAGATTAAAAACAACCTGTTTCTTCTTTTTTGAATCGGTTAAAACGGACTTCAATCAAACTAATGAACCGAATATGGTGAAATTTAAATGGGACCAACTTAAAAGCGCACCCTTTCGAACAGAAAAAGAATTTTTAAATTCAGTACCTGTTAACTTATAAAATACTTTTTTTTGAACTTGGTTCAAATAGTGAATGTCTTATTTTACCGGTAATGTTGAGGTCGCCAGTCCTCTCGTTGTAGCGGATCATGTGCGTTTTGTCCAACTGCATGGCCGCCGCCGTGATCAACTCGCGGCGTTTGGTTTCCAACATCGGCTCTTCTTGTACGTCGGTGTATGTAAGCCCGTAGACCTGTCACCAAAATTGTCTTTGAAAACTATGTAACGATCGATATACAACATGATTTTGAACCCCCTGTCTATATTGGAATCTGGGAATCAGAATCCCTAATGGAACACAGAATTGCAAGGAAAAAAGGTAAAAAACGAAAAAGAAAATTAGATTTCCCATACAAAGTCGCCGATCAGCTGGACGAATTTCTATGAAAGGTTTAATTATTTTTTTAGTTTTTTTCCTTTTTTTCTTACAGTTCTGAAAACCAATCTGACAAATACCGTCTAAGACTAACTATAGGTCCAAGTATTTTGTTTAGCTTATTTGATATTTAGTGTCAATGTTGTGTATACCTTTTATTGGTGTTTACATAAATACTAGATTTTGTGAGTGATGAGATTTAATGTTGTATGTAAATACTGTTGGTGTACCTAATCGTAACTAATATTATAAATGCGAAAGTGAGTTTGTTTGTTTGTTACGCTTTCACGTTGTAACTACAGAACCGATCATCATGAAATTTTGCATACATGTTATCTGGGGTACGGAGAAGGACATAGGCTACCTTTTATCCCGGGAAAAAGTTAGTACTTTTAGCTTTCGTCAATGTCGATCCCTCCGGAATAGTTTCCGGAGGGATCGACATTGACGAAAGCTAGCAAATAAATTAATAAGACTCATATCGTGCTAAGGAATTGTTGTTGTACTGTTGTTAGCGAATCCTTAAACCTGTTTAATCTTACCTGTGGGTTTATCCGCATTCTGACGAAGAGGTACGTGTAACTGAGCCATTCGACAGCCTCGTCTATGTTGGTCACAGTGCCTAATGCCACCTGAAACAAAAGATCGTTTATTACTATCAGTGATCGGTACACACGAGTACATGACGTGGAGATAATACAACTTTTTTTAATACTATCTCGCGATTTCTAAGGATTCGTGGGAATCGTCGCCAGTTGGGAATTGACGGGGCTCCGCCGGATCAATGAATTGCACCATCATTTTGTTGACAAACAAGACTAAGAAAAAAAGGTCATCGCGCATCCCGAACTCGCCTTGCAAAGTCCATTTAGAAGATGCGTACAAACTCATGTGTAGCTATGGATACTATTCAAAAATAACAGCAATTTCAACCTTATACATGTGGCATAAGGTTCATGATATTGTTAAATATATTTGCCTTCCTAATCAGTGCAATCGATTTTCACCTAAAGGCTATGTATGGACTTTTGCAGGTAACAGTACATACAGCGTGATTTTGAACTCCCTAGCTATATTGAAATCTGGGAATCGGAATCCCTTATGGAATACAGTATTGTAAGAAAAAAAGTTAAAAAACGAAAAAATAAATTTAACCTTTCATAGAAATTCGTCCAGCTAGCTGATCGGCAAATTTGTATGGAACACCTAATTTTCTTTTTCGTTTTTCACCTTTTTTTCTTGCAATTCTGTATTCCATTAGGGATTCAGATTCCCAGATTTCAATAAAGCTAGGGAGTTCAAAATCACGTTGTATAAACATAAAATAACTGAAATTAAACTCACCTCACTCACTCACCCACTTGTGGTAGAGCCACGCTGCCAGCAAAATTAATTTTTGCTAGTATCATGAAGGGGCCGGCTCGTCCGGGGAAGTACCACACTCTCACAGAAAATCGACGTTTGAGTAGAAGCTTTACCGCTTCTATGCTTCGTTCGGAGAGAGAGCCGGAGGCCCATCCTTTCCCCCCTGTCCTCCTCCCAATGTGTTCCGCCTAACTCCTTGAAAGGCCGGCAACGCTCCTGTCACACCCTGATGTTGCAATCATCTATGGGCAGTGTTGATCGCTTACTATCAGGTGACTCGCTTGCTCGTCCTATATCATAAAACAAAAAGAAAAATAACTCACCTCAGCATTCAAATTGTCCGCCAAAAGGTTAATAAAGTTGCTCTCAATGGGGAACTGATTGGTCATAGACTTCAAGTAATGCGTCAGCTTATCGTGCGTTGTTATGATGATGCCGGTTCCCGAGGAATCGAACTGTGGGCGACCGGCGCGACCGAAGATTTGCAGGACATCGAGGATACTGAGGTCTACGAAGGTACCGTGCGCCTGATCGTATATTTCTGTACCCTGTGTTGACAAACATTAAGCATTCTTTATTAATAATAAATAATAATAATAAGCCTTTTTATTCTGAGCTTTTAAGTCGCGCCAGTAATTGAAAAGCTCCATAGTCATAGACTGAGCTGGTATGGGCATGTGATGAGGAGAGAAGAAGGTCATATCGCAAGGAAGGCTTTGGAACTGAAGGTGAATGGAACTCGAAACAGAGGACGACCTAAGAAAAGATGGATGGATTGTGTCAAGGAGAGTATGAACAAGAAAGGAGCGAAAAAGGATATGGTAGGTGACAGATCAAAATGGAGGGAACTGACATACTGTGCCGACCCCACATAAAAAGTGGGATAAGGTAAGGGAAGAAGAAGAAGAAGAAGATTCTGAGTTTTAAAGTATCTCCCGAAGCTCAGCGTGCCTCTTGACATAGGCCTCCTCCAACATTTTCCACTGAGTCCTGTCACGAGCTACCCTCCTCCAAAGACGTCCAGCCGTAAGTATGAGGTCGTCCTCCCATATTGTTGGTTGGCGTCCCCTGCTTCTCTTGCCGTCTTTAGGATACCATTCAGTGACAATTTTGCACCACTTCTCTTGGGTATCACGGATCATATGGCCTGTCCATCTCCACTTCTGTTGTTCTATTCGAGTAGTTATATCAGCTACTTGGGTCTTTTTCCTTATTGTGCTGCTCCTAACTCTGAGTTAGAAGCATTCTTTATTACTAGACTTCAAATAAATCACTTTTACTTGCTTAGCTGGGCTTGAGCTTTGTCAGATAAATAAATAAATATAAATATATACGGACAAATCACACAGACTGAGCTAGCCCCAAAGTAAGTTAGAGACTTGTGTTATGGGATACTCATCATCATCATTTCGAGTAGGTGTCACGGTCAATCGACCATACACACCCTGGTGTCAGAGTTCTTCGAAACCGCCTCTCGGCCTCTGACGTGGTTCCTTTAACGACTACCAGATGGCAGCCGGGACCACCGGCTTAACGTGCCTTCCGAAGCACGGAATCATCTTTATTATCAGACAATCAGGTGATTCAAGCCTGCAATGTCCTAACCAGACTGGAAACAACTAAAAAAAGCTGTTATTAAGCCCTTATTAAAAAAAGGTGAAAAAACAGACCTAAAAAACTATAGACCAATTACCATGTTATCAATCTTTGAAAAAGTATTTGAAAAAGTTCTACAGAAGAGAATATATGATTTTCTGGATAAATTCAACGTACTCAAAACTGAACAAAATGGCTTTCAAAAGGGAAAATCAACTACCCTAGCAGTCTTTAAAATGATTGAACAAGTACTGACAAATGTGGATAGGAAAAAACCAACAGTTGCAGTATTCTTTGACATGTCAAGAGCTTTTGACTTTTTTTCTCACAGGCTTTTGCTTGAGAAGCTAGAAAATTATGGGATAAGAGGAGTAGTCCTGGACTTGCTAAAATCCTATTTGTCGAATAGAACTCAATGTGTCGAGATATCAAATTTAGATGAAAATAAGATTTTAAGGACGTTCAAATCGGATTACAAGACTAATAATTGTGGCGTTCCGCAAGGAAGTGTTTTAGGGCCACTTCTATTCCTACTGTATATTAATGACTTACCAGACACCACATCCCATAATTGTATTTTATTTGCTGACGATATTTCTATTGTATTGACATGTAATAATTTAAATAACTATAATAAATTAATTAATGAATCCATAGCATCAGTTATAAAATGGATGGATTACAATAATCTAACAGTAAATCTAGGTAAAACAAATTATGTTCAATTTCATTCTAAAATGTCTAATCCAAATAATTTAAATATCCATTATAATAATGTCAAAATTAATGAATGTAATAATGTAAACTTTTTGGGAATTAATATTGATAAGCATTGTGATTGGAAATCTTATGTTAATATAGTTTGTAATAAATTAAACAAATTTGTGTATGTGTTAAGTAGGCTCCGTAAAACATCAAATTTACAGACTGCGTTACTAGCCTATCATGGCTATGTAAGCTCTACACTAAGGTATGGTCTAATATTGTGGGGAAACTCATCCGAAGCAAGCAGAGCATTCCTAGTACAAAAGAAATGCATCAGAGCTATTGAAGGAATTCCGTCATATCAATCATGTAGACCACTATTTAAGAAATTTGATATATTAACCTTGCCTTGTATGTATATCTATGAGATTGGTGTTTTTGTTCGTAGCCATTCTCATCTTTTTACTAAGGCAAAAGAATTTTTTCCCAGAAGCACAAGAAATGGAGATAGACTTGTACTTAAAAATGTCCCAAAAACGGAGCTATTTAAAAATAACTCCATGTCGATGTGTATTAAAATATTTAATAAATTGCCTCCTAATATAAAGGAGCTACCACTGCGACTTTTCAAGACAAAATTAAAACAATGGCTTGTAGAAAAAATGTATTATAAGACTAATGACATATTTAAGTAAATGACATTTCTATATATAATTATTAGTAACTAGCTGTTGCCCGCGGCTCCGCCCGCGTTAATGTCGTTCCCTTGGGAACAGTAGAAATGATAAAAATTCCATACAAACCCCTGCCCTTTTGCTTTTTCCCCTTAAGGGGGAATTTAATACATTTCACCTGCATAGATCTTTAGCCCTTAAGGAGGGGATTTTGCCCATTTCACCTACACAGATATTTTTTTATTGTAATGGAGAACTTCTTATTGTCATATTTCTAAGTAAATAAAAAAAATCCATACAAACTTTACCCCACCTATTCTACCCCTTCAAGGGGAAATTTCGACCATTTTAACTACACAGATCTTTTTAATTGTAATGTAAACATATATACTTATTTTTATACTTCTATGTCCAGAAATGAGAAAATTTCCATACAATCCCCCCCCCCCCCCCTTATCCCTTAAGGGGGAAATTTTGTACATTTCACCTACACAGATCTTTTTTATTGTAACCTAGAACGTATATACTTATTTTCATACCTCTAAGTCTAGAAATGGAAAAATTCCATACAAACTTTACCCCCTATTTACCCCTTCAAGGGAGAATGTTGTCTGGTTCACTTGAACAGATCTTTTTTTTTAAATTTTAATTGAGAACTTGCGTACCTACTTTCAAACTTCTAAGTCCAGAAATGAGTAAATTCCATAAAACTTCAACCCCTTTGATTTTCTCAAAATCCTTTCTTAGTGCTCATTTACATCATAAAAAGAATCCCTGTGCCAAATTTCAAGTTTCTGCGCACAGTAGATTCGGCTGTGCGTTGATATATAAGTCAGGTTTGCCTTTGGCCCGCAGCTCCGCCCGCATAAGTGTCGATTTCTCAGGTACAGTAGAATTATTAGTTGAACCCGGAATACATTAGTTCATGACTTTCAATGAAACCTTAATATTGAATTTCAATTGAATAACTTCAAAAACGGAAAGTTTCATACTAACTTTGCATCCCCGTTATATCCCCTTAAGGGATCATTTTAGAGTAAAATATTTTACTCGTGTTTCATACCTTTCAGTAAAGAACCTTCATGCTGAATTTCATTCGAATAACTTCAAAAACAACAAAGTTTCATACTAACTTTGCAACCCGTTTTTCCCCCTAAGGAGATGAATTTCCAAAAATCCTTTCTTAGTGCTCCCCTACTACTACAAAATTTCAAGTCCCTGCGTTGATATGACAGTCAGTCAGTCAGCTTCTCCTTTTTTTTTTGTATGGATTACTATGGATAGTATGGATAGGTATAATGCTGTCGTATAATGATGATGAATTGACTTTGGATTTTAATTTTCTTATGTCACTTATTATTTTATTTTATTTTTGCTATATGTTTGCAGGCAAACTCATGCCTTGAGTTCATTCAAATGACGATAACTTTTTTTTAATGAACTGATTTTGATGGAACATACTTTAAATGTTAAACTGAGTTAAAACAAAGCAATTGGTGAAAGTTTGAAGTAAATCGGTTCAGTATTATCGGAGATAATCGTGATCATACATACAGACAGACAGACAGACAGACAGACAGACAGACAGACAGACAAGAAATTCCAAAAAAATTTTTTTGCTTTCTATTATTCTTTTTACGTGTCCCTCTATCCATTTCAGTCAAAAATTCGAAATGTACAGACAAAATAATTTTACTGTTTTATTATATGTATAGATTAAATCTTAATATTTTGGCAATACGTAATGTTTATTTTTAAATTCTATCAAACTGTAATATTTTCACATGCTTAATTAAGAGCGAAATAGACTAAGGGACTTTCTGTTATATTCTAAGAACTATTGTACTCTATTTTAAGTGAAATAAAATATCATTATCATTATCATTATCATTATCATTATCAAACAAAGTATGCTTCCGGTGGGAGTCGAACCCACGACCCCCGGGTCAACAGGCAAACGCCTTAACCACTGGACCACGGAGGCTAACTCAAGGATACTATATTTTATAACAAAATACATATATAGATAAACATCCAAGACCCAGGCCAATCTGAAAAAGATCATTTTCCATCTTGACCTGGCGTGTTAACCACTACGTCACGGAGCCTGCCAACGCAAAATCTTTGTTTTTTAAATGATTTGAACTTCGCAATGTGCTTCTGTCTGGTACTATTCTGGTGTGGGAGAAAAGAGTAAACGAAGAATGCCTCTCTTGCGTGCATCTGCGTCTCTTTTCAAGCAGACCGTAGAAGCCGGTCGACGGAATGGGTGAAAATCTTCTTAGCCTATTTTCGCCCATTCTCTCGACGTTGTGTTTGCCAGCATTTCCTGAATGAAAGGTCTATACACTGGAATAGGTATATTGAGACAAGAGCAGACTGCTTCGAAAAAATCTGGGAATCCTTTCCAAGGTCCAACGACTCTCAAGCCTTAACACAGGTCAAGCCCGCAACTGTATGGAGTATTATTTCCATCTGAAGCCCTGGAAGCTATCGACAGACACCAGACGACTCGGTGAGTCTTTGGTCTCTTAGAACAGGATGATCACAGCGTCGATTAGTAAGGAGCCCGATGGCCCAGTGGTCGTGTCCATCAAAAGCGCTTATGCATGCTAAGCAACCCTGGGCGCAGTACCCACTGCGATGGGTGACCGCAAGTGGCATAGAAATATCTGGACCTCCTCCGTGCTTCGGAAGGCACAATAAGCCGTTGGTCCCGCCTGACATCATTGATGGCAGTCGTTGAGCAACGTCAGATGCATTTAGGCAGCTTGAAAAATCTGACACCAGTGTTGATCACTTGCGAGCACGAAAAACAAACAAACAGTAACAAGTCTGTGCGTTTTCTACAGGCTACATTTCGGGAAGTATTTAAAGGAATTGCATGATTTAATATCCCCTGCACCATTCCATCATCGGACGACGTTGTGTGGACAGGGATTCCATCCTTCGATCGATATACTCGATCTATATCGGTTGATATTCCTGCTCATCACACCTCTAGATTCGCCTCCATTTTCATTAATTATGCGAACCGCTAAGGTATAAAACACCCTCCCCGCGTCGCTGTTTTCCGACACGTACAATTTAGGGATTTTCAAGGCAAGAGTAAATAGGATTTATTTGAGTTTGCATGTACTACCCTAGACCTCACTCAAAGAGCTATGGAGAGAACAATGCTCAGTGTTTCTCTGCGAGATCGAATCAGAAACTAGAAGAGTCGTAAGAGAACGAAGGTCACTCACATAGCTCAGCGGATTAGCTCTTTGACGTGGCAGTGGGCGGGGCACATAGCGCGTAGAACCGATGACCGATGGGGCAGAAGGATTCTCGAATGGCGACCACGTATCGGCAAGCGCAGCGTCGGACATCCACCGACCAGATGGTCGGATGACCTGACTAAGGTCGCAGGAAGACGCTGGATGCAGGCCGCTTCCAACCGGTCGTATTGGAAACCCGTTGGGGAGGCCTAAGTCCATCAGTGGACTTCTTGCGGCTGATATGATGACCCTAGACCTCGTCGTTGCTTCCCATCAGCCAAGGAAGGGGTCAAACGCAGTTAAATCATCATTAAAAAAAATTGTCAGGAGACATTTTTGTAGTCAGACTATGAAGAATATTTATAATTCTAAATTGTACTTACTCTTATAATGACGGCGTGAGCAGGCAAGTTAACTCCCCAAGCTAAGGTGGAAGTGCACACTAGCACCTTTATGTAGCCTTCAGCGAAATATTTCTCCACCATGTTCCTAAAATAAGTTTACAAGTCAGAACTAACAACATTTGATGCCGTGGGAACCCACAAAATAAATATATTATTAAAAATAATATATACATATATTAATAATATATTTTGCGGGTTCCTAAAATTGCATTTTTTTTTTTTTGCAAACTGATCTATAGTAATTTATTATAGAACAGTTTAAAAATCTATTTTTGCTGTGTCTTACGTAAATAATATAAAGCAGGGAGACAAAATAAAAATACTTTTTCGGAAAGATTTTACATACATCCAAACATACTATTACGTCTTTTGCCCTTACGGGATAGACAGAGCCCAGGTCTCAAACCAAAATGCCACGGGAGAACCCCTACCACATGCCATGTTGGTAGGGGTTATATTAGGTGAAAAACGGAATCGCCTTCTAACATGACTTCTTAGATTTTAACCTATTCAATCGATCGGCTTATACGAATGTTTTTATGTCTGCAAATAACATAAGTAATTATGAGCTATTTAAACAAGTTTGGTATTGTTATGTAATAGATTATCTACGGAAAATTGAGGTCAATAAGTCCACTTTATCGAAATATATTATGCACTAGCTTTTGCCCGCGGGTTCGCTCGCGTTAAGAAGTAGTAGTTCTAGTAGCTTTATGCATGCAAAGTCTCAGCCCGATCGGTTTAAAATTGACAAAGTTTCATGCAACTTGATCAAAATCCTTTCTTAGCGGATTGCCTACGTCATAACATCTACCTGCATGCCAAATTTCAGCCCGATCCGTCCAGTGGTTTGGGCTGTGCGTTGATAGATCACTATGTCAGTCAGTCACCTCTTAGTTATATATATTTAGAAGATAGATTAAAACTAATATAATAAGACACTTGTGGCGTGCTTGGTATAGTTTTTAATCTATGCCAGTTTCTTTGAGCTGGTTGAAAATCTGACAAAAGTGTTAACTAAAACAAGCATGTACTTACCTATCACTCCTCAACATTCCAGCATGATGGCACGCGAACCCACTCGCAAACAACTCCCCCAAAATCTTATTAGGACTCGTGCTGATCGCCTTTTTGGCCTTCAGGAAGCTTCCTGAGTCCTCTGGCTCGAAGTATTTAAGATGGCCTTTCTTTTGAGCTAACTCTTTGAGGACAAGGGCCGTCTGGTGGGTTGCGTTGCGGGCATGAACAAAAACCATCACTTGGTGGCCCTTTTGGACCATGTCCGTAGCTTTGTCGTAGCATATGTCGTTCATTATTTGCATCTAAAAGGGAATAAATGGAAAATCAATTAAAACTTCCATATTTCAAACGTTTACATGACACTAGCGTTTTTATAGAGAATTTCTAGTAAATTGAATTTTAAATACGCACCTTTTTAGTATCACTTCGTATTTGATAAATTCAACTAAAAAAACGCCAATTTCATACGTAAAGACGACCTTGGACGAATAAAGTAAAGACCGATTATTAATCGTATGTGTCAATCTTTAATTCTCCAAAATTAAAATAAACGCACACATTAGATTTTTGTATGCCGTGGAAAATTCCCAAAAAATAAGACAAAAAAAATTGGTTGCATGCATCGAATTAGAAAAACTATGGAAGCAGCATTGCGCTCAAAAACGGACACCACGCAAAGTAGTTCAAAGCGGGCGGGGCTTAAAAAGTAGATTTTTTCGCGAACTAGTCTGCCGCGCGCTCCGTGACGGAAGAACGCGTCGATAAAAGCATTTAACGACATATTTTTTGTGAACATAGGCAAAATCTTAAAGATATGAAAAAAATTACTTCGTGTGTAGTAAAGTGGTGCAGGAAACGCGAGGAAAGACGGAAAAGTGACACTGAAGTAACTTATCATTGGTGAGTAAAATATTTTTTTGCGACTGCTAGCCTGCCTAGCCTAGATATGTTGACACCGCCCCGTGTCTATGAGTGCGTAAGTTTTTCGTTGTGATTTAAGTTAAGTTTGTATGCGTAAATGGGACTGTTATTGAATCGTTAGTTGCATGAGAGGTACGCTTCCATATTTTTTTCTAATTCAATGGTTGTATGTAAAGTCGATATACGGATGATAGTTTTACTTGATAACGGCGGAAGAGAGATAGAAATCGTTACAAGCCGAACACTCAGGCTGAGCGTGCCTCTCTATCGCTTGATCCGCGCTCTCGCTGGCACACGGAACGTGACACTTTTTCGTGCGTGCAACCGGCGTTCATCAATTTATAAGACGTAATCACGTCAAAACTTTTAAAAAATTCTGACCAAGGTATAAGGAATGCTAGATGCAGCCCGCTTCCAACCGGTTTTGGAAATCCTTAGAAGAGGCCCATGTCCAGCACTGGACTTTTTGCGGCTGAAATGATGATGATTCAGGCCCTACTTTAATGGACCCGAAGTTGCAAGCAGTATGATCAAATCAAAGTGTTTATTACATACATAGTATCACGTCTTTTTCCCTTGCCGATAAACAGAGCCCATGGCCCGCTGTCTGTCTGTCCTGCTTTTAAAACCTAACTGCCACGTTTAGCATGTTGGTGGGCGTTATGTGAAAAACGGAATCAAAGTAGTGATGGATTGAAATGAAATGAAAATGAAATAGAATTTTGATGTGGATTACTAGCCGCATCGCGTACTTAAATGATTCATCAGATTTCACCTATTCCCTCGATCGGCTATACGATCTGCGCGGGAAGAGAAGCACAGCTGGAACATTCTACGTTTTGTCTTTTCTTCCAGACCAGCATGGAAAAGAGTAAGAGCAACTGTTTATTACCTGTCTAAGATGAGCCCCACCTCCGCTACCAACTTCTTTGACGCCAATGAACTGCTGTTCCAACGGCACTGGCCGGAAACGCGAGTCGAAGAAGAACAGTCCGATGTTAGGATTCACACGTAGGAATCTGAAAATTGATATATTTTTCATCAATCCATTTAAAACTTCCATGCTGGTCTGGGACATGCTAAAATGTGGCCTTCAGGTCTTATAGACTTACTAGCTTTTTCCTGTCTGTCTGTCCCCGCCCCCTATCTATAACTTTAATTTTCTCTTAAAGTAAAAATAATATTAAAATAAAAATATATAGGTATTCAGAGAGATTTTAATTCAGACTTTCTGAATTTACATTTTCATGTCAATATTATTTATAGATTAACAGAAAATTCAAGATATAGGTATAGGGCGGGGTCAGGTATCTCGGTGGCTGACTGTACGTATAGTCATTTTACGACTCGATAGAAATAAATTAACATTCAAATAAAACCCAAACTCACCTGGCAACATCCAGATAATTCGGCAGTGTAGCGGAAAGACCCACAATCCTTATCATATTCTGTGTAGATTCCACCTGACGTAGAGTCCTAGCAACGATAGCTTCGACTATGGGACCTCTGTCGCCGTGAAGAAGATGGACCTCGTCGATGATTATCAGCTTCACGATCGAGGCAAGTTCGGTATCAGCTAAAAGTAAGCAATAAGCGTTTTATGAAATACATTCTGACAAGATATGAAGAGAGAGGTGAAGTGTTTAGTCCAATAACTTATTCTGCCGTCCTATTACTAAAAGCAACCGAATTAATAACGGAAATAAAAGTAGCTCAAATTGGGCGAGACTTAAAAAGTAGATTTTTTCGCGAACTAGTCTGCCGCGCGCTCCCTGAAGGAAGGACGCGTCGATAAAAGCATTTAACGACATTTTTTTGTGAAACATCAGTGAAATCTAAACGAATTAAGAAAAAAAATTACTTCTTGAAGTGGTGCAGGAAACGCAAGGAAAGACCTGATAATCCTGCCTGCATAATACCATCCACACTCGACGGTAGGTAGGGAAGCTTGCAGCGAGCTGCTAGCCTACCTACCTCCGCTATTTAACTGACATCATAGCGTTAATTAGATATGTTAACACCGCCCCGTGACCTTGACGTGGTCAATCGCAAACTAGATTCGTCTATGAGTAAGTTTTCCTTGTGATTTGAGTTAAGTTTGTTTGCGTAAATGGGACTGATATTGAATCGTTAGTTGTATGAGAGTTACGCTTCCATATTTTTTTCTAATTCAATACCTTATACATTGTCTTTGCTCACGGACAGTAAATTAATAAAAAAAAACACTCACTTGCCCCTTTCCGGGTGACGACATCCCATTTCTCAGGCGTGGTGACGATCATTTGAGTCTGCTGCACTTCTGTCTTGGTGAGCTTCATGTCCCCTGTCAACTCTCTGACGGATATGCCGAGTCCTTTGAGGCGCCGCCCGAAACTGGCCGTCATTTCTGACGCGAGCGCCTTCATTGGAGCTATGTAGATTATCTGGAGGAATATGAAGTTAAAAACCATAACATAAATATGTGGTGGAGAGAGCCCCGGTCTTTGAGACCTGAAAGCCACGTTTAGCATGTTAAAATCTATTTATTATAGATGTTTTTATAAATATATACGAACAAATCACACAGATTGAGCTAGCCCCAAAGTAAGTTCGAGACTTGTGTTATGGGATACTAACTCAACGATAAAAGAAAACATTTATTGGTGAATAATATATCAACGCACAGCCGAAACTACATGGACTAGAAACCTTAAATCGCACAAAGGTTCTTTTTTAGGAAAATGTGTTTGAAGATTCATCTTTTTTTTATGCCGTATCTTCTGTAATTTACTGACTTTCATATAAACTTATTATATCCCTATTTAACAAATTTGTATGAAAATCGGTGAAAATCATTTTGAAATTCATCACTTAAAGGGATCAAACGGGGGTTGAAAGTTAGTATGGAAAGTTTAAAGCATCGCTATCAGTATATATTATCTTGAGTAAATACTAAAATTAACTTATTTTTTTATGTTCTATAGATAGTTAAGTATAGATTTTCGTGAATTACTGACGTTTATCTATATCTGGACCCCTGGTCTGTTCTGTGCCCGCCCAGCCAGCGTAGGATGGAGTTCCACCACGGAGCGTGCGTAATTTAGCTCACGAATACGAGACTACGATTGTGTAGTCACGGTTACATTTAGCGCAGCTACCACCCTCCACGTTAGATCATAAACCCTTACTCGAGAAACTAGTTGGGCACGTGAATAGGACTGGGAGTGTAGGGTGGTGCAGTCAGGATGACGTTTATCTATATCCGAACCCCTATTCTGTGCCCACCCAGCCAGCGGTTAAGCTGCAAGAGCGTAGGATGGAAATCCACCACGGAGTGTGCGTTACTTAGCTCACGAACACGAGAGTTTATAATGGTGTCGTCGCGATTACTTTTAGCGAAGCTTGCACCCTCCACGTTATATCACGAATCCTTACTCGAGAAACTAGTTGGGCACGTGAATAGGATTGAGAGTGTAGGGTGGTGCAGTCAGGATGACGTTTATCTATATCCGGACCCAGGTAAAAATTTTCTTTCCGACCCCTGGGCTAGAGTAATGATTACAAAATAATCCTCACCTTGAACTTGTTCTTCATAATGATGTCATTCTCTATATGCTGCTTGATCTGGTGGACTACAGTCAGCAGCGCTATGTTCGTTTTGCCCGCACCGGTCGGCGCGCAAATCAAAAGGTTCTCATTTGTGTTGTATGCAGTCTGGAACACTACTGACTGGATGCGGTTCAATTCCTTGATGTTTTCGAACGCCATTTGTCCTATCTGAAAAGAAATGGTCGTCTGTAAAGTCGGTAGAAGATAGATGCGTCACAAGCCGAACTCGTTTGCACAAAGAACGTGCAACTTTTCGTCGTGCGTGCAGGCAGCATTCATCGATTTATAAGACGTTATCACGTCAAAAAAAGTTTAGGGATCACACGTTTCAGAAGAAACTATGAAACCATTCAGACTGTAGCCGGTGATATACGTGTTGGGCCACAAATCAACCATAACAACCACGGCCTTATTATGTTGGCTTAGAGTTTGGTTTTACAATAAAAATGTTAACATTATCCTGTCAAAATCTGTAATCATACTTACTTATATTATAAATGCGACAATGAGTGTTTGTTACGCCTTCACGCTCTTTCTACTGAACCGATCGTCATGCAATTTTGCATACCCATTGTCTGGGGAATGGAGAAGGATATACATTTTATCATGGGGAAAAGTACTTTTTTTTAGCCTATTTTTGTGACCCACTGTTGGGCAAACGCCTCCCCTTCGTTTTTCCACTGATCTCTATCTAACGCAGTCCGCTGCCAGTTTACCAAGAACTCTTGGATGTTATCCCGCCATCTCGTTCGCGGTCTACCCCTTCGCCTACGTCTGTCAGATAACCATAGAGTGGGTCAAAGGTAGATAGGATACATGTGTAAGGCCCGTATACACGTGTAAAATATTCCTCTGTGGACTAAAAAGTACGATATCAAATCTATGTTACCTCGTCTAAATCTGCAACAGGAACCCGTTTGTTGCCAACTTCCAGCGGCGCCGGTTCATTCTTGGGTATTATAACCTCCTCATATTCCTTCAAATCTTTTCTTGTTGCATTTTCAGGCAATATCAGCTTCAATCCAGACACGAAACCTAAAAGACAGAAGACATGTGAAGTTTCATTAAAGTACATACATACATACATACACCTATGATCAGGGGTGTCATTCTCAACTGCCTGTACGGCGCCGAGCTGCTACTTGCTTTTCCCCCATTCATCCGAGTGTATCCCATTACCTTTTATTCCCTACCCAATGGGATTATTAGTTAGGTAGCCCGGGGAAGTAGGTATACATAAGTTACCTTTAATTCCGGGAAATTCTAATGTTCCCAAGAGATCGACGTTAACGCCGGCGGAGCCGAGGGCAATAGCTACTGATAGTCTAAATTAATTTATTTGTTACATTTCTCAAGCTTTGCAAGATAATAAGAAATATCAACTTACCAGCAGCGCTCTTAGCATCAATTGACTTATCATACACGTTTGGATATTGGACTTTAGTCTGAAAATACGATATTTTCTGCAGCAACGGATCGATGTTGGCAGCAGATTTTGATGTCGAAAATGGCACCACCGGTTTTGATAACTCTGCTAGGCTGTAAATAAAGGTAATAAATATAAATTATAAAAATATATACATACAGATTGAGCTACCCCGAAAGTAAGTTCGAGACTTTAAAGTAAGTTCGATGTGTTATGGGATACTAAATCAATAAATATCCAAGAACCAGATAAATCTGAAAAACCTTCTTTACCTGACCGGGGATCGAACCCGGGAGCTCTGATGTGACAGGCTAGCATGATGACGATTAGACAACCGAGTTTGTCAGTAATGTCCATCACAGGAAGGGGGTGGTAGGGTTTGAGTATATTAAAACGAGGTACTTATAAATCCTCCTCTCATCTTAACATCCTTAGCCGAGATGCTTCAGAGCTAGGGGTCTGTCTTCTCATCATCATCTTCATTATATAGCTGTAAAAAATCCACTACTGGGCAAAGGCCTCTTGTCAATGACACCCCCAAAGATACTTCGGATCATGAGAGGATAGTGCCATACTCACCACGCTAGGCAGGGTTGGCAAACGCAGTTTCTTTGGCCTCTAGTGCTTCTAACGCTGCTGTCCATCGGAAGCATTTTAAGGCGATACCACTGTAAATAAGGTCGTCCTGAACCTTATTTATCTCGCAAAATACTTAAATTAGGAGTTTCAAATCTAAGTCATATGATTTTTCACTATTTCATCTCCAAAAATTGAAGATGAAAACACGTTTTGATAAAATTTTCTCGATAGAAATATTTTTTGAAAAATGGTCTTCGTTCGCAGAGTTTTTGTTATTGTAGCTCAAATGCGACGAATGAAATAATGATTTTTAGACTAAAAGATAGGTTATTAGTAATTCATCAAAATTTAAATATGAAAATACAATTAACCGGTTTGATTTTATATAAAATAGATATAACGAATTTGGCGCTTACGTTTTTTTCTTTGAGCGACTCGAGACTATCTCCTATCTCATCATTCACGGGCTAAACCGCCAAGCGCTATCCCTTGCGCGCACTTGATCAGTCCTTTGCCGAGCGAAGGTACCAAACATTTGAGTCCTCGTCTTAAGCAGAGGTAGGATAGGAATTCGTTGGATTTGGAAAAGGAATGAAGGTATTTGGATACTAGTCACTCGGATGAATGGGGGAAAAGCAAGTAGCAGCGCGCATACCTGCCGGCCTATTTGCTAACTCAGTGTACAACGTTTTGATAGTCATTTCAAAGTACATTACGTTTTGGATATCTTTAATAAAAATAATCAATCATAGGAAACCCGCAATGTATTTTGAAGTGACTATCAAAACGTTGGTCACTGAGTTAGCAAATAGGCCGGCTGATGCCATACCTGCAAACACCGGTCAAGCAGTTGAGTATGACACTCCTGACTCCTGACCGAGAATAACCTGACCCTAACGAAAAAAAAGCAGCCGTGTGGTATCCGGCAGAGTAGAATAGGACCACTCCAAGTCTTCCCGTGGATGTCGTAGAAGGCGACTTAGGAAATACACGCTAAACAAAGCTTTTAAACATCTGTGAGACCTCTTCAACCCGTCTGGCCAGCGTGGAGAGTGTAGGCCAAGTCCTCTGGCTGCTCTGGCCAAGTATGGCCCTAGTAGTACAGAGAGGGTCGTGCTCCTGTAGTGGAGACTAAAAAGGACCTGATGATGATGATGATGATGATGAACGAAAAAAAACGAATAAAACGATACCCTAAAGAATTCTTGGGAGAGTCTTTGCTTAGCAGTGGACTTCATACGTCTGAAATCATACTACATCCATAGACCAGCTGATCTTATTCTAGAACCAGACGACACCTAAAACAGCCTTACCGTTTAGCCCTCATCTGAGCAATGTTAATCTCTGGTTCCTCATCATCATTGTCATTCTTCTTCACGTTTTTAGCTTTCTTCTCTTCCTTCCTGACGATCTTGGCGATCAGCTTCTCTTGTTCCGAGAGCACTGACACTTGGCAGAGATACTGAGGGATTTTGTTCTCTGGAAGAGTAGCAGCCACTAAAACAAAGATATGTTAAACCATCTTTGAAAACAATGATTTTGTCTTCTTACACATTTTTGAAAGTTTTTTTGGTGGGACAAAAATTAGCCATAATATATAATAATAATCCTTATCCTTACTAATATTATAAATGCGAAAGTGTGTTTGTTTGTTTGTTTATTTGTTTGATACGCTTTCACGCCGTAACTACTGAACCGATCATCATGAAATTTTGCATACAAGTTCTCTGGAGTGAGGAGAAGGACATAGGCTACCTTTTAGCCCGGGAAAAAGTACTATTCCCGAGGGATCGACATTGACGCGGGCGGAGCCGCGGGCGAAAGCTAGTATATTATAAATGCGAAAGTAACTGTCGTTTGTCTGTTACTACTTCACGCTTCAACTATTAAACCAGTTGCAATGGAATGTGATATAAAGGCAGTTTAAGGACCGGGAAAGCACATAGGGACCTACATTAACAACGATGTCCGCGGGTAAAAGCTAGATACTTATATATTACAATTATGTCATCCATTAAACGTTCGGACTTTAGGGAATTCATCAGACAAATGGCAATCGAGATCAACCAATAATAGATAAAATATAAAATACGGATCGAGTTGGCGCGCTATCACATTTTTTGGGAAACTGATCTTTATAGCAGCAGTATTTTAAGGCCATATTGACATTACAGGATAGGTTTCAGGAGGATTACGGCGGCTCCGTCACGCCATTTAAATATGAAATGTATTTTATGGACATAAGGTCCAATTTATTTTGTTCCATGTAACATGCCCTCTGATGGTGGTCATTGTATATTATCGTTAAAGCTCCTCCCTGAATCGATACTCACATTCAGCAATAGTGGGTTGTGGCGGCGGTCCCTTCAAACTGTCCACAATCTCTTGTCTATGACCCAGCATCTCTTGAATAAACTCGAACTTGTCAAAACCCAACAACTCAAACAGGTCATTCTGCAATTCGTCGTTACTCCGTGGGGAGTTGAGGAATGTTATTATTGATTGCAGGATGTCTGTGCCCGACATACCGCTGCTGTCGCTGTAGAGCTCTTTGATTTTTATTTCAAGCCAGCTTTTGTTAAACTGTAAGAGAAATTCAGCACTCAGGCAGGTAATGTGTAGTGTATGTACTTTTTTACTGAAGATAATAATAAATAATAATAATAATAAACGTTTATTTCTCACCATAATCACTTAACACTACAATTAAACTTAGAACAATATACACAATACCTTCATTATGTATGTATCCGGTTTTTCGTAAATTAATAACAATTTAATTTTAAACAGAGGATTATGGTGGGTCGATACCTGAACTAGGAAATATCCTGTATCTCAGGTTATCAACCCTCCGCCCCAGTGAATGGTAATAAAAATACATGATAAAGGCGTCTGATCTTCTAGTACCTACTTAAATCAAAAATACACTATGTTAAAACGTTTGGTTGTGATGGATTTATATTATTTATTTACATAAGTATTTACTTAAACATAAACATTCTTAATAAATAATTCTACCTACAAATGTAAAACCATTAAAAAATTGAACACGTATGCAACAGAATTGCCTTTTAGAACCAATTTAATACAAGCAATACAATCGAACAAATGTCACACATTGCGAGAAAAAAAAAAATCAAAAGCCAGTTGGGTAGTTATCAAAACCTACTGCGCGGCCGCACGCAGCTCGTTGTAAGTATTAAAGAGTTGTAAGATGTGATCATCATTATCATCCATAAACATAAACATGTTCATTAAAGGTATTTTAACTGATATTTAAAAAATTGATTTTCTCATAAACCACTGTATGGATTTTAATGAGTTTTCGCATACGCATGTCTTTTTCGTTGTTAATTAAGAAGCACACGAGGGCCACGGGTTTGTTCAACCACCGCCGGCAGCAGGCGCACTGTGCATACTTACTTCAAAATTTAACAGAAATTAAAAATTATGTACAAAAAAGTTAATTTACCTTAGAAAGGGACGCTGGTTGTGCTAGTGCCACTGCTGTATTGTTATCTTGCATACTTTTATTCTTATACTTCATTGAGAAATCAGTGACAAACGCCCCAGCAGTTGCAGGTTTACTCGTCAACTTAGCCAAGGGTTTCTTGACAGGTTTGTATGGGATGTAGTGGATTTGTATGTGCTCTCCCCAAAGCTTGACATTCTCTTTGTTTGATTCATTTGTTTCCTTCTTGATATATTCTTTAGTCTCCTCGGAAATGTCACTAGATATTTTTGTGACAATCTGAAATTATTTTTATACAATAAATTCAAAAATAATCTACTTCATCTAGAAAAAAAAGGTTTTGTTTTATAAATCGGAAAGGAGATCAGAGGAATGAGTTTATAACTTTGCTTTGCAGAATGCTGTGGCTATCTAGCCCATTTTATTTTTCAGTTTTACCTATACCTTTTCTCTAAACAACCTATTGAGTTTATTTACATACTACATAAGTCTATGATTGGCAAAAAATACATAAGAGAACAAAAAGTTGCACTAGACCAGTGCTTCTCAAACATTTTTCGCTGACAGAGGACCCCTATTGTAAAGCAAAAAATTAAATGGAGAACTAAACCCGCAAGGGCAAAAACAAGGTTGATTTGTAAAGCCCTTACAGAGGCAACGCAGAATCCTGGAGCACCAACAAGCACAATTTGAGAATGGCTGCACAAGACAATTTAAATTATTGAGAAATTATGAATAAAGTAACATTATTGTGAAAATACTTATTCTGTAAAATATAGTAACCAATTCTATTAATCACATGACATACCTGACATATCTTATTGGCTGTGGCATTGGAAACCACACCAAACGTCTGCCGCAACTCATTCAGATGCTTCAGCATAACTATGTCATGGTCTAAGAACATTCTTAAAGTCATGACTGCAGCGTCATCGGCCATCTCGTCTGCCATATCACTGCTTAACTCCTGGCACGCCATTTTTAAGTTTTGTAGCAGTGTTAGCAGGCTTGATGCATTTGGCTCATTTTGTTTGACATATGTGAGTATGTCTGTAAAGGATTTAAACCTGGAAAGAAAATTGAGAATATTTTTTTAGTACTTTGTTGGAGATATTACCTAAAAAATAATGTAATTGATAAGATTTTGATAACTTCTTACTTTCTTTGTTTCTTTTCATTAATGGTCCCATTAGATAAACAATAAGTGTTTTCTATTGAGTCTAGAAATTATGCCTCTAAAAGAGTTATACCTAATACCAACAATCTAATTGTAACATTTGCCGATATTTACTAATATTGCCTGTGTTTGTAATCAGTTACACAATTTTTTTTTTATTTGAGTGCATTTGAGCTTAAGAGGGCACGAATGCGAAACTTGTCAATGAACATTCGTCTAGATGTCTATATCTATAACGACTACATGCCTGATATTTATTATATATAAAACTTCAACATATTTTCTTAAAACTGTCCAACCTGAAAACACGATTAATAACAAAAGCCTCGATACTTTTATTTTGCAAACATAGCCCCTTTATTTGATGTTTGTGGTCAGAACGGCGAAACCCTAAGGTCTTTAGAAATGATTTTTAGTTTCCTAGCTTAGCAATAACTAGTTCTAAAATCTGGCAAAGTTTTTTTACTCATTAACCTCGTACTTTTATTTTAAATAACAATTAAGTGATTTGGCGCTTACGCCCGTTAATTCTAGGACACCCGCTTGTGCCTACCCACTATCTTCTTCTCATTTTTTACGCGTTACGGTCATTAGATCTATCCTGCTTTCGCGCGGGGTGCGGGGTGTGCGAAATGGCTTCAGCCGGGTCGCATTGGTGCGCTCTTAATGCGTAGAGCAATATATAATATTACACTATAATAACAATGAGGTCTAGGGTAGTAGAAGCAAAGTAAGTGAGACAGTTTTGCATTAATTGCAACAATTTCTTGCTATTCAGTTGTCACTCTTGCCCGAGCGAGACAAGAGAGTGGTTACAGAAGTTTTAGCACATAAGACAGTAAAACAGTACTCACTTTTTCAAATTCCTGGGTTTTATCGTAACCGGTTTAGTAGGATCTACCGTAGGCTTCAGACACCGCGGTTTATCAAGCTGTGTATGAGCCCTAAGGGCTCTTGTTATTCTTGGTAGTTCTATCATGCTTATAGACTAAACACCGCACCTGTGATGAAAACATAAGACACAAAGAATAAACTTACAAGAATTTTTACTACTAAGATAATAACTTTAAGAAATCAAGAATAAAGTTTGTAAACATTGAGTTGTATGTAACATATTGTGAAATATTTTAATACGTACCTACCAACGACTTATTATTAGAGCGGCAATTTAAAAATGTAGAAGATTTTTTTATTTACATCAGAACGTAAATTTATTTATTTTTCACGAAAAATTAAAATAAAACCACAGCTGACTGTGACAGATAACACGTTGGGATTGGGAATGTTGCCACAGATTTGAAACTGTGGTTGGGACCAATCTCTTAGTAGTTTGTGGTTGGGACAAGGACGTCGCTTAAGCGCCTATTACACTATCCAATTTTTAGGAAATCTAATTAGGAACGGTTAGGAACTAAATCGGAAGCTAGTGATCATACTACACTAAATTGGTTCCTAAATCGGGACAACGCACAGTCCATCGACCGATTGCGCTGGGGTTGCACGTCCCTTTCAATCACTAATTTGAAAGAGTATTTATGGCGGGCGCCGTATATTATTTGTCCGTATATATTTATATTATATTTATATCTATTATAGATATAAGAAAAAGGAAAAAGAGAAAATGCTGGGTTAAAGAAAATTTATCATTAAGAAAAAAATTGAGCCTGACGATTTGTTATGTCTGGTATCCTAGGGCTTATTAAAAAAGGTTTTTTCATTTTTAGGGTTCCGTACCCAAATGGTTAAAACGGGACCCTATTAATATCGGTCTGCTGTCCGTCTGTCTATCTGTCTGTCCGTCTGTCACCAGGCTGTATCTCATGAACCGTAATAGTTAGACAGTTGAAATTTCACAGCTGATGTATTTCTGTTGCCGCTATAACAACAAATACTAAAAAATAGAATAATAAAATAAATATTAAAGGGGGGCTCCCATGCAACAGACATGATTTTTTGCAGTTTTTACAGATAACGGTACGGAACCCTTCGTGCGCGAGTCCGACTGGCACTTGGCCGGTTTTTTATTATAAAGATAGGGCATTTCCCTATACATTTCTATCATCTGTAACAACACTTCTTTTTCGGTGGCCAATGCTGCCGCTTCTAAGACAGTCGCCATTGCATACGTCCACTTCGACCAAGCGCGGGCCGGCAAATAGTCGTCCTAAATCGTAGCGTTGCGATTACACTGTCCTAAATCGGAGACAATTTAGAAAACAGAGCGGTCGGGACCTCCGATCTCGACTAAATCGGATCCAATCTATTCTAACAGCGATTACATCTTTCAATTTCCTAATTAGGTTTCCTAAAACTTGGATAGTGTAATAAGCGCTTTACTAAATAGATGGGTTGGGATTTGATTGGATATCAGTGTTGCCACAACTGATTCCCAAAAGGTACATATCCAGCACTGAAAAGGCATAGAGATAATATTGAAAAGGTAAAGGGATAAAAAGGTAGGTACCTACTAAGCATTTTTTACTTAACTAATAATCGGAATCGGACACAGAATTCGACACAGAAGGAAAACGAACGGGCAATTACTGTAGCAATGCACTGGTCGAAACATATTTAATTAAACGCAAAGCCATTTTACAACTCGATAGAAGAAGAAGAAGTAGGTACTTAGTGATAATATTAATAAAAAAATAGAACGATAACAGCAGTGCTATTTAAGAAATGGAGAGCTATTTTTGAAACGATGCCGTTCGTAAACGAGCGATTTTTCTAGTAGATCTTTGATTTTTATATACAAAAATCGCTTGAAGTGTCAATCAAATCACATTTTCAAAAATAGTACCCATGATGCCGTTCGTAAACGAACGATTTTTCCATACAAAAGTCGCTCGAAGACGAGCACTTGTAAAAATAGTACAACTCCAGGCTATTTTTGAAATGATGCCGATCGTAAACGATGGATTATTCCATACAAAAATCGCTCGAAGACGAGTGTCACATTTTCAAAAATAGTACCCTAGGTACTTCATAGTAGATGTATACAAGGTTGTTGCCATGCCAAGGATGCACTGTTTGTGTCAATGTCAATGTGACATTGACATTTGTTACAATTAATTTACAGTTACATTACAAAGCGAACTGATGGTAAATATTTTATTAAAATATTTTATTTACGTTTAGGCACATAATTTTGACTTAACATGTATTCTAAAAAGTGCCAATTAAGTGGCTATAAAAAGTTTCTTCTCAACCGAGTTGCTGCCACAGCGTCTCTCACAGAATATATTGAGACTTGTCTGACGCGCGACGATGAAGCTATCAAACATTCGTTTCACAAGATTTTGGTTTGTATTTATATTATTTTTCTTTCTTTAATATCAATTAAATGGCTACAGGAGGTAAAGCTACTTGCTACCGTTACTTTTTCTTCTTTTTTCCCGTTGCCCTGAAAACTGTAGTCAGCTTCCCTGGCTTGTCGGTACATTCACAAGATTTTAAAAAGACAGAATAAACAAAAGATATTTGTTTTACTTATTTCTGTTTATTTTTAATTTACAGGTTCACAACTGGACAGAACCTGTAGAACAGCTATGCTCCGTAATAAATGATTACTTTTCAGCCGTGTTCATACCTGTACAGTACTCAAACCAGAACAACTTGGCAACATTCTACACAAGCAGTCTGTCTCTTGTACTCAAGATTATGAAATTAGACTTTATGTTTCCATATGAACGTAACATGTATAATATTGATATCCTGTTTAATGATAGAAGTTCAGCTGACTGCTTTGATAACTGGATATCTGTGGAGGATATAGTGGGCAGTGTTGTGAGCAACCGTCTTAATGAGAAACTTGAGTTAGATCTGTCTAACTTTTGTAATGATCCAGGTAAGTTCTGATTTCCACAAGCTCCTTCATGTTCCAAATATTTGCTGGAGCCATATAATAAAGACTTTATTTCATGATATTTTAATGCAATTTAAATTTAATTAAATAAATCGACCTACTGTCAATTCAGTTTTCCATAAGCACAAATTTATGTTTGAAGCAATAACATGTACCTTATTTTGCAGAATTTATTGAAAAACATATTTGTTTCTACCGACTGAACCTTCTGTCCTATTATAAAATACTCATGCTGAGAATGGGAAGAGACACAAAGTTTCTTAATTTGAGTGGGAATAATTTAAGGTAACATACATACATGCATAGTATCACATGTTTTTCCCTTGCGGGATAGACAGAGCCCAAGTATTTAAGACCTAAAGGCCATGTTTAGCATGTTGGTAAGTGTTAGGTGGAAAATGGAATCAAAATAGTGATGGAATGCAAGCCGCATCGCCTACTAATGTAATTTGTCAGATTTGCCTATTCCCTCGACTGGCTTTTATGAGCTGTGTGGGAAGAGAAGCAGCTGGTATATTCTATGTTTTTTCTTTTCTCTCAAACCAGTATGGAAGGTAAGCAAAAATAATAATAAATTCAGTAAATTGTTCAGGAGCAAGATGGTACAGTGGTCCATCTCACTCTTCCTCCATAAGCCTCTGTTGCCTGTCACAGGCACACACTGATCTCAATAGATCTTTCTATTACAGTTCAATAACTTTAATAGAAAGAGACTGTAATTCACAGAATTTGTATATTGAAAACACTTTTTTTATGCTTTTCCTGCATACAAAAACATGTTTTATGCTTTTTGGTTTTTAATAATATATGGCGGTATGTAACCTATTGTATGCAATTCTGACTCCCACTTGCCCAGTTTTTTCTTTGTAAATAATCTGTGACTTTGTAATATATGAGGAACTCTGTTATAGCTTAAATTACTTGAAAAGTCACCATCAAAAAGAAATAATAATTTTATTAACACCAAATATGTGAAGAGTATGAATTTTTTTTTTTTTTCAGTCAACTTCCTATGGACATATTAAACTTTTTCACAAAAGGAAATCTGATTGGTATTAATTTAAGTAATAATAATGTAAGTACACATAACTGGTTTGATTTATTGATTATTATTATTACACATGTTGCATCCACCCTGTAAGTAGGTATATTTATCTGTATGCAGCTGAAATAAAATTTGGTTTGGTACAACCGCATTTTAGACCCATATGGGATCAATCATATGTCTGTATGCCATGGCGAATTTTCTCCAAATCTACCAACCTGATTAAATTGAAGGTCACTTATAGGTTTATAAGACGCAAACACGTAGGTATGTGTTGCGAAAATAAATAAATAAGCTTTAGGGCTTATTTAGATGTGACAAATAAAAAAAAAAATGGTTTGCATACCTTGCCACATTAAATGAAAGGACTTGTTGTAAGGACTTAATTTTTTTATTCATTATTTGCGAATATATAATTTTAAAATGATTCAACAAATTAGACGAAAATTCAGCATTCTCCTACTTTAAATAGAAATAAATAAAATAGGTTTCTACTTATAACAGGAAAATCCACAAAAAATAATTTTTTTATTCCCATTCAAAATAAAAAATAAAGTTAAGTTTTTGGAGATTTAATTGAAGATAATTAAATAAATATTCGACTCGCATTTGGCGTCTGTCCGTCTGTCACCAGGCTGTATTTTATGAACCATCATAGTTAGACATTTGAAATTTTCACAGATGTTGCTATGACAACCAATACTATAAAATAGAATAACATAAATATTTAAGGGGGCTCCCATATGGCTCCCATAAAACAAACATGATTTTTATTGCTTGTTTTTGCTTCATATTGATTAAGGCAACAAGTAAAGAATGAAAGAAAGAAAGAAAGAAAAACTAAGAAAATTTCTTGGTTCCATCACGACGGATGCTTTGTAGCAATAATATTCACAGAATATTTAGTTGTACATATTATTCAGTTTAAAAAAAAAAAAAATATTGAAGGGGGACGTTTTTTTAGGTAGGTAGGTCGGTTAGAAACACAAGTTCCACTTGCTTTGGCTTTCATCTTTTCACAAGTGGTTGTCCTTTCGCCTTCGGTGAGCTCTAGGTAGTCTACCTCTCTACTAATAGTTTGCAATTTGATTTTTACAGATATCTTCAATAGCTGATCTGCAAAGATACAGCAGCAAAATAGAGAAGATTTGGTTGGAAGGGAACCCGTTCTGTGAAGATTTGGATGCGGCAACATATGTCAAACAGATCACTATGAAGTTTCCCAGACTTACAGAAATTGTGAGTACAAGACCTATATCCTCCTCCGTACCTCATACAGTAGTGGTGTTAGGGTGATTGACTGCCCAGGGTTCTGGAACCAGAAGGGACGCCATCAAACAAGGGCAAAGGGCGCAGGGCAAGGTGATTCGATTTGCATTCCCCCCTCCCCAACAAGAGCGGGCGCTCGTAAAAATCTCGCCCAGAACGTTAATAATCTTGATGCTGGTACCGACCTTATCTGTGGGTTTTCCCGATTGTATAATCAGTAGTGGTGCATCGGAGCTCAGGGTCCGCTGTTATGACGGTACGCTTAGTAGCTCATGCTGTAATATGGTTTGACAAAGTTTATATAGCGCCTGCTTGTCGCCAACTCTCCAGACCCGCAGAGAGGTGTATACTTTTTCAATTCAAAGATTTACATTATTTATATTATTTCCTACGACACAAGTTCACAATTTACTGTGGGGCTGGCTCGATTTGTGTGATATGTCCCTATATATTTATTTATTATTTATATTGCGTTTATGGGAATGGTGTCATAATAGAAGCTGCTATAATTTTTAAGGGAGGTAAAATATATTTTTTACTTATTCATACCTTCAAAATAGACTTGCCTGACCAACTTTAACCAAACGTAACAAACCATTTTTTTAGTAGCCTCATTTGTGTCCCTGTGCTGGGCAAAGGGCTCACCTTCCTTCTTCCTTCATCTCTAATCAATAAAAAATCATCCCTATCGAGTGCAGCCTGCTGCCAAAGCGAACCAATATTAAATTACAATTGTGTTTTACAGTCTATTTTAGGTAGACGCTGAAGTATCAGAAATATTTTTATAACACATATAGTCCCTATTATGCAAACTAAAGAAGCGAAAGCGAAAAACTACTCTTTTCTTGTCTGGTATATTACGTACTTTTTTTCAGGACGGTGTAAAACTCAATGAAAACGGCTTAGTGTTGCCATTTTTCAAAAACTTCGCCATCACGCCGGACAAACACACCAAGATGCTCATCGAGAAATTCCTCAGTTTGTACTTCTCGCATTTCGACCACTCGCGGAATAGGCTCGATCCCTTCTACCATACGTCGGCTGTTCTGACCATAGCGACACCGTTTACTGGTAGGTAACTTTACTATAATAAAACCGGCCAAGCGCGAGTCGGAATAGCAAATGGAAAATGCTTAGAAACACTTTTTTGTATGGGAGGTTCGTTAATGTCATTTTAAATTTAATTTGTATATTTTGTTGTCATAGCGGCAACAGATATACATTCTCAGGTTGCTCAAAGAGCTAGGGAGAGGATTATGCACGGTGTTTTTCTGCGAGAGCGAATCAGAATCGAGAAGATCCGTAGAACAACACAGGTCACGACATAGCTCACTGTGCGCAGAATCGAGGTCCGATGGGCCAGAAAGGTGCTCGATTGGCAACCAAGTACCGGCAAACGCAGCGTTGGACACCCACCGACCAGCCGGCCTATTTGCTAACTCAGCGACCAACGTTTTGATAGTCACTTCAAAATACATTGCGGGGTTCCTATGATTGTCTATTTTTATTAATATTTATATAAAACGTAATGTACTTTGAAATGACTATCAAAACGTTGTACACTGAGTTAGCAAATAGGCCGGCAGGTGGTCGAACGACCTAGCCAAGGTCGCCGTCGCTGTGAAAAAAGTCTTCACATCCGAAAAATTGGTCTCGTAATTGCAAGCCAATCAAAACTTATAAAGAACTTTACGTTGACCTAGTATCCTCTATAATAATGTCAGGAATAAGTTATACAAGGCCTCAAATCTACCCTCAAATACAAGGCTGTACGCAATTGTGGCAACCTCTAAATTAGCTACAAGAATTAAAAAGAAGACTGAACTGTCAATATGGCGAATATGGCATAACTATGATAGTTACAACAGCCAGATGGCGCTGAACGATACTGAAACGCGAAAACCAAAGTTTCTGCGATTCGACACTTAAATACCACTTCCGATGCAGCATAGTCGGAGCCGTACGGTATCCTGGGTGCACCTTGCCCAGCGGGAAGACCTTTCCTTTATAAAGTCAAAGTCAAAGATTTTTATTCAAAATTGGATACATGTATCTCTTTTTGAACGTCATAATTTTATTTCTTATATATTTTTTAATATATGCAAAATTGAAATACTACTAGCGTTTCGGAACGACCACTGGTGAGAAGAATACGCCGAAAGAAACTCAATCCAGACTTAGTCCCTACGTGCCTGAAGGGCTCTGAATACATTGTTAACATTAAACACAATTTTTCATACTCTAGATTAAATTGTTAACATGAAATAAATTTACATAAATTTCCACACATTTTTATCAGTTATATAATCATCAATGCAGTAATAAGCCTTTTTTACTATTATGGAGGTCTTGTATAGTACATAGCAGTATGATTTAATATATTTTCAGAGGAAGAAGAAAAACAACTCCCACCCGAATTCAGTTACGACACGCGCAACATTCTCAACCTAATGAAGAACAAGAAGAAAGGTCTCGTAGCGTTCTTCAAGAAAGAGTTTAATAGTAAAGCCAAAGTGCTGGGTGCGCTGCGCAGGTTTCCCGATATCATGCACGACCCTACGACATTTTGCGTCGATGTCATGATCAAGGACGTAAGTTATTATATTACATTTTCTAGGGAACCCTAGTGAACTGATGAGTTCGCTAGGATATCCTGCGGGAGCAGGCTAGGGAATTCAGGTGGAGTCATTCGAACACATTTTAGCGGTCCATCCAGTGGCAAAATTAAAAATTGGAATTTCTTAGTTTGATCATTTAACTTCAAGGCAACCCTGGGCGCAGTTCCCACTGTGATGGGTGACCGCAAGTGGTACAAACAATTCTCGAGCGCTTCCAGGCTGTCATCATTGATGGCAGTCGTTAAGCTATGTCAGATGCATATAGGCAGCTTGAAAAATCTGACACCAGTGTTGGCTCTCTTTCTCTCATTCGAGCGTGTTCCTGGTTATATATATAAAGCTGAAGTGCTTCGAGGCCCGGGGTCCGCTATTTCGTTATAAGTTGTAATATGACACCCCAGTTTTTTGCTGCAGGTATATGGTTTTTTTTACTTTTTGCAGAAAAACCACTTGATGATAGTCATAGACGGCGTGTTCAAACTGGTAGCAGACTTTCCGAAGGTGTTCTCATTCAGAAGGACATTCATATTCAAAACCGTCTTCCACCACCCTACTACCATGTACTTCATCACCAATGAAATGCTGCATATAGACTTCGCTACGCCCGAGCAGACGGAGAAGAGTTTTCTGGTAGGTGTGACTTTTTTTTATGGTATAGGACGGCAAACGAGCAAGTGAGTCACCTGATAGAAAGCAATCAGCGCTGCTCATGGACAACTGCAACACCAGGGTGAAACAGGAGCGTTGCCGGCCTCAAGGATTTGGGGGAAGGACATGGGATGGAGGAAATGGGGAATTAAAATAGGGGAATTTAAAAAGAAATATTAAATTACTAGCTTTCGCCCGCGGCTCCGCCCGCGGCTCCGCCCGCGTCAATGTCGATCCCTCGGGAATAGTACTTTTTCCTGGGATAAAAGGTAGCCTATGTTCTTCTCCGTACTCCAGAGAACTTGTATGCAAAATTTCATGATGATCGGTTCAGTAGTTACGGCGTGAAAGCGTAACAAACAAACAAACAAACTCACTTTCGCATTTATAATATTAGTAAGGATACGCATACCCTATCTCTGTTATGCACAATCCTTTTCAGTCCTACATCCTCACGATATTTAAGAGAACGCTTTGAATTCTACAGCGAGGCCAATCAGGGCCACCATAACTTACGCAGTGCCCTAAATCTTAAATTAAAAATTCCAGCTCACAACAGAATTCTTCACTCCCAATCCTTTACAGTTAAGGCTATACGCCTCTGGAACTCACTACCACTGACAATCCGGTGTGCTCAAATGCTAGCCAGCTTTAAATGTCAAGTGAAGTCACATCTCTTATCCCCATAAATATTTTAAGTGTATCCTTAATGAATTCGGGATTTTCTATTTTTGGGTACACAATTATGTATGTTTATATATTTGTATGTATATATTGTATACATATGTTTTATGCATTCTGCATATATCCATTTAGGTATATATTTATGCTTTTATGTTTAATTGTAATTAATTATTTACTGTATAATGTCCTCCTTTACTTTTGCACCTTACTGTTTTTGTTAACATGTCTCCAACTTAGCTTGGTTGCCTGGAAGATATTGCAGCAGCGATAAGGCCGCCTTTGTGCATCAATGTGTTAATTTTAATATTATTTTTATTGTATATTTTTGTGCAATAAAGAGTTATACTACTACTACTACTTGCCTGAGCTTGTGCCGCCGGTTGAGATCTATTCCTGTAGATTTACATTAGAATCTATCTTTTTTTTTTTATATATTAATTATTGATTATTTATGACTATTTTTTTTTTATTATCTATGACTAAATTTACCTAGTATAGACCGCGGTTTAATTTATTACGCAAATGTCGTATACGACTTGAATTAAAGTGTAAATCAAATTTATTCAAATTTTTGCAGCAACCTTCGCGAAACCTATACGACTACGCGCTTATAAATCCCGATCCTGAGGAAAAAGAAATCGTGTGCAACGCATTCTGTTACCTGACACAACTGAGAAAAGACGAGGCAGTTAGGTAAGAAAATCCATACCTACTAATATTATAATTGTGAAAGTAACTGTCTATCTAAAGCAGGGGTTGGAATACCGGTAAAATCCAGTACCGGTACCTCTATGAAACTACAGTAGGGATAATTAGATTGGTACCGTTAAATTAGGTAACGTTAATAACAGAGGTATCGTTATGCGTGGTAACGAATATTTGATACTATTTTACCGGTACTAGGTACCGGATTTTGGTAGAATCGGAAATTATTGTTATCATCGTTGATGGCAGTCGTTAAGCTATGTCAGATGCCTTGAGGCAGCTTGATAAATCTGACACCAGTGTCACACACACGAACTGCAGTAATAAAATTCTCACTTGGCTCTGAAGTGTTTATTTAGTGCGTGGAAATCAAATCTACGGGGTGGTTTTTTTTATTAATTAGGCATTTGTCTCCCTTCTCACTTGATGGTAAGTGACGATGAAGACGAGAATGTGACATACCTCTGTTAAATTTGTCATGCGCAGTGATTCAGATGACACGAAAACGCGACGTTACTAGCTTTCGTCCGCGACTTCGTTCGGATCCGCATCCTAACGAGGGAACATAATTTTATAAAATGTCTTAATGATTAGTAAGGACATGGTCTACTCATAAACGAAGATTCATCTAGATCCGTTCAGCCGAGAAGCTGAATCTTGATTGGATCACAAACATCGAAACCTACAAAGTTTCACATTTTAATATTAGTAAAGATAGTGAAGAACCCGATGGCCCAGTGGGCGTGAGCATTATTAGCACTTACGCATGTCAAGCAACCCCGGGCGCGATCCCTACTGGGATGGGTGACAACGCTAATGCCATAACAATATCGTTAATAGTCGTTAAGCTATGTCAGATGCTAAGGCATCTGACATAGCTTAACGACTTTTTTGGGCAGCTGAAAAATCTGACACCAGTGTTGGCCACTTGCACACACGAAAAACAAATCATTAGTAAAGATTACAGGATCAGTTTCGAAGATGAGCAAATACTAGCCATATTTTCGAAAACTACACTTTACTTAAAGATTGATTTTTGTATTTCAGCCGTCTCAAGAGCTGCGACTGGGACTTAAAAAAGGCGTTAAAATATTTCCGTAAAGATATGAAGGAAGAATTGATATCTATGGACAAGTTTGTTGTCGACCTAGAAGAGGCTGAACTCTCAGCCGAAGAGAACGAAGGAATGGATGTGGATGAAGTAGATTAAAAACTAGGTTATATGTTAAAAATTGTTTTATTTATCCTGTTTTTTAGAATGCTATTGTTAGGCTGATTTCACAGTCACGCGTTTCACCATCGCCGGCCACACGCGCGCCCTTGCGATTACACTAGTAATTACATAGTCACGCAGTTTAAACGTGCTGTTCGTGAGACGCGCACTGTCGGCCAGCGCTGCCAAAGCGCGCGCTCAGCTAATTATGTTATTATATTTGTCCCAATGATGACGACTATACACAGCTGTACATTGCAACGAAATGCTCAATACCAAAAGTTGTTTCAAAATGCACGCCGCCGATCAAGCGCACGCTGTTGAAACGCGCTGGTCAACGGCGCCGGTCGCCGGCGTGAGTTTGAAATCAGCCTTAGGATTTTAAAATTAAGAATATGAGCAGTAATACATATACTTGTGTCAAAGGGATCATCCATAAATTAGGTCAACCCAATTTCATAATTTTTATACACTTCCCACGGGGGTATATAAATTATGAAAGATCATCTTAATGTGACCATCTGTGACAATGACGGCCTTGTCACAATTGGTCACATTAAGGTGACCCTCTACCCTACCCTAATGTGCCACTTATTTAAATAGGAAATAGCACAATAATACAAACAACTCTTTTTGAAACCATATAATGAAATAAAACCAAAATAGTGGTTATATAGATTTGCGTAACATTTTAAACATTGAGAGGGGCATTGGTAGATGTATGCAGACTGATATTTTAGGTAAGAAAGTCACCGTGGTGACCGATTTTATACCTATATGTGACATCACAAAGATTATGATGCTTCCCCGCCCCTGTTATCACACACACACGGTCATGTCACAATTTATTGACACATTGATACTCACCTTAACTAGTGACGTCATATATGAATAACCCCATATTAATAAAGGAATAGATGAATAATCCTCACATAAGTCTAATCTATGTTTCGCCAGATCACACCTATTCAAAAAACCTATGTCGGCTTCTGAAAGTCCAAAATCCTGTCCAGTAGCATGCTATTGGCAACAACATTTACTTGTGTCTAGTGTAACTGCCAAACTACATAAATGTGGACTTTCAGTCACACCCATATATTATAGTATAAAATACGAGGGATTTCCCTTTAGGCCGTGTTCACACGTACGCTATTTCTACGCGCGCGACACAGAAACATTGGAATTAGATGCTTATCTTTTGTAAAATATAGGTTAAAATATTTCGACATAAGGTACGCGCGATCGTGTCGCGCTCGCATCTTATGTCGAAATCGCGTACGTGTGAACACGGCCTTACACTCGTGAATTTTCTTACTGGTAGAACAATGCAAACATACTTTAACAGAAATTACAATTATAACTACCCTTTTCCGCACCTATTCTTTAGCAAAACAGGATTTTCCCACCAGTCTTTGCCTTGTAAGTCCATGTCATAACCTAAAGTAGACTGCACAGTGGCACTAATACTTCTTGATGGTCTTCCGTATGAGCGCCATGCGTTGTTTGTGCGCCTCCGTGACGGCTGCGCGCTTGTACGGCCGCAGCTCTTCATTGCCGAAGCCAGGGATCCACATGTTCCATTGGCGTTCTGGAAACAATTTAATTCTTAAAGGCTAAAAAATTTAAAAGCGAATCTAGAAATATAGGTATGGCCACAGATACGCTCTACATCATTTCGTGTAGGTGTCACGGTCAATCGACCATGCATGCATACCCTGGTGTCAGAGTTCTTCGGAACCGCCTCTCGGCCTTTGACGTGGCTACTTTAACGACTACCAGATGGCAGCCGGGACCAACGGTTTAACGCGCCTTCCGAAGCACCGAATCATCTTTATTATCAGACAATCAGGCGTATCAAGCCTGCAATGTCATAACCAAACTGGAAACAACTACCTATACAAAGTATGTTTCCCGTGGGAATCAAACCCACGAGCCACGGAGGCAGTTAGCAAAAAATGGGCTATGAGTCTTAGGCTCTGAACTTTGTCTACCCCGTAAAGGAATAAAGACAATATTTTTAAACAACTAAGTAGGCATACAGGCATACGGCCCCCGGATGGAAAGCGGTTACTGTAGCCTATTGACGTTTGCAAACCCAGAGGTGCCCACTCGTGCATTCACACATAATAGAATGTATTTGTATTGTATAAATAGATAGATAGATAGTGTGAATACTTTACTGTGAGGAACTAGTTAAGGACTTAAGAAATGGTTAAAAGCAGGAAGATTTGAGCAACAGCTTGAAGAATCTGACCCTAGCAAAACACATGCAAAGAAGTAACTTACCTAAATGCAACTGCACATCTCGTAGCTCCACGCTTGGCGCATGTCTGTGTTTTGCCAATGCACATGAGGCATTCAATGTGGTGTCAATGAAGTCGTCTGCTAGTTGCAGCAGCATTTCCTCTACTTCTTCATCCAGCTGTACTGTGGGGTCTACCTCTCGCACTAGTTCTTGGAGACGAGGTCTACTTAGGAGCTGTAAGTAGTTAATTAATCTTTTATATAAAAGGCAAACCGGACTTACTGACTTATATTATCAATGCACAGCCGAAACTACTGTAACATATAAACTTGAAATTTGGTAAAGGTGTTTCTTTCATGATGCAGGTAAGCACTAAAAAAGGATTTTTAGAAATTGAACCCATAAGGGGTGGTATAGGAGGTGAAGTTAATATGGAATTTTCTTGTTTTTGGACTTAGAAGTATGAAAATAGGTATATAAGTTCAATTACAACTAGAAATTATCTGTGTAGGTGAAATGGACAAAATTCTCCTCTAAAGCAGTGAAATGGGGGGTAAAGTTTGTATGGAAATTTTTTTCTCAACTTAGCAGTATGAAAATTTGTATATAGGGTCCTAATTACAAATAAAAATGATCTATGTAGTCAATTTATCTTTGCTTCTGATCTGAAAAAAGAAGTAGCTTTCTACTTTTTGGGAGGGAGATTCTATGGGACTTCCTTATTTCTAGGATTAAAAATATGACGTCACAATGACTGTAATGGGGGAGGTGGTTTTTAATATGATTAAAACATGTCCTGATAACTAAATTGCACACAGACAGTCGCGGGCAAAAGCTAGTTTATTATATGCACATTGCTGTCCAAGTTTTAAGATGTTCTGCTGGTATTTTACACCAATATATTCACCTAAGCTTTCAAAGGAACAAGAAGCTTAGTAATTAGTAATGTATGGATGGAATGTCTATTTTACCAGGGCATATCATATTTTATAGGGTCAGTGTAGAGAGGTAAAATCATCCACTGCAGGTCCTCTGTTATTATCTCAAACTCCTTGGATTATTATAATATGTGTAGAGTACCTGGTGAGTGTACTTCTTCTATGTACACTGTGAGAGCCTAAAGGAGTGGAATGGATTCACTGTTACAACTTTACACATTGTTTACAATTACACAACAACAGTCACACATTGACGACTGGATTCTATCGCCGCACAGTAGGAATGCGGAACCAATATGGCTGACAAACATTTTACAGTGTGTCCCTACAAATATTTACTCATCACTTACTTTCAGAGGACTATTCAGCACTCTTAACAAATACCTTATCGAAAGGGTTGCAACGTACATCCATCTCACACTATATATTATAGCTAAGGCCTCCCATTTAACAGCCTACACTTAACAGCATATTTACTAGCCTACTTTTCAAACAATTCTATTTAACTACAAGCTCCAAGCTAGTAGGATAAAAAGTAAAAAGATGAAATCAATTAAGTAGGACTTGGTCAACTACAAAATCTATTCAATTTAAGTACTTCTATTGTACCCTACGTATAAATTTTTATTTATTAATTTAATTCCATGAAAACATTTGGGGAGAAAGAAAAACGAAGCATTTCTACCTGTGTGGTTTGGTCTCCAGCTCCACTTTGGCCGGCTTTAGCTCCCGCTTGGGCCTGGGTGCCCATAGGACTGTGCTGAGATGGTGAACCTTGAACTGAATGCAACTGAGGACTTTGCATTGGATTGTTCACATATTGAATGGCACCTTGGTTTATTGTGCCTATTGTTGGCATATTTGGTCCTTGATTCGACATATTTGCTAATAATGTGGTCTAGTATTAATAAAATAGGTATTTAAAAATCCACACACAACAAAACAAACACGTTGTCACTTTGTTATTGCACTGTCATGCTGTCAATGTCTGTCATTTTTTTTTTTTTTTTTATTTATTTATGGCTTTCACGCCTTACGTATTTAGCCAGTATCAAGTATAAATGAGTTTTCCCGCGCTTTTTTCTAAGTCTTGTTATCAATGAAACGATGGTGTAGTTCATTTCATTGACTCTACGGAGCCCCTGGCGACAATTCCCACGAATCCACTGGCTTGATCACAGACGCAACGAGGCGAGGCGGTCCACCAGCCCGCTAAGTAAATCTCACTACAGCCGCAACGTGACAGTTTATTTCGGTTATTCCATACATTGTTCATAAACTAAAATGGGCATTTATAACACCAAATTACACCGATTTCACATTATAAAGTCCACTAGAAACAATTTACAAAACAATCCAAAACACAAGCCGTGCTCTCCGTCGAAATTCCCGCCAAGAACTCCATGTCTGTCATTATGTCATTCACTCTCTTCACAAGCTTCACTATGAAGTGCATGAATGTTGTCACAATAAAAAATATGTAGCATATTTAATTAAATCCGATACCATAACCATCGCAGTACGTTTGACGAGTTCGAGCCTCTTCCCACTTCCTTAATTTCAAAAAATAAAGGTTTACACATTTCCTTTATTTGATTAAAATTTTTAACCGACTGTGTCAAAGGGATTTTGGTTTTCGAACACATGATTAGGTATTTTGCTTGTCAATGAGTCCTATTTTCCATGGTCAGGGGTGTCATCCACAACTGCCTGTCTAGTGGATGCGGGTATAGCATGAGGTACGCGCGTCCAACATCCCGAGCTATACTTGCATTTTTCCCCATTCATCCGAGTAGATAGTATCCCAATATCTTTATTCCCTTCCCGAATGCAACTAATTCCTATTAGGTACTTTCCCAGCGTAAAAATGCCTCCGAGGGGCAGCATCGTCGTATGCACTAGAAGCAAAGAAAACTGTTCTCGCCAACCCGCCTGCTAAGGGTGGAGAATATGGCAATATCTTCCCATGGAAAAAAGAATCCTTGGGAGAGGTCTTTGTCCACTTGGGTTTCTAACGACATCTAGCGGAGTGAGTAAGTGAGAACATGTTTATACAGAAGTGTTATTGAAAATAAAACAAATTTTAACGTTCATGGTGAATTATTATTTAATTAAATCTATTATTAATTTATGATTCAATGTACAGTCTTATATTAGTCCCTGTGATTTGTATTCTATATTTATTAACATCAAATTCTTATATCTAAATATATATGTTTAAATAAAATATGAATTAGTTACTGAGAAGTTCTAGGTCAAAAATTATCCAATTAATGAGTACAGTTGTTAGCAATAAAAAATACTGGTTATCATTATTTCGTTAAAAAATCTTTAAGTGAGTAAAGTCATCTAAAATAGTTATGTCACAATATAAAAAAAAGAAGCAGTATATGTCATAGTCTCGAGATTTTTATAGTCAAACAACAAACTATAAAAATATTATTTAACAATCATTTCAATTAGGCTGGCTGTAATCTATAGTTTTAAATAATTGTTCATAAAGTAAATCATTAAGTTCTACAAAAAATCGCATTGCTTTACTCTAGATTGCCAAAAATTTTAAATTTAAAGGAAAATATATTCGAAATTAAAATTAATTGCTAGACGTGGTCCTCGCATCCACAATGAAGCTGTGCGTGCACTGGACCGGAATCGAAGCGGACGGAACGGACGGATTTGTTGCTTTGTATGGATTTGTATGGCGCTGCGTGCACTGCATCGGCATTTCCGTGCCGGAGACCGGAATTTCTGCCAGTGACGTCACCGGCATCGGCAGTCGTCAGTGTTGCCGTTCATAAGAAGACCTACCCCTTATGGTAGTACTTTTTATATTGGAATATTATTATGAATAACAGCAAATGGTAGAAACCTCATTTCGTAGGAATTCGATTTAGATCATCCATAACTTTTGAATTCATAGCTAATCATCCCATGACATATACTTAATAGCCATAATAATTAAAAAGGAGAATCATTTTATCACAGAAAGTTAAATTCACACATAGTTACAATTGCCTTTTGCCATACAATTCATTTCTATAGTCAATCATATCTGAGAAAATGTATTGTCAGAATCATCATTTGGCTTAGGTTACATATTATGAGCAATTGATCAACACATGATACAGAAAATGTACGTATATAGTAACCATAATGTACGCAGCATTCAAGCAAGCATGCAGTATGCAAGCAGCAGGCACGCAGCCTTTAATTTAACTTTTATGTCTAATTTTCAAATCTACCGCTGGTATTGAGTGAAACTGTAAAAGTTCATTATGGTGTTCCTCAAATACATATGTCGTGAATGAGTAAGACGAAAAAATAGAGTGATGAAAATACTGCCATTAAAAACAAAAAAACAAATCGATGAACATTGGCTGCACTCACAAAAAATGTTCCAGACCAGCAACAGCAGCAGCAGTAGGAGTAGTAGTAGTACTATCACGCATCTATCTCTCCCCGTTATCACGTAAAATTATTGGCCGTAAACTGACTTTACAGTCAACCAATTTTCAGGGTTCCGTAGTAAATAGGACCCTTATAGTTTCGCCATGTCTGTCCGTCCGTCTGTCCGTCAGTGGTTTTACTCATAGACTATAAAAAAATTACAATATTTTATTATTACTATACCGTTATCTATAATAAAATAATTTTTAACAAAAAAAAAACCGACTTCAAACTGGAGACTAAAAAGTAAAAAATAAATTTACTAAGCACAAAGTAATTCGTATTTTGTAATTTAGTTAATCAGAAATGATTCAATAAGTATTTTATATAATTTTGGAGTCGGTGCCAAGTAAAACAATATGTAACTAGGTATGGGTATTATCAACCTTTCTCATTACAACTCAAGCTGATATTAGTAGGTGATTATCACGGAATATCTATCTTGTGGTAGTTATCTTCTAAGTATTCGGACACCGCGCACGGCATACGTAGAGTTCACAAATACGATGGATATATACAACTAAGGCACGCAGTGCGCGGTGTTTGTTATTATCATTATCATTGACTATAAGTTTGTAAGCCAGTATATAATATCCAAAAAGATACTTTAATAGTTAGTAGGTACCTATTCCTATATTTTTTTCTAAAACTTAAATAGTCGGTTATTATTTGGACAAATCTCATAATATTGTGTGTACTTAGTAATTTTTTATTGCAGTAAGGTTGTTGTAGTATTTACTTGGCACCGACTTCAAAATTATATAAAATACTTATTGAATCATTTCTGATTAACTAAATTACAAAATACGAATGACTTTGTGCTTAGTAAATTTATTTTTTACTTTTTAGTCTCCAGTTTGAAGTCGGTTTTTTTTTTGTTAAAAATTATTTTATTTTACAATTTTTAGTGATGGATAGACCTAAGAGTGAGTTCTTGTTTAAATAAAATCACGGTATTATCGCGTAAATTACATTATTTTTACACCTAACGTTTCGAAAACTTTACAGTTTTTATGGTCGCAGGTAGACTAAGTTGACATTTGTCTTTGTGTTATAAGAACTATACAAAACTACCGCCTACAATATTTATTGATAACGTTCCGGATGTATGCATAATTGGCTCACGGTGTCTGAAGGTCTTGCAGTCTTGTGATGAGCTTGTGATTTTATTAAATTTATGACAGGATCCCAAGCTGGTTGTAACTGCCAACCATCCTCTCTATTGAAATTAGGATGTTTATTAATTTCTATAGCCTCACGAAGCATTATTGGAATGTATCTGTTTTCTTTTGCAAGGACTTGAGGATTATCAAAACGCATGTAGTGGTTGGGTTTGTCTCAGGCATGTTCACAGACTGCAGACTTGGTTGAGCGTCTATCCTTTATGTCAGCAATATGTTCTTTAATTCTGGTACCGTAAAGTTTTCGACACGTTAGGTGTAAAAATAATTTAATATACGCGATAATACCGTATTAAAGTGATTTTATTTAAATGTGTAACAATTGCGAAAACATCAGAAACCATTATGATTTCTTGTTTCTTGAATCCCAAGTCTTACATTAGAAGCATTAGTTGAGAACATACAAATTCATAAGCACATTAGCACTTGTTATAAGAATCGCATTAACAAATCCTGTCCATTTAGTTTTCCTACGGTGGGTATAGTTAGCCTGACTTAGATTCAAACAAATTATTGAGTAGGCCACACGACGAAAGAGCATTACCTACTAGAGATGACGCGATTCATTATCATCATATCAGCCGCAAGTAGGTAGTCCACTGCTGGACATAGACCTCCCCCAAAGATTTCCAATACGACTGGTTGGGAGCGACCTGCATCCTGTGACTTTCTGCGACCTTAGTCAGGTCATCTGACCATCTGGTCGGTGAGTAACCGACCATCGGCCATCAGTTCTACGTGCTATGTTCCCTGCCCACTGCCACTTCAAAGAGGTAATCTGCTGAGCTATGTCTGTAACCTTTGTTCTCTTACGAACCTCCTCGTTTCTGATTCGATGTCGCAGAGTAACAGAAAGCATAGCCCTCTCCATAGATCTTTGAGCGACCTTGAGCTTTCTTATGAGGCCCATAGTAAGGGACCATGTTTCGGACCTGTAAGTCATCACTGATAACAGTTTCGTCTTGAGGCACTCAGGGATTTGGATGAAAAATCACAACGGAGCTTCCCGAACGCTGCCCAGCCGAGACGGATTTGTCGAAACTCCTCTTTCTGAAAGCTGGAACTTCTAACCTAGATCAATTGACCCAAGTAGACATACTGGTCCACAGTTTCAAGGATGGAGTTCCCAACAGATACCGGTGAAGGCACGACATGGACATTCGACATTATTTTCGTCTTGTCCATGTTCATTTCAAAGCCCACTTGTTGGGAAACTCTATTAAGGTCATACAGCATGGTACTTAAGTCCTCCAGCGACTCCGCCATAAAAACGTTGTCATCAGCAAATCGAAGGTGAGTGAAATACTCGCCTTTGAAGTTGATGCCAAGTCCTTCCCATACCAGGAGCTTAAAGGCATCCTTACGAGCAGCGGCAAACAGTTTCGGAGATATTTACGCAACCTTAATTCAGTAACAAATTGAGGCATTAGCATGCCTAGTAGGTAGAAGTATTCCTATGTAAAACTTCAATCTTAATTAGGAATTATTTTTCTACAAAGTGACACTTTGGCATATTGAACCATATATAAACGGTAACTGCTGTAAATCGTTGAGGGATTCCCTCGACTGTCTATGGTCTCCATTATCAGACCTGTAATGATACTTATAACACCTATGGGTGCAAAGTTCTCATCAATAGAAATTAATGAAGTCCAAACACAAGGTAGCTATTGTAAAACGTTGAGGAGTTCCTTTGACTGTCCTTCGTCATCATCATCAAACTTCTAATGACAGTCGCAACCCATCTAAGTGTAAAGTTCTCATCAATATCTCTATAATCAAACCGAAACACCAGGTGATTGCTGTAAATCGTTAAGGGATTCCCTCGACTGTGTATGGTCTCCATTATTAGACCTGTAATGGTACTTATAACACATATGGGTGCAAAGCTCTCATCAATAGTAATTAATGAAGTCCAAACACAAGGTAGCTATTGTAAAACGTTGAGGAGTTCCTTTGACTGTCCTTCGTCATCATCATCAAACTTCTAATGACAGTCGCAACCCATCTAAATGTAAAGTTCTCATCAATATCTCTATAATCAAACCGAAACACCAGGTGATTGCTGTAAATCGCTAAGGGATTCCCTCGACTGTGTATGGTCTCCATTATTAGACCTGTAATGGTACTTATAACACATATGGGTGCAAAGTTCTCATCAATAGAAATTAATGATGACCAAACACAAGGTAGCTATTGTAAAACGTTGAGGAGTTCCTTTGACTGTCCTTCGTCATCATCATCAAACTTCTAATGACAGTCGCAACCCATCTAAGTGTAAAGTTCTTATCAATATCTCTATAATCAAACCGAAACACCAGGTGATTGCTGTAAATCGTTAAGGAGTTCCCTCGAATATCTTTTCGCTCCATCATCAGATCGAGCCCAGACCTTCATTAAATAGTACTGCTTTAACATACTTAAGGAAAAAAGTAGCAAACGTACTAGTCGCCAGTACAATTTTCGAAGGTTCCCCTCGATTTCTCTGGGATTCCATGATCAGGTCATGGTTTCCTTATCATGGTACCACACTCGGGACATGTACTCTCTAACAAAAAAAGATTTATCAAAATCGGTTCATAAACGACGAAGTTATCCACGAACAAACATAAAAAAAAATATATATACGGTCGAATTGAGTAACCTCCTCCTTTTTTTTTTGAAGTCGGTTAAAAATAGGTATATAATTATTACTTTTGCTGCAAAAATGTAACATTTCAGGAAACGAAACGTAACTTATGACTCAAGGGCCCTGGCAACACTGTAAAAATGCCGGTCCGGAATCCGAATGCAGTGAACGCACCCCACCGGCATTTTGAAAATCCGGCCGCTCCGGCCGCTCCGTCCGCTCCGATTCCGGTCCAGTGCACGCACAGCATAGAGTACTATAATACAACTGAAAACGCACAGCTTGAATGATTCACTGGCCGCGTGAATAATTCTCTGTGCGATGTAGTGAGGTGCCACGTTATAATGCTCATAAGGCGCTTTGTATTCGTATGCAGTGGATGCGACGGCCCGACTGGCTCGGCGGACCAGAGAGCACGTTTGTGAGAGGCTCTCCGCTTTCTTCTCAGCTGTTTTAAATCTATGGACAACAAAAAAATATTAAAACATATGGTCGTGAAGTACTCGTAGATCAATAGGTCAAAAAAAAGACAGGCTCAACTTATTATGGATTGATTTATTTAAGAATCAAATAAAGTGCAGATCTTTATGTTGGGTAGTTAAAGCAAGAAAATTAAGTGTCTGTAGTTCTTAAAATCAATGTATTTACCGCATTCCACGACAATCATTGGAAAATTATAAAAAATCTACCTATAAAAATAAACCTATGAATACTTTAATTACAGTTAAACGAGCGGTAGGTACTACAATGCGGCAGGAATAAAACATTAAACATTTCTACATTATAGTTTTATATTTATTGCAGGTAATATTATATTTTGCATAAGAAGCTTTTAAAATTGTTAGGAATGCATGAGGTCTATACAGCTTAGTGCAGATAACAAAGTTTAATTTGATTCTGGCAGATGTCCATTGGCGGCGGTGACCACTTTCCATCAGGTGGCTCGTCTGCTCGTTTGCTGTCAAAAATAAAGAAAATAAACAAATCATAAAGAAGTCAAGAGCCAATTCTATTTGGCACAGAAAATACATTCTAAGCTGAAAAAAAAAACAAAAAAATAAAATTAAATAACTAACACAGGGCACGCTTGGAGACGCATAATCAGATCCACTTTCCTGAGCAGCACCAAAGCATTTCTCACCGCTGCTGCCGCGATTACTGACGGATATTCGTCACAGTATCGCTTGTCAGCCATCATGAAGCACATGGCCATGAAGGTGGCTCCCACCTCGATCTCGCCGGGGTGGTCGTTGTCGCACCACCAGGAGAGGTAAGTGATGTACTCTTGGGGAACCACTGGCTGTCGGGGAAACTTCTGCAAAATGCAATAAATTAATCTGTGATCCCATCATCATCATTTCGAGTAGGTGAAACGGTCAATCGACCGTGCACACCCTGGTGTCAGAGTTCTTCGGAACCGCCTCTCGGTCTCTGACGTGGTTCCTTTAACGACTACCAGATGGCAGCCGGGACCACCGGCTTAACTTGCCTTCCGAAGCACGGAATCATCTTTATTATCAGACAATCAGGTGATTCAAGCCTGCAATGTCCTAACCGAACTGGAAACAACTAAACAAAGTATGCTTCCGGTGGGAATCGAACCCACAACCCCCGGGTCAACAGTCAAACGCCTAAACCACTGGACCACGGAGGCTGTGATCCCATGCAACAATATAATTAAATAGGGACAAATCACACAAATTTAGCTAGCACGGTATGGCTCCGAGAGTATACAATAGGTTACCGAAAAATATAAGAGAATGCCACGATTTCAAAGTCTTAAAACTTCTGTTAGTATTATAAAATTGAAGAATTTTTAATGAATATTGCTTAATAATGAAATAATAAGACTATTATATATTTAATGTAAATATTGACTTGGTTTATTTATATTTAATATTATTTAATGTATTGTGACATACATTTTATAAAATTGACATGTACCTAAATCTGTAGGTATGCCTGAATGGCGAATCGCAGCTTAAACTTATTCCAATTTAAGAACCATATTTTTTTTTACTAATTACCTATTGAAGTAGGCATTTGTCTCCCATCTCACCTGATGGTAAGTGACGATGAAGACGAGGATGTTACATGCCTATTCAAGAGATACCCATTTAAAATATGGTATTCAAATAAATATTTTGAAGTTTGAATTACCAATCTTTCCAAGACAGCCTTCTCTGCAGCTAAAAGTCCTTCAGTGGTAAACGCATAGTTGGAAGCCTTGACCAATCGGGACGCGTGCAGACCAGGGCCATGTAGTTTGTGCGCTATCCAGTAGCACGCCGCGACAATGAACTGCAGCTTGTCCACTTGGACTTGACCCGTGGATAATACGGAGTCAAGGTACCAGCAGGCAGCCTGTGCAGTAGCTGGATTGCCGTCTGCAGTCTGGGAACAGGGTGTAATGCAATTTAAAGCTACACAAGCATCCTCAGGCAACGAATATATCTATACCTAGCGATTGACCAGGTCATAATATGGAGTAATATATGCTATATATAATTAGTTCTATATTAGATCTATCGGAAAACAAGTGTTATTTAATTTGTTCCGTCCTTGTTTTCTTGTTATGCTGCATCAAACGTCATAGGTAGCCAGCGATGTCCTTTGTTGTTACGTGTTTAAAAAAAAAAAATATTGCCGATTAGTTCTATACCAGATGATACCATGTAGTTAATTTAAATTAATTAAAGTGATTGAATTAACGATATATAAGCCCGAAGATAAGTCTATAATAAGCGATGTTAAATCCTGAACCAAAACCATTTTATTTAACACATACATAGCCTATAGCACTCAGGGATGACTCGGCTATCCAACGGTGAAAACATTCTTCAAATCGGTCCAGTAGTTTCGGAGCCTATTCAAACAAACAATCAAATCTTCCTCTTAATAATATTATTACTATAGATGTATAGATATACTAAGATAGAAATGTTTTTCTTATTTTTACGAGTGTGATCTTTTTCGACCCGTATTTATGTATAATTTCCAGAACTGCCCAGTTTTTGGTATATGTTAGTCTATATCAGCCAAATTTTCAAAAGTGTATGTATTTTTTTTGCGATTATAACTGCGAAAGAAAGTACTTGCTTCCACGAAACCTCCTATTCAAACTTGCATCTGTCTAAATTAATTAAAAACTAAGCAACGAACTAAACAAGTTTGCATGTGAAGTACTTATTTAATGAACAATTGTATTCATCATCAACATTATCATCATTACAGCCGTAGACACTGCTGGACAAAGGCCTTTCCCAAGGATACTTTTTTCCATGAGAGGATATTGCCATACTCACCATGCTTGGCAGGCGGGTTGGCGAGCGCAGTTTCTTTAGCTGCTTGTACTTCCGCCGCTACTGCCCATCCGAAGCATTTTTTAGCTGGGAAAGGATAGGAAATTGTTGGATCTGGGAAGGGAATGAAGATATTGGAATACTACTCATTTGGATGAATAGGGTAAAAGCAAGTAACAATTGTAGCTATTATTTGTTGCTTATTTATCGAACGACTTTCATGAAGAAATCTTGTGTAGGTAAACGAACTAATGTTACTACAGCAGCATCGGTACGACTGGTACGAGTGACTTGCATCAACTGCACGAAATTGTGAAAAATTACATTTCAAATTACTAGTACTATGTGTATTTTTTTTGTAGGTTATTCGTCAACGAAGGGTAGACTCAAATTTTCTAGATATCTTCGCTTCATTGACAGATACTTTCGACTATTTTTCATCCGAAGTGACATGGACACATTGGCGGCCTTTTCACACACTACGCATCGCTGGTCTTCGTATTAATAGCGGCATATTGTTGGGCAGCCTGTGGAAGTTAAGGATACTTACATTAACCCTCATGAGCCAGTTGATGACGCAGGCGCGCATGTGGATGGAAATCCTGGGGATGGGGACTTTCAGCTCCATGTCGAACAAGTGCGTGAGCATATCCGTAGTGTAGTCCTGGCACTTCAAGTACGACTTCTTCCCTGTTTCACAGATAACAAATGAATGATCGGAATAAACTAGGTTTTTCGTTTCAAATCACTAGCATAGCTCTCTGTTCTTTACCCGTGTACACTATCTCTTCTTTACCCCTGAGTCCTGAGGCAAAGTCCAAATCAAACGGTCAACATATGTTACAAGCTTTTATTTAGTTTCACCTGTCCCGATGTTGGTCTGTAATCAAATCTAACAAGTTAAATTTGATTCACTTCCCGGTTGCCGCTTGAGCTGAAATTTTGCATGCATGTGTAAATTGGATAACAATACAATATTATGAAATCGTTGCGCTGGTCTGATGATAGAAGGTGGCCATAGGAACTCTTTGTGCAAGGTACATAATTCGTGTTTGGACTCATTTGATTTATCTTAAAAAGCACTTTACAGTGGATTCTTTATAATAAAAGTTAGTCATAAAAAAAAAATATTTGCTAAAAACTCGTTTTGTTGAGATTGATTCTACTCTTATTTATAGGACAATGCAATAAGTGACTTTATAATAATTATAAAGTCACTTATTGCATTGTTCTCTTCTTGTATTTTTATATATTAGGTATATTATTTATTTTTATTGTATGCGGATAATTGTTCTAAATAAACGCCAAGTGATTTTACATACGTTTAAAACTTCCAGCTGGAATATATTTCATTTTATCAATTCATTACTCACATACATTTGTAGCATGCAAATTACGCTACACCAGAATTTTACTCTTCAAGGCATTGGATAATTTAATTGTACTCAGTAATTCTTTAATAAAGTTGACTCAAATAAATGTGTATTTAGATAATAAAACACTTACACACAGGAAAAACAAACAATCCGTAAAGGAATATTCTGTAAGACGGCCATTAAAAATTGTAAGAATAAATCTACCTTAATTATCCGCAGAAATTTCATTCATCAATAATTCTTATCCTTACTAATATTATAAATGCGAAAGTGAGTTTGTTTTGTTTGTTACGCTTTCACGCCGTAACTAGGTTTAAGGTGTTTATTTCTCATAAAGAATTTTACAAATTCACTTACATGAGAAAATAAGATATTTCTTAGTATAAAACACATGCGCGTACAAAATCGACGAGTTAAATCACAAAGTACAAGAGTTAACAAAAACGATACCAATAAAACCTTGCGAACTCACCAAACTACCCTCACGGGTTTTTAAAAATCATCGGTGTACTCCTCGCTCGATGCGCGTAGACGCAAACAAAGATTTATATCTGTTACGACTGGATGCGACATCATAACTGAACATGAACCGAACATCATAAAATTCTGCATATAAGTTCTCTGGAGTACGGAGAAGGACATAGGCTACTATTCCCGAGGGATCGACATTGACGCGGGCGGAGCCGCGGGCAAAAACTAGTTTATATAAATTTTGTTATCGTATTATGTTCAGATACTCACAAAAATCTGGCGACTTCAGTTTTTCATTCACAGATTCAGCGAAGCACAGGCGCCGCCGAACATTCCCTTCGCCTTTACTCTGTTCCTTGTTAACCGGAGACAGCCCTTGAATCTCCCGACTATGCGGTCTCTTCAGACTTCTCTTTATGTTTTTAACCCTGCTGGGTTCCAAAGACTTTAGAGCAGGAGTAACTGCTGTGCGTGCTTCATGACTCTTTCGCTTCTTCTCAGCAACTATGACTTTTTCCCCTTTTTCTTCATCACTAATGAATATGATACTATCATCTTTCTTTTCATCTTTGAAGATATTGTAAGCCCATTCTGGATCAACTTTTTGTCTCACTGTAACGTGCCTTGTATCAATTTTTAATGAATGCTTGTGTTTACTACTCACGGTATTGTTTGAGTGTTTGCTTGATCCAGGTAAGGTCAGTTGTGGTTGGGTTCCCAAGTTTATATGTGTGATCGTTTTTAAAGGATTCCTTTCGTTCTGAACCTCGATCTTTGAGTTCATCCTTTTGCTTTCAACTAAATGTTTAGGCAAGGGTGGGAGTGGTTCTATGGGAATTGGAACTTTTGTGATGGTTTTGAACTTGCGAATATTCTCTTTTTCGGCTTCCATTATCACTATATTACGTTTATAATGTTTGATTCATTAGATTTTTACTTTTGCGACCGATCACGACCAGCGCGAACGTTGTAACTACTTTTCTTTTGTAATTTTCTAATGTAATTTCAAATTTAATTTTTATCTACCCTCGGATTTATTACATTCCAGTCCGGTTTACGCTACATAGAAATAACATAAGATAAAATTAAACAAAGAAATAAATATAAATAATTTATTCTTAAACATATCACAACATCCGCAAAATAAATAAATAATTCTTAAACTAGATTTAACTTAAAACTAGGCTGTGTACTTTTTCGTTATCAAATGCGTCTGGTTTCCAAGTATGAGTTTTGTATTGCATTACAGAAGTTAAGGCGATACCACTGTAAATAAGGTCGTTCTGAACCTTATTTATCTCGCAAAATACTTAAATTAGGAGTTTCAAATCTAAGTAATATGATTTTTGACTATTTCATCTCCAAAAATTGAAGATGAAAACACGTTTTGATAAAATTTTCTCGATAGAAATATTTTTTGAAAATGGTCTTCGTTCGTAGAGTTTTTGTTATTGTAGCTCAAATGCGACGAATGAATTAATGATTTTTAGACTAAAAGATAGGTTATTAGTAATTCATCAAAATGTAAATATGAAAATACAATTAACCGGTCTGATTTTATATAAAATAGAAATAACGAATTTGGCGCTTACGTTTTTTTCTTTGAGCGACTCGAGACTATCTCCTATCTCATCATTCACGGGCTAAACCGCCAAGCGCTATCCCTTGCGCGCACTTGATCAGTCCTTTGCCGAGCGAAGGTACCAAACATTTGAGTCCTCGTCTTAAGCACAGCAAAATACCCAAAATAGGTATACAAAAAGTACGTATAAGTAACAAAGTGGCACCAACTTATAGGACATAGGAATAGTCTCAGTAAAACCGGAATCCATTTTTGAAATCTCAAGTTTATAAAAATGTCAACAAAGAACGAGTTCCTCTGGCCAGTGTTTGCTCATTTGTCAAATCTAAATTTCGAACGGCGTGGGTTGCTCAGGGTCGACGACCTTCCCGCTGACGACGACGAGGTTGTCTAGACAGTATATGATGAAGAACATGAATGGATGCTCGACGCTGAACGTCCTCACTGGCTTCAATTGAGCTAATGGTAGGTTCTTGAGCTCTTGTGACGGATTTGCAGCTGTGAAACAAATAGGCGGTATTCATTTTTATGTCAAAGTAGAATCGGAATAAAATATAAAATTTCTGTAATGGCACCGTCACTAATATTAAGTCTCGTCTTTGGGCGATCCCCCACACTGAGCTACGGCCCTTTGAAATAATATTGCACACTTCTAATTTTTAATCTATGTTAGATTTAAGTCTGCTCTCTCTTACATACGTTTTAAGTGTGCTACTCGTATATGCTTAATAAATGATTATCTATCTTCTTTGTCTAGGTTAAATTCGGAAAGTAAATATAAGCTGATTTTGATGCAGTGTTATTTCTAATAGTACCTATAGGTACTGTATTTCACGTTTGAGTACTTATAATAAAATACTGAATTGGTGCGAAACCGTAATAATTTATCTTTAATATAACTAAATAAATATTTAAATAGTATAGCCTATAGTGATGCAGCCAGCATTCATACCACAAGAGTACGAATTCGGTTTCTTCTACTATATAATTTTATAGTAGGTAAGTTTTATTTCAGTAAGTACCTACTTTTGTGTATCATCATATACCATATTTTCTATCTAAATAAACTTAAGTTAACTTAACACTTAGGTAAAAACAACATTCAATTTTAGCACTATACTATACAGGATGAAATTTAATTCATTAGCATACGTTTAAGCAGTAACTCAGGCCACTAATCTGAACAACTTTTATTATGGGACCAACTTATCAAAGAAAAAAATATCTGCTTTTTCATACAAAAGTGGAATATTTACTTGGCCAAAATTTATGGTACAACTGATTTTTTGTTTGCAATTTCGGAGTTGGTCCCATAGTGAAAGTTGTTCAGATTCGTGATCTGAGTCACTCCTCATCATCATCCTGTATACACACGACACGTGACATCCAACTCGTTAATTTTATGTTATAACAGTTTTTTTTGTTTCCTTTTATTTATGGCTTTCACGCGTTACGTATTTAGCCAGTATCAATCAAGTATAAATGAGTTTTCCCGCGCTTTTTCTAAGTCTTGTTATCAATGAAACGATGGTGTAGTTCATTTCATTGATTCTACGGAGCCCCTGGCGACAGTTCCCACGAATCCACAGGCTTGATCAAAGACGGACGACGCAACGAGGCGAGGCGGTCACTAGCCCGCTAAATAAATCTCACTACAGCCACACTGTGACAGTTTATTTCAGTTATTCCACACATTGTTCATAAACATGGGAATTTATAATACCAAATTACACGATTTCACATTATAAAGTCCAATAAAAGCCAAAATACGAGCCGTCGAAATTCCCGCCAAGAACTCCTATAACAGTTTTATAGCTGTAACATTGCACGTCTCTGGCATTCAATATATCACACGGACAGACCAATTAAATTTGTTTTATGGCCACTGACACATAAAAAATGGCTACGGACGACCTCTGTGGCTTAGTGGTACCGCAAGTGCCCTTGAATCGCAGGGTTTTGGGTTCATCTCCGATCAGCCATCCTATTTGCTAACTCAGTGTACAATGTTTTGATAGTCACTTCAAAATACATTACGTTTTATGTATCTTAAATAAAATTGACAATCATACGAAAGCCGCAATGTATTTTGTAATGACTATCAAAACGTGCACTGAGTTAGCAAATAGGTAGGCAGGTCAAGATGGAAAACTATCTTTTTCAAATTGACCTGGGTCTTGGATGTTTATCTATATATGTATTTATTACAAAATATAGTATCGTTGAGTCAGTATCCCACGGCACAAGTTCACAACTTACTGTGGGGCTAGCTCAATTTGTGTAATTTGTCTCTAAATATAGCGTAATTTTGAACCTCTGAACTATATTAAAACCCTGGAATCAAAAATCCTAGGATACAGAGTTGCAAGAAAAAAGGTAAATCCGGCCAAGTGCGAGTCGGACTCGCTCACGAAGAGTTCCGTACCGTTATCTATAAAAACGGCAAAAGAATCATGTCTGTTGCGGCCCGCCTTTAATATTATTTTTATTTAGGTAATTATTCATTTTAAAGTAAATATTTGAAACTATCTTATATAGTCTGAAACTGCATTGGACAGAGACAAGTGGAAGGAAAAGGGGGAGACCTTTGCCCAGCAGTGGGACAATATAGGTAAGTTAAAAAAAAGTAAATAAATAACTAACCTGATGCCATAAACAATGGCGAGCAAAAATAAGCAAAAAAGTCACGTTTGTTTTATGGGAGCCCCCTTAAATATTTTTTTATTCTATTTTTTTTGTATTTGTTGTTATAGCGGCAACAGAAATACATCATCTGTAAAAATTTCAACTGTCTAACTATCACGGTTCATGAGATACAGCCTGGTCACAGACACACGGACAGACAAACATTAATAGGGCCCCGTTTTTACCCTTTGGGTACGGAACCCTAAAATATTAAAGAAGTATTGACCTTCCATATAAATTTGTCCAGCTGATCGGCGACTTGGTATGGGAAGCCTAATATTTTGTTAGATTTTTAGCTTTTTTCTTGCTACTCGTTTTCTACATTTCATTAGGGATTCTGATTCCAGGATTTCAATATAGTTCTGAGGTTCAAAATCGCGTGGTATATTTATTTAGTGGTTCCATAGGAACATCCAAGCGAAAATTTTAAAGCAGTTTTACATTCAACAGCATTACTAATTCGTAGTCAACAGCCATATACATACTTACATGCTATTCATGTATTAACATGTCCTGCTTACCAGTAAGTTCAGAAGCAGAAGCGTCAGCATCATCCACTCTCACGGCGACGTGCTGAACCAATTCCTGGACAAACAGACCTTCCGTGGACGACACTCCTGACAGCTCAGCGTCCCTGCTGAAGATGCTGCTCACACCGAACTGAAATTAAGTACATATTATTATCACAATTTTGTCCCTAATGGAGTAGACAATTCATGCCCAAGACCATAAGAGTCACCGCACACTGCAGACTTTCTATCGGCCGATAGTTTAGTCTGCCTCTCAATTAGTATGAAAATACCTCCGTGGTCCAGTAGTTAAGGCGTTTGCCTGTAGACCCCCAGGGTCGACAGGCAAACGCCAGGTCGTGGATTCGATTCCCACGGAAAGCATACTTTGTTTAGTTGTTTCGAGTTTGGTTAGGACATTGCAGGCTTGAATCACCTAATTGTCTGATAATAAAGATGATTCCGTGCTTCGGAGGACAAGTTACGCCGTTGGTCCCGGCTGCCACCACGTCAGAGGCCAAGAAGCGGTTCCGAAGAACTTTGACACCAGGGTGTGCGTGGTCGATTGACCGTGTCACCTACACGAAATGATGTTGATGATGAGTATGAAAATGCAACCGATGCCGAATCGGTATAATGTGCGCATTAAATGCCTATCAAACGATTAAAAGTCTGCAGTGTGCGGTAATAACGATGGGTTGGGATGGGCTAGCCGCATCGCCTATTGTTATGATTCCTTAGATATTTGATGATTTCCTCGTATTCCTTAATATCACGTTAATAGGAGTAAATATAATCTAGACCAAGCGTGAGTCTCATTAGTACACCTACTACGGTTTCGTGCCACTGTACAAATTTAATAAGGTACAAAAGCCAATTGAGATTCTGATGTGTCTCTTCTCTGACGCTTAAAACTTCTTCCAAGCGACCTCTCTAGCAAGGTTAACCAAATTCTTTACCCAATCACTACTATTCTTAGTTTTGGTTCAATTAGATACAGGCCTGTGACAGTCTGACGAACATGGGAGGTTTAGTAATAGAGTTTTATTTGGCACCCAGTGGGTACCAAACCCTAAAAAGCATGTAAGGTGTAATCGTGGTTTAGTTATAAATGTCAAGAATGGCTATACGTTTTTGACTTAACATAAAGAAATCTACATTTTCCCATATAGTATAGAACAACTCTTGTTTGGCCATTTTCTTAATTGATACAAAAAACCATTTTTTTTTACTAAATCATGAAGTAGGCATTTGTCTCCCATCTCACCTGATGGTAAGTGACGATGAAGACCAGGATGAGCATCAAAAGTTAGCCTAGCTTAATTTTTTTGACATAGCTTAATTTTTTGACTAGTGTATTTTGTCATGGTGTCCACTACATATATCTAGATATATGTAAAGTAAATTTATTGACATATTGTTCGTAAGTTTCGAAATCATCGATACATTTTTCATGACACTATAAATTTATCGAGTCCATCAATAGTAACAAACAATATCAAATTTTACAAAAATAAAATTGAGCTTATTAAATTAAAAAAGAAATCTAATAAGACCACCCTGGAAAACAGAATTATGATCATGTTAATGAATATTCTTTAAATCAATGTCAATGCAATGCTCAGTAACTTACGAATTGTGACAATTTTCAAATGATTTTGGCCTTTAGTGTGAATTCTATTATGCTTTTGATCACTAAACTGTGTCCGTGGTCCAGTGGTTAAGGCGTTTGCTTTAGACCCCGGGGGTCGTGAGTTCGATTCCCACGGGAAGCATACTTTGTTTAGTTGTTTCCAGTTTAGAAATAAATAAAGCCCTGGGTCCCGTCTGCAATCTCGTAGTCGTTAAAGGAACCACGTCAGAGGCCGATAGGCGGTTCTTAAGAACTCTGACACCAGGGTGTGCATAGTCGCTTGATCGTGACATCTACAGGAAATGATGATGACTAAACAACGTTAATCCCATAGGGTGTGCCCCTTTTTGCATTTATTGACCTTTTCGTGCTTTAAACTATAGCTTGTTCACCAAATAGACCTTCACAATCAGGAATAATACAAATGGACTTGTGAGAACTTATCCCTTATCATTTCAATTGGTTTTCAGCATTTGCTTTGGAAAATGGAAATATATAGTATAAAATAGGTACTTCCAATACTTACATCGTAAGGCAGCTGAATAGCTTCACTGTCTAGTCCAGGCAGGATCCCGGTCCTATACACTCCCCTGGACTTCATCATCGCCTGGTCAAGAAAGTACCTGGGGTTGAGGAACCTATTGGGGCGAAAAAAAAAAAATGTTTCCGGTAAAAAATATCATTTTATTTTGTTAAAATCTTTTAGGTACTGAATTAGTTTTATTAAAAACAAGTTTTATTATGCTTTTTGTAAATATTTTTGCCACTTTAAAAGCACTTAAACCATGAATGTCAAAAAAGTATAGTAGAGATATTACTATTGTTATGGCAACATCAGGTAAACCGGCATGACATATTAACCTGCTAAATTATAATGATAGTTCGTTGCTTATTTTATCTCTTTCGCTCTTATCTGAATCGCAATGAAGCGGTGATTACATTACCCAATTTATCGGGCCCGATCTCAGTTAGGGACCCTAAATCGGGAAAGCGGCGATTACATTACCCAATTTATCGGGCCGATCCGTCGGGACACTAAAGCGGCGATTACATTACCCAATTTAAGCGTTTATTACATTATCCAATTTTTAGAAAATCAAATTAGGAACGGTTAGGAACCTAAATTGGAAGCTAGTGATCACACTACACTAAATTGTATTCTAAATCGGGACAACGCACAGTCCATCGACCGATTGCGCTGGGGTTGCATATCAATAATCACTAATTTGAAAGAGTATTTATGGCGGGCGCCGTATATTATTTGTCCGTATATATTTATATCTATTATAGATATAAGAAAAAGGAAAAAGAGAAAATGCTGGGTTAAAGAAAATTTATCATTAAGAAAAAAAATGAGCCTGACGATTTGTTATGTCTGGTATCCAATGGCTTATTAAAAAAGGTTTTGTCATTTTTAGGGTTCCGTACCCAAAGGGTTAAAACGGGACCCTATTAATATCGGTCTGCTGTCCGTCTATCTATCTGTCTGTCTGTCCGTCTGTCACCAGGCTGTATCTCATGAACCGTAATAGTTAGACAGTTGAAATTTCACAGCTGATGTATTTCTGTTGCCGCTATAACAACAAATACTAAAAAATAGAATAAAATAAATATTGAAGGGGGGCTCCCATGCAAAAGACATGATTTTTTGCAGTTTTTACAGATAACGGTACGGAACCCTTCGTGCGCGAGTCCGACTCGCACTTGGCCGGTTTTTTATTATAAAGATAGGGCATTTCCCTATACATTTCTATCATCTGTAACAACACTTCTTTTTCGGTGGCCAATGCTGCCGCTTCTGAGACAGTCGCCATTGCATAGGTTTCCTAAAAATTTGATAGTGTAATAGGCGCTTTAAAGCGCCTATTACACTATCCAATTTTTAGAAAATCTAATTAGGAACGGTTAGGAACCTAAATCGGAAGCTAGTGATCACACTACACTAAATTGTTTCCTAAATCGGGACAACGCACAGTCCATCGACCGATTGCGCTGGGGTTGCACGTCCCTATCAATCACAGATTTGAAAGAGTATGTATGGCGCCGTATTTATTAAAGCAACAGAAAATAAGTAGGGCTTGCCTTAGCAGTAGCAGCGGGAACAATAGATATAAAAAAAGGAAAAATAGAAAATGCTGGGTTATAAAAAAAAATATCATTAAGAAAAAAATTGAGCCTGACGATTTTAGTTCCGAGCAATTTGATTATTTGTAAGGCGCAAAGCTCATTGGTCTGGCGTCTGGAACGGACGTGGCAAGGGCATTTACTTTTCTATTTAAATACCGTACTAAATGTTTGGAAATAAAGTCGCAATTTGAACACACTTCAACGGGCATCATCGGACGCGCTAAAGCGCGCCACTTCGGCGCCCGCGCCAGTTGGCCCTCAGTATGGCGTCAGTTTGCAGTCAGCGCGCACGTATGGCATATGTCTTCTAGAGAAGCGATTATAGAAAATAAAAATGCGTGATGACATCGAGTTTAACATAGCATTCTGTGAATTAATAGAGAAACATCCAGTCATTTATGATCATACTCGCCATGATTATTGTAAGGCGTAAAGCACATTGATCTGGCGTCGGGCACGGACATGGCTCTGATCGGGCACGGACATGGCTCTGATCGGGCGCAGGCATGGCACGTTTCTATTACAATAATCATGGCGAGTATGATCATAAATGACTGGATGTTTCTCTATTAATTCACAGAATGCTATGTTAAACTCGATGTCATCACGCATTTTTATTTTCTATAATCGCTTCTCTAGAAGACATATGCCATACGTGCGCGCTGACTGCGAACTGACGCCATACTGAGCACCACAGAGTACTATAATACAACTGAAATAGAGAGCCCTCTCGCGTCATTTTCTTGCCAACACTTTTAGCTGCAAATATAGCGCCATCTATTAATCTTAATCCGAAACTTTTTACAGGATCACGCACACATCCATACTAATTCACACGCACACACAGTTTTTAATACTTATACAACATGTAACAAAATGGGGGTAACAATACTTAAGGGGCATGATCAGCCCATTATATTGAACAACTTTCGTCAGGGGATATAAGTCTATTATTTTTATTCGTATTTGCTGGTAGGTCTCCTGGTGAAAGTTGTTCAATATCTATCATGAACTGTTCATGCCCCTTAAGTATTTTTACACCCATTTTGTTACATGTCGTATGTTAAATATATCAAGTTCGAAGCGAATGTATTGAACATTGATCATTCAATTTAAAAGTTTAAATTAACAACTTCCCTGTCCCATAAGTCATACCTATGTAAAAATTTCGATTGTTTTACTAGGTATGGTGTCTTATACTGGGTGGCGCAAAAGTAAAGACCCTATTTGGTTCAGCTATAACATTTTTTCTAAATTAGAAAACTAGATTTAGGTTTTTTTAAATGTATATTTGTGCCATTAAATTTCGTACCATGAGGATTTAAAGATGATGTCTTTTAAATGGTGACCTCCAGAGTTGATACACATTTGAGCCCTATTTATGACATTTTGCATAACTTGCCGTAACACTTCCTGCGATATGTTCGTTATTTCTTGACGAATGTTTTCTTTTAGAGCTGCGAGAGTCTGTGGCTTGTTCACATACACCCGAGATTTCAAAAAACCCCAAAGAAAGAAGTCTGGACTGGTCAGATCGGGTGATCTTGCAGGCCAAGGCAAATCGCCAAAACGAGAGATAACTCGGCCTGGAAAAGCGTCCCTCACACAATTATTCCACGTTCTTGGGGAGTAAAACGGTCCATGTTTATTTTCAGTGTATTTTACATTCGTTCACTACACAATTTTCAAAAACAGAATGACAGAAAATGTCATATAAAAAAAATAAAAGTATTTTCTTTAGTGCCAGTACTTTTGCGCCACCCAGTATAAGGACATGGAAGCTGTTAAAGTACCAAAATATGAAATAAAACAGGTTTTTAAACTTCAATTTATTTTTTTATTTTATGTTTCTTATGTTTATTATGATATATTTGCGCATACAATTTAATTGTGTCATCCCCGTTATACGTTATTTTTCCAGTAAGAATTCGATTTACACATCGACACCAGCTGTAAATCAAAACATTTATTGTTTTATCAATAAACATTGATCTTAAACGGTCTTTATGCTTAATACAATTTAATTCTACACTGGCGAATACATCTACAAAAAAACGTATATTTTGTTTTATGTCTCGTTTAGGAACATCATTTTTCAAAACATTTTCAGTGATGCTTTGTATTTCAAAAAAGAAATTCATTATTTTAGAAGATGGATACACGAGCCATTTGGAATTTATTTTGAATTCTTTTGCCAATATAAAACTATGTTTCTCGTTTATATTTTGCTCTATTAAATCTTCTTTGCATGTTTTGCAGGATTTACAAACTTGTTGGAGGCATTTTTTTAGGACCCAACCGCAAACATAATTTCTTTGCCCTTCTCCATCGGTTTCATTCAGGGTGTCAGTAACGGAAAACATATTTTCATTTAATCTGATTTCTTGTAAGTCACAATCAGTTTTAGATTCCTGATTTTCATAAATATTTTCTTCAAGTAAAAAATCATACGATTGGAGAAAGGCGTCCATATCCTCTTCACAATTTGCTTTAATAGAATGAGCAGACGTGTAATTATTTAATAAAAGTGACTTATAAGCGCCCTCAAAACCTATACTATTTGGAGAAACATTTCGCGCTCCAGCGCTTCTAATTCCTCCAAAAAAATTTTCGATTGGGTCTTGATTAAAATTCCTGCAAAACATAGTATCTACATTGTAAGATTTTCTTAATAATTTCCAAATGGCTTGGAATCCTTCAATCGTTTTTATAAAATTTTTTACTGATGGTACAGTTTTCTCCAATATTTGTACTTTGGTGCCAATATGCTTAACTTCTACAACTTGTAATTTTTTTAAAAATAATTTTGCCTCTTGCCCCAGCTCATGATGGGGAGAATTTGGCTTTACTCCGGCTCTGTAAATTTTCCCACTGTCAACATTAAAGCCAGAGCAGTTTAAAGAGTCAAATAATTTGTCGAACATCATAACAAACGGAATGATGTTTAAACACTCCTCCTCTAAATCTCCTTTTGCAACTAAATGCTTTGCAGCTACAGCTACACTGCGACTAAGCAACTGAGTTGCAATTTTCACTCGCATTTTATTAATTTTATCTCTGTTAATATGCTCTTCTGTTAGCTTTGGAGCCATGTTTAATTCTCCATAGGTTTTGTCTGCATTGTACAATTTTTCAAAAAATTCCCACTTCACAATTTTTTCTTTATTATTATCGGTTAAGTCGATAAATCTTGCATTTTTATTCATGAGGTTGTTTCTTATGCCTTTGATAAGATGAGGAACATCGTAAATTGGGATTATCGATTTGTTATTTACTAGAAACATATCGTGTCGCCAAACCTTTTTATCTTTTATATACTGTGTTCTTGTATCTTCAATAAGACTTTCGATAGCACCTACGTTTACCGTGCTCTGGTCACAAACCGTAGCTACAATTATTAAACCCGTCTCAATTACTTCAGATATTACTTTTTTAATAGTGCTCTTTAAATCCAATTTATTCAACCGTTGTGTAAAATAATAAGCTACGGGCTGTTTAAACTTTTTAATTATCCCCCTAATCATAAAAACTAACACGTGATCTCCTATGTCCATGTGTCCGAACGAGTCAAACCCTTTCAAAGAGTCCTCTTTTGCGGAATAATTGACTTGTGGGCTGACATACATTTCGTCAAACATTAAAACACATAATTTGTCAGCCACGCAGCTATCTTTTAGGTTAAATTGATTTTTTTTGAAAATTGTTTTATTTATGCCTTCTCGGACGACAATTTTACTTAATAATGTCTTCAAAGATTTAGCTGAAGGCAACACAAAGCATTTTGATAGGAGCCCGTAACTCTTTGGACTCTTTTTATATAAAGAAAGGGCCAAAATTTTTTCATTTGTGGAAAAACGGTGTCCTTTTGGTTTTTTCCCACTTTCTCTTACTTGGATTGTAGTAAAAATCTTACTACGGAGCGACATTTTTTGCGTTAATTTCTGTAACATATTTGTGTTGCTAATACGTCGGGCATTGAAAAGCCTTTCCTTGAATGTTTGTCCTCGTTTCCTTAATCGGCACACTTCACGCTTCAAACTTCTAATTTCACTGCGTGTTTGACGATAGTATGCCACGCCGGGTTGAGAAGACTGCCTCGAATCTGTAAGGTAATAAAAAATACCATTATAATAAAATAACATCTCTCTTTACATTCAACAATGATCTTGTAGATTAAATAGGTACAGACTTCAACCAAACTCCTGAACCAAATAAAGCAAAATTTAAATGGGACCAACTGGATAGTAGTTATATTCTTCCAAATAAAAAAAATATTTTCCAAATCAGTTCAATAATGACTGAGTTATGAATAACATATATGAAAAGGAGTGTCATTCTAAATTACAACAGTTAACTTCTAAAAAAAACTACTTCGACAAGACACAGTTTCGAAGAACACTACTTCGGCAGAACCTTTTCGAAATACACTTGTTCGGCGGATCTCTATTTCGACAAAAGTATTTTGTCTGTCACTATGTCTATTTATGTTTTATTTTATACGTAAACCATAAAGCAAAACATAATTTTAATTGTCACATTTCAAGGCACTAATCTGCCGATGATATTTTTTGTCGAAAAAGAGATCTGCTGAACATGTGCATTTCGAAGAGGGGCTCTGGCAAAGTAGTGTTCTTCGAAGCTGTGTCTTGTGGAAGTAGGTACCGTCGGACTAATGCTAGTCGAATATATATTTTATCATAGCAATGAATGAAGAACTATTCGTTTTCGAAATGAAGACTGTGTCGAAATAACTAACTGTCGAAAGTTAGACGACTTTCCATAAAAAGATCACATACCAAATGCAAGAACAGCTTTTTTACATGTAAATGTAGATGGTTCAGGATCCCCGTGAATTTTCTTTGGTTTAGTCATGACTTGACTTTGCTCTGGTGGCAAAGTTGCAGTTTCTGAAAATTAACACAGATTTGATTATAATAACTTAAATATTACAAAATATAGAACATGTATTAGACATATCCTTATCCTTACTAATATTATAAATGCGAAAGTGAGTTTGTTACGCTTTCATGTCGTAACTACTGAACCAATCATCATGAAATTTTGCATACAAGTTCTCTGGAGTACGGAGAAGGACATAGGCTACCTTTTATCCCAGGAAAAAGTACTATTCCCGAGGGATCGACATTGACGCGGGCGGAGCCGCGGGCGAAAGCTAGTACGTAATAAATACATAATGTTACTATAATTTTACGAGTAAACTAGTGTATCCAAACTGAAGAATAAAAGATCTTTTCCACGGAATCTATCCGAAGGTAAGAGGTATAACAACGAAAAATGTATAACAATACTTTTATCGCAAAAATATAATGTTCCTGTAACTTAAGATTCATTGTAAGCTAGCTCACCCGGCGAACTATTGTACCGTCTCTTTTTTGGGTACTCGGGTATATAATAAGGTGTCAGCTAATTCTATATCAAATTTCATCAAAATCTGCTCAAATGGTTGCCGATGTAATCTAGTAGAAGATAAAATACATAAATATTACCTCGCAAAGATGTCAGTTGAGATTGAGGGGCAGCTGTTGTGGCAATTGTGTCTGATATTGCTGGTTCTAGAACAATAGAAATCATATTATTTTATATAAACATTTTATTATGAGAGATTGAGATTTATTGACATTACTTCAGAAAAGAATATCCATAAAATTAATGTGTGTATCTTTTGTTAATTTAATACATACTAGCTGTACCCGCGACTTCGTCCGCGTGGAATACTGAGTTTTATTTATTAATAAATTCAGCTTAAATAAGACAAAAAGAGCAAAGAGTCGCATATACATACTTTATATTTATATTTACTTATTCGTCTTATTTTAAATTATTTTTAAGATTAACTACCTAAGTATTATAAAAACACAGCCAAACAAATTACAAAATTAACGATATTTAACAATTTCACACTTAGTAATTTAACTTATGAACATACAAATTATGTAGGTAACTATTATAAACTTATATTTTTTTAAGTTTGAACTAAAATACGACTACGATTACAAAAATTTATATTTTACAAATATTTTACAAATACTTCAGACAAAGAAAAAACATGTCAGCCTGTAGCTGACTTCGTACGTGAGTAACCCGTAATTCACATATAAATAAAGAAAAAAGCTATTTACTTGAATGTTGCAATAGTACCAACAATATATTTGTTGCAGATATTGCACAGCAGTTAGTCCGAAGATTTTATTTAAGTAGTTAAGAAATAAAATATTGTTGGATAAAACATTGAGTTTTTATTGTTGACAGACAAGTAAGTGACATGACATAAAAATGTAAAAAAAAAAAAATCAACCACCAAAGAGTTATCTCTTATAACCTCAGTTACCTATATGTAACCTTCTTCAACACTCCTCCTTAAATGAGGTATAAGAGCCAATTCAACTCCTCCTCAAACTTGCATTCCTTTCATACATCTTTCATGTCTCTCTCTGCTAAGTCCTTTCGTCAATACATCTGCAGGCTTCTCATTTGTGGGTAGATATCTCAGACTTACCTTACCCTTTCGCACCATTTCCCTAATATAGTGATGCCTAACATCTATATGTTTAGTTCGACGGTGATGCATAGGATTCTCCGCAATTTGAATTGCAGACTGGCTATCGCTAAATAGTTCCACTGCCTCATCAATTCCAGTCAGCTCGGCTAGCAATGCTGTCAAAAATGCTGATTCTCTGCATCCCTCTGATAGAGCCACATATTCAGCTTCTGCACTTGACAATGCCACAGTCGTTTGTTTTCGACTCTCCCATGCTATCGGACATCCTCCAAATGTGAATACAAATCCGGTATATGATTTCCTATCACATATATCCCCTGCGTGATCGGCATCCACATAGCCAACAAGCTTCTTTCCCGTCTTTTTAAAATTCAGAGCAAATTCTTTGGTTCCTTTCAAATACCTGAGCACACGTTTTGCAGCTGTCCAATGTGATTGATCATAATAGCTGTTAAATTGGCTCAAATAACTGACTGCAAATGCAATATCAGGTCGTGAGCAGACCGCTAAGTACATCAATGAACCTATCAGCTCCCTGTATGGCAGTTCACTTGATAAAATGTTCTTCTCTCCTTGTGGTTTCACGAGTTTAATTCCACTTTCAATTGGAGTCCTTACACTTTTGCAGTCACTCATTCCAAATTTCTTTAGTACCTTCTCAAGATATTCAGTTTGGTTGAGTTTAATAGAGTCCCCCTGACATTTGATTTCCATTCCCAGAAAAACATTTACTTCTCCTAGGTCTTTCATATCAAATTTTGACTTAAGCTCCTCTTTCAATAATATTCTGTCTTGCTCACTGTTCCAAAAAATCAGAATATCATCCACATAAACAGCTATGAACTTCATACAGTTATGTTTCTTCCTCATATAAACACAAGGTTCAGTTTCGCATCTCTTGAAACCCATATTCAACAAAACCTTGTTAAGTTTCTCATACCATGCTCTCGGAGCCTGCTTTAGACCATAAAGAGCCTTCTTTAGAAGACAAACATGTCCTTCTTTACCTTTCTCTTCAAAACCTTTTGGCTGTCTCATATAAACCTTTTCTTTTAAGTCTCCGTTTAAGAATGCAGTTACAACGTCCATTTGATCAACTTTAAGATCATTTTCTACGGCTAGAGCTAATAATAATCTCAAAGTACTATGGCGTACTACAGGCGCAAAAGTTTCATTGTAGTTTAGTCCTTTGATTTGAGTAAAACCTCTGGCTACGAGTCTCGCTTTATATCGGATCTTCCCCGGGCCCTTTTTAATTCTAAAAATCCATTTAGAATCTACGAAGTAGCCATTAGCCTTCTCTACCAAATCCCAAGTTTGATTTTTCTTGATTGAATCAAGCTCTTCTTGAATGGCCTTCTGCCATTTATCTTTATCGTCTCTTGATAAAGCTTCCTCTACAGTTAAGGGCTCTTCCTTTATATCTTCTTCTGCATAATAGAGAATATAATCATCATACCTTGTAGGCTTTCTTTCTCTGAGAGGATACCTTCTTTCAGGAACATCTACAATAGTTTCAGGTCTGGATACAGAATCTTCTCTATCATGCATCTCAGATTCTGAAACTTCTACTCTTCCATTGTGTTCAGCAATTTCAATTCCATTCCCTTCTTCAGGTAAGACCTCTTCTTCGGTTACATTTTTCATACACCTCTGTTCACCTACATCTTCACAGTCAAAGAAATCGTCATGTTCTCTTCGTAGTTCATGTTGTTGAACATTTGTAGAAGCATCAATTTCCCTTTTCATTATAGGTGTCTCCCAAAAGTCATTTGCAAATGTTACATCTTTTCTTTCACCATTCTTTTCTACATGAGCTCCAATTTGATCTTCAAAGAAAACGACATCCCTTGCTTTGTATATGCTATGCGTTACTGGATCTATTAGTCTGTATCCTTTTGATGTTTCGCAGTAGCCAACAAACAGCAGTTCTTTTGTCTTTGAATCAAATTTCTTCCGCTTTTGTTTTGGAACATGCATAAATGCCCTACAACCGAAAACCTTTAAATGACTTAGGTCTACTTTTCTATTAGACCATGCTTCTTCAGGTGTCTTTCCTTTAACAGCACGTGTTGGACATCTGTTTTTCAAGTAAACCGAAGTATTTACCGCTTCAGCCCAATACTCTTTGCTTAGTTTCGCTTCTTCAAGCATACTTCTGGCTCGTTCCACAATCGAACGATTTGCCCTCTCACTTACTCCATTTTGTTGTGGTGTGTAATCCACAGTTAATTGGTGAATTATGCCACTATTTTTCAAAAAAGAATTTACTTGTTTGTTGACGTACTCCTTGCCGTTGTCTGTTCGAATGGTCTTAATATTTTTACCAGTCTGATTTTCAACTAGCTTTTTAAACTCCACCAACTTCGAATAAACTTCACTTTTGTTACGCAAAAAATAAACAAAAGTTTTTCTCGATTTATCGTCAATAAACGTGAGGAAATACTTATACCCTGAAAATGAAGCAGTTTCCATGGGGCCACATACATCGCTATGTATTAGTTCAAGGATTTCAGTAGCACGCGTACTCTTCTCTTTCGGAAATGGTAAAGTAGTTTGCTTACCTTTCAAGCACGACACGCATTGAACTAAGCCTGGGTCCTTGAAACATATACCTCTAGCTAGTTTGTCACGTAGTATTTTCATGTTGACAAGTCCTAAATGCCCAAGTCTGCGGTGCCATAGTTGAACTTCACCGACAGAGTTTGTATTCAAAGCTGAAAACATATCAGCATTAGAATTGGATTTCACTATATAAATCCCTTTCTCTTCCTTGCATACCAACTCCACCTTACCATGTACTTGACATTCTTCCGCCTTATATAACTCGCAACCTCTTTTCGAAAATACCACCACAAAATTACGATTCACTAACGTACTTACACTCAATAGATTCGCAGCTAATTTCGGCACGAAGACAGCTCCCTTCACACTCACACTCAATTCCTCTGAACAGACATCACCTCGGCCTTCACCTTCCACCCTGTTACCATTCGCGCAGGATATTTGAATTGGCTCCTCTAACTTCATATAGTTCTCTAGCCAATTCTTTCTATTTGTCATATGAAATGACGCGCCTGAGTCTAAAATCCATTCTTGTGAATTGTTTCTATACATATGAAGAGCTGTATGCGTAGTATGTGCTTGACTTTTATGTTTATTTGGGCAAAAACGAGCTCGATGTCCAGCCCCACACACATAGCATTGTATCTTCTTCTTCGCAGTCTTTCCGTTGTTATTTTCCTTTGCTTTGCTGTTATTATTCTTTTGTGCAGCACTTAAAGCATTATCCGACGAATCTGTACATTTGTGTGATGAATTATCATCAATCTGCAGTAACTTTGTCTTGACATAGTCAGTTGTCAACGTTATGTTGCTATTTTCAATAGCCATTCTCATTGGCTCATACTGCTCTCCTAGCCCCTGTAGCATAAGTGCAGCTAATAACTCGTCATCTATTTCTTTGCCCATATCTGCCAACTGATTGGCCAGCGACAATATTTCAGTGACATATACTCTTGGACTGCTGTACATACTCAACTTTTGACTAACTAGACGTCCTAGCAATCGACATCTGTTATTAACCCCTTGGTCCTCAAAAGCTGTTCTCAAGGCATTCCAGCTCTCTTTAGCTGTAGTTGCTTTCTTCACATGTACCAAGCAGTGTGGCTTCACCATAAGCAGCAACTTTGCACGGACCTTCTTATCTATTTTAGCACCAGCAGCATCAGACGGTGTTGCTTCTATATATTCCCATAGATCCTCCATTACAAGATACAGCTCCATTTGGATTTTCCAGGTAGCGTAATTTGACGCTCCATCCAATTTTTCTATACCTTGTAGTAACCCCGCTGGGTTCGATCCATGTGTGTGCTGCATGTTTGCACCAGCACCGAAATCATTTACACCATCGTTATTTTTATTCATTTTATATCCAACACAACCCTAACTACGCTCTGCTACCATGTTGGCAGAGCGTAGTTAGGGTTGTGTTGGATATAAAATTGGCCACCCATCCTAATTTGAACCATGGTTAGAGTTGCTTAACCTACGTTATAGGAATCAAAAGTAGCCCACATCCTTTCTTAGGCTATAGCCTATCTGTGTGCCAAATTTCGTTTTAATCTGTTCAGCCGTATTAGTTTTGGCCACCCATCCTAATTTGAACCATGGTTAGAGTTGCTTAACCTACGTTATAGGAATCAAAAGTAGCCCACATCCTTTCTTAGGCTATAGCCTATCTGTGTGCCAAATTTCGTTTTAATCTGTTCAGCCGTTTTAGTTTTGGCCACCCATCCTAATTTGAACCATGGTTAGAGTTGCTTAACCTACGTTATCGAAATCAAAAGTAGCTTATGTCCTTTCTCGGGCTATAGCCTATCTGTGTGCCAAATTTCGTTTTAATCGGTTCAGCCGTTTTAGCGTGAAAGCAAGACAGACAGACAGACAGACAGAGTTACTTTCGCATTTATAATATTAGTATGGATTAACACTACTTGTAGGACCTTTTAAAGTGTAAGTTTGACTCGCAATTAGTAAATTCTATAATATGTAGTTATTTTGTTTTTACCTAAAAGAGAGTGTATATGTTGTTGAACTTGTTGATGCCCAAATTGTTCCCCAGCTGATGGATTTATAAAGTCTTCTAATCCTGAAATAAAAAATATATAATTTATTGATATTAAAAAATTATTTATTTATATATTGCTTTCACGTTGTCTGGGAGAAAATAAAAAAAAAAACAGAATGTGCCAGCTGCTTCTCTTCCCGCGCAGATCGTAAAAGCCGACCGAGCGAATGGGCGAAAATCTCCGCAATCTGTTTTGATTTCGTTTTCTACCTACGCACCCACCAAAATGCTAAATGTGGCCATAAGGCCTTATAGATCTAGGCTCTGTCAACCCCACAAGTGAAAAAGACGTGAAACTATATATGTTTGAAATAAAAATATATTTACATGTATCAATATAAATAAATGAATAAATACATAGGTATAAGCCACAGATTTATGTCAACATACTATTTAAGCTTAAATTCTTTGTACTGACTGAATTCGAAAAAGCAAACTTGAAACTTTTAATTCACTTTTACCTCACAAGTGGCAATAATTAAATTAATGCACTTACAAAAAAAAAATAGATGTTTTACCTGGATGTGATGTAATATGAGCTTGAAGTGCAGGCAATGGCTCAGCAGTTGAATCACTTAAAGCGGATCCTGAAATTGTTATTAAAGTTAGATAACTATATGTATTATAACCAATAGAAAACTATATTATCATTAAGTAACATAGGCTGTAGGTAGTTTATTTACAAAACAATTAGGGATCCATATGAAAATTGCAATAATATATTATTAAACAAGGTATCACAAATTTGCCTAGAAATGTCATTATTGGGCGATGGCTGTGAAAACTAATGATAGTACTTAATAAGAGCATATTTCCGGTTGCATTTTCACCTGAGATGGTTCAGAACTCAGGGTCTGGGGGCTCGAGTCTACCCAGGGCCCCGGTAATTTGTATGATAAAAACCAACACACCGGACATAATTGTGGGAAATAGTAATTAATAGATAAAATAAATTGATTTCTTAAAAATATGGCTACCAATGCTAATGAATCAACCTGAGTTACCCATAGAGATACTTACTAATATTATAAATGCGAAAGTGAGTTTGTTTGTTACGCTTTCACGCCGTAACTACTGAATTGATCATCATGAAATTTTGTATACAAGTTCTCTGGAGTATGGAGAAGGACATAGGCTAACTTTTATCCTGGGAAAAAGTACTATTCCCGAGGGATCGACATTGACGCGGGCGGAGCCGCGGGCGAAAGCTAGTAGAATATATATCCTGATGGATCGCCTTACCTGAGGAAGTTGCTATTTGAGGTTGAATAGCTGCCAATATTTCTACTGTAGGGTTTGGCATAGGTGCATCTGGAAAACAAGTGATGTACATTAAGAGCAAATAATGATTATATGTTGTGAGTAATAAATGTCATATTTAAAATTATCACCCCATTACCCGCCTTAAGGTTTCATTAACAAATACTAAAAATAAATTTCAAAGTGAGTTCGTTTAGATTTTTTTTATTTATTATGCTTTCACGCCTTAACTTCTAAATTGCCTAGGGAATAAAAAGAGTGTTTTCATCTCAGGAAAAGGTATTGTTCCTATGAAATGAATATTTACACAAGCCCCAAACGAAAGGAAGTAATCCTCATTTAAGGCCTTCAAATCTTAAATAGTCCTATAATGAACTGTCAAAATCTTTCTTAAAAGTTCAAAATATAGTCTTATGAAAATGACTCTGACCAAATCATATGTTATCAAATTATTCCATTTTCAACTTACTTGGTATATGCAATCTGGGTACTGCTAATGCATTAAGTCGGTTGTTTCTGTTGCGATCTGCTTCAGTAAAATGAATGTCACACACTTTCTTTCGCTTGTATATTACATCATCAGTAAGGCCATGTAGAGGTTCACCCACTAGGTCCACCCAAACCCTAAATCTTTCTGGGAACTTGGCAGGATTTGGAAAGTTGTGAATAGTGACACCTGAAACAAGTAATAAATTTATAATATTTTAAGAATAATATGCTCATATAATGAGTTAATTTAAATGTATTGTACAGTTTACTATTAGTAAATTAAGCATAGTGATAATTTTCTGATTTTGGAGGAGATATAATAGATATATATTATCCGGTCCTGGTATATAATAGATATATAATTCTCAATTTAAAATTAACACGTGATTACAGAGAGTCATTAGCCTGGAGAGAAAAATAACATGTGCATTTGGCGTCTTCATTAATATTACCACGTGGAGGGTACTCCTTATTAGTATCTTGTTTGAGTAGGTATCCATGTTAAAAATAAAATTTACGGTTAGATGGATAGCATTAAAATAATGAGACGATAACGAAATAAGTCTTACCGATGGTATCACATCCAAACACACATAATCTGGTAGAAGGCATAATTACACAAACACCACACAAAATTAAGTTTAAAAAGCGTCCAGCGTCCTTTTCGCAAAATAGTTTAAAACTGCAGTGAATATAAGCGGAGTATACACTCAACACCAAAAACACTGAAAAACCGTAGAAACTTAATGGATAGTAGCAAAGCCAATCGAAAAACACTTAAGTAACTTCGACGACCACTGATAACAACAGCAAAAGTTCTACAAGTTTTGAAAATGGAAAATCCAATCCGCCATTTTCATTTGACACAATAGTGATGTATGTCGACTAAGAGATAAATCGATTATCGACTGAAGCTACGTATGAAAACTGAGAAAATATAATCATATAAATTAATTGGATTTATGTAAATTTATTTTCTCTATCTTCTATCTTGATATAAACTTATCCAGAATATACCGGCTATCAATACGATACTTGTTTTGTTTTTGACGTAAGGTGTACTATTCATTTTTAATTATGTACTTCTTTGTTGTTTTATTTATGTATAACTAACTATTATTTTATTAAAACTGCGTTTGCTGATCTTAATAAAATAGACTATAATAGCATAGGTACATGAAGGAAGACGTATAAATAATCTTTATATTCTATTGTAAATTGCATAGGTACATACTTACCAATTAATTACACCGTCTTTATCATCCATTCATCATCATTATTTCGTGTAGGTGACACGCTCAACCTACCATGCACACCTTTATCCATTAAGAGGTAAGTAGAGCCAGTAAGGCCACAAGACCAAAAGGCCACGTGAAGTATGTGAGTATTCGAATAATAGGTAAAAACAGAATCATAATAGTAGTGGGTGTGTAGCCGCATTGCCTATTGACATGATTCCTAAGATTTTCGCCCCATATCCTCGGCCGGCTTCTACGGGAACAGAAGCTGCATGCAGCTGATACACTACCTACTTTTTCTTTTCTCTTCGATCAACTTGAAATGTTATATAGGTATAATATAAAAAAAGATATAACAAATTATTTAGCTTATGCTTTCAAAGAATAAGAGGTTTTTAATAATCTAAAAATCAGACGTCAGTACGTAAATTATTTAATTAACATAATTAATCTAAATTATTACGTTGTATATGTTTGTGTTATCATAATAACTAAAAATATATGCAACGTATTACTTAAATTACAAAATTTTAATAAATAGTCGATAGATGGATACCAAAGTCGATAGATTATATTTGAGAATCAATTATTGAGGTAATCTCTACTTTGAACGTGCAGTGAAATAGAGCGACATCTACCCAAAGTCCAACAAACTAAAATATCATTGTGTTTTTATATTTAATCTTAGAAGAAGATTAATAGATGGCGTAATTAATAATAAAAAAATCACGTTCTATGCGACTTTCACCCCCATGCTGAGTGATACTGAGGGCCAACTGGCGCGGGCGCCGAAGTGGTGCGCTTTAGCGCGTCCGATGATGCCCGTTGAAGTGTGTTCAAATTGCGACTTTATTTCCAAACATTTAGTACGGTATTTAAATAGAAAAGTAAATGCCCTTGCCACGTCCGTTCCAGACGCCAGACCAATGTGCTTTGCGCCTTATGTCTGGTATCCAATGGCTTATTAAAATAGTTATTGTCATTTTTAGGGTTCCGTATCCAAAGGGTTAAAACGGGACCCTATTAATTTCGCTCCGCTGTCCGTCTGTCTGTCCGTCTGTCACCAGGCTGTATCTCATGAACCGTAGTAGTTAGACAGATGAAATTTCAAGCTGATGTATTTCTGTTGCCGCTATAACAACAAATACTAAAAAGTAGAATAAAATAAATATTGAAGGGGCTCCCATACAACAAACATGATTTTTTTGCTTGTTTTTGGTCGATATTGATAACGGCAACAGGTAGACTTTTTCAGTGGGCAATGCCACCGCTTCTGAGACAGTCGCCATTGCCGATACGTCCACTTCGACCAAGCGCGGGCCGGCAAATAGTCGTCCTAAATCGTAGCGTTGCGATTACACTGTCCTAAATTGCAGACAATTTAGGAAACAGAGCGGTCAGGACCTCTACCTGTTGCCGTTATCAATATCGAGCAAAAACAAGCTAAAATCGTGTTTTTGTATAGGAGCGACCTTCAATATTTATTTTATTCTATTTTTTTGTATTTGTTGTTTTAGCGGCAACAGAAATACATCAGTTGTGAAATTTCAACTGTCTAACTATTACGGTTCATGAGATACAGCCTGGTGACAGACGGACAGACAGACAGATAGACAGACGGACAGCGGACCGATAATAATAGGGTCCCGTTTTAACTCTTTGGGTACGGAACCCTAAAAATGACAAAAACTTTTTTAATAAGCCATTGGATACCAAACATAACAAATCGTCAGGCTCAATTTTTTTCTTAATGATAAATTTTCTTTAACCCAGCATTTTCTATTTGTCCTTTTTTAAATCTATTGTTCCCACTGCTACGGCTAAGGCAAGTCCTACTTATTTTCTGTTGCTTTGATAAATACGGCGCCTTACATACTCTTTCAAATCTGTAATTGATAGGGACGTGCAACCCCAGCGCAATCGGTCGATGGACTGTGCGTTTTCCCGATTTAGAGAACAATTTAGTGTAGTGTGATCACTAGCTTCCAATTTAGGTTCCTAACCGTTCCTAATTAGATTTTCTAAAAATTGGATAGTATTATTATTTGCGAATGGTTTCATGTAGACATGCAGCAAAAGATGAAATCTTAGAGGGTGAATGAAAGGCTATCAATCCATTTGACTACGTCGCTATCGGCTTTGTGTATTTTTTGAATACCACCCTCTATAGACAGAAGCGGACAAGAGTCAGTGAGGTGAGACATACTTTGAATATCTCCACAACAGCAGTTTGGGTCAGTGGCAAAATTCCATCTGTGCATCAGTTCGGCGCACTTTCCCTCTGAAGTCCGACATCTGTTTATTTGGGTCCAGTACTTCCGTGGAAGTTCCAAGCCCGGCACGGGGAAATTGGGGTCGGATATAAGATTCTTATTGACCACTACAGCATTTGTACATCTATCCGACCACTCCTCCGCCGGCGTCCTTTTCTTCCGCAGGGCTCCAGATGCATTAAAGCCGAATGGTCTGCGAGATTTTAGACGCAGGTTATTTTTGGTGTTGTCCAGGTCTAGGTGAATTGGGAGTTCCGGCATTTGACACAGCTTGTCGTATTCCTTTCTTAGTGCCATCTCTCTCCGTAAATCTGGTGGTAGGAAGTGACAGAGCACTGGTAGCCAGATGATCGGTGCAGGTTGAACAGTGCCTGATATGATCCTCATGGCTGAGTTAAGTTCGGTGTCTACTAAATGTGTGTGGTGACTGCCAAACCACACAGGCGCACAGTACTCAGCAGAACTAAATACAAGCGCCAGTGCAGATGTCCGCAGTGTATTAGCATTACAGCCCCAAGTAGTACATGCCAGTTTCCTGACAAGATTGCATCTAGTAGACACTTTTTTCTTTACCTTCTCTAGATGGGGTTTAAAAGTTAAAGTGCGATCCAAAGTGACACCCAAATAAACAGGGCATTTATCATGACGCACGGGCTCACCGCAGAAAGTAAGAGTCGCTGTTTGATTAGCCAAACTGTTACTAAGATGAAAACAACAGCTAACTGTTTTGCGCGGGTTTGGTTTTAGGCCCCAGGTTTTAAAATAACGTTGCAGGACAGCGATATCTTCTTGAACCACGACTGCGGCTTCGTTTATCGTCGAAGCTTGTGCTGTCACTGCAACATCATCGGCGTACATAAATCGACGCCCCGCTAAATCCGGTATATCACTCAGGTATATGTTGAATAGCGTGGGAGCCAGGGTTTTTGTAGTGCTTAGTTTACTACCGAGGCTTACCTGGAATACGCGGTTGGAAAGTATTGATTGGAACAGTTTTAGGGTGTGGCTGCATTTGAAAATTCTTGTCAGCTTCAACAGGAGCCCCTGTTTCCAAACCGTATCAAAAGCTGAGGTGAGGTCTGTGAACACACCTACAATTTTATGGCGTCTCTGGAATCCAGCTTCGATATGTGATGTAAGCGCCAGTACTTGATCGCAGTAACTACGATCGGGGCGGAAGCCTGCCTGGTCGATAGGGACGTATTTTTCGACAATAGGGGTCATACGTGCAAGCAGTATTCTTTCATATAATTTGTAAAGAGTACATAGAAGTGAAATGGGCCTATAACATGATGGGTCATCCGGCTTCTTACCCGGTTTGAGTAGTGCGACTACTTTCGCTTTTTTCCACTCTTTGGGGAGTTTGCATTTAGCAGTTACATCCGAAAAGAATTTCGACAACCACTTTCTTGCTAAAGGCCCTAAGTAACTAAGAAAATCTGGAAGGATCTTATCAGGTCCCGGGGATTTATTGTTCTTAACATTTTTTAGGGCTTCAGAAACTTCAAATATGCTAATGGGTTTGATAAGTGTCGAGTCAGGATTTCCGCTATCTAGCAATTGAAAGAGTTCATGCTTTACTTTTCTCTTGTGATCTTTTTGTAATGAAGGGGAACTATTCATTTTAAGAATTTGGGCGATCTTGTTTGGACTTGTCTGTGGGATAGCTTTAATAGGTTGCGAAGCTGCTCCTAGTTTCCTTATTAATAAAATATAGTTTCCTTATTAGTAAAATTGGATAGTGTAATAAGCGCTTTACATCTTCCAATTTCCTAATTAGGTTTCCTAAAAATTGGATAGTGTAATAAGCGCTTAACTAGGGAGTTAGTGCGATCGGGTAGCCACGATTGCCCTAAATCGGGACACTAACTCACTAATGATTTTAAAAACGGTTCGTCTTTGGAACGACCACCTCTATGCAACAGATCACCAGTTTCTATCATAGTATTCATAGGCTGTCAAATAATCAGCCCACCTTGTTTTCGGCGGGCCTCGCTTTCATCAACAATTTTTAAAAATATACTTGAAATTATTTCTTTCAAGTACCTATTTAGAAACTTTTATTGAGAAACATTCTCTCTGATATTTAAGGGCTAGGGCTTTTTTTCCGGGTCATTGTGTGAAAATATCAAATAGACTTTGTTGGCAGGCAAGATATAAGTTTAATGGAGTGGTATACCCATGGTTTAGTGAGCAATATTCAAATGATAAACAATATTACCTATTCAAAATGTGTCTATCGGGTTAATATAAGGTGACACATTCAACATTCAGTAACACGAAAGGTTGTTTTTTGTGTAGTACTCGTATCAGTCGTAAAAATGCAAGCCTGATGGTTTGTTTGCTTTCCGTGTGGAAGTGGCCAACACTGGTGTCAGATTTTTCAAGCTGCCTAAAGGCATCTGACATAGCTAAATGGTAACAAAATAAAAGACCCAAGACTTACATGACACACATTTATTTTCAAATAAAATAAGAAACAATCAATGTAAAAAGTGTTCATAATACTAATGAATTAAATCACAATTTAATCACTTGCGAATATAGATCAATATTTACTATTTAAATAAGTACACCTAGTACTTAAGTGTATTACATATACATGTGTATATCTCCTGATTTAATTATAATATCTATGATCTACAAGTTCTATTATTTTTAGTAAGTACTTGTAGATCATGATATGATCATATATTAGGTGTTTGTAATTTATCATTAAACGTTTGATTTGGAATGTATAGTAAAAATACAAAAACTCATTGTTGGACATAAATTACAATCTGCATAATGAGTACTTTTGTCTTATTTCCTAAAAAATGAGACCTGATATTTCTACTAACTAACAGCTACTACAGAATTCCACAAAATATCATATATACGAATGCATTTTACAATGCAGCAAGGTTCAAATTGTGTCATGATATACTGTGGTTACTGTACAAAATAATGGCTATGCCTTTCCTAAATCCATATTAATAACTAAGCCTTGACCTACGTCGTTAGAAATCAGATAACATTGTTTACTGGTGGGCTCATACATTTGTTAACAAGATTTAAATAAATATGTTACCTACCACGACTTATAGTGAGTGTTTACTAGTTACCAAGTTAAATAGTCTAATATTATATTATGTATGGTTGTATGTGATTTACATAACAACATAAATTAACTGGGCTAAATGGTTAATTGAAAATATATTTAAGTCTTATAAAATTAGGAAATAAATTTATGACATAAAATGAAATATGGTGAAAAAAATTGGAATTCATTCACCATATATTTTTTTTTCTTAATTTAATAAGATTATCTCAGAATAACGTTGTGAATTATAATAATATCATATGTAATAAGTTCTGCTCTTATTAATGGCTGTAACTCGAATATAACAGTTTTAAGTAATAAATTATCAATACACTGATAAATTAATAATACACAGGTTCTGATCTTGGCTACTAAATCACTAGCCACTTTCACTCTATACCAAGTACTATCTTTGTTACTTTTTTTAGTGCACATTATAACTGAAATGTGGACATAGTTATCTAGGCCATGATATCAACATAGTATATTTCGCAAGGCCATACATGTGACCTCGCTTCATATCGCCATGATTATGTTACGTTTTAAGTATTTTTGAAAACCATAAAATTTTCGCTTTTTAAGTACATTCATAGCCTTTTTTTTAGTATACATACAAGAAGAAGAAAAGTATGAAGAATACAAACACAAACGGATATACCTATTATTGCAATAATACTGAAATGTACTCAATAAAATTTTGTTACACAAAATATACGAAAATGATTATCAAACGTAAAAACTCTAGCTGTTCACGAATTTTAGTAGCTTCTAAAAATAAATTGTGATGAATAAAAGAAGCTAGGTTCCACCGAGATTTGAACTCGGATCGCTGGATTCAAAGTCCAGAGTGCTAACCATTACACCATGGAACCGGATGCACAGTCGACGTTTAGAGACGACTACATGCCGGTACCACGGCTGGCAGCCCACTTGTGTCAATATTTCCCAAATATTTGTGTGTCTGCATCACAGGTCTCCATACTGCAAAAACTTTAGTCTTCGTTCACAGGACTGATAACTGCTGATTCTTATAAATGTTGAGTCAGACTAAAACGCAGCTACCGTTCACAACTTTAAAAGTGTCCAGTAACTGTTCCAGTGTGATGTTTTTTGTGATGTGTTTCTTTGCACAAAACCAAACCATATTTATTGTTAAACACTAATTAATTACAAGTAATATCCCCTAATATAAACAATAAAGGGAAGATCTACATAATTTTGTAGTTTAGGACGTGTACATTCATTGTGAATTCCGATTGTACAACATTTTACTGTTTAAAATTCCATGACCAATCGATGAGTTACACCCACAGTCCTTCAGATTATACACTTACATAACCTGTGTTATGCGTATGATTGATAATAACATTCTTTAAAACGAAAAATACATCACGTATAATGAACATATATAGTCTACCATTTTTTTAGGCTCGGCGGGTCTAAGCCAAGTCGTTGATCTTATAGAAGGTCCTTGCCATACAATAAAATCTACGGCTTCACACCTTGCCAGTGCAAATTCATCTATATTAGCTGCAACATAAGGTAGCAATCAGGTTATCCCATGCTGATTTTTTGTTAGCATTATGTTACTAGATAAGCGTGCCCCAATTTGCGATTGAAATGCCTATGCGACGCAGGCTTCGTCTCCGAAGGGGTTGTACAGGTGGTCCGATGGGTCCACTTTCTGCCAGTGAAGAGATTTGGACACGATGCCAACCGGATCCTGAAAAGAAAAAAAGAAGATTTACTAAACCTTAAAATTTGACTAGGTCCAGTATTTCAAGTTATACCTAGTTAAATTAAAACTTTGGCAGAGTCTGTCTTCAACCGTGTATACACAATATCGCCTATATTTATTAAGATTGTAATTGTGCTGGAATGGAGACCCAGAACCGGTCGCCGAAGTGTGGGTAAACCGATTACTAGATGGACCGACGATATGGGCAAAATTGCTGGAAAAAGATGGATGAGAAAAGCGCAAGACCGAAGAGAATGGCGTGCATTATTAGAGGCCTACACTCAGCATTGGGTGAGAATGGGCTGAAGAAGAGAAGAAGAATTGTAGATATGGAAACAGGTCATTGACTGGATAAGCTTTAGAATAGTTAAGCACGAATTTGATATTTCTGGCGATTAAATATAATAGAACTAGCTTTGCTCTCCTTCATAATATGATTCTAAAGCCCGGAAGCGTAATTTATATTGACGTACAAATAAGCACTAAAATAGCATTATTTTAGGCTAGTATTTGGGCCTTCTGTGGACATTAAATTTTTGTTATGGCGGGGTCTTCGCTGCCAAGCCCCCATGGCTGAGGGCCATGGGGGCCATGAGGTCTTTCATAAACTCGAAAGGACTCCTGTCCTGTATATTTTTTAAGAGCTGGCCCCAAAAATGAATTTAAAATGAAAATTTTAATGTATAGCCAAAGTATGAAAATTAAAATGCTTATCCTTACTAATATTATAAATGCGAAAGTGAGTTTGTTTGTTTGTTTATTACGCTTTCACGAAGTAACTACTGAACCGATCATCATGAAATTTTGCATACAAGTTCTCTGGAGTGCGGAGAAGGACATAGGCTACCTTTTATCCCGGGAAAAAGTACTATTTCCGAGGGATCGTCATTGAGGGGAGCGGGCGGAGCCGCGGGCGGAGCCGCGGGCGAAAGCTAGTAATTTAAATATGTGGCAACTCCGCGCTTTAGAAATAATTTTTTAAAGAAGACGAATACGCAGAATATTTTAATCCGCTCTAAGCTATTATAAAGCCCACCCTTTTAATTTCCTATTGAAGTATAAGGAAGAAGCGAGCTTTTATTTTTGACGCTAATCAATAACTCTTACCACGTGAGATCACATCTGCTGGAGTCACGTGCATTGAATACAAAGCGCGTCCTTTTTAGAACAATTTTCCTCAATAACATTTCATAACTGCGGTTCGTAGTCGTAGGGCACGTATAATATTAAAAATCTATGAAGTAGGATTATCAGAGATTGCCTGACAGTGTGAAATGTGCACGAATTAAACATGACCATTCAGTGGGCCATATTAGATCAGAGAGATTTCGCCGAGAAGGATATCACACCCATCTTCCTAAAAACTGCCTCATATCACCGCAGAGGCAAAGGTTGGAGAAAAGAAACAACTCTTATTGGCTGACTTTTGCTCGTTCACCGCATCTCGTTTTAGAACATCTCAGTCGGAATCACAGCTTGAGCGCTGTTTGAACTATTTACAAAAATTTTCAACGATAGTCTTTAATTATGTATGGCATGGCTCTCCCGACAACCAGAGGAGGCAAAGCACAACATTGCAAGCAAACGGCCCGTTAAGTCACGGACTAGTTAATTATATGCACTCTCTGACAGAAGTCGTCATCATCATCAGGTCTTTTTAGTCTCCACTGCAGGAACATGACCCTCTCTGTACTACCGGAGCGATACTTGGCCAGAGCACACAAAGGCTTTGGTCTACACTCTCCACGCTGGCCAGACGGGTTGGAGAGGTCTCATTGATGTTTATGAGCTTTGTTTATAGCTTGTATTTCCTAAGTCGCCTCTTACAACCTCCATGGGAAGACGAGGAGTGGTCCTATTCTACTCTGCCGGAAACCACACGGCTAACAGAACTAAAAAGCTAACAGTCTGACAGAATTAAATCCTTTAAATGCTAGCCTTGGTTAACGGTGTTGGTGTAACTTTTAGGTAGTAATGAGCTCTTAACTACATTTTTTATGTATTTTATATTCATAGATTTTATAGTTATACTGCTGTTGAATCTAAATAAATTAGAAAAAGTGGCCATAAAGAAAATGTCGTGAGAAAGCCTAGGACTAGTTACTCACACGCAAAATCCATGTTTTGACAGAATTTTCCACAAGCATTAACCACTTGAACAGTACGAAAAGACGCCTTATTCAGTTAGGTCAAATTCAGCCCCCTTTATACCAAAGCTCCATACACATTAGTCACGTAGCCAGACATTAAAAGCGATTGATTCAGTATCGATTGCGGCACGTGGTGCGTATTATTAGCTTAGCTGGCCGAGGTAGCCAACATGTTAATTGTATGAGATTGTCAGGAAGCCAATGGTCATTAAATTGTATCGGCTTCCTGTGAAGCGAGCTGTTTACTGTTGTTTATCTACTCTGTGATATTAATGGCAGATTTGAAGTATGCTATCATCATCATCATCAGGTCTTTTTAGTCTCCACTGCAGGAGCATGACCCTCTCTGTATTACCAGAGCCATACTTGGGCAGAGCAAACAGAGGATTTGACCTACATTCTCCTCGCTGGCCAGACGGGTTGGAGAGGTCTCATTGATGTTTATGAGTTTAGCTTGTATTTCCTAAGTCGCCTCTTACGAGGCTAAGTAGGCTATATTTGTTATTAATTGTATAAGATCAACTCTCCCGTTGAGGCTAAAAGCTCCATACAAAAGGCGAAAGGGATTCGCGATGATATTTTAATATTGGTACAATTTTAATCATTTAATGAATTTATCTCGTCATAATCTATGTAAGTTCTTATACAGTTTGATTAAAAAATATAAGCTTCTAAAAATCGGTATTTTAGTACCATTTTTAACATATCACACAAATTGAGCTAGCCCCACAGTAAGTTGTGAACTTGTCGTAGGACACTAATTCAACTATACTATATATTTTATAATAGATACCTATATAGATAAACATCCAAGACCCAGGTCAATCTGAAAAAGATCGTTTTCCATCATGACCTGACCGAAGATCGAACTCGGGCACCCTCGTGTCGCAGGCTGGCGTGTTGACCACTGCGCCACGGAGCTCGCCTATTACCATTCAATTTACTAAATACCATTATGAACATGAAGATTCCAATATTAGTCACTTGCGTAGGGACGTAGTTTGGTTACTCATAAGTTCTAATAACATATTTTTCCGTAACTTTATGAAATAATTTTCTCAAAATTCCTTATATCCGTGGATGGCGTGATGAATAATGCTTCGGATTAAAATCGTCGACTCATCTCGCTCGCTCGCTCGCGTAACGGGAGTGCCGTTTGATTTACGTAGTAACTATTTAGTAATCTAGCCATGTGGTTCCCGGCAGAGTAGAATAGGACCACTCCTAGTCTTCCCATGGAGGTCGTAAGAGACGACTTAGGAAATAAAAGCTAAACAAAGCTCATAAACATCAATGAAACCTCTCCAACCCGTCTGGCCAGCGAGGAGACCAAAGCCTCTGTCTGCTCTGGCGGATAAAAATTAGTTAAAATCATTTTAAGTAGCTTCTGTCATAAGAAAACGGATCAATAAAAATATATATTTTTTCAATGTTTAATGAAGCGTTATATTGCAAAAAGGTAAATATGTATATAGTTTAAAGATCGTACCTATATATTACTATCATAAGGTAAAGATATAGGTACATTAAAGTGGTACTTGGATTACAGTGAACATCGTTAGTACTAGATTTTATCATTGCTATGACTAATGGTATGATGATCAGCCAACTGATAAAGGAAACTCCCTACATTGATTGTGACCCCATTTACTATTTATAGATCAAAGTCAAGGCCTTGCGGATAATAATCCTCTTTACAATGCAGTTATGCCTCATAAATATAGGAAATTGCCGATAGCACGTCAACAAACAAAGTAGTATTTCTCGCTCGCTGACAGTTATAACTATAAACTTGATAAGTAATAGGTAATTTTACGTCCGACCAAGTTGAAGGACCAACAATCTTACAAATGCGAAAGTGAGTTAGTTTGTTTGTTACGCTTTCACGCCGTAATTACTGAACCGACCATCATGAAATCTTGCATACCTGTTGTCTGGTGTACGGAGAAGGACATATTTCATATTTTGTCCCAGAAAAAAATACCGTGGGATCGATATTGACGGGAACGGAAGCTAGTCTTTACATTATCATCATTTCTTGTAGGTGACACGGTCAAGCGACCATGCACACCCTGGTGTCAGAGTTCTTCAGAACCGCCTCTCGGTCAGTGACGTGGTTCCTTTGACGTCTACCAGACGGCAGCCGGGACCAACGGCTTAACGTGCCTTCGGAATCATCTTATCAGTCTTTACATATAAAATGCTTTGTCCTGACTGATGGATCAACGCACAGCCTAAACCGCTGATCGTAGAGACCTGAAACTTGGAGGGTATGTTCTTTGTACGAAGTATGCATCTGATAAGAAAGGAATTTCCGAACTTCTACTCCTTAGATAACATCATTGTATAGGAAAATCGACGACGACGATTCCTTGGTCCAATTTTCGACTTCTACGCGGACGAAGTCACGGTCAAAAGCTAGTCTTTCATATAAAAACTTCAATCAAACTTCTGAACACATGTTGATGAAACTTTATTGGGCCCAATTGGAAAGCATTCGGGATTTATTTTTTTGTTTGAAATGCTTCGTTGTTTATTTGTCTGTAATGTATAAACTACTAATCTGATTTTATGAATTATTTTCTTAATAGAAAGCTTCGTTATCGGCGAGTAACAATATATTTAACTAGCTTTCGCCCGCGGCTCCGCCCGCGTCAATGTCGATCCCTCGGGATTAGTACTTTTTCCCGGGATAAAAGGTAGCCTATGTCCTTCTCCGCACTCCAGAGTACTTGTATGCAACATTTCATGATGATCGGTTCAGTAGTTACGGCGTGAAAGCGTAACAAACAAACAAACAAATAAACAAACAAACAAACAAACTCACTTTCGCATTTATAATATTAGTAAGGATTCTTTTTAAATGGTTATCTTTAAAGTCGGTTTACGAACGATAATTTTACGTGATAACTGTGTAAGAGAGATAGATACGTCACAAGCTAAACGCTTAGGCCTATCATGCCTCTGTATCGCTTATTCCGCGCTCTTGCTTGCACACAGAACGTGACACTTTTCTATGTGTAACCCAAAGTATCAAAAATAAACGTTGGTCGGCCTGGGAGCCCGACCTGCTCCCAGGCTGACAGAGGATAGACTGCTTGAAACTGAAATCAACGCGTACGAAGTTGCGGGACATAGCAAGTCGAAAGATGTATAGTTATTTACGTAGCAAAAAGATTAAAAGTAAAGACTGTAAATGTTAACACTATAGCAATATACTTTTATGACAATGTTTATTAACCAGTAGCCGGTTTATCTCAAATTAAGGATTTCGAAAGTAGGTACTTATGATAAAGGAAACACATTATTACGTAAGTATTTATGTTATGTGTATTGCTGGTTTATAAAAAATATCGTTGCATTAATATTAAAATGCAAAATGTTGATATTATTAAGTTTGCATATTCCAATGTAGAGAAAACCTCGAGATGCCATTTTTAGGGTTCCGTAGCCAAAGGGTAAAAACGGGACCTTATTAATTTCGCTCCGCTGTCCGACTGTCAGTCTGTCTGTCTGTCACTAGGCTGTATGTATCTCATGAACCGTAATAGCAGACAGATGAAATTTTCACTTATGATGCATTTCTGCTGCCACTATAACACAAATACTATAAACAGAATAAAATTAATGATTTTTTAGTTATATATTAATTTTAAAAAGAAATAATTAAATTAAATGAATATTCAAGGGGGGCTCCCATACAACATACATGATTTGACTTGGCCGGGTTTTTTTATTTGATGACTATTAGTTGGATCAATAAATCGATTGCATATTTATTTATTGATTAAAATATTTCGACACCTATGTACATTCCCTCCGACCAAGTCGGAGGCCAAGATCCACTTCGGGTCGCTGAGCCAGCGAAGTAAGTAAGTAAGTATGTACATTCCCACTGCATGTTAGTATTATATTATGTTTTGCTCAATAAGAGAACGGCTAGTGGGATTTCCCAACGTCGTCGTTTTTATACTGGGCCTTTTTAGGGTACCGTACCCAAAGGGTAAAAACGGGACCCTATTAATATGGCTCCGCTGTCTGTCTGTCCGTCCGTCTGTCACCAGGCTGTATCTCATGAACGGTAATAGCTAGAGAGTTGAAATTTTCACAGATTATGTATTTCTGTTGCCGCTTTAACAACAAATACTAAAAAACAGAATCAAATTAATGATTTTTTTAGTTATATATTCACTTTAAACTCAAGAAGATAAACCCGTCATATATGGACAATTTTATTTGTCTTGGAAAGCACTTTAGGAGTCATTCAAATATTACTTTAGCAGCGAATGGGGGGCGGGGGGTCTGGGCTAGGCTTATTTTAACTGACATGCGAGACGGGAGGGTTTGCACGGTGATGACGTCAGCAACAATTTGCAAAATAGATATATTTTGTGAAAATTATGACAATGTTTACGTAGGCTTGGGGGGAGGGGGAAAGAGCTTTTCTTACTTTTGCTGACAAGGGGAAGGAAGGGGTTAAAAATAGCTGATATATTGCTTGCTTAATACTTGAACGGTCCCTTACAGTGTAAATTGTTCATAAAATCTTGTCACAATTTTTTTTTTTAAACTTTTATCATATAAATGACAACAATATTTGAAACACTCGCGAAATAAACACAATACCATCACATACCAAAATACCATAAATTATATCGCATATTACGTCACCTGTTAGCATTCCAAGAATCATATCGCGCGATTCCCAGGTAGGAAGTGTGCCAAGTGCCAAGAAAAAAAAAAAAAAAAATATAAAAAAAATAATACTGCACGTTACATTGTAGTGAACTTATCTATACTAATATTATAAAGCTGAAGAGTTTGTTTTTTGTTCGAACGCGCTAATCTCAAATTCGTTCAAATTGGAAAATTCTTTTTGTGTTAGATAGTCCATTTATTGAGGAAGGCCTTAGGCTATAAAACATCACGCAGCGACCAATAGGAGTGAAGCGTCAATAAAAAATATTTTGAAAACGGGGGAAAATTATTCATCTATACTAATTAATCATAATAACAGAAATTGCCGCGGACGAAATCGCGGGAAACAGCAGTAGTATTTTTATATAGGGACTTTTAAAATCGTGTCTGATTATTTAACCTGAAATATTTATTTCAGGGTATGAGAGTGAATAGAACTAAGAATCATGGCTAACAGAGGATATCAATAATATACTAATAATAATAAAATATACCAATCTATACCAGTTTGTTTGTTTGGTTGAACGCGCTAATCTCAGGAACTACTGGTTCAAATTGGAAAATTATTTTTGTGTTGGATAGTCCATTTATTGAGGAAGGCCTTAGGCTATAAAACATCACGCTGCGACCAATAGAAGCGAAGCATCAATAAAAAATGTTTTGAAAACGGGGAAATTATTCACCTATTTACAAAAAAAAACTAATTGATCATAATAACAGAAATTGTCGCGGACGTAGTCGCGGGCAACAGCTAGTAAATAATATTTTATAAAGAAAATCCAACTATAAGAAGGAAAATAAATATCTGTTTATACTGGGTGGCGCAAAAGTACTGGCACTAAAGAAAATACTTTTATTTTTTTTATATGACATTTTCTGTCATTCTGTTTTTGAAAATTGTGTAGTGAACAAATGTAAAATACACTGAAAATAAACATGGACCGTTTTACTCCCCAAGAACGTGGAATAATTGTGTGAGGGACGCTTTTCCAGGCCGAGTTATCTCTCGTTTTGGCGATTTGCCTTGGCCTGCAAGATCACCCGATCTGACCAGTCCAGACTTCTTTCTTTGGGGTTTTTTGAAATCTCGGGTGTATGTGAACAAGCCACAGACTCTCGCAGCTCTAAAAGAAAACATTCGTCAAGAAATAACGAACATATCGCAGGAAGTGTTACGGCAAGTTATGCAAAATGTCATAAATAGGGCTCAAATGTGTATCAACTCTGGAGGTCACCATTTAAAAGACATCATCTTTAAATCCTAATGGTACGAAATTTAATGGCACAAATATACATTTAAAAAAACCTAAATCTAGTTTTCTAATTTAGAAAAAATGTTATAGCTGAACCAAATAGGGTCTTTACTTTTGCGCCACCCAGTAGATCAAAGCAAAAGTTTAAAGTGCCAATATTCCTGTGTGCGTTTGTAGTGACAGCTGGAAAATGTCAATAATATAAACATTTTATCAAGACAAACATTTACTTTTAAACCGCCTTTGAATGGAAACCACGTCGAAATTGCTCGGTTTTCATGAAAGGAAAGTATAGGTATAATTATATAAAATCGGCCAAGGTAGAGTCGGACTCGTGCACGAGGAGTTTCGGACCGTAAACAATCACGGTTTATTGTATGGGAGCTCCACTTAAATATTTATTTTATTGTTGTTTTTGTATTTAGATGGCCCATTATTAGCAGGCCATCTGGAAAGAATGGATGACACCAGAGCTCCCAAGAACATATATAAATGAACCCCACAACAAAAAAGACCCCGCAGAAGGCCTAGAAAGCGGTGGGAGGATTGTGTAGAGGAGGACCTAAGGAGACTCGGCAAGAAAACAACTTGGAGACGGGAGGCCAGAGATGGAGCGAAATGGAAGAAAATCGTAGAGGAGGCCAAGACCCACAAAGGGTTGTAGCGCCCAGGTAGTAGTAAGTATTTAGAGTGCGGCCTGTTTTGTCAAGTTTTGTCTGTCTGGACAAGGGTTGCAACCCCACAAACTTGGATTTAACTTTATACTAACCCCCTTCATACCTAAAAAATAAAGTTACGTCCTCTGACAAACGCACGCTAAGCCCAAAAAATGTAACATTTGAATGTAATGATTATTAAACCGAGAGGGACACCCCAAAACGTGCGATACGATTGGATATATCTCATATCGTGTCTTACTTAAAGCGGCGTCTCGTCGTATCCGATATTCCAGATCCCTTATAGACTTGATATTTTTGAAATGTAGAGTTAGGTCCTCAAAATTTCATATGGTGATAGCCTATGCCCTGGGTGTACCGACTCCTAGCCCCGGACTCCAGGTTCTGAAGTATCTCAGATGATGATGTGACAGAGAAAACAATACTTTTCGCCGCATTCGCCCAATAATGAGGTATATAGGCAAATTTGGATACCTTGTATTACAAAAAAATTCATACGGATCCCTATTTTGTTTTTAAATAAAATAAGATCTATGCTACTCACTGTCAAATTAGCTTCCTATTGGAAAAAAAATAAAATCAGTTCAGTAGTTTTTAAGTTTAACTATAACAAACAAACACGCAGACAAATCTTAGATATCGCGCATCAAAATTGTACACCGAAAATAAGATCAAACCTGTATTAGTTGGATTTGTTGACGTAATAACGTCTTATAAATATATGGACAAATCACACAGATTGAGCTAGCCCCAAGGTAAGTTCGAGACTTGTGTTATGGTTATGGTATACTAACTCAACGATACTATATTTTATAACAAATACATATATCGATAAACATCCAATGTAGCTTGCTCTAGTGGGCCCTATGTCGACATTTTACTGGGGCCCTTTAACCTTGCTACAGACGTTTAACATTTTTTGATTACAACTACAAATATACATACCTACATGTTATCGCGTCCGTATCTCTTACGAGGTAGACAGAGCCTAAAGTCATAAGACCGAAAGGCCACGTTTAGCGTGTTGGTGGGCGTAAAGGTGGAAAACAGAATCGAAATAGTGATGGGCTGCTAGCCGCGTCGCCTATTGTCATGATTCTTTAGATTTCCCTTGACCGGCTTCTACGGTCTGCGCGGGAAGAGATGCAGCTGGCACATTGAATGAATGAATTATCTTTATTGCACCAACACTTAAAAGTAAACAAAATAGGATAATATCTGTTTATGGAAGGTACAAAGGCGGGCTTATCGCATAACGCCCAATACCCAGGCCAATCTGAAAAAGATAATTTTGCAACTTGACCTGGCCGGGGATCAAACCCGGGCACTCCGTGTCGCAGGCTGGCGTGTTAACCACTGCGCCACGGAGCTGTCAAATCGACGAACGCCGGCTACACGCACAAAAAATGTCCCGTTCCGTGTGCAAGCTAGAGCGCGGAACAAGGATTGAGGGGCACGATCGGGACGATCGGCTTAAGCGTTCGACTTGTGATTGTGACGCATCTATCTCTCTTGCACCATTATCAGTTATCACGTAAAATTATCGTGCGTAAACCGACTTTACAGTAAAATTTTTTTGTGAATCGTGTAATTCATGATTCATTTATTTTTGTCAGACATAGACATAGACATCTGTATTCAAACTATTCTTAGAATTAGCTGTATGTACGGTTCATTATTATTAAAATATTCATTACTTAAAGCTAGACAACAAATTTTCGATTTCGACGGTCGGATCACCATCCGCCCGCGTGTTCGGTTTCAGTTGCAATATTTTCTGGAAAACTCTTGACCTCGGCCGTTGCGGCCGTTCACATCGACAATGAGCACACACTACATCTCTCATTTACTACACAGTCACGGATTTACCACTCCATTCAGCCAAAGATTCTGGACTCAGTCTGATCCCAGGGACTTTACCGGCATTGGTTTGTAGAACCATATATCTTTAAAAATAATTTACATTATTTTACATGTTAAACGAAGTGTAAAAACTCTTATTGAAAACCATTTTTTTTTATCCGAATAGAGTGTTTTGAACACTCTTTATTATTTCTGTTTTAAAAGTAAAACAGAAAGAAAATGTAACACTTTCAATCTGTTTTCAAAAATACCGGTTCGTAAGTGTTAATAACTGTTACAGCCAATAAGGTTGACATTGGCATAACTATGCGACAGCTCACGCAGACTTACCTGAAAATGTCTATATGGATACGAACTGTGTTAACACGTACATAGACAAATGCACGAAAATTGTAAAAACAGTTTTCTAACTGGTTGGTTACAAAAATATTATATCTGTTACACTATTATAAGTGTTAAGAGCAAAATAGGTTTAAAACACCCATATAAGTGTTACAGGAATAATTATGTAACAGATTTAATGTGTAACCCTTATGAATGTGTATCTTTTATAATGGTGTTTTTGAGTAAACACCATTATAAATATACAGTCGATTGTTTATCATTGATTGTTTTCAACCGACTTCCAAAAAGGAGGAGGTATTGTGCTAGCCACTGGAAATAAGACGCAAATCCGTCACGCACGTGAAATAAACAACTTTATATAGTGGATGATAAAGCAATACCTTCACGCTTTATTCTTTATCAGAATTAAAGTTCATCCGTCCGTCATTCATCATTACTTAATAATCGATGTTGTTCTGGTATATTTGCTTGTTTATTACCGATTTATATAGCATAATAACGCTTTCATCTTTCTATACTTAGCTAGGTCACCCACGTATTCTTACGGAAAAACAAAACGAAACATGTACCTGTATAGAATAGAATAGAATAGAATAACATTTATATGTATGAGCATCTCTCTTGAAAAATGTATACCTAACTAAATTTTGTACCTAAAATATTGACAGATTAACGATCGAATACTCAAAACTATTAGGAGATCGATCTCAAATCTCGTTCTGTCATTGTTTTCACAATTACCTAGCAAGACAAAAACAGCACGAGAAATTGAGTCGTTGAGAATTCGGGGGTTAAACTTTTACTAAAAACTGGCCAACTGTGAGTCGCATAAGCACCATAGAGATAATATAATCATCATTAGCACACAAATCATAACACCATTTATAATACTTAAATGACTACAAAATCTATGTTTCTTGTATGATGAGAGATGACTGATACATAAGTACGCATAAATCCTCTTCCAAGCTATTTTCCTTATAAGGTTAACTAACTAAACTCTTTCGAGTACGAATAATATTGTACTTGCTTGTTTCATTATTTGTTGATATAGCAGCAATAGATAAGATATGTACACAATAATACATATCCTGTAAAAAGATATTCTCTTCTTCTTCTTTTCGAATCATAATGTCTTTATAGACATTACGTGGTGAAAGGATCAGCCAATCTGCGTTACCGACTAGACTATCCTCGCAGATTATTGCCCAGGGTGCGCCGGACGCATATTCAATGCGTCACACGGGGAGGCTCCTTTGTACGTCAGTCTTGAAACAAACGACGGACATCGAAGGCTTAGAAATAGGATTCCTTCTGGCACCCTTTGGATACGGAACCCTAAAAACCCTCACTCAATCATTTAAAATCGCATCAAAGGCCACATATAAATTAATTTCTGTATAAACGCCAGCCGTGACTGATAACTTACATTATCTTATCGATCGACCGTAGTAGGGGATGGCTATACTGATAACAGTGAATCACACTGAAGCATGAAAATTATTGAGCGTGTGATAAACTGATTAGAAGAGAGTATATAATCAATGTTTTTTTAGTAATGTTCTTTGCTATAATAGCAATAACAAAACAAGACTAGGCACTAATATTTCTTGACATTTTTGAAGTGTTACGGGAGCATGGACTTTATAATATTTATAAATTATATAATCTACATTAAAATGCCTTTAATTAGATATCAAATTTGATCGAAGGATATCAAACACAATATATTTAGCTCTGTGGTCTAGTGAACACAACGCCAGGCTGCCACATCGGACTTTTCGGGTTCGATCCCGATTCGAATTGTATGTTCTATATTTATCCAGTATTTATATAGTATATAATTTACTGCGCCGCTCTGATTCGATTTCTTTTATATTAATCCTACCCTAAGGTAGAAATTGCCTAGCGATAAGACCGCCTTTGTACCTATTATTTTCTTTTTAGTTGTTAACATATTGTTTTTATTTCTCTTATGATAATGGTGCAATAAAGAGTATTTTCTTTCTTCTTCTTTCTTTCCCCAGTCAGATCAAGATAGAAAATGATCTTTTTTAAATAGGCCAGAGATCCAGTGGCAGTGCGTATTCGTATAATATAAGGAATTTATGAATACGCACTGCCACTGGATCTCATTCATCCCCAATCTCGCCACTGGGTCTTCTGTAGTACAGCCACGCTTTAGCATTTATAAATTAGGACTAGAAACGAAATAGTATTCCTGATTACGTGTCCCGAGGTGAGAAACCAAAAAACGTTTGGTTTCTCACCTCCTCCGTATCCAAAAAATTGTGAACGAGACTCTGTTTTGAAAAGAATTTTAATTAAACTGGCTTTCGCCTGCGGCTCCGCCCGCGTCATTGTCGGAACAGTACTTTTCCCGGCATAAAATGTACCCTATATGTCCTACTCCGTACCCCAGATAACGTGTATGCAAAATTTCATGATGATCGGTTCAGTAGTAAAGGCATAAAGCGTAACGCACAAACAAACTCACTTGCGCATTTATAATATTAGTTAGGATCAAATAAAACCTACCTTTGCCATCAATTTGCCGTCCTCTCCAATCTTGAACTCCTCCAGCCCAAAGACGAGAGGCGACGCGTTTCCGAGGTGGAAAATCCTCGACGAGGTTCCTCTGGTAACTCTGAATTCGATGGTTTTCGCCATGAGCACGTCTGTGATCATGTACACTGATTTCTTCCCTTTCAAGTCTGTAACAAAAAAAAATATATATAACGTATCATTATCATCATATCAACCGCAAGAAGTCCACTGCTGGACATAGGCCTCCCCCAAGGTTTTCCAATACGACCGATTGGAAGCGGCCTGCATCCAGCGTCTTCGGACCATCTGGTCGGTGGGTGTCCGACGCTGCGCTTGCCGGTACGTGGTCCCCATTCCAGAACCATTCTGCCCCATCGGCCATCGGTTCTTCGCGCTATGTTTGTGTTCTTACAAGACCTTGTAATACTCAAACTTTATGCAAATATTCTAAAGATAAGATTACAACATTGTCACTATAGATAATCTGGCCATAGACGGGCTTAGATTTTATTGACACAATGATTCTAATATAATATCCTATTAGTAATACGGTATTACCTGTACCTGGGCAGGACATTTGGCTAGAAGGAACAATGGTAAGTGGAGTAAGACTGTTACCGAGTGGTATCACAGAAATGGGAATAATATTGGACGTCGGGTACCTAGGTCCGTTGAAGACATAAGGCAAATTGCTGGAAAGAATGGATAGCGATTGGTAATACAGAGAGGGTCATGCTCCTGCAGTGGAGACTAAAAAGACCTGATGATGATGATGATGACTGAAGATAGAGAGGATTGGCGTAGACAAAAGGGGGTGACCCAGCAGTGGGTCTAAGAAAGTTGATGATGATGATTACCTATAGATATACATATAATTTGTTCGTCTCACTTTAATTTTGATGAAAATAATGTCTATTTTTCCCCGTGAAAAAATCTAATGACAGGTAATTTATAGAAAATAATTAATTTCTTGTTATGTTTTTAGTATTCATTATAAGTTGCACTTCGTTTCGTTCTATTGTGGCGACCTACAATGAGGTAAAGAAGGTCACAGTTGTATAATCTATTGAACTTTAGTTTGTGAGAAAAACTGCCAACTACATCTCGCATATTATCATCATTCTAAAAGGCCGAAAGAAGTCCACTGCTGGATAAAGGCCCAACGATTCGTTTAATTGGAGGATGTTTCCACATACACCATGCTTAGCAAGCGGATTGACGAGCACAGTTTTATTGGCTTCTTGTGCTTCCTTTGTTGAATTTGTGAAGGGAATGAAAGTAGTGGGATACTGCTGAATGGGGGAAAATCATATAGCAGATCTGGAGGCCGGGCGCGCATACCCGATACCTGCAACCGTCAGCCAAGCAGTGAATGACAACCCTGAACGTCTCGCATATATAAAAGAGGAATTGTTGTTGAAAATGTCTGTAATAAAACGGGCGAATATGTTAAGTTCTATCAATAGATCGCGTTTGTTTCCCATTTCCAACCGTTTTAACAACATTTGTGGCATGGTTCGCATCCTATCTCATACCGCATATATCGCTCATCCCTTTTCTACTTCTTATCGACACTCGAGTCGTATCTTAGTCACTTAGGGAATCTACTGATACTAACTGACGTAAATGTTCAGGCCTTATGGCCTCCAAATTTTTAAAGCTGCCCAAAGACAACTGAAACAGCGACTACCAATTAACGAATAACATCCAGTACCAACGGTACATGATTCTCTTTAAGTAATGCAACATCTGTTGCATTACTTCTTCTTCTATCGAGTTGTTGCACTACTTCTTCTTCTATCGAGTCGTTGCATTACTTCAAGTAATCTTGACTAATAATGTTTCACAGTAAAGCACTGTCAGGGCCGGCTTTACCCAGAGGCGTACTAGTTCTTGTTCTGTGCCAGATGCGCATATCGATCGGGCGCAGTATCGGCGTTACCTTCCCCACAGGCTTGCTTAAAAGTCTTTCTGATATTTTCTTACATACCACACAAAATCATCATCCTCAATCAACATCGTACAGAAAATCGACGTTTGAGTAGTGTATCGCTTATATGCTTCGTTCGGTCAGTGAGAGAGCCGGACGCACATCCTACCCCCCTCGACCCCCCCCCCCCCCCCCCATGTCTCCCCTCAACTCCTTGAAAGGCCGGCAACGCTACTGTCACACCCTGATGTTGCAATTGTCTATTGGGCAGAGTTGATCGCTAACCATCAGGTGACCCGCTGCTCGTTTGCCGTACATAATATATTTTTTTAAACTTAGTCCTTTAATTTCCTAATAATCGGGTGGTTCTGTGAGTAAGTACTCTTATTATTTCTGTGACCCAGCGCCCAATAAGGTTAAGCAAGTCCCGATCATTAAGATGTGATGCATCATCGCACAACACAGCGCAGCGGTCGTGCATATTAGTGCCGACGTGACTAAACACAAATACTTCTTTCCGGCTGGAGATTGCGTCATTGTATGGAAATGTTTCATTTCAGGCGATTTCCACATGTACTTAGTATAAAATAACTCCGGCTGCGCTTCCTACCTTCCTTACCTTACCTTCTTATACATATTTATTAACTTAACACGTTAGTTAAAACCGCACCAAAATCGTCCCAGTCGTTTCCAAGATAAGACTATACAGGCAGATAGACTCGGGGGACTTTTATAAGTTACACAATTACTTATAAACAATTTACTTAATTAATTTCCTGCTTGTCTAAGTTGGAAATTAATTTACAACTGTTCTCTGGATTACGGGCTTCCCGGGAAGCCGGGGGATTCCCGGATTACATTTTTAGGGTGCCGTACCCAAAGGGTAAAAACAGGACCCTATTCATATGGCTCTGCTGTCTGTCTGTCTCGTGACAGCAAAGGTTCATGAGATACACCCTGGTGGCTTTACGAGTATCTCATGCACCTTGATAGTTAAACAGTTGACATTTCCACATATGATGTGTTTCTGTAGCCAGTATAACAACTAATCCTAAAAACAGAATAAAATTACACACCCTCAGTCTACGGAGAGACGTTGGTTCTCTGTGTGTATTTTACCGTCTATACTATGGGGAGTGTTCTGAAGAACTATTTGAATTGGTGCCACCGTCACCTTTCTACCACCGCACCGCTCGCCACAGGAGTAAAGTCCATCCCCACATCCTTGACACTTGGGTCTCCAAAAATGTCAGAGCGTCACGTGGTTTTTTTCCTCGTACAGCAGGATTGTGGAATGGACTCCCTCCCGAGGATTTCCCTGTGTGCTATGACTTGAGGTCCTTCAAAGGGCGTGTTTACAGGTATCTTAAGAGTCGGCAACGCATCGGCACCTCCTCTGGTGTTGCAGTTGTCCATGGGCGACGGTGACCACTTTACATCAGGTGGCTCGTCTGCTCGTTTGTCGTCGGATATACATAAAAAAAAAATATATATTTCAGGGGGCTCCTATACAACCAGCGTGATTTTTGCACGTTTTTTCGATATTGATAACAGCAACAGGTAGACGCTTAAAATATTTACAGATTATTTCGTTATTTATTGACTTCAATAAATAAATAGTTAAATCAAAATAAAATTAATATTTAAGGGCGGGCTCCCCCAGACGATTTTTTTGTTGTTTTTATAGATATTGGTATACGGAAGTATTCGTGCGGGAGTCTGAGTCGCACTGAGCCGATTTTTTTAGATTGTACAGCTTTGCATTATAAAGGTTTTTTATGATATGATAACGTCTTTAGTTATAAATCGATGAACGCCGGCTGCATGCACGAAGAAGTGACACGTTCCGTGTACAACTGCAAGCGCGGAACAAGCGATAGAGCGGCACGATCGGCCTTAGCGTTCGGCTTGTGACGCATCTATCTCTCTTTCATCGTTATGTATCTCGTAACATTATCGTCCGTTAATCGAATTTACAGACAACCAATTTTTTTAAAACAATATTTCTTTATTTTTTTAGATGAGATGCTAGAATTAAATAGTGAAAATGAGTCTTTTAAAAACACTAACTTGACAAGTCTTCTAATTACTTATTCGTAGGTTTCAATTGTCGCTTACAATACCTCTCGTGGGAATTCTACCGACAAACGACCTCATCTGCATTGTCTGTATCTACTTTATTACTTATTTGTAGGCACCAATTTTTTTAAAACAATATTTCTTTTATTATTTTAGATGAGATGCAAGAATTAAATAGTGAAAATGAGTCTTATAAAAACACTAACTTGGCAGGTCTTCTAATTACTTATTCTTAGGTTTCAATTGTCGCTTACAATACCTCTCGTGGGAATTCTACCGACAAACGACCTCATCTGCATTGTCTGTATCTACTTTATTACTTATTTGTAGGCGTCTATTGTCTGTACAATTAAAAAACAGCAATAGAACCGTATTGCCAGCTCGAATAATCCGATACTATTATGTATCGTACGTACTCGTAGTATTTTTTCTTCTGTGGTGTCACGAACACACCAGAAAAAATAAAGATTTTTTAATTTGCAGCCAATCTCCAACATAATTGTTGCCACGGTGGTTCCCAAAGTACCTATCTCTTTCTCCACGGATTTTCCCGCAGTAGTAAGCTGGAGCTTAGGGCTGCAGATTTTGGGGGAACAGCGAGTGGCGACAATTGGGTCTCGATTTCTAACAAAAAACAGGACAAAACAGAGGAAGACCATACTAGGAAGCTATCTATCAACATATGCGGTTCTGGAACTACCCAAGGAGGGTTGGCGGTCAGGGAACCGGCCAGTGGTCGTTGAAACATAGCCAAATCGCATTACGGCATCTATAATAGCACCTACGCGCATCACAGCCGAGAATGAAACAGGGAAATATGATTAGAGGAGAAATGTAGACTACACAAAAACACGTGTTTCCCCTCCGTCACCTTCAGTCAAGCAACACAATGCTACAATCGACTTTCAAACTTACCTTTGTTATTCTCGACATCCAAGTAGATGTTGTTGACGAGATCCTTGCTCTTTGGAACTGAACATTTCGAGAAGTTCACCATGATCACTCTTACTTTGTTCTTGATCTTTTCATCTTGCAATGTGATCTGCAACCAAAAAATAAGTTTCAAGGACCAAATGACATCATTTTTCCACTTCCCACAGCCAGAAATAAGTTGAACACTCAAGGACCGAATGAGAAAATATTTCCTATTCCTGTAGCCCGACTGGGTAGTATTTTTATGGGACAGCTCCTATAAAATACATCATTTTACAAACAAAAATTACTGATTTATAATTTGAAAAAAGATGTGCCAATGTGTGTCGACACTGGGAAATGAGTGCTTAAGAGCATAGTGCAAAAGTAACAAATTTTGATAAGGTTCTCTTTAAATTCAGTAATTTAATGTGGTACCTTCTTACTATCCAGTGATAGTAAGAAGCTACCACAGAGGGTGACAATTTCGAAATAAGAAAGTATCTGTTTACATTTTAATGAACACAAGAGTGTAGCCACACTGCCACTATTGTGTTTGAGTTTAATTTATCAGGTTTGTTCCCATTGAGTCACAATAAAACTTATTGGTTTTTATTTTATCAATGTTTTAATCAAAGCATTACTATGTATGTAAGATTTTTTAACACTAAAACTACAAAATATTATGGGGCTTCCCCTCTCTTCGTCTTTGATTATCTATAAAAATGTCTTTTAAAAAATATAGTATTGTTGAGTTAGTATCCTACGACACAAGTTCACAACTTACTGTGGGGCTAGCTTAATTTGTGTGATATATATCCCTATATATTTATCTATTTATTCTCTCATTATTTTGAAGAAAAAGTAAGTCCTTGAATGTTTGTGCCCAAAAAATTTGGACTCATAGTCAAAAAAATACACATAGACTCATAGTCATTTGGAATCATATACATAGACTCATAGACAAATGACTCAGTCATTTGGACTCATAGTCCAAATTGTTTAAGCTGTCTAAAGGTTACTGAAATAGCAACTATCAATGAATGGATAATATCCAGAACCAATGGTTTCTGTTCCTATTCTATGTTACTTAATACCTTAGAAGCTGGGTCGGACAATATTGTCAGACAAACAATTGAAAAACCTATTGTGTCTGCGATACTTGCATTCAAAGTGTTAAGTATTATTTAAATTTGCATGAATAAATAAGTACAATTACAATGAGTATAAAAGAACATTTTTTTATAAATATTTATTACAGTATTCATGTTAGAAGTTCATGGTTGAGGTGTTCATTACAAAAACAAGTATGGATTACCAGTTTTCATGAATATGCTAAGTAATCAAGCAGCAAACCAAATTAGCATCAGCTTGGTACTGTTTAATCGAACCATGGAGTTACTGAATGCAAGCTCTTTAGAATATAAAATTTGTATATATAATATGCACTTGTATACATAATATATACTATTCATAGGTTTATCCTTTATGCATTAGATGGAAGTATGTAGTCTCATAATCCTCTTCAATTCACTAGTACCTAACTGATTAGTGACACTAGTGTATAAAATCTGTGCTGATAAATCAGTTTATATTGCAAAAAATACTATTATCCTACAAAATAAATCCTACAACTGTCCAGCTAAACTATAAGAAATATAAAAATTTCGCCTAACCAAAAATTATTCAGCCTGATGAGCATTTTCTGTTGAGATATTAAGATAACTCATCAGTATTAATCTAAACATACATAATTCAAGTCATCACTCACCATCCATCAATCAATACATATAATAAAAGAGTAAAAAAAATGTGTCTGTACATTGCGCTGGAGTTCCTAGCTTATCATAGTAGAATAAATGGCAGAACTACACATTTATATACTTAATTAGTAAAGTTTAATATTTTAATTATAGCAGCCATGCCTGATGCGCTACAAGAGTAGGTAATGGATCAATCAACATACAAGCCCTAAGAAAAGTTGAGTATCTAAATCTAAAGATTCTCATACCTCCACTTGATGTAATTATTCGTTATTTAAATTGTGACAATTCAGCATAGCTGAGTTCATAGTGATAATTAGTAGTTATAAGTATTATTTTTGTTCGATGTACTGTGACCTTGTGTGTGGATCAAATTAATAAATAAAAAAAAAAATCGACAATGTTCTTCTCTATTTGACGTAGGTAGCACAAGCAAAAACCTAGTACAGTTTATGCCAGGAGGCATGGCACCACGGAGCTCCGTGCATGGCACACAGCACGGACAAGTCAAGGTCAAAGGTGCAATCAGGCGTAACACTTCCTAATCCTCAATCTCATGCAATAAGACGAAAAACCTCATTCGACCACAATCAAGAGAAAAGTAACAAAACACGTACCTTCACGCTTTCGTGAGGGAATTTGTAGTCATTGTCCAAGAAATTGCCCTCCTCCAACCATTTCACGTAGTTACTGTCGGATTTCTCCTTATTAACATTCTTCACCAATTCGCCTAGTGGTGTAAACATTTTACCATTTATTTCTTTCTCATTTTGGACGAAAAGAGACGTGCATTTGTAGAAAATGGCTTCTGTAATATGCGGGATACAAATTAACTGGCTACTCCCGATCTCGATTTCAATTTCGTCTCTGATGAAAGGCCAGGCGTCTTCAAGCCTTAACGACTTTAAGTTATCCAAACTCACATCCTTACGAATTTCGTGAGAATACAAAGATTTCACAACAACTTTTAATTTTTTCGGCATCTTTAAAGTAAAACAATTGTCGCGGAGGAAACGTACACACAGCACTGCTGTCAAAATACAACTGAGGTGAGGAGGCAGGGTTGCGGGGATAAACAACACTGTGACAGGGAGACAGAGATAAAAAATGGATCGATCGATACGTAATTGTTCTGAGATACGTAACGAAGCATGGCAAAAAGAGAAGGATAAACTTGTGTTGCCATAAATCATAATTTATTTTCCACGTAGTATACCTTATGTAAAATACCTTTTTAAAAACTCAGAATTCTAGGAATAAGCTCATTCATGCACATGTTGCATGAATTAAAACCAGTTAAGTACCTACAAAGCTTATAAACATCTAAGAGACCTCTCCAACCCGTCTGGCCAGCGTGGAGAGTGTAGGCCAAGTCCGCTGGCTGCTCTGGCCGGGTATGGCCCTAGTAGTACAGAGAGGGTCGTGCTCCTGTAGTGGAGACTAAAAAGGACCTGATGATGATGATGATGAAGTACCTAGTGAAAAATGTCATCATCATCATCATTTCGTGTAGGTGACAAGCACGGTCAGTCAACCATGCCCCCTTGGTGTCAGAGTTCTTCGGAACCGCCTCTCGGCTTCTGACGTGGTTCCTTTAACGACTGCCAGATGGCAGCCGAGACCAACGGCTTAGCGTGCCTTCCGAAGCACGGAATCATCTTTATTATCAGACAATCAGCCTGTTATTCAAGCCTGCAATGTCCTAACCGAACTGGAAACAACTATACAAAGTATGCTTCCCGTAGGAATTGAACCAACGACCCCCGGTCAACAGGCAAATGAAGCAGTTCAAATTGTATGACGTCGAATCAGTTGTATTCTCAGAACAAGGTTGTATTATAAGACGCATTGTATAATATCTTTTTTAAGAGAAATGTCACGCAATGCATGACAAGCAAGGAGGAATGACGAATGACAAACCATAATGACTAGTAATCATGAAGCAATAGTATACTCATGCCAGTAATGACCTATCTCCTCAGCTTTAGTCCTTGTTCTGAGCCTATCTCTCTCTGCCATCTGCAATCTGATGGTTTGTTATTAGATTTAACCTGAGGGTTTGACGGCCTCCGAGGTGCATTGGTTTACATGCCATTCTGCTACACAACTTACACAAGAGGTTCAATTCCCGACGCGGGAGCGGGACAAACACTTTGTATTGTAGGTAAAGGTACCTCCTAACTTACCAAAAGTTCTTAACTCATTCACGGTCACTGATTAACCATAAATAAAATACATAACAGAAATAATACTTGGTATTTTAATTTCTTTGCTTACGTCTACTCTACCGGCGGGATATCGCCGACTCGGAAAGATAAAGACGTTATTGCTCATCTCACACACAGTGAAACAACGTGGAAACAACAATCAAAGGAACAATCGGAAAACATGTGTCAGAAAATTGTCGACCCTGCATTACTAAACATTTTCATTAGATACATAAAGTAGGATATCCTATCAATTTCCTAAACTTATCTATCCCATTTTCTCGTACGCGGTATCTTTATAGCCAACCGACCGACACATAGAGTGCTATTTTTGATATGACTCCATTCGTAAACGAGCGATTTTTCCATACAAAAATCGCTCGAAGACGAGTTTTGAAAGTGCCATTCTTTCAAAAATGAAAAGAAAGAGTGATGTAATGATAGTTTAGACACAAATTAGTATCTATACAACAGTCTGACAGCTAGATAGAACTTAATAATAGTATTAAAGTACTCTAGCGCGCCGCTATTTCAAACTAGGTACACAAAAAAGTCAGTCATGTTCCTATACGATGCAGCTTGCAGCAACTTATTTATACACCAGTGACGATGACGGATTTAATTCATCACAGCTGGCGTCACCCTATGATCACGCGTCTAACACGCAACATCACGTCATTACTCTGTGGGCCAACTTTTTGCGTTACCTGTGACGAAAGTTGGCGAATATCTTGTGTAGGTAATTTATTTCTGAGCTTTACAGTATCTTCCAAATATCATACGCATGGGTTGAGCCGTGCAATGTAATGGTGTAGTCCGATACCGATATTCTCCATATAGGACTAATTAAAGTGATAACTGCTTAGTAGAATACTTATACAGCGCATCTTCAGCGCAATTAATGCACTTAGGAGAAGGTTGCTAGCATTACCTTTCTATTTTTTTTTTATCATATAGGCCGGCAAACGAGCAAGCGAGTCACCTGATGGTAAACGACCAGCGTTGCCCATGGACAACTGCAACACCCTGTAACAAGAGCGTTGCCGGTTGCCGGCCTTTCAAGGAGTTGGGGAAAGGAAATGGGGGAAGGATTTGCCTCCGGCTATCTCACTCACCGAACGAAGCATAGAAGCGGTGAAGCTTCTACTCAAACGTCGATTTATGTGAGAGTGTGGTACTTCCCCAGACGAGCCGGCCCATTCATGCTACTAGCAAAAATGAATTTTGCCGGTAGCGTGGCTCTACCACAACTAATTCTAGATCTAGAATAAAATCTGACTTTATAAGAAGAAAGCTATTAATGAGCGAATAACGTAGGCTATATTTTATTTTCAAACCAATTTTGGCATCCGTACAAAAATAGCATTAAAAAATAGCAATAATGTAACCTTGGACGAGAATGTAACCCATTGTATTAAAAATTTGCCTATAAACGTAGGTTATTATTGAGTGAGCGAATGCTGCGTAAAATTTTGAGTCTCTGTCATCTAAGAATATCCTGGTTGCATCGTCACCTGAGATGCTTCGGAACCTGGGGTCCATGGACCGGGGGTTGGCCCGGACTGTGTGATAAAACCAAAACCTTCGCGGACAAAGTCGCGGGAAACAGCTGGTAGTTTTATAAAGCGGATGCCAATATCTGTTTTACACATATTCCATTCTAATGCATGAAAAATAAATAAGTTGGCATATCCTACGTTCTTTTTGTTGCCTTAGGTTTATCAGGACTTACTTCTTAAAATTTGTTTGCTGTAAATATCGACCAGAACTTAATAGGTCTGTATTCTGAATGACTCGATTCAAAATAGGTTTTTACCTACTTTTTACTAGTTTGCTTGCAGACGTACCTATAATGGCTCCCGTGCTAGTTTGGGAGAAATAAAAATATGTACATACAATATACCAGCTGCTCCTCTCCCCGCGTTTCCGCGCAGATCGTAAAAAGGTCGGGGGAATATCTCCAGAATCAAGTGGTTCTACTATTTCGAATCCCGTTTCCACCTTGACACCCGCCAGCTAAACGTAGGCTATGCCCTGTCTAAATTTCGGGAAATCCATTCAGCTGATTCCGTTAAACCCGCCTCAAAAACAATCATCTAAACTTAAAACAGGATTTAGTACGAACCGCAACGTGTCTCATTGCGCCCAGTACGGTGGATGTTTTATTGAACTTTATTGAACCGTCAACGGAAACTAATAAAATAAATAAAAGGTTCGTGCTAATTGACTAGCTCCGTAGCGCAGCGGTCAACACGCATGCCTGCGACACGGAGTGACCGGGTTCGATCCCCGGCCAGGTCAAGATGGAAAATGATCTTTTTCAGATTGGCCTGGGTCTTGGATGTTTATCTATATATGTATTTGTTATAAAATATAGTATCGTTGAGTTAGTATCCCATAACACAAGTCTCGAACTTACTTTGGGGCTAGCTCAATCTGTGTGATTTGTCCGTATATATTTATTATTTATAATTCCCGTTTATAATAAATAATTATGTGTTTCAAACTGTCGTATTCATAGAGATGGGATTAAATAATTGTTTCAAACTGTCGTATTCATAGAGATAGGATTATAAGGTCGCATTTTAAATATATACTTACTTAGTATTAGTGAAAACCAATATACTTACCTACTGTAAGTAATTCCTGACCTACTTCAACATTACTCAACAACATCTTTCCTTCCAATCATGCCATTACCAAGTGCACGTCACGACTCGATCACGCATTTTCCACGCGAGTGCCATCACTCGCTGATGTGATGACGAAACGGTACCTATAGTATCTACCTATAAGCAGACAGTAGAAAACATAACCAAAGGTATTTTACAAAATACTCATTCGCCAATATTTGAATATGAGTGACTTTGCGTCTGTCTGGCTCGCGTAGAGTATGAATCATCGCAGAATGATTTCAGTAGGTGAATGATCTCAACGTTGTATGATGTAGTTAATTATATAATTCAGTGGGAAAAATGTCACTTCAATATACATTACGTTTCCTTAAAAATAAAATAGTTAATCATACGTATGATTAACTATTTTAAGGCGCAATGTATTTTAAAGTGACTATCAAACGTTCTAAGTAGCAAATAGGCCGGCAGGACAGTACGGCCAGGCCAGATTTAACTGTACCCGGGCCTCCGATTAGGGTCCCCCTATTAGGGCTCGGATCTGTCATGACATACATGAGACATTCGAGGGGCCCAAGCCGATGCAAGTCACGCAGGCCTAAATGGTGTTGCTTTGGCCTGCGGGACGTGCATCGGCTTAGTCAGCTACTCTCAGGACAACATCTAGTTACAGTCTCTAACTTTATCTTTACTTGCTGCCGTACTCTTATTAAATGAAGAAATAAAATATGGTGAAAAATTTTCAAGCGGGCGGGATTTGAACCTGCGACCTTAAGTCGTACATAGACTTAAGATAGCAGGTTCAAATCCCGCGCGCTTGAAATTTTTACCATATATTATTTATTAATTTCTGAGTATATCAAAATAGCATTGTGACTGCAAAATATAAAATAAAGAAGAACTTGCTACCATCGTAGTTACAATATATGAATTAAGTAACTGCTCAATGCATCTAGTCTTAGTGAGCGCCAGAAACAGCACCAATACTTGCTAGCCAGTCCCAGTCAGTGTAGACACTGTTAGGGGGGGCCACAGTAAAACATAACACTTCCAACCATAATTGTATCTGCATGAAGCAAAATGCTTCCATGCTGGTCTGGCAGAAAAGAAAAAACGTAGAATGTGCTTTCCGCGCAGATCGTAAAAGCCGATCGAGAGCAAGAGCGAAAATCTGCGGAATCATGTCAATAGGCAATGCGGCTAGGAATCCATCACTATTTTGATTCCGTTTTTCATCTACACTCCCTGCAACATGCTAAATGTGGCCATAGTCTTATAGACCTAGGCTCTGTCTAACCCGCATGGGAAAAAAAACGTGATACTATGTATGAAGCAACACACTAAAAAAACTGTCGAAATTTTTCCATCAGTTGTAATGGTATTATATATAATAATAGTATTAGTCTGAAGTGACCCCGAAAGGATGAGAAGAGATAATAAAAAAAATTGACTATACAAAAGTTTATTTCTCAAAAGCTTAAACTAAAAGTTGTGAGTTGCTTGATATTTTAAATAAGAGAGCTTATATATTAATTAAATACTGAATTCAACTTATTATTCAATTCATATAAAATCAACGGAATGTAAAGAAAAATTAAAATGATATAAAATGGTTCTTTGCCACAGTGTGTATATTATTATGACGGAAATTTATAGATCATTTCAAAATTATATTAAATGTATAAATATACGACGATTCAGCCCTGTATAAAAATTCACCATGTAAAGGGATTAATATAATTATTAGCATTAGAAAATCCCATTTAATTAAATCTTATTAACAATATAATGTTTATCTTATTAGGAAATATTCCATCGCTTTTAAAAAGCTAAGCTAAGTCTCATTTAATTAGCTTATAAATTAATTTAGGTGGCAACTCTAATTCATTCCAAAAGGCAAAGTATAGCGTCCACTGCACATGAAGTACCCACAATTTGAACACTCAGCCAAATTAATGTATGTACGTACAGTGCAGTTTTATACATCATTCAACATTTATTATGCTAAATATTAAACATGTACATGGTAAAATTTTGATTGTTCTGGACCTTGGACGAATTTCGTCCAAGTTCTGAATTCTGGACCCATATAGGGATGCTTTAGCCTGTTGATATAAACAACTTTTTCTATGGGACCAATGCTGGGAATGCTGGGGACTATGCTTAGCATTGCAAATGCTTATAAAGAAGAATCAAAAAGGAACTACATTTTTCAATATGAACATGAGGCAGCTTAATATATTATGACCAACTTGTTGCCGGGGATTCCACAATGGTGCCCCTTGGAATTGTTCTAGTCAACAGTAAACCATTTAAAGCTAATACACATCCACTGTATCAGTTTAGTGCCTAGTGTGTTACATCTTTCTTTCTCGCTCAAGTAAATGACGATTCTGAGTGATAAAAAGGATATATGTATTGAGCTACATATATTTTCTTCCTTAAATCTCCTTTTGGGCTGTCCATTAAGTGTCCATTAAATTTAATTTTAATTTGTGTACATATTGGTGCAAAGTGATTTACTTCTTGTGAACATTAGATGTGGTCGACTGAAATACTGATGAGGCGGACATCAGGTTTTCTATGTACTGGCCCAGAACTTGGTTTTCTGAACGAAGCTTCAGGTTCTCTTCTTTGACCGAATCCACTCTTTGTGAGAGGTCTGAAATAAAAAAAATATTATTGTAACAACATCAAATTATTTCCATCAGATATAATTGGAAAGATTTAACTACTGTATAAGTAAATGGTCCTAAATATATATTTTTTTATTATGGTAGGTGAATCATATCACATTATTGTGCATTATCTTATAATGAAACATTTAAAAACACATTATTTATTTTCTAAGGTCAGGAGAGGAAAAGGAACCACAAGAGAGGGCATTCATAAATGAAATATAAGAGAAGGTTAGAGTCATGTCATATAGAGAAAGTAAGGAGATAACAGTGGCTAGGGAACAATTGAAAATACTCCACCGACAAGAAGAACTTCTTAAAAAAGAACTTATTATTAAAATAATGATGATAATATTTATCTTAGAACCTAATTAAAGAAACTTCCTTCAGGCTATGACATCACCCAGGGGAAATAATAATGGTTTACTAATCCCTAATCCAAATCATCATGTAATTATTTGCATGTAATTATCTTTTTGTCACGTAATTATTTTTTTAAAATTATCATGTAATTATATCATAGAAATGTCGACATCAAAGGGGAAGGCCTAGAAAGCGATGGCGTGGTTGCTCCGAAACTGCATTGGACAGAGACAAGTGGAAGGAAATGCAGGAGACCTTTGCCCAGTGGTGGGACAATATAGGATAGTAAAATAAAAATAGAAATGTAAAAAATATAATACTTAGAGAGAATTCTTTAAATGAAACAAACATATTTAATTGAGGACAGCCATAGGAAAACACAAGAACTCACCGTCTAAAGTATTCTGCAGTTCCAAAACTTGTGAGATCAACCTTGCCTTCTCCTCTTGTTCATCAATCCCTGAGTCAGGTTCGAAGCTCGGTGGACCATTTAGGCCAGGGCTGGAGGAGCCCCCAGTGTAAGAACTAGGTAACGAGTCCATGGACCGCCCATGGTCCAAACGATTGTTCTCTACGTCATCTGTAATTATCACTTGTGGATCGTCGTCAGCGAGCGGGATGTTATCATCATTGCATTTCTGCATGATTGAAGACATTTAAAACTTCCTTTTCTGGTGTTTTTGAAGGAAAATAGTACAAAAGTTCACTGGAAATCAGAACTGGAACAAGGGCAGCTAAACTAAAATCAATATTTTGCTCAATGTTTTGACAGAAATGTCTGACTTGACGACTCTGATGACATGCACGACCGAATGACATTGACAACACAATCAGTGTTGCCAGGGCCCTTGAGTCGTAAGTTATGTTTCGTTTCCTGAAATGTTACATTTTTGCAGCAAAAGTTACATTATTGTAATTTTTTTAATTAACGTGTTTTTGGGGTCGGAGTATAACCCACCACACAGCGCTATCCTATAAAGTGGCCACTAAAGTATAGCATAACGCTTTGCGGCATCTAATCGGTCGAGTATATCGCGCATATACCGGCAGTGACTTTTGTTTATAATAATAGATATAGAGAAGAGACCACCTACCCTGTACCAACCTGCCCTGCCCCATTATTAAAGTCTGCGCCATATGTAAGTATGTCTTTACCAAAATACAAAAAAAATATTCTAAGATCTAGATCGTCTCGATGTCTACTTTACTGGGTAATTTTTTTTTTTTATTACTTATGCCATTACTCTGGCTGTAGTGCTGAAATTACGTATTAACAAGACTATTAAAAATCTTTTATTTATAAAAACAATTCAACTTAATATTAAACATAATTAATAACAACATAAAAATAAAAAAATATAAATAACTTACAAATAAAACACTTCTTCCAACGCGGCATCGAGGTAAAGTACCCAAAATGCTGGCAGCATTTCTCCGTTGCACAGCGAGTCTGATACGTTGTGCAAAAAAACTGCCAGCTCTTGGATCACCAGTTACTTCGATGAGACGCGTTGTCAATTCTTTATAGAATTTTTTGGCTTCAGTGCCCCAGGGACCCAAAGTTTCTACAGCAAATATAATCCAAGACTATTTAGATGATAAGATAACATGGCGCTTTCTATTCAGAGTCAGAGCCATCTCTGAGTGTGTTGTGGAGTGAAATACTTTTTAGACGCGCCAGTTTAGGTACGTTCAAATTGAATGCGTTGAATTGCAATTAAAATCTAGTATTACAAATCCCGTTGCTCTTAAAAGTTACGAAAATTGCCTTAAATATAAAAATTACTTACATGTTACGCGAGGAGGTCAAAAGTTATGAAAAATGTAAGAAATGTAACCTTCTGGCAACACTGAACACAATTTGACAAAGCGTTTACGAATACTGTTTACCATTTGTATTGTGAAATGTGTGAAATAGCAAATAAGTAAATAAAACGAACTCGCGCACGAAGGTAGACGCTTGAATGTCTGCCTGTTGCCGTTATTAATATCGAGCAAAAAAGGCAAAATATTACGTTTTTTATATGTTAGCCCCCCTTATATACCTCTTTATATTATTCAGTTTGTTAATAGCGGAAACAAAAATACATCATCTATAAAAACTTATATACCTCTTTATATTATTCAGTTTGTTAATAGCGGAAACAAAAATACATCATCTGTGAAAATTATCACGGTTCATGAAATACAGCCTGATGACAGACAGACAGCAGACATTGAAGCCTCTTAAGGTGATACCACTGTAAATAAGGTCGTTCTGAACCTTGTTTATCTCGCAAAATACTTAAATTAGGAGTTTCAAATCTAAGTAATATGATTTTTGACTATTTCATCTCCAAAAATTGAAGATGAAAACACGTTTTGATAAATTTTTCTCGATAGAAATATTTTTTGAAAAATGGTCTTCGTTCGCAGAGTTTTTGTTATTGTAGCTCAAATGCGACGAATGAAATAATGATTTTTAGACTAAAAGATAGGTTATTAGTAATTCATCAAAATGTAAATATGAAAATACAATTAACCGGTCTGATTTTATATAAAATAGAAATAACGAATTTGGCGCTTACGTTTTTTTCTTTGAGCGACTCGAGACTATCTCCTATCTCATCATTCAAGGGCTAAACCGCCAAGCGCTATCCCTTGCGCGCACTTGATCAGTCCTTTGCCGAGCGAAGGTACCAAACATTTCAGGCCTCGCCTTAATAGGGTCGCGTTTTTTACCATTTGGGTACGGAACCCTAATAATAATTAATTTAAAATCCTACCGTATATATCATTACAGATCAGCTAACCATCCAACAATAATTTATATGGTTAAAAGAGGCAGCTGAGTTTGGTTAAAGCGCCTATTACACTATCCAATTTTTAGAAAATCTAATTAGGAACGGTTAGGAACCTAAATCGGAAGCTAGTGATCACACTACACTAAATTGTTTCCTAAATCGGGACAACGCACAGTCCATCGACCGATTGCGCTGGGGTTGCACGTCCCTATCAATCACTAATTTGAAAGAGTATTTATGGCGGGCGCCGTATATTATTTGTCCGTATATATTTATATTATAATTATATCTATTAAAGATATAAGAAAAAGGAAAAAGAGAAAATGCTGGGTTAAAAAAAATTTATCATTAAGAAAAAAATTGAGCCTGACGATTTGTTATGTCTGGTATCCAATGGCTTATTAAAAAAGGCTTTGTCATTTTTAGGGTTCCGTACCCAAAGGGTTAAAACGGGACCCTATTAATATCGGTCTGTTGTCCGTCTGTCTATCTGTCTGTCTGTCCGTTTGTCACCAGGCTGTATCTTATGAACCGTAATAGTTAGACTGTTGACATTTCACAGCTGATGTATTTCTGTTGCCGCTATAACAACAAATACAAAAAAATAGAATAAAATAAATATTAAAGATGTCTCTCCCATGCAACAGACATGATTTTTTGCAGTTTTTACAGATTACGGTACGGAACCCTTCGTGCGCGAGTCCGACTCGCACTTGGCCGGTTTTTTATTATAAAGATAGGGCATTTCCCTATACATTTCTATCATCTGTAACTAACAACACTTCTTTTTCGGTGGGCAATGCTGCCGCTACCGAAACTATTACGGTTCATGAGATACAGCCTGGTGACAGACGGACAGACAGACAGACAGACAGACGGACAGCGGACCGATATTAATAGGGTCCCGTATTAACCCTTTGGGTACGGAACTCTAAAAATGACAAAAACTTTTTTAATAAGCCATTGGATACCAGACATAACAAATCGTCACGCTCAATTTTTTTCTTAATGATAATTTTTTTTTAACCCAGCATTTTCTCTTTTTCCTTTTTTTTTATATCTATAATAGATATAAATATAATATAAATATATACGGACAAATAATAAACGGCGCCCGCCATAAATACTCTTTCAAATTAGTGATTGAAAGGGACGTGCAACCCCAGCGCAATCGGTCGATGGACTGTGCGTTGTCCCGATTTAGGAAACAATTTAGTGTAGTGTGATCACTAGCTTCCGATTTAGGTTCCTAACCGTTCCTAATTAGATTTTCTAAAAATTGGATAGTGTAATAGGCGCTTTAGGCAAAAGGGAGAGACTAGGAGGAGACCAATAGATGAACAGCCTTATAAATTATGCTATCTTCGAGAAGTAGTTTTTGCTTGCGTTTTGTTTTTGCTTTCATCAACTGCAAAACTTTATCTAAACTAGAAATTGGATATTTCATACAGCTGTCAATGTCAAATTTCAATCAAAGGATCTTGTTTGTAGATCATGCGAATGTGAATATTTACTATATTTATTTTATATAATCGCACTTAAATTAATTACTTTCCCGCAAAAATCAACAACCACGGATTTGGAGCAATGTCCTTAGCCATTAGAAAGAGTGCGGACTTACTTTCAGCTACAAAATGGATAATGCGAAGAGGTTAAATTTCAGAAACAATTTCGTATATTTTAGATAAGTATTGCATTAAATTAATTTTAAACCTTTCTTTTTAGATATCCGTCTACTGTCAACATTGCCAGAAAAGGTTGAAGTGCCTCGAGAAACAAAAGTAAAGAAGGGGCCAAAGCGCTGGCCTGAGAATAATGCCATATTAGAATGTCGGCATGCATACCCCGAATTCCTGCCCGACCCTAACCCTGAATGGAGGAATAGGCTCCGAGAGAAGTTGGAGAGAGCTGATATGTTGAAGAGAAGAAGCCAAATTGAAATTCCGGAGTTTTATGTTGGTATGTAAAAAAACAGATCATGTGTGTCACACTGAACTGTGTGGCTGCTGGTTTAAGGTATGGCATTGGTACCCGTGCCCGGCGACCCGAGCTGCTACTTGCTTTTCCCAATTTAATCAAATGAATTGTATCTCAATGCCTTCATTTCCTTCTCAACAAAATCCTATCCATTCATCCCTAGCTTAAAATGCTTCTGAAGGGCAGTAGCGTTAGAAGCACAAGAAGCGAAAGAAACTGCACTTGCCAACTCACCTGCAAGGTGTGGTGAGTATGACAATATCCTGCCTTGGAACGAAGAATCCTTTGAATTGACATTTGTCCAGTTGTGGACTTCTTACAGCTGAAGTGATTATGAATTAAATAAATAGTAAACTTTATTTTATAAGTTCACACATATCTATCCACTTTGATCCTGAAAACCAGCTATTAATATAATGTTTATTGTCAAAAATACCAGTGCCAGTTGCCTATGTAATCAATAAGTTGCTTTGTTTTCAGAGATATCGTGTTTATAAGCTTTAGACATGATACTGAATCTAAATTGAGGAATTTTAGTTTTTTTTTATATATGTATGTATGTATGTTCTTCATAACTCTTAAACTAATTAACTGAATTTTATGAAACTTGGTAGATATACAGTCAGGCGATAATATGTGGCCCCCATACAAACATAACATAAAATGTACGCGAATGAAGTCATGGGCACTGCTAGTTTTAAATAAAGGTAGTTATTTCATCACAGTAAATATCTAAGCATTCACAGGAATAACTAAAGATACCAGAAATATTTGCTAAAAAAGTTGTTTTTACTTGCTTACGGTTCACATGTTAACCTGGTCCTTTGAGAGGCTTGTATGGGAATATAGACCCAACACGTAAAGCACTTTGGAGAAGTTAATATAATGTGGGTCTCCAATAACATTATTATTACACATTAAAATATGGTTGTAGGTTCAATACTAGCTGTGGCTATATCTGATCCTCACGCACAAGGCAAGACCAACAGATTCGTTGGCATCTGCATCGAAAGGAAGGGTTGTGGACTGAGAGCAGAATTCACTCTCAGAAATGTGGTTGATCACCAAGGTGTAGAGGTAAGTTAACTGGTAATGCTGCCCAGATCTGCGCAAAACTGCATTGTTTAACTATATTGTCTGGTATTTCAGCATATAAGATATTAAGGAGAAAGACACATAGGCATAATGTGTATGCGTGTCATACAAAAGGCCTGTGCGATTTTATGAGTTGTAAGTTTTGTTAAGGAGTAATACCTCCTTTATACTTACTGCTAAACTCTTTGGTCAAGCACATTCAAATATGACTTACTAAGATTTGAAGTGTGTTGTCATATTGTAAACAACTCAAACTTTAACATGGTAGCAGAGCAAAACAAATATTAAAATATAATTCATTGACGCGAGGTGTAATTCTAGGAAAGAATTTTACGTAAAATTTGTGAATAACAAAACACGAAAATTCATACGGTGAAATCTGTGCCAGTTGTCTACCGCTATGGATAGGGCGATCGTAGAAGCATCGAGGGTGCAGATAGGACACCTGGATTCGAAAAACTTCAAGTCATGGAAGTATAGAATACTGGTTGTGATAAAGGCCATCCCTGGAGCCTTGGAAGTTATTGAAGGTAGGAGATGTAGACCACAACAACCATCGGCAGACGCCGATTCTGTCGTAAAAACAAAGTTTGAAAAAGATTTACAAGAATTCACGAATATTGATAGTGCCGTCTTAGTTCTCATCACGACCAACATGACAGATGAAATATTAAATCATGTCATGTGTCTGACAAGTTCACGAGAGGTATGGGAAGAACTAAATAGATTATATGGAGAAAGTAGTGAAGATAAAAGCTATGATCTGTGTCTACGATTCTTTAGTTACAAAAAGGAACCTGAACATGATATGGCAAGTCATACTTCTGCGTTAAAGAATATTTGGCATGAATTGAACAGCCATTTAGATTCAAAATTACCAGACATGCTCTTGATCTGCAAGATTTTGGACACTTTACCGACAGAATATTTCGCCTTTAAATCAAGTTGGCTACTTATGACAAAGAAAGACAGAACGGTTGATAGTCTTACTACTCAGCTATGTGCCCATGAAAAATCCCTGATGAACAAACCTGAGACTGCAAGCACATCAGAAGTATTTTTTGTGAAAACTATAAAAGGCAAAAAGAAACAAGAAAAAGAATGGAAATGCAAATATTGTGGATTGAGCGGACATCGAGTAAAACAATGCAAGAAATGAATTGCTGATGGAAGACCTCCTAAAGAGGCGACTTCAGTAAATCTAACCTTACCCGTCTTAGCCTTGAACAACATAGTTGCAGACAAAGAACACTGGTTCGTAGACAATGGTGCAACTAGCCATGTTACGAATAGGGGTGACCTCTTTGAGACTTCTGAGCATTTCAAGGGCCAACACACAGTCACAGCAGCGAATGGTCAGACCATTGAAGCACTTGGAAAAGGAAATATCCGTGTAGAAGCTGATGTTTGTGGAAGACGAGAGCAAATTACACTTAAAGATGTTTGGTACGTCCCTGGCATAAAGATGAATCTCTTTTCTGTTCTTGCCGCACATGATCATGAGTACAATACAGTCTTTGAGTCGACGCCAGACACGTGTACTTTGAAAGTAGCTGGAACCATAAGACTGGTCGGAAAAAGACAAAGAAATGGCGGACTGTACAAACTTTACCTCAGTTCCCTGATGCCTAAACAGATGTCAATGTGGTATTGACAAATCCACTACAAGTATATCATGAGAGGCTAGCTCATCAAAATAAAAGACATGTCAAACAGCTCATTGAAAAAGAATTCGGTCTAAAAGTAGAGGACAGCAAGTCAGATCTATGCGAAGGATGTGTTTATGGAAAGGCTCACAAGCAACAGTTTGGCATAAGGATAAGAGCATCCAAACCAGGAGAACTGATCCATGCTGACATATGCGGTCCTTTCGCATATTCAATCCAGAAGTTTCGATATTTCCTGATGTTTAAAGACGACTACACTCACTATCGATGCATATATTTCCTAAAGCAGAAATCTGAGGCATGGATGAAGCTTGAGCAAATGCTAGCACAAGCCAGAGTTGCAGGACACACTGTCAAAGAAATATTAAACGATAATGGAGGCGAGTTTGATAACGAACAATTTCGGAAAATCCTAACAGCACATGGCATAAGACAGAGACTGACAATGCCTCACACGCACGAACAAGCCGGATGCGTGGAAAGAGAGAATAGGACCGTAGTTGAAGCAGCACGAGCAATGATGCACGCTCACGAGGAGATACCACAAGGTCTTTGGGCAGAACTCATTAACACAGCGGCGTTTATCCTAAATCGCACCGGTACATCAAGCGTAAAAGGAAAATCACCCTATGAGTTATGGCATGGAAAGAAACCTGGTATCAAACACCTGAGAATCATTGGCTGCAAATGCTATGCCCATATTCCTAAACCCAACCGTAAGAAGCTTGATAAGAAAGCTCAAAAAGGAATATTGATTGGCTATGAAGGCGATTAAGGCTACATTTGGGATAAAGTCAATCACAAGTTAATTAGATCCAGAGATGTAACGTTTGAAGAAACACCACTACAAGGCTTTAATGGCGAGAATTATGATAATCACAGTTCACAACCTTCAACGTCTACCAACAAAAATCCTATATTCGAGCTACCAGATCTAGAAGCCAAATCAACTGATATTGTACAGCAAGATAATACTTATGATCAAGATGGACAAGCATCTACTCCAAATCCACCATCGCTATCTAACGAAGTCGATGAGCAAGCATGTGTAGAGCAAGAAGTCCAGAGAGTAGAAGATATTCAATCAGAGCAAATTGAGACAGAGAATGAGTCTGAGCAGTATGAAACTGTGGAGTCTCATGATGAAGAAGCAGAATCTGCCGAAAACCGTGGTCTGTCTGCAAATGAAATAGAGCGAGAAGGCCAAATGACTCTGAGAAACAGGAATACTCTTAGACCTCCAAGTCGATACAGAGATCAAATCTGCAACATCAATGTGACATTGAATACTGTTGAACCAAAAAGCTACAAGGAAGCTATGAATAGTGTAGATAGGGATAAATGGCAAGAGGCAATTAACAGCGAAATTAAATCCCTCAAAGACAACCAAACTTGGGAGCTTGGAGAATTGCCAAAAGGAAGAAAAGCTATTCCTTGCAAATGGATATTTAAAATCAAAACGAACCCTGATGGTACTATAGACAAGTATAAGGCCAGATTAGTCATCAAGGGATATTCACAAAAAGAAGGAATTGACTTTTACGAAACTTTTAGCCCTGTGGCAAGAAGCAGCACCATAAGAGCGCTTATAAGTGTTGCAGCCAAAGAAAAGATGTCCCTGTCACAGTTTGACGTATCGACTGCCTTCTTATATGGTAAATTAAACGAGGAGATTTTTATGAAACCTCCAGAAGGCTATGCAACGAATCCAAAGCAAGTTTTCAAGCTTAAAAAGAGCCTGTACGGATTAAAGCAGGCGCCGCTTTGCTGGAATAGATGTATTACAGATTACATTGTAGAAATTGGCTTTAAACAAAGCAAAGCGGATCCGTGTCTGTTTATTCGGAAGAGAGGCAAAAATAAAATCGTTCTCGCCTTGTATGTTGATGATGGCTTATTTGCATCTTCAAGCGAAAACGAAACAAAAACGTTTATTGAAGAGCTGGAAAAGCGTTTTAAAATAATGACCAAGCCAGCCAACTATTTCCTAGGAATGGAAATAGAGAGGAAGACAGATGGCTCTATCTTCGTTCATCAGAAAGCTTACACCAAACGTGTATTAGAAAGATTTGGCATGGAGAATTGTAAAGCCGTTCCAACACCAATCCTAAAGTCTGATAACAAAGAAGAGACGGAGACTTCTGCATCTTTCCCCTATCGTCAAGCAGTGGGAGCATTGGCTTATCTTATGACTGGGACAAGGCCAGATATAGCCTATGCTATTAGTGTCGTATCACGAAATCTAGAAAATCCGTCCAAGGAAGATATCCAAACCGCCAAATGAATTTTGCGCTATCTAAAAGGAACTATGGACAAAGGAATTCTTTACGAATGTGACAAAGCTCCCGGCCTAGAGAGCTACAGTGATGCTGATCACGGCGGTGATTACAGCACAGGCCGCTCTACCACTGGCATGTTGTGTCTATTTGCTGGAGGACCAATTTCTTGGCAGAGTAAAAGACAAGCTACTGTTGCGATCTCATCAACAGAAGCGGAGATAGTAGCTGCTAGTGAAACTGCCCGTGAAATAATTTGGTTAAAGAGAATATTGAAAGACATAACAGATAAAGAATGTTTGGCAACTTTATACATTGATAATGAATCGGCAATAAGACTAGCCAAACATCCTCCATATGAATTCCACCAGAGAACGAAACACATTAGAATTAGATCGTTCTTTATTAGAGAGTGTGTTAATCTTGATGTTCTCAGCGTGAGCAAGGTGCCAGCATCAAGACAACTTGCAGATATGCTGACAAAGCCACTTTATGGACCCAGAATCGCTGAATTGAGCAAGATGTCTGGCTTAAAAACGAAGCCGGATGTTAAGGAGTAATACCTCCTTTATACTTACTGCTAAACTCTTTGGTCAAGCACATTCAAATATGACTTACTAAGATTTGAAGTGTGTTGTCATATTGTAAACAACTCAAACTTTAACAAGTTTTTCTTTAAGATTAAACTGGACCAAGTAGTGATTTTGAACGAGAACTCAAATATATGCCTTTCGCTAAAAAAAGAACATGTTTAAACTATAAGATTTAAATTATAACAAAAATTTGGGTCCTAAATATTGGCTAGGGTCATTTTCGTCCATAGCCTATGATGGCTGCGCTCTATCAGGTGGTTGCTGGCCAAGGGAGTGAGCGAAAATCTAAATAAACATTATAATCGGTGATTTGGCTAGCAACCCATCACAGTTTTGATTCAAATTTCCATCTATATATCCACCAAAACATTTAGTGGATGTATAGATGTTTTATGCATTATTTGAGAAAAGCACTGTACAAGCCTTGGCCGCAATCACCCATAGACACTTACGTATTTACGTAATTCTCACGTTCGTACATCAATTTTGCCGGCTGCTGCAGTAATGTATATATTTATAATATTTACAGGTGAGATATGACCTCTACGACCCAACCATCCAGCAGATTCAAGTCTTACGACTAGAAAAGCGCCTTGATGATAAGCTTTATTACCTAAGAGATGCCTTGCCCGAGTATAGCACCTTCCCGTTTGATATGGACATGGAGATATTACCCGAAGGCACAGCAGTGCCCATCAATCCAGTGCAGGTATTTTTTTTGGCAAATCTGTTAACAATAAGATATGAAAAGAAAATAAAGAACAATTTAATCTATTTATTTGCTTTTTCGATATAAAAAGTATTGTAAGTACTTTTATACAAAACTAGCCTTTGCTCGCGGCTTCGCTCGCGTTAAGAAGTATAGTTTCATACAAACTTTAATCCCCTATTTTATCCCCTTGTTGTTTAAATTGTCACACTCTATATTCCAAATCCTCTTAATCCAATCCATCGAAATCAAGCGAGACTCTTCTTATTCTCACAAATCACACCTGTAGAGCAATCATAGAAAGTTTTGATTTCGATCGATCCGAAATTCGACTTGAAGTGAAGACACCAAAAACTGCATTGTGTACTAAATTGTTGGCGCGGTTGGGCGACCGCTCACGTAGCCGAGTCCGCCATCAAACAAGGGCAGAGGGCGCAGAGCAGGCATCCCCCCTCTCGACCAAGAGGGGTAATGCTGACGCCGGAATATAGCCTGCATACATTAAATGAAAAAATATTTATTTTAGAAACACTAAAAGCAAAAACTGATACCATGCGGTCCAACGCCTAATGCGTACGATTTTAGTCAGGCTCATCACAAAGATGGCGTCATAGGTTACATTCACAACTATGTCATGAGAGCCACCATATTGTGAGAAAATAAAATCGGTATTCACGAGAAATGTCTTATTTCAGATGAAATATATATATTTGGCTAATATTAAAACAATATCTTTCAGCTTTACTTGGTTTTACCAAGATAAGGCTAACGCCATCTAGTGACTGATAGAAAAGTCTGTAAACATTGCACTGCAGCGCCCTCTCTGCCGCACAAAGTGGCAATTAATGGAACTAACTACCACAGCCTGCCGTTAACCGGTCTGCTGCTTTTAGCAAGCATGGAATGGTGGCAGTCTAATTGATAATATAATTTTGTCTTAGCTGATACACAATATCTTCAATTTAAAGATAAACTGTGTAGTTCTTGAAATTGACTGTCTTTATTACAGAAAGATGATGCAAATTTTAAATTCTATAACATGAATTTTTCAGGTAAAATTGAAGCCTAGGCCATGGCTAGAACGATGGGAGAGGCAGGATCTTAAAGGTATAGCCAACATTGAGGAGTACTTGAAGGAAAAGGACAGGGTGAGGCGAGAGAAGCACAAGAAACCTTGGGAGAAATACGACTTGATGAAAGAATACAGGTATAAGCAGTTTTGTTTTATTTAAATATGTAACAACAAAGATTTCGACCTCATCCGGAGGTCTTCGAAGAAACCTTTGTTGTAGGTCGAAACATGTCGGCCAGTAGCTGACTTCATACGTGAGTAACCCGTTGTTACATCTTCTAAATATATATAAATCTCGTGTCACAATGTTTATCCTCAATGGACTCCTAAACCACTTAACCGATTATAATAAAATTCGCACACCATGTGCAGTTCGATCCAACTTGAGAGATAGGATAGTTTTTAACTTATGGCGAAACGAAGTTCGCCGGGGCAGCTAGTATTTTAATAATGTCTATATCTCACGTTAGTTATAATATAAAAAAAATGTTTTAGGTAGGATTTTTAGTTTACCTAATTTTAGTTAATTCTTAAAAATTCATAAAATTGCTAAATAAATTATAAGTAACCTGGAATAAATTAAAATAGAAGTCTTATTATTTATATTCTCATGTATAATGGTCAGCGGTGTCATCCACAACTGCCGGTCAGGTGGTTGCAGGTATGGCATAGGCGCGCCCAGCCTCCCGAGTCGCTACTTGCTTGTTCCCCAGTCATTCGAGTGAGTAGTATCCCAATACTTTAATTCCTTTCCTAGATTCATACAAATTCCTATCCTACCCCGCTTGAAAATGCTTCGGAATTGCAGCAGCGTCGGAAGCACAAGAAGCCAAAGAAACTGCGCTCGCCAACCCCCTGCCAATATCCTCCCATGGAACGAATAATTCTTGGGAGAGGCCTTTGTCCAGCAGTGGACTTCCAACAGCTGGCATGATGATGATGATGATTTATATTAGGCTTTAATGTTATTAATTACATTTCAGAAAAACAATACCCATTGAAGACCAAAACAACATTTGGGGAGAAGTGTACAACCAGCTGCAACACCTACAGAGCACCCAGAAGAAGATGTCCAGGAAACGAACTTTCACTATACCGAAGACGAACCTTGGCTAAGTTTATATAAGTTATAACTTAATTATATAGTTGTATTAAAATGTAGTCGAAATAATAAAATGTTGAAATATACCTTCTAATTTCTTATTATCATCATCCGAGTCAGTGTCATCCTCAACCCTTGTGACGCATCTATCTCTCTTCCACCGTTATCACGTAAAATTATCATCCGTAAACAGACTTAGCAGACAAACAATTTTTTTCGTGCGTTCAGCCGTCGATAATCGATATATAAGACACTCGCGTCAAACATTACCCTCCTTCTGGATAGGTCAGTCGGGTAAAAAAGATCTATTTGTTGTCTAGCTCAAAGAAAGTATGCAGTTTTGGAAAAAACACCGGAGTCAGAATAGATGACCATAATACAATAACTAAATAAAGACTGTATGTCTTTATTCATATGCGCCCTATAAATGTATATTCTTATTGAAAATGCTGTATACGCTAATAATTGGCACTTACTTAAAAAAATAATGCCTATTTTTAACATGTTCCTTATCTATACATATAATAAAACAGTAAAAATATTTTGTCTGTACATTTCGAATTTTTGACTGAAATGGATAGAGGGACGCTTAAAAAGAATAATAGAAAGCAAAAAATTTTTTTTGGAATTTCTTGTCTGTCTGTCTGTCTGTCTGTCTGTATGTATGATCACGATTATCTCCGAAAATACTGAACCGATTTACTTCAAACTTTCACCAATTGCTTTGTTTTAACTCAGCAAAACATCTAAAGTTTGTTTCATCAAAATGGGTTCATTAAAAAAAAAGTTATCGTCATTTGAATGAACTCAAAGCATTAGTTTGCCTGCAAATATACTAGGTAAATTTTTTATCGTTTTGGACCCTTAAAGGGGTGACTCAGACCATCAAAATGAACAACGTTTCCTACGGGAACAATGCTGGGAACTCAAAAAAAAAATTCGACATTCCCATACAAACTGGCCGGGCGGCGGGACTCTTTTTTTATGGAAATGACGAAAAAAAAAAAGTTGTTCATATTGATGACCTGAGTCACCCCTTTAAGGGTCCAAACTGTTCCTGAGGGATGGACACTAAAGGCGGCGTCGTAGCCGCGGTGTAACGAACCATTAATATGTGCTCGTTCACAATTCTCAAATATTAACTGAAAATCTGAAATTAAATCATAAAACAGTCTTTTGTAAATTGTTTCACAATAATTCACTGTCTCCATCTTATTTTGTTTGTTATGAAGCAGAATGACATTGACAGTTTGTGCTGTCAATGATTGACGCGAGAAAGAAAATTGATCTATGATCTATGAAAAGTAAAACTCAGAACAAGGACAGGGAAATGTAAATTAAAAACATGAAATTAAAAGTATAGTTTGACTGAATTTATATCTTTAAGTAAGAACAAGGAAATAAATAATCATGATGATAACAAAATTTGATCAAATAATTGATAATTAGTTTATTCTTTTGTCGAGTTGAAAAAAAAGTAAGCATTTTACGGATAATCGAGAGAATCGATTCAATCAAAATTAAACAAATATTAATATAAATTAATACTCAGCGTAAAAGGAATTTAAATGGTAAAATTATAATCTCATTTATTATAATATCTCGTGATATTAGATTATCCTAATAGGTCGATTCAAGGGATCCTATAGATAGCACAGGGAACACTAATAATTAAAAGAAAATATGAAATTGTCTTTGGAAATGAATTTGTTACAAGGCACGCTGACCTTTATTTCGTTACTATTAGGGGTGAAGAAAGAGACAGGTAGTCTTGGAATGTTTTAGAAAGTTTTGGAACTAACCAATGGAAAAACTTTATTCAATTGAGAATTTAATGAAAAAGGTCTTATCGACAGGAATGAGCAAGGCAGATTAGTTATTAAATGTAGAGATATTAGTTAGATATTTGCATGAGGTTTTTAAAAAAAATATTGGCCAACGGTTTTTCAGTCGAAGTGGTGTGATTTCTGAGAACCGCACGGTAGCGAGTATAAAAGGCTACGGCGCCATTAGTCTGGGTGATTACGCATCGGGAAATTTGAAGAGTCAAGAGGAATTGCTGCCAGAACGCCACTGCAAGTTTTATTTTAAATCAAGAAAGAAGTAGTTTAAAGTGTGGGTTATCGCGTTATCTTGGCAAATTAGGATCGAAAAATCCCGCGAAGTCCCTTGCAAAAATATTTTAGCTAAGAAGCACATTGGTATCGTGTTCTGAAGTTAAAATATTGTAGATTCTTTTGAAATATATGAATATTAGCTTGTCCAGAGTAAATTCACTATAATAGTTTCATATACTGTAAAGTTTTGAATGATATTGAGGAAATGATGTTGGGGAGATCTTTGATTCTTCGAAATCTTCTCCGTATCAAATCTGAGATATCTAGTTTCTATTTGTTTGATTTTAATGTAAGTTTAGTAGAGTTTTGTGTCGAATTGGGGAATACATGGCCAAGATCAACGCTGGACCTCTATTCCTTATGAGAGCGATTGTTCTTTATGAGGGTAGCGGCCAAGTAGGAGTAAAAATAATTCGACATTGTAGCTGGTCGAATGGGCTGCAATTTCCAGCCTAGCTATGCTACTTGGGGCGTCCAGACGGCCTCTGTGCCTACGGAAACCTACGGTCCGAACGGTGCGCTAGTTTTCAGCTCCCTAGCCACTTGGGGACACGTCTGGGACCTCAAACCTTTGTTAGGGCGTGGAAGTCTCGATCCTGACCACAAGAGATGACCACAACCCAAGAGTGATAGGAATAATAGGTTCGTGGGCCCAAACTCTGGCTCCCTTTTACAGCTTAGAGATGACGGATCCTTGCTAGGAACCTAATCTATTTACCAGAGTAGGAAATCTGATTTTAGGAGCAGTCAGGCAGGTAGAATCATTAAAATAGGGCGAGGGAAGCTTCCTCAAATCTTTTAGCTAGATTAGGGAGCGATCTCTTACACCGGAGTTCGTTCTACACACACACACTCTTTGGGGATGGGGGGACAGTAACTTAACACCTTTAGACTAGAAATTAGGGACTGATAGGGACTAGATTAGGCCCATTAACGGTTGCGTCAGGATAAGGAAAAGAGGGGTATAGGAGATAAAATTCCATTCGTTTTCACGGTAAATCCGGTGGTAGCAATATAACCATCCAAGCTGCTGGTGGGTAGGACGTTAATAATTCAAACAATTAATCTTCGACAGTAATTTTAAGTTAGATAGTCGTATCTAATATGAAAGTGAAGTTGAATGTGAAAATATGATAACAAAATGGCATAAGTTGGTTCTGTGATAGTGACAAGTGATAATGCTGACGAAATGTGCGTATTCTGATTGTGAAAGATTCAGAGAATCTGTTTCTAACAAAGGTATGAAATTCCTAACCTTAATTTTTATGTACAAGGCCCTGATATATAATAGTGTATAGAGTATCCACCTGAATGATTTGGGGATTTTCATATTGTAAAATCACATAGATTGACCATGAATAACTAATATCATAACTTGTGGCATAATCTCATAGCTACTTGACAATGGATTGAGTCGGAGTTGTCTATTTAATTACTAAATAAATACCTTCTTGATCTACCTATTTTGTTGAAAAATTCAGATTTGTTTAGTCCAGTGAGATCTCATAACTCTCTGACAATATATTATCATGATAATCATTCTCTGAAGGGGATGGTCTGTTGGTTCCATGGAAGTCATGTAAATTCTGTAAGGTTGAGATATTGACAATCCACATATATACCATATGATTCATCTAATTCTGGAATGAATAGTGAATTCTGGGAGAGTAATGTTCCTTATATACTACCAAGGGCGAGTGTAAGGTTGACTCCAATCCCTATTTATTGAAATATAGGAATATTACAATCCTCACACTTAAATTTGGTTGAATCACTGAGACAAATAAGTCTGATGTAATGTACTTAAATACTAATAGACATTTCATCTCAATCTATCTCTAAGACCTAGAGTTAGTGCAAAATAGTGCTTATACATAACAGCATGTTATAACACTTACATGCTTACATACATAACTACATAATTCCTGAAAATAATAGGATAATGAGTAACAATTGATACAGGGAGTATTATCATGTAAGGATGCCTTTTCTACAGTGAAGGTTGAGGTATAGTTTGACTGACAAACAAACCCTTGCTATAAAACTCCATCTGAGTACCTAGTACTACCTGCTTGTTGTAAATTCATAATTTGAGTTCTTTGCTTTTACACCTCCGTGGTGTTAATTCAAAGTAAATAAGTCTGAACTCATCCCAGCGAACACAATGAGAGCATAATGCTTGTGTAGCAGGTAATACGCTTGAAGACATTTAGTCTACCCTCTTGTCTCTGAATTAATAGTCAGACATAATTTTACTGACAAATTGCCTATCCTACTATTAGGTGGGAACAGGTACTATTTACTCTTTAATGGGTATCCCTTTTGCTTTCCAAAAGAAATTAGCATACGGAGGAATCATGTCCAAGTCTGGATGACGAGTGGTACTCTGGCGGGCGGAAGGCGGGGCTCGACAGTAAACCGTAACACCAAAAACGCTGGGTATATTCACTATAATGTATATCTACCACCACTAACTAACACATACAATGATAATATTAAACTATTACCTTAAACTTCTATTCATTACCTACAGTTGTAGTCAACTATAACTCATTATAGGCCAATATGGCTACTTACATTCTAATACTTACTATACATATCCGAAATTCAATACTATATCCATAAGCCGCTGGTAGAGGAACATATTTCTGTAGAATGAACCATGCTAGATAAGCAGTATGCTCATTTATGATAAATAATTAATCAACCCTTCATAAAATAAGGCAATTCTATTAATGTGAAATAGCGGGCAACATAAAATAACACAAAGTGCAACTTAAACAATATTTATTAGGAAAAACATAAGCGCATCTTAGGATAAAGTTATTCTTATTTATAAGTAAAAATTAGTGATACGCAAGGCCGATAGCAACCTTAGGCATAGCATAAGATAGGACTAGGCTTCATCACCATAGGTTAAGTTCAAAATCACTTCATTTAAGAAGGTCCAGGGGTTACTATGATAAAACAAGGGTTACTCCACTAGATGTACGATCACGCAATATAGAGTTGAACAAAGAAACAAAACATGAATAGGGTATGTAGGTTGATAAAGTAGATTAAGAGTAATACAGCTAGTATTTGGTGCAGTTAGGAATTTATAGTAAGGATAGGCTAGTGAAAAAAAAAATAAAAAAATAATAATTTAAGCTAGGTAGGTTACATTTTTAGTGTTCCATGACCAGGATAGCTGTATTACTAAGAATAGTAGCTTGATTGATTACAGCCCCAATAAGGTAGCATATCGGGTGCGTTTTAATCCAAATTGTTAGCATAGCATTGTATACATACATAGGTTAATTTGATAGTAGAAATGTTCGATTCAATGTTTTGTTTCACTGTTCAAATCTGCTTAGTGACTAGACAGGCTGATTCTCCATGAGGATGGCTTGGTTTGGTCACATTTTGATGCCGAGACATGGAAAAGATGTCGTGATTTTGTTGAGATAGTTTCATGTACTTTGATCTCGTTGTTTGAGCTATATTTCACATCACTCGAACTCGTAGGCAAAGTAGTAGGGTCGTGTTTTCTATGAGTTGTATTATATATCAGTTTGAATACCTGGAACAAATAAAATAACTAAATAAAAAGGAAATAAATGCTTAATTCTGCTACTACGCATTTTGATATTGTGAATCTGTCATTATTTTCACGTTTGATAGTAGTCGTTGTCGTTGACATATAATGCAAGGATAAATAATGTTATACAGCCATACGAGGGAGGCTCTACACTATGCGAGAATATTTTACACAAATACTTACTTACCTCATTATATAAAATAAATGGTAGATTAGTTTCCTGTTTTCTTGTTTGTACAGATATATAACAAATAATAAAAGTAATTAGTTAAACAATAATAAAAAAATGTATTTTGAACTTATCAATTCCACTTATCAGTATCAGTATAGATTATAAACTAATAAAAGCTTCATTAATTTAACCGACTCATATGAATAGGGAATAAAAATAATTATGTTTGCGTGGTACTATTAATGCGAAAGCATATACCTCTCAGCTATACCTAGACATAACTTATTGGATTAAAATTAGTTAAATATTAGTTTAAAATAATGTAATTCCGGAGCGGTACAGTGGTTGTAATAGCAGGAATAACTCCTGATACCAATTACTGGCAAAATATTTAATATTCTTGAAATATAAACTAACAATTTTGGGTTAAAAAATAAAATGATAAACTAAAATAAAGCAAATGATCACTTAATTGCATACATATAGTATTGTCCTACTATATATATACACATTTTACTCCTTGAGATCTATGATTCTAATGCGGAAAGTTAATTTAGAACAAATGTTTGGTTGGTAGATCTGACGCTACCTGCAACCGGAAGAAACCTTGTGATAAACCAAAACTTAGTGAAATCAGTGCTAAAACAAACACCGCAAACAAGAGCGAATATTTTATAATAAAGAGGGAAAGAATGGACGATATCATACAGAGGAAGGAGTGTCAAAACTATGTCGGAGTAGCGAAGAATTTTGAATGTCGAAAGTCTAAGAAGAATAATGTTATAAAAATGTATCGCCAGTGGCGAAACAGTCAGAAGAAATCGCAGCCTAAGCAAAATAAAAATAATAACTTAGTAAAAAAGGTAGTTAAAAATAAAACTGTAGTCTCCGGATCAACTTTAACAAAAGATAATAATAATAAGGCATATTATATGATGGTTCAAATGAAATGGAAGCCAGGTCAAGCTCTGGGAAAAATTAGTAGTGGGTTAAAATTTCCAATATGTTCGCAAATAAAATATTATAATAATAGACATGGTTTGGGATGTCGAGATTTAGATTTGAGGCCGTTGCATAATATCAGTCAAATAGTAGATGTGTTAAAATTAAATTGCGAAAATTCATTTATGGATACTAAGGGCTGTGAAGTGTTAGTTAATTACAATATAAGGGATAGAAAATCAACGGAAAAGCGTAATTTCAAATCTGACTTGTTGGTAAGCGTATTCGATGAAGAAATAGTTGCTCTCTTAGATACCGGTAGCGATTTAACTTATATATCTGAAGAATTTTGGAAAACATTACTTGATAAGAGACCAAATATAACTTCCTTTGCTGTTAAACCCTTCTTTATTAAGACTGCAGTAGGACAAAAAAATGTAGAAATACGTAAGATAGGATTAGTTACGTTGAGAATAGGACCATATGAAAGACATCTTTCTGTATTTATAGTGCCAGGATTTACCGTAAGAAAGCTTATACTGGGTTTTGACTGGATGAAGGAAAATGAAACCTCTATTATGTTAAAAAGAGATGGAGATGGAGTTGAAATTGCTATAGGACAGGAAAGTCACTTTTTTAAGTTTCATGAGAGTGTGCAAGTGAACAGTATGGTATTAGAAGAGATTAAGGAAACTCCAGATCCAGGTAAAAATTATTTCCTTAACACATTATATGGAGAGATTAGATTAGATAAGGATTTAACAATTGCACTAAACGAATTGCCTAGATACCAACGAGAAGATTCAGAAATGAGTATGATAATGTCAGAATTAGAGAATCAAGAAATAAATAATCATTCAAAACAATTACTTAAAAGATATACTATCAAAGATCAGTTGTTATATTTTTCTCCAGATAAAGTAGGGAATAAAGTTATTTGCTTACCAAAAGTACTTAGGGAGGAAATGATATGGAGGATTCATTTTGATAAGGGACATGTAGGGGTATATAAGGTCATTAAGTACATACGGGATAGATATTATTGGAAGGGACTTACTAAGCAGGTCAAAAGGGTATTAAAGGGATGTCATGATTGTCAGTTCATAAAGGGTGATACTATAAAGCTTGTAGGACCTTGCCAATTATTAATTTCTGAAGATGTAGGGGATTTAGCCATGTTTAATATATATGGGCCATTTCCTAGTAGTAAATCTGGTATGCACTATATTTTAGTAATTCAAGATCATTTTAGTAAATTTATTAAATTATTTAATCTCGAGAAGCCGACGGTCTCATCGGTTATAACAAATACAAAAACATTCTTTAAAATAATAAAACCAAAAGTAATTGTCTCTGAAAAATGTTCTCAGTTTACTAGCAAAGCATGGACTGAAATGATGAGTCAGCAAAGTATTCAAATTATTTATACTACAGTAGCTAACACTCATTTTAAAACAACTAAAAGAATAAATAAACAATTAGGCAGTTTACTTGAAATGTATTGCAGGACAGAACATCAAAGTTGGGACATATTATCAAAATTAGAAATCTTATATAACAATACTCTTCATGAAAGTACAGGATTTACACCAAGCGACATCTTGTATGGTGGATCTACTAAACAGAATTCTGATGTACATAATACTGACTTAGGTATTCAAACCAAAGTATCCATTAGGGAAAAGGTTAGGGAAAATTTACACAGAGTAGGCCCGGTGCTAGAGTATAATTTTATTAAAAGACAAAAATCTACACAAAATCAGATAGGACATTTAGTTAAGATAGGGAGGCAAGAAAAGTCAGATGATAAATTAAGTGCTACTAAGAAATTTGAGCTATTATATGAAGGTCCTTATGTGATAGCGGCTAATCCATATAAAAATTCCTATCTATTAGTTGATCCGGTGACAAATAAAGATAAGGGGATGTATAACATTAAACAACTGTCTAGGTATTACAAGTGAAGTGATTGATTTATATAAAAGATAGATAATCATATTGTTTTCTTTTTTATCTAATTTAAAAAAAAAAGGAAAAGTTTAAACCTTGTAATTTGAATAAGAATTAATAAATAAAGTTCAGGGGTAGATTTGTGTAGAATCTGGTGGACACAGGGAAAAGCCTATCTGACTTTACAATAACCAACTCGTCTGAGTTTTAACATTTACAATGTATAAGAAAAGTCATACATACAATTTTTCATACATACAATTTTTCTATAGGGAAAACATGGAACATAGTTACAATACCATTATTTATATTAATTAAAATTAAACAACATTACACATACTCTCGAGTTGAACGTAGCGTCAGATAGAGGGGAGTTGTGGCGGCTTTTCTGGGGGGGAATTTTAATATAATAAGTTAAATACATAAAATTAATAGATTCAATAAACAATAAGTAGTGAAAGTGCTATAGTTAAGGTGATAGTGCACAAGTTAAAGTGAAGTGTTCGGTTGAAATAATACACAGATAGCTATGTATAGTACCACTCGTTATATATAAAAAAAAAAAAGGTTAGGATATAAAACTAAAACAAACCATGTATGTTGCTAAAGTATTTCTTTAATATAAATTTAATAATTTAGTTTCCATCAGCATCCAATTCGGTGGTTCACAATAAAATCTAGTTTACATATTTGTAGCATACTCCATAACGGTTGTGTAGGATCATTCTCAAAATCTAGTGATTTTCAAAATCTAAGCTAAGCTAAATAATTATATAATCCATCGTAAATAAAAATGTTCCTAGCTTGTCATCAAAATAATAAAAAGTATAACTTCATGCCGTCAGAGAAAAAAAATAAAACATCTAGATAAAAATATATCTAACGGTTCAATTTTTTTGATACATACAAATAAAGTGTTAGTTCAGGTCAGGGTAATATAAATTATGTAATATATAAAGTTGTAACAAGTCATAGGGTCGGTTCAGTAACACCCATATTCTGAAGAATGGACTATACCTGATCGCTAACTCAAAGCATAATTTGTAACCTACAACTAGTTAGTAATGTACCAAGTCAGTAATCCAATATTTACTTATAATTTCCTAGATAGAAGTTATAGATTAGTTAGTCTCATAATATGTATGTATTTTTCATATAGATTTTCCTCTTGAATCAATCTATCTGTTGTTGGAAAATGCATCAAGTATGGTTCAGTCGTTTGTGAGGTATGCACAAACACATAGCGGAATCATCTTTGTTTTGAACTATGTAAAGATAGAAATAGAAATTATAGTTTATATAAAAAAACGGGTTGTACATAATAGTTCTCTTACTTACATAGTACCCTAAATGTTTATAAGGTATGGCATAGTAAATCTTTTAGGCAGAGTAAAACATTTTTTTTATTCAAATAGATTCACTATTATAAGTTAGGCTATAACACTGTTGCATTTCACACTTAGTCACATTCCGTCGATGACTTCTTACAGTTTCTTCAAAACTTCGATGAATGTAGGGCTTGATTAGTTTTCTCTTAGCATTACATAGATCTACACAGGTAGATGCCATAGACTTTTATAAGGATGCTTATTCAGTTTATCTGAAACAATAGAAGTAAGGTTATGTTATATATTTTTGCAACAATTTGATAGAGAACTTAATGTAAATCATTATATGAGTCGCATTTTTGAAGGATGTACCCTTATGACGAGTCATTGGGTAGTTTTATGTACTTTTATGTAGAGATTAGGTTGATTAGATAGTATGAATAAGTTACTTCTAGGTTATACCACAATAGCATTGTAAATTGTTATTTTCACGAGTTTATAGACAGGAACACATTTATAGGCTCATCGTAGCTTTCCTTACTGCTATTCTTACTGTTTATTGAAAGGATTTAACTTTAAAAATCCATAAATACTTACGATTGTCGAAGCGGAATGTCCGTGAATACATTGGATATTGCTTTCTCATTTTGTAACTTTTGACGCGACATAGTATATTACATTAACACATTGTAGATTATTTATAGGTCGTACATGCGTTAATTCCTTGAATAATCAGGTAATTATTAATAAATAAACGATGTTTTGTTTATTCGATTGCCGTCGGCCATGTTGATTATAACATTAGTAGATTATGACATGACGCTTAGTTATTTCGTTCGGAAATCGATAATTGATCGATACTTAAAACGCTTCTTGGGGTGCTATTCTTGAAAGTGTAACGCTCGTTTACGAATGGCATCGTTCGTCAAGTGGAAGTAACACTCTTGATTGGTTGTCGTTATCAATTGTTAATGTGGCTCTATACCATTATTTTATCTCTATGCTTTATACATACTTCGCGTGCATAAATGTTAGGCGGGATATTTAAAATCTCGAAAACACCGTAATAGCATACTCTATGGTAATAGCGGATAGTAGGTACCTAATTTAACTTATGATTAATTAGAGGTCTTCAACCATAGAGAAATGATAATTTTCAACCGACTAAAAAAAAAAAGAGGGGTTCTATGTTTGACTGTATATTATATATGATTAGCTCGAGATTAGTTCGAGAATGGCTGTATACATTTTGATGGAATTTGTTGTTAAGGTGTTGACGCCCTAGATTGGCATATTACTTTTACCCGACTACTTAAGGGGCGGTATGAGATTCGCCGGGTTCATTAGATTATTAAAAAAATATTTAAATCAAAATAAATTAAAGATAAATCTAAATAAATCTAAATAATTTCGAATAAATTCAAATATTTAAAGTAAATCTAAATAAATTCAAATAAATCTAAATAAATTCGAATAATTTCAAATAAATTCTAAATAAATCCTAATAAATTCTAAAAATTTAAAATAAATTCAAATAAATTCAAAACAAATCCAAATAAATTCTAAAAACTTAAAATAAATTCAAATTAATTCAGAAAAATTCAAATAAATTCAAAACAAATCCAAATAAATTCTAAAAATTTAAAATAGGTTCAAATAAATTCAAACAAATACAAATAAATTAAGATAAATTCAAATAAATTCAAATTAAATTCTAAAAATTTAAAATAAATTCAAAAGAAATTCAAATAAAACTAAATGTTTCAAATAAATTCAAATAAATTCAAATAAATTCAAATAAATTCACATAAAATCAGATAAATTCAAATAAGTTCACGTAAATTAAAATTAATTTTAATAAATTGTTCTATAATCCTGGATAAGTAAAATCAATTCAATCCAAAGCTTTTAAGTTACTTAATTAAAATCGGGTGTCGATTTCGAAGACTTAACGTTGATATTTGAGAATTATTGTGGATGCAGACTAATAATTAATTTAAAATATAAAAAAAAGGCTTGTTTTGTCCGTCCTTCTTTACTTTGATAGTTGACCTATGGTCACATCACATGTAAAATTATTTTAGTAGTTATTTAAATAAATATAGGAAGACATTTAAAATAAAAATAATTATTAGTTCCATTAATTTTAATGTGATTCGGAGAAGCTCTGATATATTCTTTGGCAAGCGTGGTTGTGTGATTGAGGAGGAATGTACACTTTGATTAGAACAGGGTTGGGGATAAGGGAATAGCGTCTAGGAAGGGCCTTGGTTTATGCCAGATGTGAAACCGAATTACCAATATTATTTACCCAAGACTTAGAATTTACACACCACAAACATGAGTTTTATACAGGGGGAATTTGATGTTAGGTTTAGTTAAGGATAAATATGTCCTATATCCCATGTGATACTACACCTGTATGAAACTCCGCACTACACACTGATATTCTTCGGTTACCACACCATGCTCCAAGGCGATGTTAAGATTTGTTTAAGCAAGATTTTTGGGTATTGCTTCTGGATATCGACTTTGATAATTTATTACCTCGTGGGGAAGATCGGTCATAGGAAGGGTATGGTGACGTTATAGTTCCGATTGTAAGGTTGAATCCGTTCATATCTTCACTATAGGATCATTAGGATCAGTAGTTTAAAACTACTCCGTCTTGGGCTATGATGAACCCTGGGGAGGATTATTGTTGGATATAGAAGGGGGTATTAGCTCAAAACTGTAGTTTGGCAATGAAAAACATGTCCTTGGTTTAAATACACTATACACTAGCTTAGGGACACACGCACAGATTAGGGCTACACCATTCGAAGGTTTTGGGAGAATAATATTTTGGAAAAAGGGGGGAATTGAAAAAAAAAGGGGTTGTTTTGCTTATATGTAAATAATTAACATATAGAGAAATATTTGAGAATTTAATTTAAATCTTAAATTTGGTAAAATTTAAACTCCAGGTCCTTTGAGAAAGTCGCTTTCGTCTAAATTTGAAGGGTCGGCTGTAACGAACCATTAATATGTGCTCGTTCACAATTCTCAAATATTAACTGAAAATCTGAAATTAAATCATAAAACAGTCTTTTGTAAATTGTTTCACAATAATTCACTGTCTCCATCTTATTTTGTTTGTTATGAAGCAGAATGACATTGACAGTTTGTGCTGTCAATGATTGACGCGAGAAAGAAAATTGATCTATGATCTATGAAAAGTAAAACTCAGAACAAGGACAGGGAAATGTAAATTAAAAACATGAAATTAAAAGTATAGTTTGACTGAATTTATATCTTTAAGTAAGAACAAGGAAATAAATAATCATGATGATAACAAAATTTGATCAAATAATTGATAATTAGTTTATTCTTTTGTCGAGTTGAAAAAAAAGTAAGCATTTTACGGATAATCGAGAGAATCGATTCAATCAAAATTAAACAAATATTAATATAAATTAATACTCAGCGTAAAAGGAATTTAAATGGTAAAATTATAATCTCATTTATTATAATATCTCGTGATATTAGATTATCCTAATAGGTCGATTCAAGGGATCCTATAGATAGCACAGGGAACACTAATAATTAAAAGAAAATATGAAATTGTCTTTGGAAATGAATTTGTTACAAGGCACGCTGACCTTTATTTCGTTACTATTAGGGGTGAAGAAAGAGACAGGTAGTCTTGGAATGTTTTAGAAAGTTTTGGAACTAACCAATGGAAAAACTTTATTCAATTGAGAATTTAATGAAAAAGGTCTTATCGACAGGAATGAGCAAGGCAGATTAGTTATTAAATGTAGAGATATTAGTTAGATATTTGCATGAGGTTTTTAAAAAAAATATTGGCCAACGGTTTTTCAGTCGAAGTGGTGTGATTTCTGAGAACCGCACGGTAGCGAGTATAAAAGGCTACGGCGCCATTAGTCTGGGTGATTACGCATCGGGAAATTTGAAGAGTCAAGAGGAATTGCTGCCAGAACGCCACTGCAAGTTTTATTTTAAATCAAGAAAGAAGTAGTTTAAAGTGTGGGTTATCGCGTTATCTTGGCAAATTAGGATCGAAAAATCCCGCGAAGTCCCTTGCAAAAATATTTTAGCTAAGAAGCACATTGGTATCGTGTTCTGAAGTTAAAATATTGTAGATTCTTTTGAAATATATGAATATTAGCTTGTCCAGAGTAAATTCACTATAATAGTTTCATATACTGTAAAGTTTTGAATGATATTGAGGAAATGATGTTGGGGAGATCTTTGATTCTTCGAAATCTTCTCCGTATCAAATCTGAGATATCTAGTTTCTATTTGTTTGATTTTAATGTAAGTTTAGTAGAGTTTTGTGTCGAATTGGGGAATACATGGCCAAGATCAACGCTGGACCTCTATTCCTTATGAGAGCGATTGTTCTTTATGAGGGTAGCGGCCAAGTAGGAGTAAAAATAATTCGACATTGTAGCTGGTCGAATGGGCTGCAATTTCCAGCCTAGCTATGCTACTTGGGGCGTCCAGACGGCCTCTGTGCCTACGGAAACCTACGGTCCGAACGGTGCGCTAGTTTTCAGCTCCCTAGCCACTTGGGGACACGTCTGGGACCTCAAACCTTTGTTAGGGCGTGGAAGTCTCGATCCTGACCACAAGAGATGACCACAACCCAAGAGTGATAGGAATAATAGGTTCGTGGGCCCAAACTCTGGCTCCCTTTTACAGCTTAGAGATGACGGATCCTTGCTAGGAACCTAATCTATTTACCAGAGTAGGAAATCTGATTTTAGGAGCAGTCAGGCAGGTAGAATCATTAAAATAGGGCGAGGGAAGCTTCCTCAAATCTTTTAGCTAGATTAGGGAGCGATCTCTTACACCGGAGTTCGTTCTACACACACACACTCTTTGGGGATGGGGGGACAGTAACTTAACACCTTTAGACTAGAAATTAGGGACTGATAGGGACTAGATTAGGCCCATTAACGGTTGCGTCAGGATAAGGAAAAGAGGGGTATAGGAGATAAAATTCCATTCGTTTTCACGGTAAATCCGGTGGTAGCAATATAACCATCCAAGCTGCTGGTGGGTAGGACGTTAATAATTCAAACAATTAATCTTCGACAGTAATTTTAAGTTAGATAGTCGTATCTAATATGAAAGTGAAGTTGAATGTGAAAATATGATAACAAAATGGCATAAGTTGGTTCTGTGATAGTGACAAGTGATAATGCTGACGAAATGTGCGTATTCTGATTGTGAAAGATTCAGAGAATCTGTTTCTAACAAAGGTATGAAATTCCTAACCTTAATTTTTATGTACAAGGCCCTGATATATAATAGTGTATAGAGTATCCACCTGAATGATTTGGGGATTTTCATATTGTAAAATCACATAGATTGACCATGAATAACTAATATCATAACTTGTGGCATAATCTCATAGCTACTTGACAATGGATTGAGTCGGAGTTGTCTATTTAATTACTAAATAAATACCTTCTTGATCTACCTATTTTGTTGAAAAATTCAGATTTGTTTAGTCCAGTGAGATCTCATAACTCTCTGACAATATATTATCATGATAATCATTCTCTGAAGGGGATGGTCTGTTGGTTCCATGGAAGTCATGTAAATTCTGTAAGGTTGAGATATTGACAATCCACATATATACCATATGATTCATCTAATTCTGGAATGAATAGTGAATTCTGGGAGAGTAATGTTCCTTATATACTACCAAGGGCGAGTGTAAGGTTGACTCCAATCCCTATTTATTGAAATATAGGAATATTACAATCCTCACACTTAAATTTGGTTGAATCACTGAGACAAATAAGTCTGATGTAATGTACTTAAATACTAATAGACATTTCATCTCAATCTATCTCTAAGACCTAGAGTTAGTGCAAAATAGTGCTTATACATAACAGCATGTTATAACACTTACATGCTTACATACATAACTACATAATTCCTGAAAATAATAGGATAATGAGTAACAATTGATACAGGGAGTATTATCATGTAAGGATGCCTTTTCTACAGTGAAGGTTGAGGTATAGTTTGACTGACAAACAAACCCTTGCTATAAAACTCCATCTGAGTACCTAGTACTACCTGCTTGTTGTAAATTCATAATTTGAGTTCTTTGCTTTTACACCTCCGTGGTGTTAATTCAAAGTAAATAAGTCTGAACTCATCCCAGCGAACACAATGAGAGCATAATGCTTGTGTAGCAGGTAATACGCTTGAAGACATTTAGTCTACCCTCTTGTCTCTGAATTAATAGTCAGACATAATTTTACTGACAAATTGCCTATCCTACTATTAGGTGGGAACAGGTACTATTTACTCTTTAATGGGTATCCCTTTTGCTTTCCAAAAGAAATTAGCATACGGAGGAATCATGTCCAAGTCTGGATGACGAGTGGTACTCTGGCGGGCGGAAGGCGGGGCTCGACAGTAAACCGTAACACCAAAAACGCTGGGTATATTCACTATAATGTATATCTACCACCACTAACTAACACATACAATGATAATATTAAACTATTACCTTAAACTTCTATTCATTACCTACAGTTGTAGTCAACTATAACTCATTATAGGCCAATATGGCTACTTACATTCTAATACTTACTATACATATCCGAAATTCAATACTATATCCATAAGCCGCTGGTAGAGGAACATATTTCTGTAGAATGAACCATGCTAGATAAGCAGTATGCTCATTTATGATAAATAATTAATCAACCCTTCATAAAATAAGGCAATTCTATTAATGTGAAATAGCGGGCAACATAAAATAACACAAAGTGCAACTTAAACAATATTTATTAGGAAAAACATAAGCGCATCTTAGGATAAAGTTATTCTTATTTATAAGTAAAAATTAGTGATACGCAAGGCCGATAGCAACCTTAGGCATAGCATAAGATAGGACTAGGCTTCATCACCATAGGTTAAGTTCAAAATCACTTCATTTAAGAAGGTCCAGGGGTTACTATGATAAAACAAGGGTTACTCCACTAGATGTACGATCACGCAATATAGAGTTGAACAAAGAAACAAAACATGAATAGGGTATGTAGGTTGATAAAGTAGATTAAGAGTAATACAGCTAGTATTTGGTGCAGTTAGGAATTTATAGTAAGGATAGGCTAGTGAAAAAAAAAATAAAAAAATAATAATTTAAGCTAGGTAGGTTACAGCGGGCAAACGGCAAACCAACCGAAACTGCTGCGCCTAGAAACTTGAAATTTGGTACAGGGGTTCTTTTAATGATGTAAGTGAGCGCTAAGACAGGATTTTTAAGAAATTTAACTTCTAAAGGGGTAAAATTTATATGGAATTTTCTCATTTTTGGACTTAGAAGTATGAAAGTAGGTATATAAGTTCTCGATTAAAATTAAAAAAGATGTGTGTGGGTAGATGAAATTTGGGGGTGGGTGGGTGGTATAAACTTTGTATCGAAATTTTCTCATTTCTGGACTTAGACGTATGAATTTAAGTATATAAGTTCTAGGTTACTATTAAAAATATCTATGTAGGTAAAATGGACGATATTTTCCCCTGAAGGGGTAAAATAGCGGGGTAAAGATTGTATAGGAATTTACTTATTTCTAGACTTAGAAGTATGAAAATAGGTAAATAAATTCACGATTACAATTGAAAAAGATCTGTGTAGGTCAACTGGAAAATAATCCCCCAGAAGGGACGTAAAGTTTGTTTGGAAATTGGAAATTTTCTCATTTCTGGACTATGAAGTATGAAAATAAATAGGTATGTTCTCGATTACAATTAAAAAAGATATATATGGGTGAAATGGACAAAATTCACCCCTAAAGGGGTAAAATGGGAGGGTAAAGGTTTTATGGAAATTTTCTCATTTCTGGACTTAAAGTATAATGAATAATATCGATACTTCCATACTAATACTAATATTATAAATGCGAAAGTAACTCTGTCTGTCGTTTTTTTACGCTTCAACCATTGAACTGATTTGGATGAAATTTGGTATGGAGGTGTGAGGCCCGAGGAAGGACATAGGGTATGTTTAATTCTGGAAAATTCTACTTCCCGAGGGATTAATTGTTCCCGAGGGATAGACACTAACGCGGGCGGAGCCGCGGGCAACAGCTAGTTTAATAAATAAATAGCTTAAAGATTGTCGGCTAGTTGCAACTATCGGGACTTACTTCTGAAAGTGCCTTCGAACTTCGAAGCAGAGATCTAGTGAACTCATCAGGCCATATCAGATTCTTCCTTGTTTTTTAAATTCCGTGGATTCTTCAATTTGTATTTCTTTGTGACGCCATCTATCCTTGGCTTGCCGATTTATGAAACGGAAACGGAAAGTAAAGCAAAAGCTGTCAAAATTCGTAAGTTTATTTTTTACGCCGACAGGTGGCTTTAGTATCAATGTTATGAATGTATAAAAGGTCGCTTTATACAAAACGACGTTTATTTTTTATTAATAAATGTTTTCTCAACTAGAAAACAAAACGAAACAATTTATAATAACTGAAATTGTTTTATATTAGGTATAAGAAGTATTGAAATAAAAAATAAGCCTGTGAAATAAATGATTAACTTAATTATTAAGTAAACGTCCCGCTTCGTATAAAGTGACTAAAAACTTACGAATGGTTGGTCCACAAACTACTAAGAGATACTACGTATCAGACTGCCAACTGTGAACAAAAAATTTAAACCATAGCGTTTTTTTTTTAATTTTCCAATATCTTAACTGACATTTTTTTTTTTTATAATTTAAGGTTTGGAGCAAAAGAATAAACGTGCACGTGCATTTCCATTGCTAATATGTTATCTATAGATAACTACACATATAGATATACAACTAATATACTCATATATATATACTTATTGTGCTTTTTAATGCATACTGTATATCATGCATACATTATTTACATGGGGGCGTAAAGGAAAATGAATAATACCATTTATCATTATTATTGTAATTTTTATTAACTCGAATTTTTACAAAACAATTATTTAGTTTATGTTTGGCCGATGTTTAGTCTCACTGAAGAACCTCTTCTCAAAATGTTTTTGACAAACCGCTAAGTTTATCTCTTTCTCTAATGGTATAAAATCGTAACGATTTAGGCACTCTAACCTCTTCAGTCTTTTCTAAGAACTTTTAGGTTAACGGTGTAAATAACTAGAGTCCTTTCGCAAACACTTACACACACAACACTTGTAATACGGTATTTTCCAAAACGCAAGGAGCACTAGGGAAATACAAAGGGCTCTATTACTGGTAAAGTGGAGAGGATAAGCACAGGTCTTCACACAATGACAGTAATGCACAAACTAATAACTACGTTTGCGCCAGCGACGAACGTCAGACCATGACGTCAGCAAGGCATCAACCAATCACAGAAAAGATGTAGGATAGTGGGCAAGATGGCCGCTACGCGTTGCGTTCCGATATTAGCAGATTGTCGGCCGTGGGTTGGTCAGCAACACCGTGTGGAGTTGTAAATAATTATTTCGTGTTCAACATCTTGTAAACGTTTTACTGACTCAAAATGAATCAATAAACATAAGTGCTAAATTTTATGTGCGAATACAACAAGTGTTTGTGTTATTTAGTGTTTATTTGGTGTTGTTTTGTGGAATTTTAAACATTCGGAACTTGCATGGTGCACCTGTCGCCCGGTCCGGTAAGTTGACTGTGTTAAACTTTTGCGAAAATCTTAGACTTATTACTATGCACTAATATAACTTGTTGTAGTAACAGGTACATTGTAATATGAAGTATCGAATGAAGGGCATCGTTGTCCGTGCAAATTACTGTTCCGCAAAGTAACGGTGCAAGTCGGCTATTTTTGTTGGCGTAAAAATTGCAACTGCAGTTAGTGCAACCTAGATTTATTGATTATGCGTCACTGCAACTCACGTCACAAGATGCAACCGCCGGCCTTGATTTCCGAGAAATGCCTGTAATTATTTGTTATAAGAATCTGATTCGAATATTGCATGTAACTTTTTGAGTATTACTTACTTTTGTGCTATTTGACTTTACAAACGTGGTTTTAATGTGTATAATTACTTTTTATCATATAATTCAACTTTATATGTGGTACTTTTTAAGTTGTGATCCAGAAACAGTTTAGATAAATTTGTATTGGTTGTGTTTTTATGTGTGCTTGCCGCATACATACCATATTTTTCAGCTCACTATTTATTTACTGTAGTGCACACGTAAATCTCTTTGTATTACATTACATATAATTTATTTTTTACAGTGCAATCAAGCTATCCAAAATTCGTGCCCATCAAGACCTAGCCCTTATTCCTGCTTCCAGTTTCCATTAGAAGACTATCCTACCCACCTGTCTATCCTATTACCCAAACATGTACTATACGTGATTTTTAAATAAATAATTAAAAAAACTTGATGTAACACATTTATTATATTAAACTAATTTTGTGAAAAGCCACCATAAACTTGCACAACATGCTTAGAATTGAAGAGCTGTAAAAATAAAGTACACAAGTATCATCATCATCATTGAAGCTGTAAGTAGTCCACTGCTGGAAAAGACCTCTCCCAAGGATTCTATGTTCCATGGATTTAGGTCCCCGACCTGCAGTAGCCGGGTGTGTGTACCCATAGCCATATCTGCAACCACTGGACAGGCAGTTGAGAATAGCACCTATTTGTTCACAATGGGAATTAAAACAAGAGCCATGAGATGGCAGATTAAGATGTGCCACAGGAAACATCAAATTCTTGTATTGCTGCTAACTCCAAATGTCCACAGGCCCCGGAGTGCTACATTTTCAATTGGCGACTTCCCCAAGATCTGTAACTTTTAAACTATAAAAAATTTCCATATCTTGGTAAAGTTTGAGAGTGAAGTAAGCATATGTGTAATATTTCAAACCACAGGCTAAATGGTTTCGATACAGGTTGTTAAAGATTATGCTTTGGTGATTTATTTTGTATAAAAATGGTTTCTTAACTCATATTACTTCTAGTCTGTATTTTGTATGAATCCATTTCATACAAAATAAATCACTAAAGGTTAATTCATAACAACCTGTATCTAACGCTAGTGCAGTTTTAAATAGTGTAGTGTAGCTAGTGTAGTTTTAAATACCAAATTGAATTGAATTGAGTCATTAAACCATGATGTAACACTATATTTTCTACAGCATGTTCAATAGGGTTCTAAACTTTCTCGCAATCCATTGGATGGAATTATTGCTATGAGCATGAGGCAAGATTTATTATGCATTTATCCATGTTGTATATAATAAAAAAAAAGGCCATAATAAATAAATAGTCCATTTGGTCCAGTCGAAATTACACTAATCTTTACGGCCTATTCAATTAAATTCATTTATTTCGCATAAGTGCATTTACACCCAGCTGTTTCCAGCATGCAAAAGTAAAATAAAAACTAAGTAGGTACAATCAACATAAACACAATTGTCACACTTATATTAAGATATAACATGAAATCAATTATTGCAATATGATATTATAAAAACAAAATGAAAGTATGTCAATACGCATTTGTTTCTTAACATTTGAATTAAACTAAATACTGTATATAAAACTAAATTAAATTGTGTATGTCATGATATTAAATTAAAATAAATTAAATTGTTCAAATTGTCAAGATAGGAACTCATTAATATTATAAAAGATCTTGTCAGTGAGCCAGTCAAAAAGTTTTTTCTAAATAAATTATATGGCCTAGAGCAAGCAACATTATTCAATATATCCTTTATTACAACAGGCTACTTATTTTAAAATCCTATTAAAAATATTTTAGGGTCACTCATGGTGTAAGTAAGACATGTGACAGTAAAAAAATTTTTCACCTCTAAATAGAGGTATTAAAATCCATTGAGTATAAAAAATTTAAGCGGAAGCGACTCATTACACTATGTAAAAATAAAGATAAGAAATTAAAAATAGGTATGTCATTAAAAAAACCCTTGGTAGCAAAAGATAAAGCTCAATAGAGATGGAAAAAAGGAAATATATATCGCCATAAAAATAAAATTATATTTTTGACTCTGTGTCTGTGACATACAGTGTGTTGTACACTCTTACTCTTACTTGACTTACAGCTGTGAAACAATAAAATTTCCGGAAAAGTTATTTTCAATAAATTGATTTCAGCTAATATGATTAGGAGACAGGTAGCCCCATTGCGGCGACACGCGCTGGGTCATTGACCGATAATCTGCTTCAAACCTTCAAACACACTGATGAAGTAAAAATGCAGTTAGTTTTTCAAGCAAGACTGACAACACAATGCAAAAGGGAACATACTGTTTAATATACCTAAAGCTCTTATTAATATTGGCTTCTCCTCATTTAAGCGTGTTCACGGCTGTCTCCGGTCGTGGTGCTCCGAATCCTGTAATATAAAAAAATTGTTATGTTTAAAAAGTCGGTTTACGGACGATAATTTTACGTGATAATGGTGGAAGAGAGATATATGCGTCACAAGCCGAACGCTTGGCCGGTCGTGCCTCTCTATCGCTTGTTCTCAGCTCTCGCGTGTATACGGAACGTGATTTTTTTACTTGCGGCCAGCCAGCGTTCATCGATTTATAAGACGTATTTTATTCTATTCATATTTAAAATGAGGTTGCTGGCCAATTTAAAAGCTTTTATTTATATGAACACTCTTTTTGAAAAACTGTCGGATTTTTTTTTGTAGGTACCGTATGCAATGCTCAATAATCAATAACGTAATGAGATCAGATTTTCAGATACTCATATTTCCTTATTACGTATTTTCCCCATAAATGTAATAAAGTTTGATGAGAGCGCCAAATAAATTTAATTAAATCTGATGAGAATGCAAAGTACGGCCGCTTATAACCGCAGCTTATAAGATCGAGTAGTCATTTGATTCTCGATACCTCGCTTTTTTACTTGATGTTATAATATATTTCATTCAGGTAGCAAATGAACAAGTTTATGTCTATTTCTAATTGGTACTACATTGCCTGGTTATTATTTTAATGTACGCCGCTTAGAGATGGGCAAAGCACCGGGTTTAAACCCGGTGCTTTGGTAAAAACCCAATAAACACCCTTAAACACCCATAAACACCCAAAAAATTGGGTGTTTACTTTATTTGTCAAAAACGTTAGTAATATATGAAAAATATATTTTTATTAAATTGTAATGATCAATTCTACGTTGCTGTACGTTAAAATAATTTAAAGAAATATTAGGTACGTACTTAATAAAATTTTAGGAAATTTTAAAATGTTTACTATTAATAAAAACCGAGATGAAAATAATTAGTTCTGTGTTTTCATGTTGCAGTTGACCAACATGTTGGTCTTTTGCTTGCCGTAAATATTTTAAAAGCTTTGCGCCAAAGTAGAAAGAGACGGCATGCTGTGTCAGACCTTATGTTAGAACGAGTGCGGCAATGACTGTGCGGCAGTAGTGAGTCGGTGGACGTAATTAGAAGAATAAATAAGTCTAAGGTGTAAAATGATATTATTTTATTTTCTTATGTAGGTATTGAAATTTGGGTTTTTGATAGTTTTCTTTTTACATGACTTCAAAAAAAGGAGTGTATTGTTATTTTTAGAGATTATGTTTGTATTAAAATATGTACAGGAGCATCTTATTCCACAATGACTTCAGAATGTCTTGAGGCATTATCTATCGTTATAATTCCTATACCATTTAACCTAAAAAATATACCCTTTGTTGTCGCTCCACCCGAGCGACGACATTGGTAGTTACAGAAAAAACTTGTCATAAAAAATCGACATGAATGTCGTTTTCCAGGTTTTATGGGGTGTAGATCTCGAAAATGACGTCAATTTTGGAATCTTAGATAGCATACGCGACTTGTCATGAAAAATCGACACTGGTGTCGTTTCCTAGGTTTTTAGGGTGAAAATCTCGAAAATGACGTCAGTTTTGGAATTCAAGATGGCGGACGCGAGTTTTGATTAAAAATCGACATGCGTGTTCTTTTTTACGTTTTTTGGGGTGTAGATCTCGAAAATTATGTCAGTTTTCGAATCCAAGATGGCGGACGTGACTTGTCATGAAAAATTTACATGGATGTTATTTGTAAGGCTTTTTGGGGTGCAGATCTTGAAAATGATGTCAATGTTGGAATCTTAGATAGCATACGCGACTTGTTATGAAAAATCGACACTGGAGTGAGTCGTTTCCTAGGTTTTTGGGGTGAAAATCTCGAAAATGACGTCAGTTTTGGAATTCAAGATGGCGGACGCAAGTTTTGATGAAAAATCGACATGCGTGTTCTTTTTTACGTTTTTTGGGGTGTAGATCTCGAAAATGATGTCAGTTTTCGAATCCAAGATGGCGGACGTGACTTGTCATGAAAAATTTACATGGATGTTATTTCTAAGGCAATTTGGGGTGTAGATCTTGAGAATGACGTCGATTTTGGTATCTAAGAGTGCGGAGGCGTTTTCTCATGAAGAATCGACATCGGATTCGTTTTCTATCTTCTTTAGGGTGTAGATGTCGAAAATGATGTCAGTTTTGGAATCTAAGATGGCGAACGTGGCTTGTCATGAAAAATCGACGCGTGTAATTTTTTAGGTTTTTAGTAGTGTAGATCTAGATTATAAAATCAGTTTTGGAATCAAAGATGACGACAGTTTATGATAAATCATCATGGGTGTTGTTTCCTATTCTTCCTCGAAAATTACGTTATTTACACCCCAAAAAACTAAGGGGTCAACACCCATGATGAATTACCATGCAAAGCCCTGCCATCTTGTATTACAAAACTGACATTATTTTCAAGATCTTCTTCTCAAGAAACATAGAAACGTCACCCATGTCGATTTTTTATGACAAGTCACGTACGCCATCTTGGATTCCTAAACTGACATCATTTTTGAGATCTACACCTAAAAAAACTAGAAAACGAAACCCATGTCGATTTTTATAACAATTCGGGTCCGCCATCTTGGATTCTAAAACTGACGTCATTTTCGAGATCTACACCTCAAAATACCTAGACAACGACACCCATGTCGATTTTTTATGACAAGTCGCGTCCGCCATCTTGGATTCCAAGACTGACGTCATTTTCGAGATCCTCAAATTCCTTACCCAAAAGCTTTGGTAGCTTACAGTCAGTAAGAATACATTCAAACTGTCGAACATCGTTTTCCATTTTTGAAGTCGGTTAAAAAGCATGTATCATAAATGAATCCTTCAACACGGTCAAAACAATAAGTAATATTCGATAGTGTGTATTCCCGCTAACCTAGAATACATATGTGTGAGCAAAATATAAGATTTATGAGCGCGACAGACGGTGTTCGGATAAGTTCTAGACTATTCCATTCTGGGAGCTTCGCGACAATATTTAAATTATTGAGCTACTAACAATCCAAAATACCCGTTTATTATATCCTCTGGTTATGTCGCCTCGCTCTATCGCAAAAAAATATTATTTGATGAGGGCATAAAACAAAAACGTAAGTATGGGAGGGAAGTTGACCAATTGGACCTGAAGGTTTGGAACTGTAGTCCACTGCACCAGCTTAGTCAGGTCAAGAAGTAGCATAATTAAAGTAAAAAATCGTAAAAACCCAAAAAATTGGGTGCTTATTGGGTTTAAACCCAAAACACCCAAAACACCCGGTTTTTACCCAACTGGGTTTAAACCCGGGTGGGTGGATTGCCCATCTCTAACGCCGCTAGTGGCCGGCTTTACCTGTTGGTCCACCTACTTCAAGAAGAGAACTTATCAGGGAAGATGCATAAGGAAGAGACGTATTCGTGAATGCGAGTGTAACATTTTAATTATGCCTCGTGCTTTGCTTACTTTGCCGGCAACATGTTGCATAAAACCTTCATAGTATACTCAACTTATTTTACTATCCTGTCGCGGCGCGGTGAGATAAAAGTACCTAACCGAAGTTTTATAATGGTGATTAATCATGTACTCTTTGATAAAATATCGAGTACATAGATGGTAATGACATCGTCATCGGTTAATTAATAAATCCTTCCTTTCTGCCTTATCAAGAAATCAATGAACAGATTTTACATTAGCGGAGTAGACTGGCCAACACTGGTGTCAGATTTTTAAGCTGCCTAAATAAAAGAATCTGACATACGAGTAGTGACCTCTGGTAGTGACACAGTCGGGACCAACGAGTTAACGTGTCTTTGCCGAAGCACGGAGGAGCTCGAGAAATTTTATGATGAATGAAATAAATAATTTGTCAGTTGAGATTTGAAGGTATCAGAATCATAAATGGCTTAAATATAGGTTATTTTTAGAAAATTAAAAAAAAAATAGAAATAAATGTAAAATGCTACACTTCAGAAATACCCAAATGCATGCAAATTGGGTATTCAAGCGAGTAACAAGCTTAGGTCACCTTCCGCGTAGACCGGGCGATAGAAACCCACCGATCCCGTAGTTACAAATCACAAAGTAACCGGAGTGTAATTGGTAGAATGTTGAATTAACTTTTTAATTCACCTCATCCCAGCCACGCCTTTACCTCTTTTGAGACGCTATTCTAGAAACTTTCTGCTACTGGCCATCAGATTCGTAAGGAAAACGTAAAATCTCATAGATTAAAAAAAATGGCGTCTCTCTGACTAAGCTACATATTAAATTATTAAAAAATAAAACAAGACAGGTCATGAGGAGAATGCACTTTCTTTGTTGATACACAAGAATAAAGAATCACTAGACACTGACTAAAATAAGTTTCTAAATGAAGTTTGATGGCCAAATAAAAAAAGAAAAAAAAAGAATGCCCTTTTTAAGGTTCCGTAGTAAACAAGGAACCCTTATAGTTTTTTATAGATAAAGGTACGGAACCTTTTGTTCGCGAGTCCGACTCGCACTTGGCCGATTTTTTTGTTCTTCTAGGCAGACATGTATGCTCGTTGCAGCCTAACTTCTAAACTTTCTCTGTTCTGTGTCACCGATCCCGTAGTACCGCACCACGCTGCACCACTTTCTAACTTTAATTACACCATTTCCACCTCTTGTCCGTAACTCTGTACCCCATTGTCAATGCCTTTCCGCATTATTAATCTTGATCCAGTTCCAACGGGGAAAACGTGGATTCTGATAACGATACGGGTTGATCAAAGGATTATTCAGATGTTTTGCTTGTAGATTTTTGTGATTATTTGATAATACCACCTTAGCTTGGGATGACAGATAATATCAGATTTTAGTATGTTTTGAATGTTCTATTGTAAAAAGTATAATATTATAAATTTAAAACTTTATGTTATGATTCTGAGTTTCAACAATAACGTGAATATGTTAAAATAAAATAAGACTAATAATAAATGAGTATGACTTATGACTTGGTATGACGGACTAAGATTTTATTGACTTATCATATCAATCATCGTTTGAGTCCCAAAATCGACGTTCTAGAAGATGCCGTCTATTGGTCTATCCTGGCTGCATCATCATCATTTCTACATGATCATAATTACCACCAATCATATCTAAGTAACTAGCCAACTATATTTAATTTCGCATTTAAATTCATTTAGCCGTTTGGCGGATTCAATTACAAAAACAGACATAAACAAAGAAAAAATTATAAAGCTTTTTTTTGGACGGTGGTGAAACAACTAAAGAAGGTTATCAAAAGAAAAAATAAATTTCACAAAAAAAACTGATTGTTTCCGCCCGGGATCGAACCGGGGACCTTGTGCGTGTGAAGCACACGTGATAACCGCTACACTACGGAAACGTTACCAGTGTCGGCGAAATTAAATGACAGTTGCAGCAGGACAGTGTCTACGAAGCCGCCCGAGTTTACGCGAATATGATAATCATGTGGATAATCACAATACCGAACACTGAATATATGTAAAAGTGAAATTATGATCTAATCTGCGAATTTCATAGATGTTTAAAAACCGGCCAAGAGCGAGTCGAAATTAAAAGGGTCCCGTTTTTACCCTTTGGGTACGGAACCCTAAAAATCATTACCTTTAACCGACGGCTTATTATCTAAGTATACCTTATTACTTAAATTAGTTGCAATCAAAGGTGCGTCTCACACATTAACGCATTAAAGTTCCCTTTGTGAAGCTTCAAGTCAAAGCGAAACAATGAAATTACCAGCTAATTGCAACAAAGAGCTGAACAAAAGGTGCATCACCGAACGCAATCAATTTATTGACTCATTACTCAAAATAGCGAAAGTGCGGAAGACGCTTACTTAGTTCATAGCATAAACATCCTCGTTCGGGTCCGATAGGATTCAATGATTACTCTCCTCTTTTCTATCCAACCGCCACTCTTTCTAATTAAAATTTATTTATTTGCTAATCTACTTGGGCTGCCCGCGATACAGGCCTGTGTCTAGTGCGGGAATAATGGTAAACAAGTGCAGTTGAAACTGTTTTTGGCTATTATAGATTTTTTGTATTTTTTATTTGTTTTGCTCTGTAAAGTTTTAGTAACTTTTACTGGCATACTTGGTGCAGTAGGACGTAAGTCTATCCATTTCCTAGTCCACACCTAGCAGTACCTAGTTACTCCTAATAAAATATATGCTTAGATACCACTTGTGCTATTTACTACAGGCCAACTCAGCATTTAGGACCAACAGATTCTTAATGAAGAACTAAATTAAGATTCAAAACATTCGTTCTTAAGTAAATGATATAAGGTCTTAAATGGAATTCAATCGTATATACATATATTAAATTAATGTTTGTGACTGTTCGTACTATCGTATCTTCGCTCGATCTGTTCCGTTTTTAATGTATGCCCACATGCCTACAAAGGATAGCTACAGAGGTGTTGAAGGTTTTAAATGATTACATCTCCCGCCAACGTTTAATTGATGAAAGTTTTTTTTTTTACCTTGAGGCCAAGGAACTGATAGGACAGCCATGACATGATGCGACAGGTGCCAATATTACGGTAATAGATATGTGCAATAATTTAATTAATAGCTTTTGAAAAGTCAAATGCTTATGTAGATAGTAATGAGCGGTCGTCAGTTTGAAGGCTGATTGTGTGTTTTTCTTTTCTAAGAGATCCTAGACATCACATTCGTCTTTACATCAAAACCAAATAAGTATTCGTATGAAATAAACGAGAATATAAAATTTATTGGCGGCCCATTACACTATCAAGTTACACCGCTTTAAATTTTAACATTACTTACGTAAACTTACAAGCGATGTGACTTGAGAGTTTTAGAATCAAATTGAAACCATTCAATTTGGATCGTATTTTTATACAGGTCTACCTGATATACATGGTGAAATTTTTATCGTTTTGGACCCTTAAAGGGGTGACTCAGACTATCAAAATGAACAACTTTCCCTTTGGTAACAATGCTGGGAACTCAAAAAAGAAATCGACATTCCAAACAAACTGACTGGGCGGCGGAACTCTTTTGTACGGAAATTGCAAAAAGCATTAGTCCCATAGATAAAATTGTTCATATTGATGGTCTAAGTCACCCCTTTAAGGGTCCAAAACGATTAAAATTTCACCATGTATATAAGTTAAAGATATTCGATTCCGTTCTGTACTATAAACATATTGGCCTGGTCAACCAGCCCTTAATTAAATTGTATAATGAAGGCGATAATTACGGCCGCTGAGATAAGTCTTGCGCAACGATCAGCCGTTATGTGATAATTACTATTGGAGTCAAGTGCATGGTGTAAGGAGTGCATGTGAGTGTGGATACTAAAACATTATGGCCTTGTAATTTGACTTTTGGCACGGTATATTTCAGCAATCTCTTGTTCTTCTTTTCAGCCTTTTTCTACCTTCAGATTATGCCGCTTTTCTCGATCTTGGGCTTTCTCTATCCACTTCACACCCGCTGTTCCTTTGATGTCGTCGTACCAACGCATTTGCGGTCTGCCTTGCGGGCGCTTTTCGCCCCACGGTCTCCACTCCACAAGCGTTTTGCACCATGAGTCTTGCTTCCTAGCGACATGGCCAGCCCATTGCCATTTCAGCTTCGCTATACGCTTGATGACATCTGTGACCCTTGCTCTTAGCCACTCATTTCTTTTCCGGTCAACATATTTCAGCAATTTTCATCATTAGGTCCTTTTTAGTCTCCACTACAGGAGCACGACCCTCTCTGTACTACTAGGGCCATACTTGGCCAGAGCAGCCAGAGGACTTGGCCTACACTCTCCACGCTGGCCAGACGGGTTGGAGAAGTGTCTTAGATGTTTATAAGCTTTGTTTAGCTTGTATTTCCTAAGTCGCCTTCTACGACATCCACGGGAAGACTTTGAGTGGTCCTATTCTACTCTGCCGGATACCACACGGCTTTACTAATATTAAATCTGTAAGGAATGGTTATGGACTAAGTTAATGTTTTAAGAGGTATCGTGTAAGGTATAAGGTCTATACATGATACTGAATGAAATTGACGATTTAATTTTTTTTTTTCGCAATAACGAATCGAAATTACATAGTACTCTCGATTTTTAATGCTGACATTCGAGATAAATTAAGACGTCAGCATTAGATACGGATATTTGTAACAATGCCTTACTTAATCATAGGCGAGTGCAATAGACCCAATTATAATGCTTTTCACCTTTTATTGGTAGCTTTATGTAAATGCCAATTCTGATTTCATGTCATGTTAACAGGCCAGTGCATTTTTTAAATTAATTAAACATAGTGCACCTTGTTATGAGTTCCATGCGTGCGGGTGTCAGGCTGCCCCTTGCATGTTTATGTGTCGTTAATATTTGTGACTGGGGTTGCTTTTCTAATCTTCACGGGGCTTATTACATTAGGGTGTACCGGTTTCATAGATTTTAAGCTAGTAAAGACGTAATGAGGGATTTTGACAAGCGTTTTAATAATTTCGTTGCTTTTTCAATGACGAATCTAATTTAGTAAGAAAACTATCAAAACTACACTAACATCATCGAAAACTCCTATGCTTCTTTAGCCTTTATTAGTGTCGGTTTGGTTAGGGTCTCTTTCGTAGCAGGTAAAGTTTCAAAGACCTACATATGATCATCGCTTTTTAGACTAACCATTAAATCTTTTGAGTCTATATCTAGATTTCAGATACAGGGAGCGTTCTTTTTTTTAAATAATGTCTCTGACTTTTCATACAACTATGCCTACTAGGGCTCTAACTCAGAGAACTGGTGATTGCCCGGTCCCCGTTACTTGCACCCTAGATAGGTTCTTCTGGCACTGTAGATTTTGGCACATCAGGCAAAAGATGAGAGAGATTTTCAGACACTTATACGATCGCGGCCCTTCGTCTAATATGAGAGTTGTTACTGTCCAGGTAATAGATCCGTCTCTCCTTGGAGCCTAGGGGTCATTTGGTGATGTTTCCTATACAGTTTGAAGTTACTCTGCCCTCACCTTAAACGCCCGTTGAAGCAGCAAAATCTCATTTGGAGCTAACTGAATAGTCAATACAAAAAGGTAATATAGGATCTACGAGTAAATGCATCCTTTGTATGCATGAAGGGGTCGCTATCGTAAGCACGTCTCAATCCGAAATGTTAAAGCCATAGTTTAAGCATATCGCTGGTACGAGTCGCGCACGAAATTAATTGGAATTCTCCTTCCAAAGAATACAATTGAAAGTAGAATAGGTTAAGGCAGTTACCCTTTGGCTTACGATAATCCGATTACTTCTGTCTCATTTCGAAATCCATTGTGTTTCTGTTTATCATGATCTTGATATTTTGCGCGGGTGATCTATGACTGTGGAGGATGGAACACTTTGCAAAATTGTTGCGACACTATCACAGTGTGGCGTTCTGTAATTGATTTTTATTATGTCCGGTGAAAGCATGGTTTGGTTATGTCAAAGTTTTATCTGACGCGTTTTTTACACATTTAAATTAAATGAGAGGATGGTTGGCAGTTACCACCAGCTTGGGATTCTTTCATCGTCAATTTAATAAAATTTCAAGCTCATCACAAGATTGCAGGAGCTGCAGACACCATGAGTAAAGGCTTACAACATCCGGAACGTTATCAAAAAATATTGTAGGCGGTCGTTTTGCATATTTGTTATAACACAAATATCAACTTAGACTACCTGCGGCCATGAAAACTGTGAAGTTTTCGAAACATTAGGTGTAAAATTATGTGATTTAATTTAAATATAAAAAAAAGTTTTTGTTCCCACTATCCGAATTTTTCCATGATGGTCTTCTAGAAAAGCTAATCGAGGGAATGGGTGAAAAACAAAGATTTCATATGTCAATAGTTACCCTTTGATTTTAATCCTGCATTAGCAGCTAGCGTATATCACTATTTTGATTTAAAAAAATGCTATGTCTTTGAGGTCTAATGTCTTGCCTCTGTCTTGGCCGTAACGGCCAAATACAGGTATAATGTCGTATATTTCGTTTTCAAAATATTAATTATTGCCAATATCTTCAACACAAAGAGGCGTAGATAGATATGATATAACACAAAGAAGTGGTTATGGAGAACTGTTAGCTCATTAGTCTAAACAGATCTTTTTGTTGTACCGACCCATTTTTAGAACAGCTGTAACACTTCGCTTCGATCATTTCCACTCATTAGAGACTGACCAATCATTCTCTTCAAAGAACTAAAAATATACAAAAATGTTTGAAGAAGTTCCATCAAACGAGAATAGATTAGTACGATGTAAGATAGACTCTGTTCAGAAAGAGAAAGAAACGAACGTTCTAACAATTCGTTGCTTTTTTAGTGTTTCATCATCATCATCAATCTACACTCGTCCACTGCTGGACATAGGTCTGTTCCATGGCATCCACTGAGCTCGGACTTAAGATTTTCTTCTCCACTCACTACTATCGTCGCTCCATCTACTCCTACACTACGTTTGTCAAGACCCGGTCTCCACTCAAGAACACGTTTTTCCAGCGGCCAGCCTATTTTAATGTTAGTTACCTCATAACTCCGTAATTTATATTATAAACCGATTTGAAAAATTCATTCTTTATTTTAAAGGGTATTGGTCCCATTAAAATTTCATTAAAATCGGTTCAGTAGTTTGTTTGAAGCAACCCGTTTAGGAAATATCGTTTATGTTAGGTAACGATATCGCGTGTGAATTTTCCGCTAGAGGCGCTAGTGTAGAGTGAGGTGCATTTATATTATCTCTATGGTGAGGTGTCCCAAATGACATCTATTAGGACTTATTACCTAGGAAACCGATATTGAGACGGAAATTGAAACCGAAAAAATATTTTTAAATAGTATTTTTCCGGGTTCGAGACCAAGCTATATCGCTTTTTCGCCCCTAAAACCCCTACACTACATACCATATTTCAATTGTTGTAACCATTTCTTAAATTATTTTTAAATTTACACATTTACAAAAATCGTTTGCTTATCAAAGAGGATATATAATTAATTATTTATGTATAAACGTTATTGTACCTTTAATTAATATATAGACAAGGCATTCAATATGATTGAAATGTAAACTGTGCTTCGACGAAAAGCTTTTTTGAAAGTTTCAACACTGGCGCCAACTAGTGAGCGAAAAAAACCTCATTGAATGACATAATTCGTTTGTAGTCTCACCGTCCACTATCTTTACGTTTAACACAGATAAAGTTACGAAATCTGCCATTTCCTGACATAAGTCTGCACCTAAATCAGGACATGCGATCGCCAGGGATCGCCGGCGACCCTACAAGGCGAAGAAAGCCGGCAACTCGTGAGATGGCCGATTGGACATCAAACCGCAGAATGGCGCGCCGTGAGCGATCTGAGATAGTCGTTATGATGGTGATGAAATTGTCCTCTTGATTGTTAGTTGTTTTGCATTAACTTAAGAAGAAACTTTTATTTTTGACGTGATAGCAAGCGACAGCGCGGAACAACAGAACCATTTTTTCTGCTTAGATAGATAGATAAAAGCTTTATTGGTACCGAATAGCCACTTATACATTTATACAAAACATAACATTAAAGACACGTGGTTGGAAGTGGCACAGAATAGAGAGACATGGAAACTTATGGAGGAGGCCTTTGCCCAGCAGTGGGACAGTATATGTTAACAAAAAAAAAATAACATTAAAATAGTAAAACAAATCGAAATTAGCATGTGTGCCACAACTATAACAAAAGGTAGTAGTAAGTAGCTCAGTGATACGTTTGCTCGTAGAGCAAACCACTTATTTTCAGCTACCATCACTGAGACTCAAAGGGGCACCTGTAACAACACCATACCATTCAAAATAAAATAAGATTATTACTAAAAATCTTAAAAGAAAATAGAAAAATAGATTGTAACACAAATAAAAAATAAAATATAAAAATAATGAAAGGCTTTATTATTATGTTTGAAGAAGGGTCAGTTTTATCTGCACCCGACTGTACACCCGGGCAGCCGAACGATCGTGGAAATACGTCATAAAGGCCAATGGAAACAACATATTCTCTTTGTACTCAAATGAATAGGATAGAGAAAGTGCAGTAAAACGGTAACAGTCTGCACATGTAGGTTCGTAGGCCGATACCTATTGATTTAATGCGCCGAGGCCATGACGGCCAAGGCAGCTGGTTACGTGCGGATTAATAAACAATGAAGACCCTGAACTTTTTTATTAACGTCTAGATTTACCATCCATTATGTATGGGATATATTTCTATGTACAGGAAGGGTGTTCATTTCCTTGGGTGTTGTATGTAATCATGTTAGGATTTTATTCATTCTATTATCATCATCAGGTCTTTTTAGTCTCCGTTACTGGAGCACGACCCTCTCTGTACTACTAGAGCCATACTTAGCCAGAGAAGCCGGAGGACTTGGCCTACACTCTCCACGCTGGCCAGACGGGTTAGAGTGGTATCACAGATGTTTATAAGCTTTGTTTAGCTTGTTTTTCCTAAGTCGCCTTTTACGACATCTACGTGAAGACATGGAGTGGTCCTATTCTACTCTGCCGGATACCACACGACGGCGTTCTATATGCGTCAGCTATGAAATACTTAATCTTATGTGAAATCAAGGGTTTAAAGAGGAAAATATATAAGTTAATATAGATTTAAATATCATCGAAATAGTTTGATTGAAGTCGGTTTTTTATATGAAAGATTATTATTAATAATAATACGTGGTTAAAAGTATCTCAGGTTCTACCTGTATCTCAGGTTTATTATATATTTCGTTATTAAACTTTAACATTCATTTATTGCTCCAAATCGTTAATTTATAATTTAAATGAGTATTATATTAAAATCAATTTGCATAACAATGCACGAGAAAATATGTTAATATAATTTTCTTATTAAGTATGTGGTATCTTAATATTTGCATGTTGTATATATAACAGCGATCTACTCTTTTTTTCTGTCTTCTGTATCAGTGTACATATGTTTGACAAATAAATGTTTTGATTGACTGAATCTAGGGGCTTGACTAGTTGATGACTAGATTGTCGGAAGTAACCTAAAGAAAAACAACAATCAAACAAATAGTAATGTGAAATATCCATTTAATAATTTAGCATATTTGAACCATATTCCCCTCATCATTTTAGTCTTTTATCTCTTTAAAACAAAAACTCTACATTAAGATGCTGTCGTGTAATAATCAGGATAGGTCTTAAACGAACATAAAAGTGACGCAAACAATAATTCATGCAAACTTGTCGCGACATAAGTTCACACACACATCGACAGTAAATAAGGATGCAATTTTCCTTCATTCGAAATTCAAACTCAAATGTTGAATTAGTGCATACTTATGCTGCACACATCTATATACATATAATAAAACAGTAAATTTTTTTTATCTGTACATTTTGAATTTTTGACTGAAATGGACAGAGGGACACTTAAAAAGAATAATAGAAAGCAAAAAAAATTTTTTGGAATTTCTTGTCTGTCTGTCTGTCTGTATGTATGATCACGATTATCTCCGAAAATACTGAACCGATTTACTTCAAACTTTCACCAATTGCTTTGTTTTAACTCAGTTTAACATTTAAAGTTTGTTTCATCAAAATCGGTTCATTAAAAAAAAAGTTATCGTCATTTGAATGTACTCAAGGCATAAGTTTGCCTGCAAACATATAGCAAAAATAAAATAAAATAATAAGTGACATAAGAAAATTAAAATCCAAAGTCAATTCATCATCATTATACGACAGCATTATACCTATACACACTATCCATAGTAATCCATATTAAAAAAAAAAGGAGAAGCTGACGGACTGACTGACATATCAACGCAGGGCCTAAACTATAAAGGTTAGGAACTTGAAATTTTGCACAGGGGTTCCTTTTATAACGTAGGGGAGCACTAAGAAAGGATTTTTGGAAATTCATCTCCTTAGGGGGAAAAACGGGTTGCAAAGTTAGTATGAAACTTTGTTGTTTTTGAAGTTATTCGAATGAAATTCAGCATGAAGGTTCTTTACTGAAAGGTATAAAACACGAGTAAAATATTTTACTCAAAAATCATCCCTTAAGGGGGTAAAATAGGGGTGCAAAGTAAGCATGAAACTTTCTGTTTTTGAAGTTATTCAATTGAAATTCAGCATGAAGGTTCTTCACTAAAAGGCATGAAACACGAGTAAAATATTTTTCTCAAAAATCATCCCTTAAGGGGATATAACGGGGATGCAAAGTTAGTATGAAACTTTCTGTTTTTGAAGTTATTCAATTGAAATTCAATATTAAGGTGTTTCATTGAAAGTCATAAACTAATGTATTCCGGGCAATTCTACTGTTCCTGAGAAATCGACACTTACGCGGGCGGAGCCGCGGGCCAAAGGCAAACCTGACTTATATATCAACGCACAGCCGAAACTACTGTGCGCAGAAACTTGAAATTTGGCACAGGGATTCTTTTTATGATGTAAATGAGCACTAAGAAAGGATTTTTAGAAAATCAAAGGGGTTGAAGTTTTATGGAATTTTCTCATTTCTGGACTAAGAAGTTAGAAAGTAGGTACGCAAGTTCTCAATTAAAATTAAAAAAAATCTGTTTAGGTCAACCAGACAACATTCTCCCTTGAAGGGGTAAATAGGGGGTAAAGTTTGTATGGAATTTTTCCATTTCTACACTTAGAGGTATGAAAATAAGTATATACGTTCTAGGTTCCAATTAAAAAAGATCTGTGTAGGTGAAATGTACAAAATTTCCCCCTTAAGGGATAAAGGGGGGGGGGGGGGGGGAGTTGTATGGAAATTTTCTCATTTCTGGACATAGAAGTATAAAAATAAGTATATATGTTTACATTACAATTAAAAAGATCTGTGTAGTTAAAATGGTCGAAATTTCCACTTGAAGGGGTAGAATAGGTGAGGTAAAGTTTGTATGGATTTTTTTTATTTACTTAGAAATATGACAATAAGAAGTTCTCCATTACAATAAAAAAATATCTGTGTAGGTGAAATGGGCAAAATCCCCTACTTAAGGGCTAAAGATCTATGCAGAAATGTATTAAATTCCCCCTTAAGGGGAAAAAGCAAAGGGGCAGGGATTTGTATGGAATTTTCATCATTTCTACTGTTCCCAAGGGAACGACATTAACGCGGGCGGAGCCGCGGGCAACAGCTAGTGTAAAATAAAAAGTTAGTGTTACTTACGAGGTACTCTATATTATTTTCAGGGCCATGAACAATGTTTAAAACCAAATCATAATAACTTGTTTGAATGTATACCAGCAAAGTGTACTGCCAAGAATTAACTAATAGCGACAAAGCAACCATTTTCAAACCTGTCAAAACGACCACAACCCGAGTTAATACTTTCTTGGGCAAGCGCCGGCGTTCCCACGATGACCAGATGAAATCGACTCGCCCAGTTTATCTGGAGCCGTTATAATTTTATACACCGTGGTATTTGTACTTTTGGGTGGTTCCAAAACCACCACAAATCTGGAACTTTTGAAAATTTTGACCTTTATGTATTTTAGAGGACACTTATCAAATATTATTATCATTTCCAGGTTGTATATGCAGATTGTTACCAATAGCACCAAAACGACATTTTTTGATTTTTTTCTTAATTATTATTGAAGTAGGCATTTGTCTCCCAATATTTGTATATCGTTTTGGGCTCAAGGAAAGACAACATGCAGGTACAAAAAATTGGATGTACCTAACCTAGAAGTCTCAATTTCGGGTTTGGGATTAAAGGGACGCAATGGTTGTAAACTAGGCAAAAGCTTAAGTACCTATATAGTATTTTTTTCCTTTGTGGTATAAGCTAGCCGAGATATTTTACGTGGTGTGGTACAAGGTGGGCTGTACCACACCACATAAAATATCTCGGGCGGTAGCGATAGCTGCGGAAAGGCAAGCTATCCTGAAAGGGGCGTCGCTACAGATTTTAAAAAGTTGCGTCGGCGCCGCAGTACCTTAGACACAAATTGATATATCTCCATTCGTGTCCAACGTTCTGCGACGTCCTTCTTGTCAGTTACTGAAATCTTTAAAGTATTATAGGTCTCTAAGCCGTTGTCATCATAAGATGGTAGTCGATATATGCCTAAAGACAACTGATGTATGTACTTTCGACGGTCCCATACTGTCCTCTTTGCATTATTAGCGCTTACGGATGTTAAGCAACCTCGGGCGCGGTCCCCACTAGGATGCACAAGGGGCAAAAATATCTCGAGCTCCTCCGTGCTTCGGAAGGCACGCTAAAACGTTGGTCTCCGCTGTTATCATTGATGGCAGTCGTATATCTATGTCAGATGCTTTTAGGCAGCTTGAAAAATCTGACACCAGTGTTGGCCACATACACATACAAGAAACAACAAAACTTCCGATGTCTTTTGGCAGAATAAGTGTACTGTCAAAAATAAAAAAAAAACGGTTGAATCAATAAAGAAGTGGGTTAACTTTTGTTAAAAGGCAGTCTAATAGAACAGCCCTTATATTCTTGTACATATAGTATGTTTTGGTACATAATATAAGAGGTTCACTTACAATGGTCGCTCAAAATCGCTCTGCTTGGACTGGCACTGCGGGAGTCTTCGTGATTTGTTTACTTTCGTAATCTTAAATATAGTAACTTTGAACAGGTGTCAATCTTCTACGATCTTTATGGAGAACGATGTTTTGAATAGCGGTCTACAATAGTTTATGATAATATCGCGTCTCGTTAGATCTTGATATTTTTAAGTTGTTTGATATGTGGATGAAATTGATTTTTTCATACTCACGTTTTTAGTGTCATTTCGGGTTTGATAAATTCAACTAAAGAGAAATTCTGCATGTATTTACGGACAACAGTAAACGTGATTTACGCATTATAATATTTCTCATCATTATTTCGTGTAGGTGACACGGTCAATCGACCATGCACACCCTGGTGTCAGAGTTCTTCGGAACCACCTCCCGGTCTCTGATGTGGTTAAGGAACCACTAGCCGTAGGTGCCGTAGGTCGTAGCTGCCATCTGGAAGTCGTTAAAGGTAACGACTTCCAGATGGCAGCCAGGACCTACGGCTTAACGTGCCTTGTAAAGCACGGAATCATCTTTATTATCAGACAATCAGGTGATTCAAGCCTGCAATTCCTAACCAAACTGGAAATAACTATACAAAGTATTCCTTCCCTTGGGAATCGAATCGACGACCCCCGGGTCTACAGGGAGACGCCTTAACCACTGGACCACGAAGTTTGTTATAATATTTCTAAAAGTCATTATAAAGTGAGAAAAAGGATATAAAAAAAACTTTACGACATTTTATGATTTGATCAAAACGTACAACATCTGAAACGAGTTCTATTCATGAGAATTTTTCAATAATTAAATTCAGAAAAAAAAATTAATGCATGCAGATGTAAATAATATAGTCCACTTTGAAGATTAATTTAAAAAATGTGTTTAAATTAAAAAAATCATAGTCTTAAGAACAAAATGGCAAGCGGGAAAAACTACAATTTCATATTGTACGCATTATTTGAGGTATACCACCGGTCTTGCTCAATATGCGTATAAATCTTTAGATCGCCGAATTGAAGCAGTAGTGGCCGAAACATAGAAGTTTGAGGTCTCTTTGGACCGAAAGATTTCACTTCCGTCGTAAAGATAAAGATTATTTATTTGCATAAACATGTGTAAATTACATTAAATGGATATGTTATAAATAGACCGACATGTTTACCATCACTGGTGTGCATGAGTTCAGAAGGCATGCAATTAAATTAAAAAATATATATATATATCATTACAAAAACAAATTTAAATCAATGAAAGTAAACAAACAAAATAACGTATCTACGCAGTTTTCTCACTATGATTGCGTTCAAGTATAATATTTCACATAAAACAGCCTGAGAAAACAATAGGCAGTCGATGCTTCACTGCCCCAGATAACAAAGGCTATAAATCGCAAAAGAAAACAAATCAATCAGCCAGTACCTCCTAGTTCGCTAGTAAAACAGCGGTGGGAGGTGTTGCAATATTGTACCAATTAAATCGAACCTCGGAGATTGACAGAAGAAAGCATGAAAGGGAGGGAAAGTGGAATGTTGGTCGGTATGAGATGAAGGAATAATGACCATACGGGGCATGATTTCAAGGTAAAGAGCGCATAGAAGGATAACTTTTGCCATTAATTACATGTCAGTATACCCAGCAGGAAATATTCATTACATACATCGATTAAATAACTTTTTTTCATACTTTTTTTCGGTAGCGTGGATAGTCAGTAAGTACGTTCTTATTACCGTAGGGAATGAACGAAAATCTAAGGAGTCGTATCAATAGGCAGTGCGGCTAGCAAACTATCACTCTTGAGTCTTCCGCCACGCTAATGGTGTCCTTTGCATGACATAAACATGTTGTTATATGTATTATGATTCGTAGGTATTATGTATCGCCATGGATATTATAATTTAATCAGAAAAAATGACAGTCTTTGCAATTAGTGGGATGACTACAGAATAACCCAATTTAATTCTCTCTGTATCTAACTTGGTGTTTCGGTAAATTAGTGGTATGATTTTTACTCTATCGACGATAAGCGTGCATTGACTTTGGATTTTGTGCTCGAATTTCGGGGAAATTCATTATAGAATCATGGTTTTACAAATGTTTTTATTCGTCAGATTCGCCGACTAGTTTTGGTCTGTTACGATGACCATCATCGGGGCGAGTGTTAGGGGTGGAAATTAATGAGATTCCGTATTAATATACAATGGATTAATTATAGAAGACTTCATGTCCAAATTCAAATTCTGCCTAATTCGATTCGTATCTCTTGAGTATTTATTGAAATATAATTTTGAGTATGCCGGTTATTTATCTATACTTATATTATTAAGCTGAAGAGTTTGTTTGTTTGAACGCGCTAATCTCAGGAACTACTGGTTCAAATTGAAAAATATCTTTTTGTGTTGGATAGTCCATTTAGGAAGGCTTAAGGCGCTGTGTATCAGAGGAATACCGTAATACGTCTATTTTTTCGTCGCGCAGTTACCCATATTTGTCATGGAATAATAGCATGAAAAAAATATAATGTACAGTTAAAAGATCGAAATAAATGGATACGTCAAAATATTTCCAAAAAGTTATTTAAAAACTAGCAAAATAAAATAGCAAAACAGCTATATCCAGAAAAAGTTTCGTCGCGAATTACTCGATATTTTCAGCGACAACTACCAACTTTTTTACGTCTATAAAAAGTATAACTTAATGATCGAGATGGATACCTAAAAAAAATACAATATTTGGTTATAATTATTGAATAATTAAATTAAAACTGAAATATAACAACCGAAACGGCGACCCGGGTTTGAACTGAGACCGGAGTAAGGCCAACCGGTAACGCCACTTTCAACCTTATTTCATTACATGTACGTACCTATATTGCGCGATTCTCTGGTCCAAAGCCAGTCTGCGACGAGCTGTTGATGAAGTAGGTCACGTCTCGCTGCTTGACGATCAGTTAATTTTTACGTTTACCTGTATTACCCACCTATCGATATTATTTTTTAAAGTCTAAATTGTTTGTGTGAATTGACACTCGTTGGATTATGTGATGGACATAATATAAGTTTTTAGTTTAGTGATAATTGACACTTTTTAGGTTAGATTTGGTGATAGGTATATTGACACTTTTAGGTTTATTATTTTTGTGACATTGGACACTGTATGTTTGTGTCTTTGTGTTTATTGTTACTGTTTTTGTGTCTAAAATGGGTAATTAAAATAATAAAGCAATTCGACGATATTTTACGAGGAAAAGACGGAACAAGAACAAGAGGAACATAGTATCTCAGTAAGTACCTGTAAACATTTTTTTTTATTATTGTATATACCTACATATATATAAAGAATTCTAATAATTTAGGTTTCAACGGTTTGGTACGGTACAAATTGCAATGTAAGTATGTTATGTACCTACGAAATACATGTTGTATTAGGTAGATACCTACCTACCAAGAATTCTATTTGTTGCTCAGTGCACAAATAACTACATAATTTAGTACTTACATAGGTGAGCATTATATAACTAGCGTAAACATACATAGTATCACGTTTTTTCCCTTACGGGGTAAACAGAGCCTAGGTTTATAAGACCTTATGGCCACACTTAGCATGTTGGAGGGCGTGTAGATGGAAAACGGAATATAAATAGTGATGGGTTTCTAGCCGCATCGCCATGATTCCGCAGATTTCAGCCCAATCCCTCGATCGGCTTTTACGATCTGCGCGGGAAAAGAAGCAGCTGGCACATTCTATGTTTTTTTTCTTTTCTCCCAGACCAGCATAGAAGAGTATGTTACTTAGGTAACTAGCGTATGTTACTTACAAACATACACATAGTACAACATTAATAAAATTCAATTTTTTTTACTAATAGTAATAATAAATAAAGAAATAATAATGGTGAAGGAATTGTTCCGGTCCAATAGCTTTTGGGTTTATTCGTTACAAAAATACAAGTATGTATGTTTATAATCTTACCTATAAGTTAGTAGAAATTTATAATAGTAGCGACCGCTCCAACCGTGAGCGCTAAGATGTCGCGATACAACAAATGGCTTGGGACTATTATGGCACTGCACCACCGGCCTCCGCCCGCCATGCCACCGCGTTCTTTTCAAATGATAACAAGTAATAGTTTGTACTATGCAAACGAACTCTACAAATACAAAATCGTAGAATATCAAAGTCTAGTTCTAATACCGTAAAATAGAAATATCTGGTAGCTACCTATATAATCTACACTTCACTTCACTACATATATTATAAAAAAAGTTCTCCTCTACGTCTGTCTGTCTGTCTGCCTGTTCACAATAAACTCAAACACTACTGCACCGGTTTTCGTGCTGTTTTCACCAATGGTTTTAGGAAGGATTTATTAAATAATGTGTTAAGTTGTTAAGTAAAATCGTTAATATATACGTTTTCGTATATATTAACAATTTTTTTAGAGTTGTTGCAAAAAAAGTTGCAAAAAAAAGCGCTGGCTAAGCCCTTTGAGATATAACAAAATGATGTATGGTGGAATTGTGTATTTGGTTTACAAAAAAGTGAAAAAAACATTTCGAAATTTATTTATTTTTAAACGTTCCTAAAGCAGAAGAAGTTGTGCGGGATAGTTAGTTTTCTATAAAGTGTAATAGGCTTTTAATTTTTCTAATCAATTAAATTACTTTACAGACTACCCAGGAATAGACAAAGTGAAAATTTTTCAACACGACTAGCACTTCTGGCTACAGTTGATCCAATCACAATAAATGATAGAGGAACTGTTGAAGAACGAAATAGGTATGTATCATGTATGTTGTTAAAATTATAAATAAAATTAATTATACATATAATTATAATATACTAGCTTCTGTCCGTGATTCCAGGCATTTCCAGGCATGCCACTAAGAGACTCACTAACAGAATCATCAAGTAGGCCTGCTGAAGAACAAAAGGGTTTGAAAAGAATATCAATTTATGAACCATCATTATCTTCTTCAAGTGAAGACAAAGAAAATTTCTTACTATCACCTGATCGTAAGAAAAGACAATTGTCTCCGAATTACTCGTTACCTTGCTGTAGTAGACAGCTTACTTTTGATGAAATGTGATCCATTAGTAAAGATCACATTTCATCAAAAGCAACCTGTCTTGTTGTCATAATGTGTGTTTGTTGTTATTTTTTACGTAATATTTTATTTTTTTTTTATCAAAGATGTGATTTGAATTAAATGTATATATTATTATTGTATTTTTCTAAATCAAGAAAGTACACGAAATTCAGCAGTTACAAGGATTTTATTCTAAATCCCAAAACGCCCTCTTTCGTTAGTTTATAGAATTCGGAATCCATAAGCCCACGCTGTTGGTTGCATCGCGGCATCTTAGCGCTCACGGCCGGAGCGGTCGCCATTACGCTGGAAGCAACTCTGCGTAGCAGCGGCAGGCGCGGGCCGGTCCATCCAGCCAATTGATATTCCGAATCTAACAAACTACTAATGCATACATACATAGTATCACGTCTTTTTCCCTTGTGGGGTAGACAGAGCCTAGGTCCTTAAAACCCGTAGGTCACGTTTAGCATGTTGGTAGGCATTAGGTGGAAAACAGATTCAAAATAGTGATGGGTTGCTAGCCGTTCCCTCGATCGGCTTTTACGATCTGCGCGGGAAGAGAAGCAGCTGGTACATTCTACGTTTTTTCTTTTCTCCGAGACCAGCGTGGAAGAGTAACACTAAGTACTAAGAGAAAAAAATGTATTTGTGTATGTTTGTACCGAATATAATAATATAAATAGTGTATGTACGTATAATAATTTACTTATAAATATATAAGTTGAAATAAAAGGACACTGATTCTCGCGAACTTTGTGCGGAACCAGATTGTAAATTAACTAATATTCGCTCTTGTCCGTCTGACATCTGACGTCGCACGAGCGCGGGCACCGTACAGTAGGCGGAGTTTCGCGCACCGTACCCCGCGCAGTTCATCCCCTCAAATACCGAAAGGTTGAGGGATATAGAGCGCCTTAAGGCTATAAAACATCACGCTGCGACCAATAGGAGCGAAGCATCAATAAAAAATGTTTTGAAAACGGGGAAAATTATTCATTTATACTAATAAAAAACTAATTAATCATAATAACAGAAATTGCCGCGGATGAAGTCGTGGGCAACTGCTAGTAGTTAAATAATAAAGGTAGCTTCAATTACTTCAATGATATAAAAAAATATTAGGCTTTTATTAATTTTCGAATTTGCACACGATAGGTACTTCTTGTAAGAAATGTTCTACCTGTCCACTCTTTATTTTATAACATAGGGCTGTGTTCAAGCCAATTATATTAACTGGAATGTTGTCAACAGTCTTTAGCGCAGTTGGCCACACACGTGCCCTACACACACCACCAGGAAATGTTACCACAGATTATTAAGTCTTCTTAGTGCTATTATTTATGCTAATGCTTTTTACTTTTTTTAAATTAAGTATGTTTGTTTGTCTATCCGTCTGCTTTTTTTTCTGAGCCGGTATTTAAAAATACATGTTTTTTTTTTCATATTTTGTGAGCTGTAGACTCCTGGGGTACTATTTTTGAAAGTGTGACACTCGTCTTCGAGCGATTTTTGTATGGAAAAATCGCTCGTTTACGTACGGCATCGTTTCAAAAATAGCACCCCTGTTCACACTGCCTGTCCCAAGATTTCCAATCTAAATTAAAATAACATGTACTGCGTCTGCGTGTCATTATAAATAGTAACTTGCATCTCTTAGTTAATAAAATTATTACAGATAGCATTAACAGGATAAATAATTATATAAGTTAATAAGAACTTTCATTTTAGTTTCCACTAAAGTACAGTAAATCATGAAAAGAATGATGATGATCTTTTCTATAGTGGCCTGGGTCTTGGATCTATATATGTATTTGTTATAAAATATAGTATCGTTGAGTTAGTATCCCATAACACAAGTCACGAACTTACTTTGGGTCTAGCTCAATCTGTGCAATTTGTCCGTATATATTTATTTAGATTAATTTAAAAAAAAAACCGTTTTCAATCATACTAATACTACTCTAATAAACCGATGTAAATGGGACCAATGTGTAAATCGGTTCATAAATGATGGAGTTCCTCATCATCATTACAGCCGCAAAAAGCTCCACTGCTGGACATGGGCCTCTCCAAAATTCTTCGTTCCATGAAAGGTTATTGCCATACTCACCATGCATGGCAGCCGCGTTGGCAAGCACAGTTCCTGTGGCTTCTTGTGCATACGACGCTGCTGCCTATTGCAAGCATTTTGAAGCTGGGGAAGGATACTTATTGGGATACTACTCGGTAGGATGAATGGGGGGAAAGCAATTAGCAGCTTAGGCGCGCGTACCTGATGCATTCCTGCAACGACTGGATTGGCAGTTGAGAATGACACACCTGACGGAGCGGATTTATGCGTTAATAAACATAAATAGTATACAACCGAATTGATAACCTCCTCCTTTTCGAAGTCGGTTAAAAATTATAACACTGCGTAAGTAAGAAATAGCTTAGGAATTTCTTACAAAAAGTCTTGCGTGTCACGAACTCATCTAAATCGTTAATTTCCTCCCCATTTTTTCTCTCTTCCCTTTGGAAGTTGGCTGTACACTTGATGATGGTAATTTAAGTAACCTTACCGCAATGTCAACCTTACTTTATACTGCTAAAGTATATATTAGACTAGCAGTAAATTAGTTCCTAGAAGATAGTGAGCCGAAGTAAATTGTTACGTAATAGGGTATAAGTTGAGGCTTTTAGTGGAAGTTATCATCGTCGTGATCTGAGGGGTGACTTGTGACCCACCCCGCCCACGTGTGTAATTTGTGGCTAAAGTCGTAACTCTATTGTACTAATGAGTGACATTGCTTTTTCATTGTGTTGTGTATAATTCTTATTGATTTTTAATTTCTATACCGAGTCCCACATGACCACGTGTTATTAGTGTTTTTTTTTATAGTGTTCGGATAAAAAAATAAAAGTAAGGAGATAAATTAATCTTTCCCCCCTTATTTTGACTTTCGGTCTCATCCCTTCTCCAAACGAAGCTCGATCACGCCTTACGAAACCCGTTTCGACCTGCGATTTTTCTAATATTTTCGACTCTGAAAACAATATTATAATAAGGAAAGATTTGTTTGTTTGTTTGCATGAATAGGCTAAGCAACTACTAGACCGATTTGAAAAATTCTTCCACTATTGGAATCCTAGAAGAGCCCTGATGAACATAATCTATAACCCAATTAAATACCTATATCTACCCGTGCCATTGAATTAGAGTTAATACAATGACGCGAAGCTGGGGCGAGTCGCTAGTAAGAACATAAATATTAATAAATTACTTACGTGTTATACTTACCTACTTACAACTTACATACAAACCAGGCTCAGAGACCCAAAGTGAGTTTTGGCCTCGAGCACAAGAGAACGATAGCGCTCTCGGTCCTGTTTTTTTGTAACGCGAAGAAAATCTCTTCGGATACCGCACCAGCTGCCAGCTATAGGCGGTTCTTATCGTCATCACCCTCTGCAGCGCTCTCGATCCTGTGCTAGCACTCGCCAGCTGTCGCCAACTTGCGTTCACGCAGGTCCCTATATTATATAGATAGATGTGTTATATAAAATGAAAAAAATTACAAAACCAAAGGGAAATTCGTTGCTTATCCACAAAATACGTACTTATTAGGTAAATATTGAACTATACTTGCGAAAATCTACCATAATAGCGTGTCAATGGCCCGAAACAATAGGCATTATTTACTCAGTTGTTAGATTTCTAACTTCAGGCTGAAAATTTTCAGCTGCCCTGTTTTGACGTACCACTTCGACGAAACAAAAAGATTGCCCAACATTAGAAACTACACAGTTGAACAAACATCTTTTGTTTGCATACGGAAAAATATTTCACAAGTTATTTTTCCTATAACATTTTATATTATGTAGCTCAACTTGGATATTAGAAGGATTGGATATTGATGGACCTACCATCAGGCTCCTAGGAAAGGAGTGAAAAACTTTTCTACGAGCGAAACAAAACCGCCTCGAAGCATATGCTTTTTTTTCTGCTGAACCGAGTCTAGATGGCCAATTTTTTTGAGCAGCGTAATGGCTTGCGCAGAACCGACGTTTTTCGTAACATACATACATACATAGTATCACATCTTTTTTCCTTGCGGGGTAGACAGAGCCTAGATCTATAAGACCCGAAGGCCACGTTTAGCATGTTGGTGGTTATTCGGTGAAAACGGAATCAAAATAGTGAAGGGCTAGCCGCATCGCCTAGGAATCATGCCCGTTCCCTCGATTATCGGCTTTTACGATCTGCGCGGAAAGAGAAGCAGCTGGTGCATTCTACGTTTTTAGGGTTCCGCACCCAAAGGGTAAAAACGGGACCCTTTTAATTTCGCTCCTCTGTCCGTTTGTCTGTCCGTCTGTCCGTCTGTCACCAGACTGTATCCCATGAACGGTGACAGTAAGACATTTATTACTGTTACCGCTATAACAACAAATACTAAAAAATAGAAATATATATGTTTAAGGGGGCTCGCATATAACAAACGTGACTTTTTTGCTCGTTATTGATAAGGGCAAAAGGTAGACACTTGAAATATTCACAAAATGATTAGTTATATATTCACTTTAAAAATAAATAATTAAATTAAAATCAAATTAATATTAGAGGGTAGAGGGGGGCTCCCATACAACGGACATGATTTTTTGCCGTTTTAATGGATAATGGTACGGAACAATTCGTGCGCGAGTCCGACTCGCACTTGACCGGTTTTTTTCTTTTCTGCCAGACTAGCATGGAAGAGTATATAGTAGTATAGTAACAGATAAGTATGCTGTAAAGTATATACACTCATTATTATAGCAGACGATAGTTGTACTGCACGCAATATATTGTGGATCTATTTAGGTCAAGCACAAAGAGCGATCTGATGCTTGAGAGTCAATTTCCGCTTGAAATCAGGTCAGTATTAAATAGAAGATCAACCCTCAGCCGTTTCCGGTCAATATCGACTCTTTACGATGTCGATGACCTGAATCAATTACTCTTCAAGGATACTTCACGATAAAAACATTATTGGAGATTTTAATAGCAAAAATATATACAGGGTTATAGTAAACTAACGTATAACCTGCTAAAGACGACTTAGGTACATCATGCCTAAAGACGTTTGTTCTAAGACTTTTACCTAAACGCAATACACAGTAAGATTTTACATACATTAGCTTTTATGTCGATTTCTATCAAACGTTAAGTCTATGTTTAATTCTACTATAGTTGAGTGTGAGCGTAGGTACCTACTATTATTACCTCGTAGCGCTGAATGCCATAGAGTTAAGACAAGTAAAAATCCTTTTGATGCATTTTATTTTTTTGTATGAAAAAAGTAAACATCGAATTACACAAAATCATATAGCAATCTTGATGTACCTTCGTCTTTAGGAGGTTATGCGTTAGATACCACTTACCCTGTATAGCTACTTTACTAAGCTACTCTAGAAAATTTGTGATGGAACTGCCAAGAAAGTTGTGAAGTGACTTTTATTAACATGATAACGTCTAATAGATCGATGAACGCCAGCTGCTCTCACGAAAAAGTGTCACGTTTCGTGTGCAAGCAAGAGCGCGGAACAAGCGATAGAGAGGCACGAAATCATTATTAGCTCTTTATGATGTCGATGACTTGAATCAATTGCTCATGAAGGATGATACTTAATGATAAATATATTATTGGAGATTTTAATAACAAAAGCATACAAAACTACTCTAAAAAACTGCCAAGAAAGTTGAGACGTGACTTTGATTTCATGGTGTCGCTCCCGGCGAGAACGGTACTTTTTTCCGGAGTAAAAGGTAGCTTATGTATTATTTAGGTAATAACCAATCCTATTTCCAAAATTTCGTCTAAATCCGTTCAGCCATCTATACGTACTCACAAACTTTCGTATTTATAATGTTAGTATAGATTAGATCATCATCGTCATTTCGAGTAGGTGTCACGGTCAATCGACCATGCACACCCTGGTGTCAGAGTTTTTCGCAACCGCCTCTCGGCCTCTGACGTGGTTCCTTTAACGACTACCAGATGGCACCCGGGACCACTTGCTTAACGTGCCTTCCGAAGTACGGAATCATCTTTATTATCAGACAATCAGGTGATTCAAGCCTGCAATGTCCTAACCAGACTGGAAACAACTAAACAAAGTATGCTTCCGGTGGGAATCGAACCCACGACCCTCGGGTCAACAGGCAAACGCCTTAACCACTGGATCACGGAGGCTGTCTAGATAGATTAGATAGTAGATATGGACTGAACATAAAATTATATAATCTTGCTTGAGTGTGGATTGAAGTGGTGGGGCTGCAGATATATTCTGCAGCTCGTTTACAGGTGTATATAATCTTCATCCAGCATCTTTTTAACTTTAAACGTACTTCTTCTTTTACGTACTTCTTCTTTTCGTGTCGTTATGTCTATTTCAGTTTCTCATTAGGTACAATATTTTGCCGAAATGCGCGGCTACAGTATAATTGCTCTGTTATTTACATAGATCTTTTTGGGTGCAGTTAATATGGTACGATCGCTGGACTACAGCCTTCGATTGACATCATGCAAGAAAGCATGCAGCATTCCATCAAACAAACATCCAAGTATGTCTGGGTGGCCCCACCAGAAGACTCGCTTTGTCGGTCTAACCTCCGTGACCAGTCACGTTTGTGAACGATAAAAGTCATTTTGCAAATCCTTTACATGCTTTTTATGTTCGCGGTAAGTGGGTTATCACAACATCATCATATCAGTGGCAAGAAGTCCACTGTTGAATCACCTCCTATAAAGATTTCCAGAATTACCAGTTGAAAGAGGGGTACATCCAGCGTTTCCCTGCGACCTTGGTCAGGTTGTCTGGCCACCTGATCAATGGGTTTTCGACGATGCTGCGTTTACTTGAGAATCTGCCCCATTGGCCATCCCACTGCCTCTAAGATGTGATAATGATGACCGTATCAGATTAGTTCTTTGAATCAATAACATTTATTTTCAGAAGAAACCTGTTAAAAGTTATTTAAAAAAATTTACAGTTTTTGTTTGCCATGCATGTATCCTTACTAATATTATAATTGCTAAAGTGAGTTTATTTGTTACGCTTTTACACCGCAACTACTGACATTTTGCATACAAGTTCTCTGGAGTACGGAGAAAGACATAGGCAACGACAAAAAAGTACTGTTTCCGAGGTAACGACGTTGACGCGAGCGAAGCTGCGGGCGAGAGCTAATATTCCATAAAATACAAACAGAGAAATGTATGACATTCAGAGCAATTTTAGAAAGTGTTCAGTTCTGTCATATCTACGTTGAAAACAATAAGGTGAGACGTGTCCACGAGGGGCCGTTTATGGGCTTTTGTGGCTTTATCTGCAAGACAAAGCAGCCGCCGAGGTACAGCTAACAGTAATGGCGGTAATATGGCCCATAATAATCAGATTTACTTGGTTTTCTCCTGATTTCAAACGCTATTGTGTCGGATATGAAGTCGCGTTGAGTAGTTGATACTTCAGAAATGTATTCACAAAAGGGGCATCGATACAAATATGCACAATACAAAGTTGCTGGTGAAATATGCTGTGAACTAGAACCATCGCTATCAAGTGTTTTTTTATGTTATAGGGTGGCAGGTGGTAGGGTGGTAAGTGACCACCGCTGCCCATGGACAACTGCAACACCAGGGTGTGACAGGTGCGTTGTCGGCCTTTCAAGGAGTTGGGGGAAGGAAATGGGAAGGGGAGGGGGAAGGATGGGCCTCCGGCTCTCTCACTCACCGCTCGAAGCATAGAAGCGGTAAAGCTTCTACTCAGACGTCGATTTTCTGTGAGAGTGTGGTACTTCCCCGGACGAGCCGGCCCATTCATGCTACTAGCAATTCATTTTGCTGGTTTACTATTCCTTTGAAATTCAATAAATTGATACTAATTTAGATTTAATTGGTTTTTCTAAATTTTAAGAATTATATTTAGGGCGCTGTATCCCTTAACCGTTTGAAGCGGGCATCGCGCATTTATATATTTGTGTCATACCTGTCGTCAGTCTCAGTTCAAATCCGTGTCTGCCATTTTCGTGTTAATTTTCGCTTTTAATTTAATAATTCAATAATTATAACCAAATATTGTATTTTTTGTAGGTATCCATCTTACTCATTGAGTTATACTTTTATAGACGAATAAAAGTTGGTAGTTGTCGCTGAAAATATCAAGAAATTCGCGACGAAATTTTTTCTGGATATAGCTTTTTTGATATTTTATTTAGATAGGTTTAAAATATTTTTTTGAACATATTTTGATGTAACCATTTATTTTGATCTTTGAACTGTACTTCATATATTTCTCATGCTAGTATTCTTTGAAAAATAAGGCTAACTGCGCGACGAAAAAATACACGTTTTACGGTATTCTTCTGATGCACAGCGCCTTAAGTAAAACTTTTTGATATTCAAGACCAGTTAGTAATTTTTTTTCCAAATCTCAGAATTAGTAATCTCAGAATAGGAGGTATTTTTTTGTCCACGGGAAAGCTTTACTATAATGGCCTGAAAATAGTTCCATCAAATATTGTTGCCATATACAGAATTTTATTTTCTGAAAATATTTCATAACAGTAAGGGAATTATGAAAAGTACATATTACCTTCTATTCTACCGCATTACCAAAAACATTACCCAAGTCGGGTCACAACAAAAACGTCAAAAATTTCTCTCGTGCATTTAGTCCAACAGTTAACTCTCGCTATGATGATAATTATGGGCATTTAAATTTACATTCTTTGGTAATGCGACATATTCTGAGGAAAAAGGAAGTTATAAGAAAATTATGCTGTACTGGTGTCCGCTGTGTGGCGGTTTCATAATAAACCGTATCTCTTTCTCTGTGAAGCTGTGGAAGATTAATGATGTATTTTTGAAGAAGCATGTGGCGAATTTATATCGTAACTTTCCTAGGAAAAACTAGCTGTTGCCCGCGGCTCCGCCCGCGTTAGTGTCGATCACTCGGTCCTTCCCCGGGCCTCAAACTACCTCCATACCAAATTTCATCCAAATCAGTTCAATGGTTGAAGTGTAAAAAGACGACAGACAGAGTTACTTTCGCATTTATAATATTAGTATGGAAGCATGAATATTATTTATAATTCTAAGTCCAGAAATAAGAGTAAACTCATTAAATATTAAAAAAAAAAAAAAAAAAAAAAAAAAAAAAAAGATAAAAACTTAACCCTCTCATTTTACCCTTTTAGGGGTGAATTTTGTCCATTTCACCCACATATATATTTTTTAATTGTAAAAGAGAACTTACATACCTATTTATTTTCATACTTCATAGTTGAAATGAGTAAATTTCCTATTTCCTTTCCCATTTTGCCATTATGGACTTTCCTTTCCCATTTTGCCATATAAGTCGGGAATTTTGTCCATTTCATCGTCACAGGTCTTTTTTAATTGTAATCGAGAACTTATATACCTATTTTTATACTTCTAGGTCTAGAAATGTGAAAATTTCCGTACTAACTTTACCCCCTATTTCACTCCTTCAAGGGAGAATTTTGTCTAGTTCACCTACACAGATCTGTTTTAATGTTAATCGAGAACCTTTCAGACTTCTAAGTCCAAAAATAAGAAAATTTCCATACAAAGTTTATACCACCCATCCAAATTTCATCTACACACAATTTTTTTAATTTTGATTGAGAACTTATATACCTACTTTTATACTTTTAAGTCCAGAAATGAGAAAATTCCATATTAATGTTACCCCTTTAGAAGTAAAATTTCTAAAAATCCTTTCTTAGCGCTCACTCACAATGATGTGAGTGAGCGCTAAGAAAGGATTAAAAGAACCCCTGTACCAAATTTCAAGTTTCTAAGCGCAGCAGTTTCGGTTGCTTTGATATATAAGTCAGGTTTGCCGTTTGCCCGGGGCTACGCCGCCGCCGTTATTGTCCATCCCTCAGGAACAGTCGAATTTCCCGGAATAAAACCCTATGTCCTTCCCCGGGTCTCAAACTACCCCCATACCAAATTTCATCCAAATTAGTTAATGGTTGAAGCGTGAAAAGAAGACAGACAGACAGAGTTACTTTCGCATTTATAATATTAGTATGGATTAGTATAGATAGTATGGAGAGGTATAATGATGTCGTATAACGATGATGAATTGACTTTGGATTTTCATTTTCCTATGTCACTTATTATTTATTTTAATGCTATATATTTGCAGGCAAACTCATGCCTTGAGTTCATTCAAATGACGATAACTTTTTTTAATTAACCGATTTTGATGAAACAAACTTTAAATTTTAAACTGAGTTAAAACAAAGCAATTGGTGAAAGTTTGAAGTAAATCGGTTCAGTATTTTCGGAGATAATCGTGATCATACACAGACAGACAGACGAACAAAAAATTCGAAAAAAATTTTTTGGTTTCTATTATTCTTTTTAAGTGTCCCTCTATCCATTTCAGTCAAAAATTCTGAATGTACAGAGAAAATATTTTTACTGTCTTATTATATGTATATGTAGATAATGTAATAAACGCCATCTTCATCATTTCGTGTAGGTGGCACGGTCAATCGACCAAGCACATCCTGGTGTCAGAGTTCTTCGGAACCGCCTCTCGGCCTCTGACGTGGTTCCTTTAACGACTACCAGATGGCAGCCGGGGCCAACGGCTTAGTGTGCCTTCCGAAGCACGGAATCATCTTTATTATCAGACAGACAATCAGGTGATTCAAGCCTGCAATGTCCTAACCAAAGTGAAAACAACTAAACAAGGTATAAGGCGTAATAAGGCTAAGAGATATAACGATCAAACGGACATACATACATAATAGCGACACATAATCATATCCTTTCGGCCTCGCCGTAGTCGGTAAATTAACAAGTATGACCAAGCCATATTTATGGTTTTGTAAGACCAGAAGCTTTTTTGTGGCAACTTATTCGTAAGTAAATTAAGTTTGTGTCAACTAAAGATTAATTTAGTTTTAATGTTCTTCACGGATTTAATTTACTTGATGTTACCATCATTACAATAGGTCAAGGCGATTTGACGAATGTATGTTATTTTGTGTAGGTATTGAGTAATAAAACCACATATTTTAATTATTTGTCGGTACACATTTGCTGGATTGTATCATTTGTCGGATGATCTGACCAAGGTCGTAGGGAAACGCTGGATGCAGGCCGCTCCATCCGGTCATTTTGGAAATCTTTGGGAGAGGCCTATGTCCAGCAGTGGACTGATATGATGATGATGACACATTTTCTTCTCTGTTTCTAGGCATAGGTCCTTTCGAAACGCTTAAAGTTTTTCTTTTTGCGAAATTATTTGAAGAAGAAGCCTAAAGTTTTCTACCTTTTATGAATTAAAATAAAATACTTGGTCTTTTATATCCAAAAATACGTATTATATTATAATTAACTGCAAAAAGTAAACACAATTGTGACAAAACATATTATTATAACTCTTACTAGAGTCCGTTTCAACATGGTTTTAACCACGGAGCAGATACAGAGAGGAGTTGCCCTAAGGAATATTTTCTATGAAACAATGCGTGGCACTTACAGGGGGTGAGGGAAGTATTATCTGTCTCTCTCACTCTACTTGCTCTGTGTCTCACTCCCTCCTTTATATCCATCTAGCGGCGAATAGCCCAAGTACTTAATAAGTTCGATGTTGATCTTTCTTTTTAGTTTATCTATCCGTCACTAGTTGTCCCTAACACCTACTGGCATCTAGTATCTCTGTATCTGCATCTGCTCCGTGGTTTCAACATATCTGATGCAAATATCTCAATATCTCGCCCTAAACCGATTATAGGAGGGATGCGTCGCAGGCGGGACCCCGGGCAACGCCTAGCATTACCTCTACACGAATACAAATCAAATAAATTGGAATAACCGTAAGCCCTCAATACGAGGCCTGTAAATTGTTAGCTTGTATAAATTGTTAGTGCACTATACGAAGCTTCTCTAATGAAAAGGTCCGTATAGTGCACTTAAACGCAGCTTACTTAGTTTAGGAGCAGATCTGACCGTTCAGGAATATCTCGTTATAAATCTAATTTTCCTAATGACTGGTACGGCCAACAACATCATCAATACTAATAATATCAATACTAATAATATCGATACGCCTGTAGACCCGGGGGTTGTGAGTTCGATTCCCACGGGAATCATACTTTTTAGTTGCTTCCAGTTTGGTTAGGACATTGCAGGCTTGAATCACCTGATTGTTTGATAATAAACAAGATTCCGTGCTTCGGAAGGCACGTTAAGCCGTTGGTCCCGGCTGCCATCTGGTAGTCATTAAAGGAACCACGTCAGAGGCCGAATTCCGAACAACTCTAACACCAGGGTGTGCATGGTCGATTGACCGTGACACCTACTCGAAAAGATGATGATGAATTATAAAATAATAAATTAATCTGTAAGGTTTGGTCATGAAGTTAGTTGCTTTGTTTTCAGAGATATTGTGTTTATAAGCTTATGATATGGCACATGATATGATACTGAAACTAAATTAAGGATTTTTAGAATTATTTTCTGTATACATTATCAACTACTTCATAACAACTCTTAAACGAATTAACTTATTGTTAAGAAACTCGGTAGATAAACATTTAGACGTACGGGACACAGGATGCTACTTACATTTTTTCTCCAGTTATGATATGACGTGGCCCCTATACAAATGTACGCGAACGGAGTCGCGGGCCCAGCTAGTAAGAAAATATGCAGGTCTACTGGATGTGAAGCATGGAAGGTAACTAAAGAGATCACGCAGCCAATACAGACAACTGCTTCTTGCGGCAATACTTGGCATTTTCTGGCCTGAGAAGATCTCTAGCGAACGCCTGTGGAAGGCGTGCCGGGAAAAGCCAATTAACAAGCAGCAGTGCCGGCGTTAGCAATACCGGCGCCCTGGGCGAGATTTCTCCGAGCGCACCATCATGGCGGGAGTGCAAATTAAATTACACTGCGCTGCGCCCTTTCCCCTGTTTGATGGCGCCCTTTACAGTTCCAGCGCCCTGGGCGGTCGCCCAACCGCGTCATATCCTAACGCCGCTACTGACAAGCAGATCATGCACTGCAAATCGATAAGGGTATCCCGTACTCTCAGAAGAGCCCGCACATATCCCTAGGCAAACCTTGAAGTGTACTCTCGAGTGTAAGCGGAAAATGGGCCGTTCCAAGCAGACTTGGCGGCGCACGATGGCAGCGGAGATGAAGAATCGGGCTAACCTGACCCCAATTAAAGGGTGGAGCCAAACAACGCTCGATCATGGCGATATACTTGTGAGGGCTCGACCGTCCCGACGCTCTAGCCGAGTTCCCACATATAAGGAAGTTAGGGAGAACACAAGACTCGACACACAGAACACACAGAGAATAACTTTATTGTTACAACTTCACTTTACAACTTCAACTATGTAGATGTTGACTTCAGTAATTAATAACAGAGACTGTTATGCTCCGAGAGATTGTAGTAGACTGTTATGCTCCGAGAGATGGTAGTAGACTGATGAGAGAGAGAGAAAGTAATCTAAAAATAGTATAGAATGAAATTTGAATTAAAATGAGGAATGAAAAATGGACAGGATGAGAAAGAAATGAGGTTGGACGAGATGCAGCATGCAGGTGGCATGCTGCAACTTTACATACTGTAGAAGCCCTCTGGGGGCCTTAGGACCTTAAGTCAAGTAAGTTATGCGGATCCACTACTTTTTTTATTAGGTTTATTCTTTCTAGCTTTGCCTAGCTTCGCCTGCGGCTCCGCTCGCGTCAGTGTCGATCTCTCGCGCGAACAGTACTTTTCCCAGGACTAAATATATTATAGACATAATCGTTATCTGGGGTACGGAGAAGGACATAGGATCAGGGCTTGTTACCGGTACCAAATTCCCATTATAAGTACCGGTAAGTACCGGTATTACTATTCTGTTAAAATTTTAACGGTAATTTGGGGTACCGGTAATCTAGTATTTAACGGTAATAATATTGATAACAGTTAACGGTAATTTTACCGGTACCAAATTCACATTATAAGTACCGGTACTTCTATTCTGTTAAATTTTAACGGTAATCATCTAGAAAAATAACGGTAATAATAGTGTTAAAAATTCCGTTAAATTTACCGGTACCTACGCATTGATGCCGTCCCCCGCATGGGACTCGCTCGACTGGAAAAGTTCCGTCCCATTGTCGGCCCCCGCCTCACGCACGCCGCACATACACAACACGACAACGACACACATTAACAAAATGATAATTCCGGATACTGTTTACCGGTATTTAGTACAGATACTTCTGTTATTACCGTTATTAAACTTATTGATACCAATTCAATTACCGGTACCATCGTTTTATTGAGGTACCGGTACCAATCCAATTACCGGTACCGTTGTATTATAGAGGTACCGGTACTTGATTTTTACCGTTACCTAATGTACCGGTACCAATCCAATTACCGGTACTGTCGTTTCATAGAGGTACCGGTAATGAATTTTACCGGTATTCCAACCCCTGCATAGGATACTATGTCCTTCTCCAATGCAAAATTTCATGATGATCGGTTTAGTAATTACGATGCGAAAGCATAACAAACAAACTCCACTTTGGCATTTATAATATTAGTATAATAGGATAATAGGCTAAAAGGAGTAGAGTGCTTTGTTTAACCAAACTCTAATACAGACGTTATAAATTGTCCAATTGAACCTAAAGTTCGTAATACTAGATCGTAAAATAGCCTAGAATCGATTCATAGGCTGTAAATTATCGCAAATAGAGTAATTGAACTGGTGCAAGGAAAACTAGGCTTTTTGATTAGATTAGGTGTGCCGTATATGGAAGTTACAATCCTTAGGACTAATTGTTTAATAGTAACTTACGTAACTTGTGAAGATCCATAGAAACCTCTCTTCCTTTGTAAGCATATGTGGTTTATATCTACCTAATTATATAATTCTACGTATATTCTACCGCTCTTTGAGCTAGTTGAACCCTCACCATTCCTCCATCAGACTACGAGGCGTAGACAGACATTTCACCCTTTTATCGTTGGAATACCAAAGAGTCTAACTAAACGCTTTGACAGTTCCTTTTTGGTTCGAGTAGCTAAGGTGTGGAATGAACTGCCTGGGTCTATATTCCCAGACAAGTACAGTCCCGGGACATTCAAAAGTAGAATAAATGGGTATCTCTTGGATAGGCATGTAACTGTAACATCCTCGTCTTCGTCGTCACTTACCATCAGGTGAGATGGGAGACAAATGCCTAATCCAACATTTAGTAAAAAAAAAAAAATACTTTTAATTCCGACCTGTTCTATTCGTGCGTCTATCTTTTAAAATCTACGTTTTCGTAATATAATAATGACATCAGTATTATATACATAAATAAATTCTGATATTTTGTTTAACAACAATCCTGAGAATAAGATTTATGTGTCGTGTTTTTAAATTCTTACTTTTTTATTTCTTCTCATATTTATACTAACATTTGGTAATAATAATATTCAATGGAAATCATCATCATTTCGTGTTTTTCGGTCGATTGACCGTTTCATCTAAACGGTCAATTGACCATGCACACCCTGGTGTCAGAGTTCTTCGGAACCGCCTATTATAAATGCGAAAATGAGTTTGTTTTTTCGCTTTCATGTCTTGAGTACTGAACCGATAATCATAAAATTTTGTATACACTTTCTCTGTTCGGAGAAGGTTATAGTCGTAGGCTCGTAGGGCAAATTTTATCCCGGAAAAAGTATCCGAAGGATTTTCATTGACTTGAGCGGAACCCCCGGCGAAAGCTAATTACGAGTATAAATGTACTACATCATACCATAATTTTCAATCGACCATGCTGTGTCCAAGGGTTTCACTATCAGTTAGGTCAGACAAGCAAACGGTGTCAAATGAACACGAGACATGCTGTTTCCCAATAACCACATGATTGCAGTCTGGCTAGGGCCGGGCTGGGTCTTTCGCCAACTGACCACATGAACCTGACCATACACGTGACAAAATTTTACATACTGTAATATATTGCTTTTCAAAGTGGGGGTTGCGTCTCTTAGGCGAGCTTGACAACATGCAAAGAGTGAATTTCGGTAAAACAAATGCTCTGCCCACATAATTTTTTTTTATTTATTTACTCTTTTGCTACATCGACGCAAATGGGGCATGAGCATTTTCCTTAAGGTTGCTGGTCAGCATGAAAAAATATTCTGATGTCAAGCTATCATCGGGTAGCCGATTGGATGGAACGAATGACGAAACTGTACCACAGTCGCGTTGTTCGTGTTCGTGCTAATGTTTGTGTTGCCAATGTTCGGCTACTGTAATAAGTCACTCCTATGCCTATGTTATTGAAATGTTATAATTTCAATTCAATTAAGTCAAAAGTTTATTAATAATCATAAGATCGAAGCAAGCTATTAAATTTACTGTTTCTTCCTATAACCATAATGATGTTGACAAGTGATTTTTATTGACCACTCGAAGGATCTGCCTGATCGTATGATCGCGAAACGTGACACAAAAAGAAATAGTCAGCAATAAGTTATGTTGTAAAGTTGCTGTACAATTTACACTAACTGGCCACTCTGTGATCAATCAATGAATAACCCGGCCAGCAGTTTCTCATAACTGTACACGATATTGGCCATAACTTTAATAAGGCAGTCAAACCGTGTATTTTCAACGCTAAACGCGGGGTGGTTACTCTATGCAATTAAAATGAACTGATAAAGGTTGGATGTCGATTCTGAGATATTATGGTCCACTTTGGTAAATAATGCCTCTTCAATAAGTAAGACCCGTGGGGATTCCTAAAAAATATGAGATCTAAGTACTAGGTACGTACTAGCTGTCGCCCGCGGCTCATGATAATGTCAATCCCGCGGGAACAGTTTTTGTTCTTGGATGAAAGGTAGGCTATGTGTAACCTATCTGTGTGCAAAATATCGTCAAAATCAGTTTAGTCGTTTTAGTGTGACTGAGTAACAAATATTCATACATACTCACAAATTTTCGCGTTTATAATAAACTAGCTTTCGCCCGCGGCTCCGCCCGCGTCAATTTCCATCCCTCGGGAACAGTACTTTTTCCCGAGATAAAAGGTAGCCTATGTCCTTCTCCGTGCTCCAGAGAACTTGTTTGCAAAATTTCATGATCGGGTCAGTAGTTACGGCGTGAAAGTGTAACAAACTCACTTTCGCATTTATAATATTATATATATATATATGTAAAGATAAGATAATTTCATTGAAAGCGAGCAAGCAATACGAGCCCGGGATTTGTCGGCTTCGCGCATTCCGAACTCGCATTGAAAATGTCCTGACGAGTCCGAAACTAGTCGGCAATCCCAACAAAATAGCACGCGAGTGACCTGTTTTCAAAATATAATACTACATACTTCTACAATCTTCATATGAAGAGTTGTCTTCCATGCCATTATGTAGGTTGTACACAAGTGCAAAGGCCAGGCAGCAAGGTCGGTAGGGCCAAGGAAGGTAATGCGTGTCGAATGGCTGATCGAACGCTGATGTCCTGCCTGAGGGTTCAAACGACCGCATGTCTGAAGGGTTAAACTTATCCCGTCTTATAAAACGAGGACTTAAATTTTTAAACCATTATCTATCCGAAACAAATTGTCAATGACAGTTGACTAAATGTCAAAGTAATAAGTGTTCAGCTTCTTTTGGTCGTATAATTGTTTAAACCAGGTATTAGTTAGTCCTGGTTTTATAATACGACGGATCCTATACAGATACCTAATACCCACACAGAAAATGATTCCAACCTCAACATATCAATATTTCAATATACTTATAGTGTGATTTTTAAGAATTTCGTATTTTTAAATAGTATTGAAATTGGTCCATCCGTTTGAGAGCTACGATGCCACAGACACACATCGGCGTCAAACTTAAAACATTGTTTCTGACCTCATAAGATGATGCAAGTAGACGCAGCTAATAATTCCAAAAGCTATTGAGAAGATGAATGGGACATTTCCATGAAATATAATCAATTATTCATTTGCTTGGAAATTAATATGTTCGCTGTCACAAACGCATTTCAATATAACGGCATTATTATTAATGTTTATATTCAGTATAGAATAAATTGCCTGGTGGTTTTCGTATTTAAATTCTAAGGTGACATTTTGACCTGATAATGTCTTATTGATTTGCACGCGCGATAAAGTGTCACGTTCCGCGTGCAAGCGAGAGCGCGGAACTGTGTTAGAAATGCACGACCGGCCCAAGAATTCGGCTTGCTACGCATCTATCGGAAGCGTTCGGCTTATGACGCATCTACCCTTCTTCTACCATTATCACGTAAAGTTATCGTTCCTAAACCGACTTTAAAGACATGCAATTCTTTTTTAAACTGCCTGAAGGTATCTGACAAAGCACGACAGTCATCAAATTTTGATAGTCGGGTGTTGGCAACACCAACAGAATATTTTATTTTTTATTTACTGACTTGTAGCCTAGCAACACTTTCTCCTTCTCGACTATCAGCTTAAAGTGTACCTTGTGTGTAAAAGTGTCTAATCTTGTTTCAATATAATATAATTTATTCAGTCATCTTCTGCAGTATTATTTAACACAATACGAGGATGCTTCTATCCTTGTATTGTGTGAAATAATAAAGATCTTTACAGTCGGGACCGAAGTAAGAAGGAACGCAAAATAATTAATTAATAGGGCGCAAAGTAGTGTGAATTTGCACCCCACCTTGTTTGCTCTCCCAGCGCGGGTTTTCTTACTTACACAGAAGTCGCACTCTGCAAAGGTATTCAAAGAAATATCACCTCAATGTAGTTAGCGATACGGTGTAATATTGCTCGCGTTAGAACGCAGCACCTTTTCGTTTAGATACCTACAGAATTCATTGCAATCCAATTCATTCTTATAGCTCTGAACAAACGATTCATAATTGTATAAAGTCGGTGAACACATGTGATCAAACGCGCGTCGTTCCTACTGGATTTGCCTGATTTTACCACTTCGAAGTGGTCGCCGCGCGTAGGTATGTTTTCGATACCAACGCGGGGAGTAAGACAAGGCTGACCCTACCATTTTTATCCTATCTTACTTACCTTATTATTTCTATCGAGATTTTTTTATCAAAACGAGTTTTCATCTTATATTTTTGGAGATGAAAGAGTCAAAAATGATATTACTTAGATTTCAAACTCCTAATTAAAGTATTTTGCGAGATAAATAAGGTTCGTTGTCAACAAGTCCTTTTAACAGTCTCCACTACAGGAGCACGACCCTCTCTCTCTAAGGCCATACTTGGCCAGAGCAGTAAGAGGACTTGGCCTACACTCTCCACGCTGGCCAGACGGGTTGGAGAGGTGTAATACTGTAAATAAGGTTCAGAACGACCTTATTTACAGTGGTATCGTCTTAATACCTCAATTTCCGACCTCAAAGTTCAAAAGTATTAGTACCGCTGCTATCAAATTCATTATAATTTTAGTAATTAACACACAAACAAATATTTTTTTCTCATCCAAATACATTCTATTTGATCGTATTAATTTCCTCTCTAACGGAGCTCATGTCATCGGTGGATGCATAAATTCATAAAATAGGTCTATCGCTTTGTGTGGCACCGAAAAGTAAGTAGGTTTTATTAGCATAATCAGCAGTCATATTGCAGCTTTGTTGCAGTAAATCAGTGCTGTGGGAGCATGCATTGCTGCATTAATTGTGTTCGTGTCAGCGACCAATTGCTTTTTACAATTAGGGTCACCATCGCTTAATACAAATTGTTGTTTATTATTAAATCAGAGACTATTCTTTGACTGTATGTGGATGACTTTGTATCTAAGCGTGAATTGTTAGATCTTGGGTTCTTTCTTAAAATCTTTCGTATTAATAAGTTTTTTTTTCATATGTAAGTAAGGCCATAGCAGGACTGCCAATACATGATGACAGCGGAGACGGAGGAACATGAGTTGTTTTATGCCACTTATCGCCAAGGTTGCCAATAAAACTGGGAATCACGCTCGGGATTACTTGACCTTTAATGCATACTTCTACTGGATCAAAACACGAGAGTGAGTGAGTGTGCAATGTTTGTTGGTATCGTTTTTGTTGTGAATAACTCGTCAATTTTGTACGCACATGTGTTCTATACTAAGTAATATTTTATTTTCTCATGTAAGTGAATTTGCTGTAAATTCTTTATGAGAAATAAACACCTTAATACTAATTTATCGTACTCCTACCACTGTGCTGTCATTGTAAAAATGACAAATGTGTGTTGTTACGCACATTTGACATTTTACACATTTGAATTATTAGTGCAGCAATTTGTTGCGGCAACTCTATCAGTCCGATTATCGTTTAAAATTGGATCGCTAAACGTGTCCATGCCTTTCGGCGCAGCTCAACTTTAAACACTTCACTAGGGAAGTTGTAACTACTTATAAATAATATATTCTAAATTGTCCCGAGATTGCCTACCTTCAGCTCTTGGTGCCTATAGGCTCAAATCTTTTTGAATTTGTTATAGCTATCGGCCTGACTTGCCTCTGAATTTTTTGTTTAAGAGGTAGCCCTATCGCTTTGATTATCGTTTTAGATTGAATCGCTTAACGTGTCCATAGCCTTTCGGAGCAGTTCAACTGTATCCACTTCATTATGGTAATAGTACTTGTTCTAAATTGTCTCCTGAGAGTTATGGCATGCATTTAGCTCTCGGTGCCGCCTTGTAATCGCCTAACAGTTCGCATAATTGCCTATTGTCGTAAAACTAAAATTAGATATTTTTATCACCACTATATAATGTACAATTTCTATGGAACTCGTCAAATCATACACTTTATGTGGAATCCGGATGAATATTCATTATTTGCCGTGTAAGTAGGTTGTATTGTATTAATAGGTTCCGAGAATTGACCCAGCCGGTCAATTCTCGGGACTTAATTTAGAAACACTTTTGACATATGATTGAACTTATTATTGTACAAATTTATGATGTGTAAATTAAATTAAATTTGATGATAAATAACTCCAACGTCAGACAAACCGGTCACAATTTTTCTAAGTTTTTCATTTATTAATAAAAACTTATGACAAAAATACATTTGGAAATTAAAATCTGTATTGAAATGAAACGTATTGATATCGTCAAACAACTTGGTTTCTTCTCATGCTTTATTCTTCATAATCATGTCTCATGTAGTTTTATTACATTTTTCATGCTCCACCGACTTGCCTAATTGCAATAAGCGCATACCATAAGCATGCTCCCATGATTTCTGCATAACGCTAAATTAATAACAGTTTAGTATAGCTTCTCACATTTTTTTGAACTCGGAAGTGATCATTACCTAGTCCCGCTAGACACAAAGCAATGTGAGTGCAGAGATAAAAGTTCATCCAACGTGCGCTGCATTTAGCTTAAAAGCGCACACATAACATAGGTAGCTATTGTCTGCGACTCGTCGAAGTTTACTTAGTGGGAACTAATATCGAGAAAAAAAATTCTACATGTCAACACCTGTTCTGAAGTTTAGACAAAGAACGATCTACCTATGACCTGGATGTGTTTCATCCACAGAAATATATCAAGATAGAACGGGGCAGCCAGGATTTTGCTTAGGAAACGCGCGTGTCAGTTTTTGCATAAGCCACGCCCCAAATTTGACGTCATTACTAGCAAAATAGTAATGTGACATGCACAGAAATAAATCGCGTCATATTGATAAACTGTTTTACAGTTAAAAACCGCAGATAGCATGTGTTCATGTCGGGACGTGCGCGCTAACTGATGAGCGTTTACCGAATCTTGCACCATCGTGCAAGATTGAAACACGCGTGTACCGCCCACTTGGCCGTTCTATCTTGATACATTTCTGTGGTTTCATCCAAAGCCGTTTAGCGGTTGAGGCGTGATTGGAAGATAGACATCAAAGCTTACAAACATCAAAATATACAAACTTTGATATTTATAAAGGAAAATTAAGTTGATGTTTCATAGAAATAATTTTTAAATCGCATATTACGTGACGGACGAGTGGACGAGTGCGAAATTCTTGCAAATTGATTGCTATACTCTAAAAATATGCGCAAAATCCTTGTGGCTGTAAAATTCTTGAAGCAGGTTGTCGTAGACACAGGTAATTTACTGTAGATTGTAGAGGTGCCAACTACCAAGTGCATTCCCGGAAGTTTAACTTCTGTTCTCATCATTCATCATTTCGTGTAGGTAACACAGTCAATCGACCGTGCACACCCTGGTGTCAGAGTTCTTCGGAACCGCCTCTCGGCCTCTGACGTGTCTGACGACGTCCTTTAACGACTACCAGATAGCAGCTGGGATCAACGGCTTAACGTGCTTTCCGAAGCACGGAGGACGTCTTCTGTTCTGTACCCATGAGACCTATTTTGTACTAGTGCAGTGGTAAATGTCACGTGACGTAACTGTTACCATTCTATTCAATAATTAGAGTAGTTCCCAGCATATCTGTTATCGTGCTATCGTTCCAGTAACGAGCTATTGGTTATCGGTAACGGAGCCGCGTCGCTTATTACTGAAATTACTGCGTGTATCTAGAACGGTGACTCGAATGCGTACCTAGTACTTTTACTAATTACGCTTTAGTTGATGCTGGTGTTTTCGTAATCGCGGATTGGTCGCTGTTCACACATAATATTATCATTTGTAAATGTGGTATTCGGGATAACAGTGTATAGACAGAAATTATAAGCAAAGACTAATAAATATTGTAGCTATTTGTTGACCTTATAATATACTAGCTATTGCCCGTGGCTTCGCCCGCTCGGGAGTAGTAGAATTTCCCGGAATTAAAGGTACTATGTCCTTCGCCGGGCCTCAAACTACCTCCATACCTAATTTCGTCCAAATGTTCAATTCGATATTCACTTCGATAAAAAAAGGTTCAATGGTTGAAGCGTGAAAAGTTCAAAGACATATAGAGTTGCTTTCGCATTTAAATATTAGTATAGAAGTATGGATTACCGAAGACTCTTGTGATCAGCTAAAATAATGTTCATACCTAAATGACAATGTTTCACGTTTTTGGCCACTCACACTCACGATAAACAATAACAAGAGTTAATTATTTTAGGTAGGTAGGTACTTGTTAATATAAGCGCGTCAGTCGATCGGTTAGCTAAACTTCAATTTTTCATAAAAATCGTAAAACTGTGAGTATAGAACCATTCATGTATTTAAAAGTTCCTTCATTTTATACGCTCTTTTAACCTCAAAATAAGTGTATGTTTAACACACAAACGCTTCTAATCTTAAAAACAATGAGCCCGTACAGGAAACCTACAATCCATCACAATCCTTTGCGCCCATAAAGGAAGTGGCCGCCCTCTTAAGTCACATACACTCATAGCATACTTACCCTCAAGCGGCGAGTGATGACATAGCTTTCTCCACACTCGTTAGTAATAGGAGTGATAAATATAGCCTAGTAGAGACTTCATTGGTGCGTCACTAAATTTAAACGTCTTGTTTGTTTGTTGCTTACCACGGGTAAGCTCTTATAATACCCTTTACTATGAGACAATTTACTTTGCGTGCTTCCGCCTCCAGTTAGTTCATGAAACCTAGATGTTGCTTTTCATTCGAACGACCAACATCTAGGTTTCACTGCCTGAAGATGCCTCGTGTAGAGACGAAACACGTGTCGCGAGTACGACGACCAATATTGCTGCAGCCTCAACGGATGCAGCAGTATCGACCAGGGTTGCATGCATCACCTATTGGTGGCGGGCATGAAGGGACTAACAGTAGTGGGTGGGCGCTGGCCAGCAAGTTTGCATGAACTAACTGGAGGCGGAAGCACGCAAAGAAAGTTGTCTCAAAGTAAATGTAGCTTTGACTTCCGCAAAGTAATACCTGAATCTATTAACTATCTTATAATACCCATTTATCATCATCTTTTTTCTTTAGCTTTTTGACATCACCCCTAGTACGACACGTTCTCCCTTATGCAAAGAAGTGTTATCTGTTTTGCGCATGTCAGTATGTTTGTAAATTTCATTAAATGCATCTTCGAAACGGCTGTTGGATTTCGACGGTTAAGGTATCGTTAGGTTCGTCTCAAAAACCCAAGTTTCCTCAGATAAAAATGAGCAGTCGTGTTTTTTATTTTTTGAAATAATACTACTTGTAAGTAAAATTGACTTTCGTTTCTTAAGTTTTATAAATACACAGGAACTTTGTGGCAAATTAATAAAACGCCTAAAAGGATCTCCTGAAATACCCAGGCTCTTGGCGGCGAGCCAATAGTTCTCATCTCTGGGAATAGAAGGATATTTGGAAGTACTGTAGATAATTATATCATTAATTTATGATACAATTCCTCGAATTTATGCACGTGGATAACTGTTAATTAGGAATGTTTACAGATCTCTTAACAGCATATGACGTTGTAATCTCTGTTTTGTAAATGCTTGGTCGTAAACGATGACCATATCGATATTATACACGAGTGTATAAATAATAGTTTCCTATACAATATGTAAAGAAAACTGTGACCGATCTTTGGAGGGGTGATTCAATCCTTCGATATGAACAACTTTTCCAATGGGTTCAAAACTGGAAACTCAAAAAAAGAAAAAGACATTTTCAAACAAAAATGTTCGGCGGCTAGGTCAATTAGAATGTGTCAAAAAAACCTGAGTCATTTGTCCCAGCATTGATCCCGTACGAAAAGTTGTTCATATCGACGGGCTGAATCACCCCTTCGAGGATCGGACAGGGTTGTCTTTACATTTGTATATTCTTGTCTGATCACTGCACGTGACAAGAGGACTGGCTGTTGTTTTTGTTGCTATCATGGTGGGAATGCTGCTATCAAAGTTTTGATCCTTAAGTTATATGTAATTTTCGTACGAATTCTAACTGTTTTGGAAATAAAATATAGCCTATGTTGCTGGCCGATAGTGTAGTTTCTATTGGTAAATGAATTTTTTAAATACGTACAGTAGAATTTGAGTTATCTATTACAAACAAAGACTCATCTTTCTTATAATATTAGTTTTTTAGATATTTAGTTTAGATATTATACGAGTCGCTCGCTATTTTATTTATTTGTCAACTATCGTGAGAAAAGTACATATTTTCTTAGGTTATTTCCTTTGCATGACTAACATTAAAAATAATTTATTGGAAGAATACACTTTCCCATTTCTCATGTTAAAAGTGTTGCTATAATGATATCCACGACTTATTTTCTTTTGCACAACCGCCCAAAAAATAAGTATCATGCTTTCAGAGCAGCGTTGCGTTGCCAGAAGGTTACATTTCTTAAATTTTTCGTAACTTTTGACCTCCTCGTGTAACATGTAAGTAATTTTTATATGAACGAAACTGTATTTTTACGTTAATTCATGTTTTTTCTTTTTAAAGATTAATGAAATATTTATTTAACAATTTAATTTCAATATCCCTTGTGTTTTGGAGCATCCCGGATTGAGTCGCACTGATGGCAAAAGACCTGATGGCTTGACATTGATACCTTGGTCGAATGGTCGATGTTTATTGTGGGATGCAACTTGTGTGAGTACATTCGCCACTTCACACCTTAAAGACACAATAACTACTACAGGATCAGCTGCCGATGATGCTGTGAAACAAAAACACGCTAAGTACGCCTGTTTAAAACCTGCCTATATTTTTGTGCCGGTAGCTTTTGAGACCGCGGGTGCTTGGGGTTCTGAAGCAAAGGCCTTTGTCAAGGAGTTGGGGCGTCGTGTTGCTGAACGAACCAACGACAGTCGCTCAATTCGGATCGTATTTGGTTCAGAGGCCTTCCATAGCGATTGAAAGAGGAAATGCTGCCAGTATAATGGGTACTTTTGGTCCAGGGACGATGCGGGGCGGTCTTTTAGATTGAGTATTGCTGACGTAGCATGTTGCGGATGAATTTTGTACATTTTTTGACGAAGCTTGTTGCTGATGATATTTTGTACCATGAAATTAAATTGTTAAGTAAATACATTATTTTTACACCTAACGTTTCGAAAACTTTACAGGTAGACTAAATTGACATTTGTCTTTGTGTTATAAGAACTATACAAAACTACCGCCTACTATATTTATCGATAACGTTCCGGATGTACGAAGTATTGGCTCACGGTGTCTGAAGGTCTTGCAGTCTTGTGATGAGCTTGAGATTTTAGTAAATTGATGACAGGATCCCAAGCTGGTGGTAACCGCCAACCATCCTCTCTATTGAAATTAGGATGTTTTTTAATTTCAATAGCCTCACGAAGCATTCTTGGAATGTATCTGTTTTCTTTTGCAAGGACTTGAGGATTATCAAAACGCATGTAGTGGTTGGGTTTGTCTAAGGCATGTCCCACTCTCTTGTAAGACCAAATAAGACATGATTGACAACCCTGTATCCCGGTATCCCGAGCATCTGATTATTGCATGCGTTCATTATAAACTTGCAATATATGTGTTAACAATATTGTGTTTGTTTACAGGTAACAGCGCAGCAGAACAATGCGCCAACTTTCCTAGGTATGTCCAGGTTTAATCGTAAATGTTGTTCTGATTTCACTTCCAGTTTTCTGATATTAATATTTATGCGTTAAAGTACCTCTTGCCTAGCTGCGATGAATGTTTGTTAATACATTTGTAGATAGAAAGTAACGTAGATACTCATGTTGAGACAAAGGTTTCCAATGCAAAATTCCATGAGAAAAAATATTAGGATATTGAGGTCAGGACGTCCTCAACTGCTTGGCCGGTGGTTGCAGTTTGCAATTGCTGTTTTCCCCCCTTCAACCGACTGAGTTGTATCCCAATTCCCAATACCTTAATTCCCTTCCCAGATTCAACGAATTCCTATCCTTTCCCAATTTAGAAATGATTCACAAACGAAATGAAGCACATTAAGCCGAAGAAACTGCTCTCGCCAAACCGCCTCCCGTGGAACGAAGAATCCTTGGGCTCTCCCGAGGATTGAACAAGTACCGTTTTTTGTTTATAAATGATTGTATCTAAAATGCCATACACCAATCAATTTTTGCCTAGACACGAGCGGACTGTAGATACTCCAGCATAGGTCCTCTAGGCGACGAACTGGGGCAGTCTTGAAGGTGGTTGTCCAGTAAAACGCGATTATGCCGTAATCTTGATTTTATTGGCTTCCACATTTCTTCCGAGGTGCCCTAGACTGACAGATGACAGCGTCTACCAATACCTCCGTGGTCCAGTGGTATAAGCGTTTGCCTGTTGATCCGGGGGTCGTGGGTTCGATTCCCACGGGAAGCATACTTTGTTATAGTTGTTTCCAGTTTGGTTAGGACATTGCAGGCTTGAATCACCTGATTGTCTGATAATAAAGATAATTCCGTGCTTCGGAAGGCACGTTAAGCCGTTGGTCCCGGCAGCCATCTTGTAGCCGTTAAAGGTACCACGTCATAGGCCGAGAGGCGGTTCCGAAGAACTCTGACACCAGGGTGTGCATGTTCGATTGACCTTGACACCTACACGAAATGATGATGAACGACTACAACGATACTGAGCCCTCGGTTTACATTTATACTTTTTTGACGTGCTCTGATTTTTGGGAATCGGCCAATCTGAGCACACCTCGCATAGGTACAAATTACATCTATCCTTCACGAAAAACCCTTTCTCCAGCAGTGTACTTATTACGGCTGAAATGATGATGATGATCATATTTGCCGATCATCAAATTTATTAGGCACCGTAATACTCGTATTTCTTCTATGCGTATCGATGGTACAGATTAAATATTGCTCCAGAATGGGCTACCTTATAAGTTCTATCATTTCCATAATTCTATGGCTCTTTGTCGTTGGAATATTATTCTATATCATTTCACACAAAACGTGTGTATCCCCGTGTATAAAACAGTTTGGAAAAGTAATAAATAATATCAAACAAAGGAAATTAAACTACACAAATTTTCCATTGTGTTGTTCCAAAAGTGAAATCAAGGTGAAAAACGAAATTCTGTGTGAATACCCCGCACATCTTTTCAGAATTGAAGAAATGCCGAAATATAAGTGATAAGTAAATACTACTACTCTACTGACGATTTTTTTTTTAAATCTATGATTCTTCTACTTACTTAATTATTTTTTCATTTAGCTGCAGAAAGCGAACAAATTAAAAAAAGTTTCACTTTAAATTATTAAGAAATATACTTTGGTTCAAAAGTTGAAACCACAGAGGTTGAAATAGAACTGATGGAGATTTAAGACTGAAGCTATTCGATGTAAAGTATGATTTTGGAGCGAATAATGAAGACATTACGCAGTGAGCCGTGTTCGTATCTGATTGGCTTATTACACGCTCCAGAGCGCGGTATTATTCAAACAATCTTCGTGTTATAGTTGTTGCTGCTCATCTAATACTCATTACTGGTGGAAAGGTCGATAACATCGACATAGCGAAGACATTATCTAACCTACGATGTCTTAGGCCAGATATACAGTTCAGTATTTTGCCAGTGAATCCGCCTATAAAAGAAAGACAGAAAAAGAAGAGACATTTTTTTAAACATTTGTGATCATCTGCACAATGGTATGAACGGCTACTTGAGACGATATATACAAAGAAAAGATTGCTAAGATTCACAGCGCGATATAAACATTATCGCGGGTTCCATGCCATGCTACGAGGGCTCTGAAGTCGGACGTTTTGGAATTAGACAATCTGCTTCTACTTGATATTCTGCTTAATATTGTGACTGTAGTTGCTCGTTTAATACTCATTACTGTTGGTGGAAAGTTCGATAATATTAACTACCTAGTAAAGATTTAGAGGTATTTATTTGAATTATAATATATTTCCTATCTAATGTCGGCAACGCATCAGTACCTCCTATGGTGTTGCAAATTGCAGATGTCCATGGGCGACGGTGACCACTTTCCATCAGGTGGCTCGTCTGCTCGTTTGCTGTCAAACATAGATGAAAACCTTGCGAAGAATCTGTCAAATCAAGTACATGATATGTGTATGTGCTGTTGCATTTCTATCTTCAATGGTAATTATATAAAAAAAAAATATATGTTTTCCTTCCGAATTTACAACGCACTGAAAATAACCAAACAGTAGATTTGTTTGCTTTTTTTACTATATGTTGAATAAGGCATTTGTCGCCCATCTCACCTGACGATGAAGACGAGGATGTTATATGTCTATCCAAGAGATACCCATTTAATCTACTTTTGAATGTCCCGGGACTGTACCTATCTAGGAATGTAGACGCAGGCAGTTCATTCCAAAAAGGAATTATCAAAGCGTTTAGTTTATATGTGTGTGTCAAGTCGCTGGTGTCAGATTTTTCAAACTGCCTAAAAGCATCACTACTCATCTGACACAACTTTATGACTAACTCTCATGTCAGCATTGTAAAACACGATGGTGTTGAAAATTAACCGTCTATAAAATGTATACCGCAAATAGGGCAACAGTACAAGTATTTAGAGCATCTCCATCCAAGCACAGTTCCATAAAGATAAGCTCATCTTAAATATTCCTTCAGGCCTTAGCATTGTAACACAGAAATGCTTTTATCTTTATTGTTTAACCATGTACCACTTGTCTATTTGTATTTATTTATGGACTTTCATGTGAACTATCTACGGTTCATACAAATGAAAGTTTGAGGTCAGAGGTAAGTTCAGTATCTAATGTAATATTCATTGTCTAATGAACTAGATTAGATACAAAAGCGTTGGGTCGCTAATGTTGGTATTGCTCCGTTGAATAAGTTATCTTTTCGCTAACAATAGCATGAAAAAGCTTTTATGCAAGACATAATCTCGAGTGTCCTCACTTTGTGTGTCAAATCTCCAGTCGTGAGATCATCGTACAGTGTCAGTAGTCCATTGAAAAGATACATTTGGGGTAATGTTTGTCAGAGGATGCAATTTTATTTTTTAGATATGAAGGGTTAGTTTAAAGTTAAATCCAAGTTTGTGGGGTTTCAACCCTTGTCACACCATGGTCCCATAATGGACCGATGGATAAAATGGACAATAGAAGGATCCAAATAAACTCTTGTCGGAATCTTGTAAATTGTTAAATTAGCCATTACATTACTGACTATACATTTTCAGATTATATTTTGTTAATAAAGCACGTAAAACATGCCAGATTTGTGATGTTGTTCAAGATAGATTTTGCTCGTGAAGGATTTTATTTGTGGAAGAAAAAAATAACGACGACCATAAAGATCCTTGTTGGACTGTAGACATCCCAGATCTTAAAGAGAGAAAGAGAGGGAGAGAGTAAGGACGAATAATTTAGTTTTCATTCTTTCGTCTCAATAAGACGATGATGAACGATACAAAGAATTCTTAGATCTGATGAGCTGAGTATGTATAAGTAAGTATACGCGTCACGAATTTGTTGATCTCACAACAAGAAAAACTATAACTCCTCCAATTGTAACAATTTTAAGTTGGTACAATAAAATTTAATAAATAAACGTGAGTTGGGTTACTACATTTAAGTCTAATAGTGTAGATTTGTGAATATTTCTAGACATATTTACGCCTACATTCGCATGAAAGAGTTTAGTTACGGACTGCGAATAGAACTGAAAGGAATTAACGAATCCCATTTTATTTCACACCCATACACATGCAAATATGTCCATCGCCTATGTTCTACGATTTACAACAACAGTCTAAGACTATTGTCTGGTCGAACTGCGTTTATCCATAACTAATATCGTTTCGGTGGATTACTAGTTAAATCGCTAAGCTTCGTCGCTATGTGGACAGTACTGGTGGCCTTGTACGCTATATCGGGCGGGGCAGTGACCCCACGATGCCGAATGCTTCTAGTAAACGCCCATAACTTAGATCAGACGCGCTGAAACTAGGGTTTTCGACATTTCGCTTATAGGATTTTCAAGGTTTTTTTTAAAAGGTAAATGAGAACCATTAATTGAAGTAACATTCGTGCTTGTAGTCGTATGGTATCCGGCAGAGTAGAATAGGACCACTCCAACTCTTCCCGTGGATCTCTTAGAAGACAATAGCGACTTAGGAAATACAAGCTAAACAAAGCTTATAAACATCTAAGAGACCCCTCCAACCTCTGCTCCGTGCCTCCAACCCGTCTGGCCACACTCTCACGAGATAGGCCAAGTCCTCTGGCTGCTCTGGCCAAGTATGGCCCTAGTAATACAGAGAGGGTCGTGCTCCTGTAGTGGAAACTAAAAAGGACCTGATGATGATGATGATGATGATTCGTGCTTGTCATTTAGATCTGCTACTTGTGCACGATCTGTCAGAATACTTAACATAACCCCTTAGTTACATTATAAGTTGTTTTCTTCTGGAATTCAATGCGCATGTCCGTTTTATATTGTATAGCTTTTGCCCGCGGCTCCGCCCGCGTCAATGTCGATCTCTCAGGAATAGTACTTTTTCGGATAAAAGGTAGCCTATATCCTTCTCCGTACTCGATCGGTTCAGTAGTTACGGCGTGAAAGCGTAATAAACAAACAAACTCACTTTTCATTTATAATGTTAGTAAAGTAATTTACAATGAGAGAGGCGAAAAGATTGACTGAAGTGATGATTGTAAGCGTTAATCAGTCCACATATCACCCGGCAAATTAGAGAATATATACACAAAATAAAGTTAAACTCCTCCCTCCTGTTTTGTGAGAGATATCACAGAGTGCTTTTCTTCGCAGTCTTCTCTTAGGCGTAAAGCACATTGATCTGGCGTCGGGCACGGACATAGCTTAGATCGGGCAAGGACATGGCTCTGATCGGGCGCAGGTATGGCACGTTTCTATTACAATAATCATGGCGAGTATGATCATAAATGACTGGATGTTTCTCTATTAATTCACAGAATGCTATGTTAAACTCGATGTCATCACGCATTTTTATTTTCTATAATCGCTTCTCTAGAAGACATATGCCATACGTGCGCGCTGACTGCGAACTCACGCCATACTGAGGGCCAACTAGCGCGGGCGCCGAAGTGGCGCGCTTTAGCGCGTCCGATGATGCCCGTTGAAGTGTGTTCAAATTGCGACTTTATTTCCAAACATTTAGTACGGTATTTAAATAGAAAAGTAAATGCCCTTGCCACGTCCGTTCCAGACGCCAGACCAATGTGCTTTGCGCCTTACGTTCTCCTATATCTACCAACAGTCTTATAAAATATCTTTACATTTTCAGTAGAATCCAAACGTTTGGTAACCCTATTGTAGCTGTATTTATTTCCATCGTTTTTCACTTGGGACCGCTGATAATTTTGTTTATTGTTTTGCCGGGGCTATAGTGTTTCCAGGCTGTTTGACTAATCACTAATCGGATTGCTCGGTCGAATTGCCTTAGATGTTTTGATTACTACCAATGTATTTACTAGTTGGTTTCTAGTACTGTTATTTTTTCCTGGGTGGTAATAATAACATAACAATTAGTCCGTCAGTTAGATAATAAAAAAATATGTATTGGACACGTATTTTTTCTTTTGTCAAATAAATTATAAAGATAAAGCGCGTCAAAGTTCAGGAGTGGGGTCTCGTGACGTCAAAGTTTGCTAAAAATTGTAGCCAACTATGACGTCACACGGAACTTCAAAGAGCTATATCTTTATCATTTTTAGTTTAAACGACAAAAGAAAAAAAACGTGTACAATATTGTTTGAATATCTAACTAACGGACTAATTATATTTTTTTAGGAAACTAGCCTATTGATAATTTAATTTATTTTTGTCGTTTCTAACTTGAACCGCTTATAATATTATTTATTATTTTGCTTCATTATTCTGCAACTAAACTGTTTACAGTTATCACTAATCGGATTGCTCGTTCAAATTGCCAGGTCGAATTGCTTCAGATATTTTGAGTTCTACGAATGTTATTTACGCTTACTAGTACTAGTAATAGGTAAGAGTAATACATTAGTGTGTCTGTGTTTTCAGCATTTTAGAACCTTGTATATTTCATGAAAAAAAAAGGATTTTGTGTAGTCCTTTTTAGGTTTTCGTAGTAAACCCTTATAATTTTGCCATGTCTGTCCGTCCGCTTTACTTAGAGACTTTAGGTACTAGAAAGCTGTAATTTGGTATGGATATGTATAATAATCATGCCGAAAAAGTGGTAAAATAAAATCATGATTTTTAAAAATCTACTTTTGTTTTACAAAAATTGAGTGTTGACGTTCTTGGAGAAAAAGCTGCAGTGCAGTTTGATGCCGATTCTTCAGCACTTTCACTTGGAACCATGAACCTTAGATATAAGTAAATTACTGACATCATCTCCGAAATCAAACAGGACAATCAATTAGTGTTCTAAATTCTAAGAAATATATATTACATAAACGTATATAAATTTCTTATATATACTTCTTTCTTCTTTCTCAGCCCGTGTTCACCCATAGTTGGGTATAGGCCTCTTCATGGCTTTTCCACTTGACCCGGTCTTTTGCTGTGCGCATCCAGGTCTTCCCCAATATTTTTATAATATCGTCGGCCCAGCGCATTGGTGGTTTTCTGACTTTTCTCCGTCCAAGTCTAGGTCTCCATTCCGCAAGCCTACGCGAGCCTTGAGCCTGGATACTACTAGTGCGATATCCTTTACTCCAGTGCGTTTTCTTATGACTGTGTTGTGGATTCGGTCTACAAGCGATATTCCAAGCATTGCACGCTCCATCGCTCTTTGTGCCACCTGGAGTTTGGGCATAAGTTTTTTTTTTCTCTTATATATACACGTATTATATATCTTCAAAGTATTTAAAAACTTACTAAAAATATTTTCAACCTTAATTTGATTTTCTGGTTCAGCTTGATTAGAAAGCTATTTTCATGTGTCACGACTCACGACTGTGCTTTGAAAACTACAATATTCTCAGGTCAAATTCAACATAGTCCAAAAACAACTGTTTAGGAAACCGAATCAGCTTCCTAAACAGTTATTGGAGCAAACAAAGAGTTTAGTTTCTACCGGTCGAGCGACGCCGGGCGATGAATATGTATGTGCTTCCGAGATTATGATGTAACCACGTGCTCTACGGAGGCTGCGTGCACGTAAATCATTGGCAATGAAAAGTTGGGTCCAGATGCCTTAAAAGTTTGACGTCTATTTTTTCCCAATGTATCTCCAAGCATCACCTCGTAAAATTTGAAGAGGAAATATATCTATTCGGCTGCTCCTTGACGGAATTCACAAGGGTAACATTGTTTGTTTTGTGTTATGTTAAAAGTAATAAATGAAAGCATTTTAGTTACATTACGCTATTGTACAAGGGAAACCTGTAATGATAGTGTAGGAAGAAATAAATAAATAAATTAAGATTTTCTTAATAAGAATAAGTGAATGAATTATGGATTTGCAGGTAATTTAATTCACATTTAAGTTACTTTAATGAGATATGTAAAGCAACTTAAATTTGAATTGATATACCTTCAATACATAATTTAAAGCGTCATATATATATATATATAGCAGCTTTTATACTATCTTCTTAACGATTTGTCAACTGCATTTTAAGGCTTTTCACTCCTGGTCGTTAGATAGATAATATCATCATCATATCAGCCGCAAGAAGTTCACTGTTGGACATAGGCCTCTCCCAAAGATTTCCAAAATTTGGAAGGTGGGTGTACCGAAGCTGCGCTTGCCGGTACGTGGACGCCATTTGAGAATCTTTTTGCCCCATCGGCCATCAGTTCTTCGCGGCATGTGCCTCGCACACTGCCACTTCAAAGAGCTAATCCGCTGAGCTGTGCCGGTGACCTTCGTTCTTCTACGGATCTACGGATCATTTCTTTCTTCATTTAGTCACACAGAGAAATACCGAGCATAGCCCTCTCCATTGCTCTTTGAGCGAACTTGAGCTTTCTTATGACGCCCGTAGTAAGGGTCCACTTTTCTGTGATAGTTATCGCCAGTTGTAATCCCCTTTATCCTTTACCTGTAGAGATCCAAGAGCCATTACCCACTTTTCTGAGATAGATAATCGCCAACGTAAAGGTAACGTTAAGATTGATAATTAAGGTGATTAAAAGGGTATCGACACTACGAGTATAAACGTTCTTTTCACGTTTGAAAACTGTATCACCATTATTTTTTCTGCTTTTTCCCATTCATTAATTAATGACCGCGACTGGCACCTCAATCGGAATGATCCATTGAATCGGATCATAACACGCAGGTTATGTCTGAACGTAGCCGTATTTTTCACTTTTACTCGATAGAAGTCGTTAAATGATCGACTTTCTGATATTGAAAATAATGGGTGCCATCGAAGTCCAAGATTTTTTGAACATCGTGGCGTTATAATCTTGGCTCCATAACTTGATTAAACAGTGTCTTTTTAAATATGTAACTGCTACTTTCACGAATTGCCGCAGTTCTCAAAACAAATTTAAATATTGCTTTATACTAATTGTGACGATTTTTTAAAGAGTAAAATTTGGGTTCTTTTTAAAAGTAGAATATATTAAATGCATTTGTCACGTTATTCTATTACGCGGTATAAATTTTTCTTATGTTTCTCTTCAACATTTATAGTTGATACAACTTGTGTCTCAGAAGTCTTTTGAAATATGGTTCCTTTAAATTATATATCAGGTTCCATAAATCCAAAACTTTCTCTTCAAATAATTTCACAACACATTGCGTGCTACCTTTCATTACTTGCATCAATAAATCCTCACACGTTTATAACTGCATCCTATCCTTTCATTGTAGGCATTAAAATAAGAGTTATGGCTCTTCTGCGACTTTTTTATTAATACAAATTGAATGGGGTGTAAGGGCTTGCGTGGGTGTGGTGCAACCTGTACTAAGGCTGCAGCTTGATAGAAGAAGACATGAAATCGTAATAAAACGTCAAGTTTTGCCCTAAGAATGTATTTGCTATGTCTTCAACTTGCGTGAAATATATGTGCGGTAGTTTAAAATAAGCCATATTTTTAAATTGTTTTACTGCTTTTGCCTGTCTCTCTAACTCGCTTTTAATCACATGAAAACCTAGACACTAGATGATCCTTACATTGTTACGCCGTTAGGTAGACGAGTTCACGTCTTGAATGTACTGTTCTCCGATTGGATCAATTCACGTAAACTTACATCAGTTGGCTGTCACCTTCTGCTCGCCTCTAAATCGCTCTAAACAAGACAACCGCCTTATCCAGTAGGCGATGATTCTAACATTGTTACACCGTTAGTAGATACACGAGTTGACGTCTTGAATGCATTTACTGTTCGCTGCATCCATTGTTTGACGAGTCATCCAAATTCACGTTTGGTCACTTTGGATTAATTTAGTGCTATAATTAAATTCGTCTCGGTAATGTTAGTGGTCTGTTAGTTAATGTCTAGTCTCCGCTTTTTTGTTTAAATTTGATCCCAGTTTTGAATCTTCCCTATCATCATCCTTAAACGACTTTAATAAGCCTAATTTTATCTTTGTTTTAGTTCGAATATTATATTGCAGTTTTACTATTTCTATACATTAAAACGGTAACTCCCTATGTGTCTGCACGTTATACACAGAGAGCGAAATATACGTTGATTTAAAAATCTGTATCCCTTATATGGATGGCCTTAGAATTATATGGATGTTATTTTTTAAATTGATTTGAATTGTTATCTATGCAAAATCCATTCAGTAAGACTTTCCTACCACCTCTCTACCAACAGTTTGTTTTGTATGTAATACAAGTATTCATCACGCCACGTCAGATTGTTTGGATAATAATCTTTCTGTCGACTCAACTTGGCGAATTTAATTGGGCAATACGTATATTAACCCGTTAAGCGCGAGAAACGCAGACACAATGGATTTTCTATTGTTATGCGGACCGATTGGGCCGCTTGGTGGTTGAAAAGGTCAATTTTAACACTACCGACTGCCATAATATTATATCTTTTTCATAATACATACAATGCACAAGCACATAAGGCGCAACAGAATTTTTCGAATTATCAAACGTCATCCTTAAAAATAAATTGAGCAGTTTTTATCCCATTTGTAGCCCTTCTTACCACCATAATATATATAACGGTTTTATAACACATGCGTGAATTGCAACAAATCATGCATTGTAATTGCATGCGACATCAGGCCTCATTTGCTTCTCTAGCACAAACCTAATGCGCAACAGACCCTGTGATTTTTGAAATCTAACACTTTTAAAGGTAATTGGGCAGTTTTTATTTTTATTTTAATACGTTCAACCACCACAACATAGTAAAACGATTTCATAAGACATGCGTGAATTGCAACATATCATGCAGTGTAATTGCAGGCGACATCACGCCTCATTTGCCTCTCCCATTTGCCCCTCGGATCGGAACTAACGCGTATTTAATGCACGGCTTACGGACACATTCCTTCGTCACAAAAATATGGAAGTTGCAAAAGAGTAACTTAACGCAAACATCATATACTCATGTCAACAATCAATATGTGGCCGTGGCCACATACTGGGCAAAATTGTTGTAGTTATAAAGACATTACGACTCGAAAAGAAGAAGAAGAACAATCAACATGCTAAACATAATCCTGTAATCTCCGACTCGTGTTAACAGTAGTCACCAACCACTCTCCAGATTCCATGTTTGTTGCAAAGTCTCTGCGTGCATTTTATGCATTCGAATATGGATCCGTCCTAGGGGGGACAGGCCTCAGATGGTTTAGTTACGCCACTGAGAATGGTGGTAAAAATGCACGCAGAGATTTTGCAACAAACATGGAATCTGGTCTTAGAGAGTGGTGTGTTGATGACTATTGCTAACACAAGTCGGCCCTGGACCTGGGGAGGACCTCGGCCCGTGGCATTTTGCCAGCACTGCCATCCTGTGGTTACGCCACTGACCATCGAAACTGGAGCATCTAACACGCCCTAGATAAGTTTAAGTACTGCCAGATCTAAACAAAAACAAAAGCTGTCTTGTTTGTCTATCAAAAGAATGAGCGAGTAATAATATCACCAACAATCTTAGTTCTTCCTGAATCTAAAGTGTCCATTCTGTAAGCTCTTTGTGTACCACCGTCGTCCCATTCACTATCATTCGATGTACTTTCTGTAATAACGTCTGAATTAATACTAATGATTGTTTACACGTGTCCGACTGTTTGTTGAATCACGGATCCGAGATCTGTTGGGCAAATTACATGTTTAAAAGCTGCAACATTTTGAAAGTTTGGTATACTTTATACTAGCGACCCGCCATGGCTATGCACGGGTGCAATGTAGACACTAATATGGGGCAAAATTATACGTATAAACCTTCCTCTAGAATCACTTTATATATTGCTAAAATCCGTTGAGTACTTTAAAAGATCTAAGCGAACAGACAGCGGAAGCGACTTCATTTTATACTATCTAAAGATACAGAACTGACATAACACTGATTCTAAAAGTAAACAGCTTAACTGATTTCGATCAAATATATAGCTATGTATATATTATCGATTGAATAACTTTCAACAAAAAAAAACAACTGCAACAAAATCGGTTTAGCTCTTTGGAAGCTGTAGTGACACAGACAGAACGGGGACGGTGCAGTTCAAAAAGACGGAGAAAGTAGTGACAAGTTTTCAGTTAATTGTCGCACATTCCGTTATCGATGTTTATTCTCGTCAGAATGGAAAAGCACATTTTATGGCAGAATTGTTCTCGAATGGCAAACAACGCAACGTCGGACCCCCACCGACCAGGAGGTCAGACGACCGGACTGATGTCGCAGGGTAACGCTGGTTGAAGGCCGCTTCCAACGGTAATTCTGGAAATCTTGAGAAAAGCCTATGTCCGGTAGTGGACGGCTTCGGCTTATATGATAATGATGACGAAGCGACAGAAGAATCGGCTAGAATAGTCTACGCGATTCTAGCTGAATATTACCTCAATTTATAGCACTAAACAACAAATTACACAAACTTAGTCACACCGCCCGCTGTCAGTTATTATAGGCGTCATAATCATAACCTATTGCTGACACCCTTCAAACCCATATCTCGTAATCGTTACAAATAAACAAAGCGATATGGCTTGAAATTGCAGGCTAGAGCTGGTTGATTAAAGATGGAAATTATGCTAAACAGAACGAACGATATTCCAGGGGTACCATTTTTGAAGTAGTGACTTCACAAGATTTTTGTATAGAAAAAAAGATTCTTGTTCAAGCGGGGTAAAAAAAAAAGCAGGGAGCTTTTGGGTGAGGGAACTCGTGTCAACGCTATCAGTTCCAGTCAAGTTATTACTTTTTGTGAAATATAGCTTAACTATCTTTTACCTACTTGTTGTTTCAACCAAAACATCGAGAACAAAACTCGTCGTTCCCATTTTTAACAAATTAGTCTACATTCACTCAATCCTTACACACTTCTTCTTCAACACTTATTTCACTGAATTTTACCCGTCAACTTTAATGAAAAGAGTTTAGATTGAGGTTTTTTTTGGAATAGAAAGTGGTTTTGTCTACGAGCATCTCTGGTATTTCAGAGCCAGCCAGAGCTATGCTCCTGTCGGTGTGTGGAAAGTAACTAACACACAGAATGACAGTGTTAACAGCAACAATTATGAAGACCTTTACCATAGCCATGTAAAAATGATTTCAACTTGATCATAATGCTTTTTGTAGTCAAGATGATGTAGGAGCAATATTATCTTGAATATTATTTTTGGTGACCTAAATTAGTTTTTACCCTTAGTGAAATACACAGAACCAGAGGTCACAAGACGCTTCCAACTGGTTGTCAAAAAAATTCCATTGGTTTTCCATTGGACTTTCTGCTTCCATTACTATTCTATACGTAAGAGTAAAACGAAGTCTTTTTGCTAACACACCATTTATAAGTTACTCCATTTATAAGTCAAGAATAAATATAACACATAAAAAAAAATGTGTGAGTCAGATAATATTGTAATAGAAGAAATTATTGATGTCAATAAACATTCTGGTTTCCTTGATAACATGAGCTTGGGCACATCTCTCTGATTGCATGCGACACTAACATGGTTTAGTACGTTTTCAGTACCTTTGCGACAATGTTTTCAAAACACCAGTCAATAAGGAAATGGCCATAGATAGAGATAAGATTGTCACAAGTCGCCAGCTTTCGCCACCCACGCGCATTGTTTGGTGCCTGAGCATTGCTGTTGGCTTGAGTCCTTTAGTTATTGCCCTGGCTTTCTCAGGCGCAGCTAATGACCGTTCTGATGCGTTTCAACTCCCTTCTCTTCTTGAGTCACCAGAACTGGAGCTTCTTCTATTTGAGTCGTGATATCTTTGACTATAATTTTTCCCAATGCCGCCACGGCCACTGCCCTGTCATTTGTCTCCTCTAGATCCTTTTGCGTGCAGTGAGACACGTCAAAAGGTAGAGCTATTACCACTTAAACTACTGTGGGCGCAGGCCGATGTTGTTAATAATAACGCAATATGTAAATAAATAAATATTCATGTTTAAACCTCTTACAAGTAGATCTTTTATACTGACTGGCGAGACAATGTGCTGTTTATGGCTCTTACATAACTTGCCATCGTTTAAAGCTTTTGTGAATATGAGTCAAACACCTCTATTTGGAAAAGGTTAAAGTTTGAGACGATATTATAACTACATATCATGTACAATCAGCTACCTTTTGCCGTGCACATTTATTATTTGGTGGTTTGGTGCCCATGCAAGGTTTAAGCCTTAATCCTTAAGCCAATGTATAACTTTCTCAACTGAAGCTAAATGATCAGTAGATGTGATGCTGTCAACTTGTTAAAACATCTGATATTCTCAATCAATTGCTTTTATACCAAAACAGAGCATTAAAATGGGGTGGTACGATAAATTTACAAATTGTAAGGGCTCTTAAATTACTTTTCATATTTCATTTCTCTACACTGAAAAAACTGTTGGTCTAATTATTACAAAAAATTATGCTACTGGTTACCTAAAAATAGTGACAGCATAACTGTTGCCACCAGTAACAAAACCCAGTTATGTAATCGTCTAACATAACTTCTTTATTTAATATTAACGAACTTTATTTGTAGCATATAACAAAACTATTTTGTATTATTCAAGTCTATTGAAAGTTGTTAGCAGCAAAATGATTTTATTGGGAATAGACAACATCGTTTGTTATTCACTGTCAAACAATTTGGTTAAATATAGCTAAAGTTTTTGTAGGTTTATGCTAAGCATTGTGATTAATTTTAATAAAACATTTTGTTACTATTAGAGATAGTATTTACTTATTAATAGCTTAAGCTGTTCCTTTACTGGTAACCAATCTTTTGTGTAAGCAAAACCTCTCCAAGGTGTTATATATCACCTAACTCTTTTGTTATTTTTAACCACACTGTGACGTTACTATAGGTGTATTAAGGGTTCAAATTTTAACCAAAATTATTATAAACCGCGACTCAGTGGTCACTTAAATCCCAGAAACCCTAACTCCAGCCACTGATACTGAACAACTATCACCCAGAAATAAAGATCGAAATCTCACTAAATAACAATTTTCTTCCAATATAAACAATATCTGAGCATCATATACCTATTTCTTGGGGAATATCTACAACAGAAGAAAACAAGATTTTAAGGACTTCTTTGAAAAGAAGAAAGAACTGGGTTTTACAATAATTTTGGTTAACAGAAAGTATAATTAAAACAATGAAATATAATTAACAACGTTACTTATATTATTAAAACAACTTAAATAACATAAATATTTATGGTAGGTTATAAACTGCACTCGCAATCGTAATTTGATTTATTAAAAAAATCCTCTCTGCATAAATTGCCGCACATGGCAAGACTCTTTGGGATATTCAGTATTGAGGACAAATATCACCTTTGAACAAGCCTCCATAGCTTTCATAATATACATTATGAAATATTATTAACAATAATATACCTCACCGTGATGAATATTTTGGATGTTCTAACAGTTATAAATGGTTGCAGCTGAAGATTCATTAGCTTATCACGTCTTCTGGTAATTGTTTCTGCTGTTTCAGCTGGATTGTTAACAAATAAAACAATCACACAACACTTCACTTCTTGATAACATAACACTTCTTGTTTTGAAGGTCGCCATTGCTTTTCCGTTTTTTTTGTTGACGTCGCATTTAATGTGCTCATCAGAAATGGCAGACTGGTCAAAGCAGCCATATCTAGAGCTTCTTCATTATATTCTGCAAAATAAAATGTGAATCAAATAGTTGTAATAATCTCGTTTGTAAAAGTATACTTTTATATTCATTAAACGAAAAAAAAATAGATTTATTTAAAACCACTTATCACTTGATTGTAAATTACCAAAAACCTATATTAGTCAAAATACTCAAATCAAATAACTATTATATTAAATTAAATAAAAACGAGCATAACTCTATAAAGTTAAATATCGGAGATGACTTTATCCATAATAGCCAAACATAGCTAATAATACTCCTCGGGAGGAATTCCTAGCTTTCGATAAAAAAAGAAACTGCAAGTATCCAAAGTAGTCTATTATATTTAGAGATTATGATCACATAGAAATACACACATCCATAGATGATACGTCAAAATAATAACACCCTTCCTTCTTGCATCAAGGGTTGAAAATAGAAAGAAATATGCTTACCATAAGTGTCACTAAGCAAACCTTTCATCTTTGTCATTTCAATGAATTTGGGCCATATTAATAACCAATTTTTAACAAATTTCCCAGATTTAGGATACATTTCGTTGCAGTCTTTTAATATCTGTAAAATAAAACAAAGTTTGGTTATGTTCATATAATGCTTTACAAGACAACAAAAATTGAGGAAAGTAGTATAAAACTTTGTAACTTACCAAATATACTCCGCCTGATTGAACTTAACAATGTATATTTCAAGGCCCCAAGATATAATATAGCCCGCGATGGTAAATTTTTCGGGTGCCTCCTCTGATGGTTCCATGTCCGTGCGTTTTAATTTCACAACTCTTTTACTTAACAAAAACATAAATTGGTAACTTGATGAGACGCTAGCAATATTTAATGCGTAAGTAATTCTTTGGTCTTGATGAACAATAACACCTTACGGTGGATTCAGGAAAAAAATGGCGGGTGACATGTGGCGCAGAGAACGAATGCACAAAACAGGAATAAATGCTGGAGTGTGCGGGGCGTGCGGTAGCAGTTTTGTCATATGCATCATTTGTTTATGTAAATAATAACTTCTAAATTGCTGTTAAATAACAAATTCTGTATACTGCAAATAACATTTAATATAGTAAAACAATTGTGTTGCTGGCGACAAAACGGTCGTGTAAATAATTAAGAACAGTTTGTTTACTTATAATCTAAATATTCGTGTTGAGAACTACCTGATCAGTTACTGGTAACCAATCACTTAACAGTTTTGAAAAGGATAGCCTAACTTAAATAGCATAACTCGTTTTATTCGATGTAACTCAAGCGTATTGCTTGCATTTAAACTGACTTTGTTTACGAGTAAACTCAGTTATGCTATATTCACAATAGCTAAACAGTTTTTGTTAATTAGTTTTTTCAGTGTAGTGAGAATGTTGTTTTTGAGTTACCACTCTATAAGGAAATGATCATAGTTAGAGCAGATATTGTTGCTTCATACAATTTCGCAACCCACGCTTAACGTTTGGTCGTTTGGTGAGCATTAGTCCTTTAACTATTGCCATGACTTTCTCAGCGGCAGCTGACTGGCCAACTGTCGCCAGTGTTAACCAACATTTGTTTACATTACGTGAAGTAATTGTTATATCTTCATTACCATCTTGTTTGGGTGTAGTTAAGACATGGTTCTCCAACGAAAAATGTCTTCCTTAAATTCCTTGTTTAAATTCTTTGCTGGTTTACCTTCAACTTAAGCAGAGTCGGCAAAGTACATTAATCAATCGAATAATTTGGCATTACATTCAAGTATTTAATTTTTGCCACAGATTTGGCCAAGAATATCCTTGCCTTCTTGTTCTGTAAAAGGAATGGACTAAGTACCTATACCATGCACACCTTGAAATCAGGGTTTTATTTACATTTAACAGCCAAAATCGCCAACTACATTCGGTCGATTTTGACGAAGACTATTAACGAAGGTAAAATGAATGTAAAACGGGTTCGCTTTCCTCAAAACTCGTTTCGTTTCCAATAAAGATTTAACACTTCTTCCCCGACGAAAGTCTATAAAAAATTACGTTACTACTACTTCTTCTAAGAATATATGATAAAATCAAACTAAATAATTTAGTCGATTTTATCATATATTCTTAGCATAGCGCGTGCAGCTGGTATGCGGATACGAAGCCATCCATGGAGCTGCAAATAAAATATCTTCGGGATAAATGCTAGTATCCTCTGACATATTTATTACCAATAGTCATGCTAAGGTTGCCTTATCCACCAGCGCAAGTAATTTCTGTCCTATGATTTCTCGAGTGGGCGTTTATGCACCAGCCGTCATTCAGGTCCATTGCCTCGACACATTCCCTTTCGATAATTTCTCAACGAGGGTGGATTCAATAAATTAAACTTTCGATTTCAAACAATCTTAAGTCGCTTTGTGCACAGTCGTAAATTTTGTCATAATATTATCATCTTTTGCGGACAGCGCGATGTATTGCATGGGAAAGTAACGTTTTGTGGGAAAATGGCTTTAGTTTATTTATTACTTTGTACTTGGCTATTATCATTTGCATCGTGAATAAATTTAAGATCATTATTCATAGGTTTGAAACAAGTTTGAATAACAACTTACGAGAACTTGTACTTTTATAGGTCCACTTTTACGGATGCAATTCTTCATATGAGTTGGTCGCCTGTTGGGACCCTATGATGCTGAACGGAAGGCATAAATAGAAATGTGGCACTCCGTATAAGCGGAACAATAATGATAGCTTTTACTAGCACATATAAAACGGTTTTTAGGTTTTTAGTAAAAATATATTGTGTCAAACTAGTGTCAAATAATAAAAATAAATATCATCGGCTACCTGACCATTTCAGAGTAGGATGCAAGCAGAAACACGTGCAGATATATATAAATAAATAAATAAATATATACGGTAAAATCACACAGATTGAGCTAGCCCCAAAGTAAGTTCAAGACTTGTGTTATGGGATACTAACTTAACGATACTATATTTTATAACAAATACATATATAGATAAACATCCAAGACCCAGGCCAATCTGAAAAAGATCATTTTCCATCTTGACCTGACCGGGGTACGAGACTGGGGCCCTCGTGTCGCAGGCTGGCGTGTTAACCACTGCGCCACGGAGCTCGCCAAAAGATAGATGACAGAAAGATTAAATGTCATCAATAATTTTCCTAACGCTCGGGGGAGGGGTGCAAGACCGCCGTATTGCGTGGGAGCTTTTGTTTTGTATGTTCGGGGGCGTTCATTAATTACGTGAGGCCATTTTGGATTTCTTTTTACCCCCCTCTCCCATGATGAGATCTCGTACGATTTAACTTAACCCCCTCACCCCCTTAAATCACACATGCATGAGATTTTTCTTTTTGTCTTAACTAGCGGTCCCCGGGCTCCGACGCATCACAGCTGAAGATGCAATCGACGCTTAGATAAGAGAGAGTTAAACAGATGGATACCGCTTTCAGTTTCATGAGCCTCCAAAAAGTGAGCTTTCTCACGAACCAGCACATACCGTAATCTGTTTGTGATAATCGTGAACACCGACTCTCACATTACATGCACCCATCAGCGAAATAGGTACAGTGGGAAATGTTTTAACTATAGTAGGTAAGGTACTCGTGTTTCGACTCGACAGGGATTTAAATAAATTTTAACGTAATAACGTCTTATAAATCGATGATCACCAGCTGCATGCACGAAAAAGTGTCAATTCAATTCATTTATTGCATTTTATATTGCACATTACATCAGATTTTATAATAATGCACTGCACTAGTAACTATAGTTATAAAAGGTACAATATGAACCCTGTCGGGCATCGCAAACTGAAAAATGTGGAACGGCAAGCGATTCATTACTAATATTATAAATGCGAAAGTGAGTTTGTTTGTTTGTTACGCTTTCACGCCGTAACTACTGAACCGATTATCATGAAATTTTGCATACAAGTTCTCTGGAGTTCGGAGAAGGACATAGGCTACCTTTTATCCCGGGAAAAAGTACTATTCCCGAGGGTTCGACATTGACGCGGGCGGAGCCGCGAAAGCTAGTATTATATAAGTTAATCAAATTTTATAAAATAGAGGGTAACTTATCCTTGATCATGGAGCATTTTTGTGATGTTGCGTAAGTAATCCTTACTTGTTTTTTTTTATGTCAATTTCTTATTGTTGTCATTTATTTTTACTTTTTACTTACATACATTTAATTGGTTTTATGTCATATAAGTCACGTTCCATGTGCAAGCAAAAGCGTGATAGATAGATGCGTCATAATCCGAATGCATAGGCAGATCGTGTCTCTCTATCACTTGTTCCGCGCTCTCGCTTGCAAATGGAACGTGTCAAATTTTTGTGCCAGCAGCCGACCTTCATCGATTCATAAAACGTTATCACGTCAAAAAATTGACAATTCTATACAAAACTGATCCGTCGCCCGGTCGATTTTTATGGGAATGTTAGAAAAAATTTGTTCCCAGCATTGGTTCCATTGGAAAAGTTGTTCATATCGACGGGCTGAATGATCCCTTTAAGGGTCCAAAATGAATAAAAAATCACCGTGTACAACATAAACATATACTATTCAATACTCGGAAAATGTGCGCTTCGTGCCTTGCATCGTTCTAATTCCGTTGTTACTGCTGATTAAAACGATTAATATTGTTAGCATTGGCCTGTGTATTTTTTTTAATAGCATTTATAGTTGGTAGCTTTCTTGTATTGTCTTTAAGGATAATATAGAGGAATTAATAAATATTAGGTTGGTCTTTGCTTTTCGAGCTTAGATTTTATCTGTTAACACTGACGCTTGGAACGAGAATCAATTAGTGTATTTTTAAAATCAGATTGAAAATGAAGCCGACTGTATTTGTGGAAGTGATATGACAAAACCGTTGTTCCTAACTTGTATCTAGACATCGAGAAAGTCTCTCAATCACGACGTGTGCCTCTCTAGATGACGGATACCGCTGGAGAAATCGTTTATCCCTTATAAACCTTTTCTTGGGATTTCTTCGTAATTGCTGGATTCTTTGATCGCAATACCAGATTTCAAATGTATTGTAGTTAATCTAAAGCGTTCTTCCGATCGATAGTTTTATGATGACCATGGGTTTTTACGCGTTTACGGCGAAGTCAAGTCGGTAACACACTTAGATATGACGGACAAGTTCTTACAAATAATGTAAAAAACTCAATTAAATTGTTTTTATACAGCATTGCAATGCTTGGTATATCATTAAAATTAAAAATATGTGATGAAAAGAACTCGGGACAGAGCACAGGTAGGATTAGAATCACGTCCCAACAGTTTACGCCCTAAGTGTTACCAACTACACCAACGTGGCTTTAAATCACCGCGCGTCGAATTCTCTTATCACTTATTACCTACGCATTCTAATAATATAAAAACTTGTTTGCCGGCCAAGGATATTATAGCCTATGTTACTCGGGCGACCCGGAAGACCTCGTCGGAGATGGCGGGAAGACTTAGGTGCGTACTATATAGACTAGCCAATTAAAGCTCACGACGGAGAAGAATGGACAGCGGTGGGGAAGGCCCAGCTGTGACATTAAAGGGCTAGTAATAAAAAATAAATCACTTGGAAGGTGTAAGGATCTTAACGTTAACCCATAAGTCCAAATCCGCTGAGAAATTTAGAAATGTGGTGGAATAAACTCACATACAACTACATGAGCTCTCAAAATATAACAGTACTTTTTTGAGCAGTTGTATAATAACGGGCTAAGGGTGCGTCTCCACTGACGCGGAGTGGAGCGTAGTGGAGCTTAGTGGTGGCATGAATTGACCAATCACAAGACTCGAAATTCGAGTCATTCAGTCAGTGGAGACGCACCCTAATGCATTGTCAAAAAAATACTTGCTTACTCTGTCAATTATGATAATGGAATACCATGGCACCTGTACACCCAAGTCATAAAAATATCATTGTTTTCCAGCGCGCTAACTGTTCATTAAATTAAATGATGAATAATTCATGCGCAACCTGAGCCTGCGCATGGGAATGAAAAATATCCACAACTTTGGCAACTTGATCGGGCCTTCTCACATTTAGCCTGTCAAAGAAGTAGTAGGTAATTTGTTGTGTTTAGTTAAACTGTTTAGTTGTTAACTGTAAAAATGCTCATAGTACGATTAAGTCGTGGTAGAGCCACGCTACATAGGCAAAATTCACTCCACACTTCTCACAGAAAATCGACGTTTGAGTATAAGCTTTACCGCTTTTATGCATCGTTCGGTGAGTGAGAGAGCCGGAGACCTTTCCCCCCACCCTCCCATTTCCTCCTCCCATGTCCTTCTCCCAACTCCTAGAAAGGCCGGCAACGTTCCTGTCGCACTCTGGTGTTGCAGTTGTCCATAGGCAGCGGTGATCACTTACCATCAGGTAACCCGCTTGCTCGTTTGCCGTCCTATATCATTAAAAAATCTTTCTTAACAGATTTTCTGCTTTTCACCCACGGCACCTTTTGCATTAATTTGATCCCTTGGCAACAGTCCTTTTTCCAGGCATTTCATTTTAAGGCATATCCTTTTCCGTACCCCAGCCAACGCGTATACACAATTCACAAACAAACAAAATCATTACGCGTTTGGATCCACGAACGGTTTAATGCGATAACGGAATGTAACTTTTGAACCTGCTTACAAAATTTCATGAGAATTGGTTAAGAAATACAACCTGTGGAAGAGAATAGCCTGACAGACATACATACAAAAGCATATTAGATAAAAAATTATTAGAATTCAAAAAACAAATCTTTTCATAAGATTGCAAAACGTGCTTTTTATTTTTTTAGAACGTATTTATCGTATAAAAATAAGAACGCCATTTAAGTTCTTATTTTTTTTATTTAAACATATAAATTTTATTAAATCCAATATATTCGGATTATCCACATCGATCTGAAAATTCGTTTGTTGGTTTGTCTAAATCCGGATTATATTATACACGTAATGCGTGTAAATGCAAGAAGTGGGACAGGATGGGCGTTTCATTAGATGAGTCATCGGCTGGACAGAAACTCAATCGTATTATATTGTTGCCAGTTAAAAACTACTAATGCAGATAATGTGCCTTACAATGTGCAGATATTTTAAAACTTAATGGTTATATGCTCAAATCAAATCAAAAAATCAAAATCGAAACGTTTATTCAGAAAATAGGCCTTTGCAGGCAAATGACATTTTAAAGGATCTAATTATTAGTCATATTTATATTATTAATTACTTAATGTGCAAAAGCTGCAGACTACTAGCGTTTCGGAACCGACGAGAAGAAACGTCAAAAGAAACTCTTTTCAACAGTATTGGTCGCCTACTCGCCTGAAGGGTTTTTTAATCTTAATTATTTATAATCAATTTTTATCATTTATCATTTCTTTTTTTTTTATTTCTTCTAATGAACAATTTCTATTATATACCTACATTATTATTTTTGAGACATATTTATGTTAGCCAGTCTTAAGTCGTAATTTATGATCGAGTGTGCAATGGGAGAGAGCCCTAGTAATGTACAGTTTACACAGTTAAGCAACGCTATTTGACAACTTGCAGACAATTAGCCATCACATATGGCAACACCACATTGCGACGGTGAACGGTGGCCATAATGTAATCATTAAAAAAAAGCTTGGCTAAAAGGGCCGCCATTCTCATTATTGTTACACTTTATTTTCCACTTACTGACCAATATGGAATAAGTACGGCTATTTTTAGCTCTCGCTTTATCATTTCAATCTCTATTTATATTGTTACTTAAGATATACTTAAAGGTACGTAAGTTAAAACAAATAAATATTTTGAGTTTTAGGAAACTTTACCAGGTTTTTTAATTTTTCCAAGTGATTTTACACTTACGTTTAGATAAAATGAGATGAACATTACACACCCATATTACGTTTTATTACACCACGTCAGAACGTGGTTCCTTACCAACTACCACAGATGGCAGCCGGGGGCCGGGACCAACGGCTAACGTACCTTCCGATGCACGGGATCATCTTTACTATCAGACAATCAGGTGATTCAAGCCTGCATTGTCCTAATCAAACTGGAAACAACTAAACAAAGTATGCTTCCCATGGGAATCGAACACTCGACAACAAACCAAACAAAACACCCCGGGTCTACAGGCAAACACCTTAACCACAGGACCACGGAGGCAGTTGGATATGGATTGCTTTTTTTTCCCAGACCGTGACATTTAAGTTCACCTGCTGCAATTCATGACAGATGTTGATGAATGTCGAGTGTCACTTGCACATGCAGTATGCACCTTTGAAAGTGCAAGTAGTGCTTGTCCCATTTAGTTTTTGTCACACATTACTGTTAGTTATTTTTTGTAAGAGTTTATTAGCGTGTTTTCTCTCATCTTATCAGCCCGGTGGTATCCTCAGCTGCCGTACTTTAATACAGTTTCAAAGTGTTATATTTCTGATATTGTCAATTGATGACCCAACTGTTTCATCATCATCATCATCAGGTCTTTTTAGTCTCCACTGCAGGAGCATGACCCTCTCTGTACTACCACAGCCATACTTGGCCAGAGCAGACAGAGGATTTGACCTACACTCTCCTCGCAGGCCAGAAGGGTTGGAGAGGTCTCATTGATGTTTATGAGCATTGTGCTTGTATTTCCTAAGTCACCTCTTACGACCTCCATGGGAAGACTAGGAGTAGTCCTATTCTACTCTGCCGGAAACCACACGGCTAGGCCAATCAACTGTTTGGAAGAAATCTTTGATATTGCATCGATATAAAAAAGCTATTTTGATTCCGTTTTCCATCTTTACGCCTACCAACACGCTAATCGTGGTCTTTGGTTCTTATGCACTTCTTTTTGTTAGGCAGTCTCAGTTCTTATTATAATAGTATACAGCTTAAAGTTACTATTGCAAGTACTTAAACTAAGAAGAAAATGACTCAGTCTTAGTTTCATTTATTCATACAATCATACATGAACACTCATTTACAAAAGCAATTATGACCATCACGATATTTAACGATCTTCTATACAAGTGCCGTTGCGCGGATTTGTATAGACTGTATTAGAAGACTGAACTTTCCCCCATGACACAATCAAGAGCTTAATACTAATGTCAGCAAAACAACATATACGTTACGGATATGTATAAAAACATTTCTATCATTTCTAAACGCATACTTCGGTACATCATCTGTATCAAATATCATATCAAACCAATTTCGTTTGCACGACAAACTTATCATTATCATTGAACAATGTTAGTGCAGTCTAAAACATCACATATTGCCTAATGCAAAAGGGTCTTATCTTTATTTTTGTTATATGACTGTCATTCAATGCATTGTCATATAGATTTGTCATATTTACTCACCCAATCTGTCACTTTCATATCATGTAACTGTCAAAAGGGAAAATGATCACTAACGTGATAATTGGAAAGTAACAGTGGACTTTATGCGGTTTAACTTTTTTGTATCAACCTAAGGTTTTCTTTTTGTTTTGTTTATACTCTATTGAAATGTTATTTGCGTGAGTTTGTCAGATGACGCAATTTTATATTTTAGATATGAAGTGTAAATTTAAATCCAAGTTTGTGAGGTTGCAACCCTTGCCCCACCGCCGCTCTTGAAAAAAGAGATTTTAATGGTTTTTACGGTTTATCTGCCAAACTATTATAGGTCTCACAAAAATAATCTACAACTTTTGTCCAGTAACTTTTAGTCGTACAGCCACGGATGAAAGTTAGTACAACTTTCATCCGTGGCTTCGCTTGTAATCTATGGATGACACATATTCTTATCAATTTTTTTCTTCTGCTGCATTTTATAATTTTAGTTTGAATAGTTCGATCGAGCCAATCAAACAATCTCACAGATTAACATTTATCTTGAAAAAAATCACTTTAGGTCATCACAATATCTGCTCTTTAATTAAGTAATTTTTCAATCAAAATAAAATATTATCCTGAAAGAAAATGTCGTTTAAATAATGAAGCCGACTTTTGTGCATTTTTCTTATTTTAAGATATTTCATTAGAATTTTTTTCTATTTGCAATAAAGGTCTCTTTATCATATACATACCTAATCATTAATTATTATTATTATTCTGTATTTCGTTTCCTTCTTCGACTATTTCCATTCCATAGACTATTCGAAGTGCAGTGTCACTTGTAGTCTGATAAATCTTGTTAACTTTAAAAAGCGACATTATAATGGACTTCCTGCCAATCCTTCAAAGATCTAAAGAACCACGAAATCCAAAATGAGCGTTATTGGCATCTGACAGGCCATTACCATCAACCACCCCTTGCTGCGGATTGTGTCATCTCTATTTCGGGCCGGAATGCCCAGCTTAGCCGACCGAAACAGATCACTATTCTGGTTTTAGAAGCGTCGATAACTTGTTGGAATGGTTATATGTTTATGGTTATAATTTTGTCAGACCAAAATATTTTGTATGTGAAATGGCAGCGTAAATTGTTTTATTAGATACTAGCTGTTGCTCGCGACTTCATCCGCGTGGATTTCTATTTTAGTAGACAATTTAATCATCGTAATTAATTTGAATACTACATAGTGTGAAGTTACGTATATTATGTTTCATGACATGTCACCGGGAAAACAGGAAAGTTGTATTAAGCAAAAATCAGTTTTAATCCTATGGATTTTCTTTTAGCAAATAAGGAGGGGTGCAAAATAGACTATGCAGATTATAATTGTAAAAACAGTATTTAAATACCTTTTAGATTTTTTTGTGATAAGGAAGCACATACATATATTAGAGCTACAGAAACAAATGTTGACTTCTTAAGTCTTATTACTCGTACGTCAGCATAGTAACCTCTATAATTTATTGACATTGAATAAGATACATAATTTTGTCAACTAATGTAATTGCTCCATAACGTAATCGGCAAGGCCGCTTCATGCCATATGAAAAGCCCAGGGTCGATTCCCGTGTTTATTGGGATAAAGTAAGATCATTATACCAGAAATTATGATGTCGTATCTGTTGCTTATATAGAAGCACTAAAGTTGAAATGGGACGGAGTAAAGAGTTGACTTGAATATAGAAATCGGCTGTAAAGTCTTGATATCACCCTTGAAATTTGTATAAGTCCTAGAAAGCGATTTAATATTTTGATCAAAATATTTTTTATAGCGATCGTTATTAGAATGTACATAACTTGAAAGACATACGTATCCGCCATAACATTGACGTGAACATACAAAATTAAAATTATATGGCGTGCGTTCCGCTTTATTGCATAGTTGCATACGTGGGTGAATCATAAAAGCTTGATAGAAAAACATTTTCTTTAGTATGATCGACGTAAAACAACAAAGATGAATTCCTGCTATTTCGACGGATGCTCAGTGTCCGTTATAAAAATATTACGTGTAAATTGAGATGCGCTGACGTTATTGGGTTAACAGAGCCCTTTCCTCATGTTTCTTCAGAAAACAACCATTATGTCAGGAAGCGGAAAAACACTTTTTGTGCCTTTTCTACTGTCAAATTGACAAGTCCAGAATATACGAGTGTGAATACGGAAGTCTTCTAATTGGTGATGATAAATTCAAAGGAAGTTTCACCCAGACTTGTGTTGTTTGTATAATTAATGAATGTCCTTTAGATCTTATTAGAAAATACACTTTTTATCATAATGAGGAAGACTAATGTTACAATATATCTTTCAGGGGCACTTAATGATACTTTAAAATCGGATTTGTTCGTATTCATGCTGTAACTCTGTTATCTTATTTAACTTGACGTCTATTTAATGATAATAATCATCAATGATTATTTGTTTCTGAGTTTGCAATGCGTTTGGCATTCTTAGACGTTTCTAAATCATAAATTAAACGAAGATAAATTACAACCTCATGAATATTTTGAGGTTAATCGGATTTCACAGTGTGACCCCGCAGGGAGGGGCGAAGCTAATTTATTTAACCGAATACAAACGTCAATCATAGAGGAAACTCGGATTGACTATGAATCGGCTACACGAAGGGAACATAATAGTTTTGTTTCTCATCTCGAAACTGTTACGAAACGCAAAGAAAATTCGTGTTTATTTAATTACCGAAACTAATGCCTCGTATCGTATCTCGTGTATGGATGATGTAACAGTTTTATAGATGATAAAAATATTGCCAAGGAAGCAGATTTCCTGTGATGCACCGTTACAGTTTGGAAGTTTTACGATCACGTGATCGATGGTGAGGCTGACGTACGATTGGTGAGTTATGGCGGCGCCGGTAGCCCTGTGATGTGTTAGGACGGTCTCATTGGAGTCTGTTTATTGTCTTCCGCATTCTCTCTGAAGAAAGAGTTTCGCCTTATGCACAATTATTTTTGGCACTCAATTTTATTTAGAGTGGAGAAATATTTTTTTAAATTTTCGTTAGACTACGAAAGTTACTAAATAATATTGTCTGTTCTAATAACATTTTAGACCTTTTGATTTGTGCTCTAGTTGGTGTTTTCACTCTAGCTTGTGTTGTATAAGCTATGCCGCTCTATGTTCTCCTCATAGAGTAAGTGATAGTAAAAGTATGAGCTGTGGTCAATGGGTATCATCTATCAAAGTATTTTAGTCGTAGTAGAGCCACGCTACCGGCAAATTACTTTTTACTAGTAGCGATCTTCACAGAAAATCGACGTTTGAGTAGAAACTTCAACGCTATGCTCTATGCTTCGAGTGAGAGAGCCAGACGCTCCAGTCCTGTCGCACCCTGGTGTTGCTGTTGTCTATGGGCAGCTGTGATACTTACCTACGATCAGGTAACTCGTCGGCCCGTTTACCGTCCTATATCATTAAAAACAATCAAAGAGTTTTTTTGCATGGGGTTTTATAAACAGTAAGGATAATAAAACCCAAACTCTCAAATGATCAAATCTCTCAACATTTATTTTTACCTTGTGACCTGATCTGTGCTTGTTTCTAAATGTTGCACCAAAAGTAGGCGTAATTTCTTCATTGTTTACTTATTTGGATAGTTGCAGAGGTATTCAATTTGTCTCAATTTAGTTTAAGTACTTTTTTTCTTTACCTTTTTTGGTTGGCATACGATGAGTGCATATGTTTTACACACCTACAATTTAGTTTGGGAGACCTTTTCTTTCATAACTTCGGGAGAAGGTTTACAGTTCGAAGTACGAATTCGAATTATGCTCATTGAATTAACGTTATCAATAGGCTAGTCTCCTGGGTCAAAATAATAGCATTCAAATTAGTCCGTCAGTTAGATAATCAAAAAATTTTGGACACGTATTTTTTTCTTTTGTCAATTAAACAATATATCTTTATCATGTTCTGTTCAATTGACTAAAGAAACAATACGTATCCAATATATTTTGATCATATAACTAACGCGACGGACTAATTATATTTTTTTTTAGGAAACTAGCCTTTTAACGGTTGCAATGAAAGTATTTTATTAATAGACTATATTTAATAAGTGTTTTTATTTTGCAACCACAATGCTATTTTTGATATACTCTTAATAAATTAAGACTAATTCAAATTACAGGCTGAAGCATTGTTATACTTTGTCCCACCCACATCTATGAATGTAGAGATTAGAATCAACTATTGCACGTTATACACCTGGGGTATATTAGTATCCAGGGAAACATTAGCCGGATCTAGTTAGACATCCAGTTAAACATTGGCGACTATGAGGACGACTACGAGGAAACGACATACCGCACTCTAGAAGTGAAGTGTAAATTAAAAAAAGTAATAATTTAAGGTGTGCACGTTGTATATACTGTAAGATATTATATTTCTTGTCATCCTAACTAATATTATAAATGCGAAAGTGAGTTTGTTTGTTAGTTTATTTGTTTGTTTGTTACACTTTCACGCCGTAACTACTGAACCGATCATCATGCAATTTTACATACACGTTATCTGGGGTATGGAGAAGGACATAGGGTACATTTTATCCCGGGAAAAAGTACTGTTCCCGAGGGATCGACATTGACGCGGGCGGAGCCGCAGGCGAAAGCTAGTATTGCCATAAACAACAATAAAGGTCTTCAAAATACTTTAAATACGTTTCGTAATGTATTGTAGATTGTAATAACTCATTAAGTTGTAGTCTAATGTCACTATTTGAACTCAATTAACCTTTGGTATTTAACAAATCAGTATTTGCCACAACAAAGTGGATGTCTATTCGCGACAATGTCTATCTACAACGTGTTTAAATTTTCGCTCACATCTCGTTATTTTTGACGGTCTATAATTCTAATGTAAGATATAATCTTTAATCTAAATATATATAACTCAAAGGTAACTGACTGACATAGTGATCTATCGACGCACAGTCCAAACCACTGGACGGATCGGGCTGAAATTTGGCATGCAGGTAGATGTTATGTCGTAGGCATCCGCTAAGAAAGGATTTTGATCGATTCTACCCCCAAGGGGGAATATAGGGGATGAAAGTTTGTATGAAACTTTGGCAATTTTAAACCAATCGGGCTAAGATTGGAGCTACTGATACGTTCGCTTAAATAGGATTTTGATAAATTCAACCCCCATGGGGATAAAATAAGGGTTGATGGAGGATGTAAATGTATTAGTTAACGCGAGCGAAGCCGCGGGCAAAAGCTAGTTTATATTATAAAAACTCTTATCTTCAAGATCTGTAGTAGAGAGACCTGTGAGCTGTTCTGGTTTCGCCAGCCATCATCGATTTTAGATTTTTTTTAATGATCCTTAATGGCATCTGACTTTGTGTATCACGTAGTGGTCCAACAGTTAAAACTGCCTTCTGAATTACTAAGGTTTTTATGCCATTTGTTGTATTGTAACCTAACCAATTCAAATTTGATCCACGCCTGTGGTTTCCATATTCACCATATTTGAATTACATTGTGCCATCAAGCTACATATTTTTCAGCATTATTAAACAATTTCAGCATTTTAGTGGGCGTGAGTTTTATTTGCGCTTACGCATGTAAAGCAACAACGGGCGCGGTCCCCACTAAGATGGTTGGCAAGTGGTATAACATATTTCGAAGTTCTTTGTGCTTTAGAAGACCTGTTAAGCCGATGTTGTCATCATTGATGTTGGTTAAGCTATTTCAAATGCCTTTAGGCAGCTTGAAAAATCTGACACCAGTGTTGGCCACTTACACACACGAACAACAGTATTTAAAGTGTTGTAATAATTATGGTAACAGAATAAGATCGATATAGATATTGCAATTCGTTCGTAAAGCTTACATTGTGATCTCTTATCTTGTGACAAGATCTGTAATAGAGAGGCCTGTGTGCTCTACTGCGTTCGCCATCCATCTTCGATTTTAGATAATTTCCAAGCTGCACAGAGGAAAGCTGGTACAGCTAAGGCACCCCAGGCTACATCTGATAAGCTTTGTTGACGGTGGACATGACCGATTTGTTGTTATGGCTTCTATCATATTTGTATCCAGATCCGCTTTCTCGTTCAATTACCATATTCAGAGACATAAATATGCAAAACTAAGCTTCTTGTGAGTAGTATACTTAAGTAAAATTTTGTCCTCCTTTCGAATTGTTAGAGGGATCAACAAGATCAAAAAACTGATGTGTAAAGTGACATGAAAGAAGAGATTAAAAACGTTTCTGATCAAGTTTGAGCAGTAGTATGTATATAGGTTTTAGTCGTCAGTATCAGATATTATATATATGTATTTGTAATTATAGCTAATTTCTGTTTGTGTGTGTTATAGCTAATATCTTGTATAGGCATGTAAGATCCTCGTCTTTATCGTCACTTACCATCAGGTGAGATAAGAGACAAATCCCTACTTCAGTACTTAATAAAAAAAAAACTACTGCTAACCCCTGACTATTTTGATTTTGCCCTAATTCTATGGTTTTGCTGTATATCAACACCATCAACTGGTTCAATGGTATGGTGACCCATTGCCATTGTGTGGAAAGCGGCGATAATTTAATAGAATTGTCACGGCAGAGTTTTTGCTGGTGATATTGGGAGCCCTTGATCGAAAGTTTTATGGGTAAATTTGTTGAATCGTTTTCCTCAATTGATGGTGCCGATGAAGGTTAATATCATTACTCCACTTTCGCTCTCGACGTGACATCAATTTGTTTTTTTCAAGTCAATATAGTTTTCATCCATTGAATAGGATAGTTTCCTAAAAAAATATAATTAGTCCGGCAGTTAGATAATCAAAAAATATTGCACACGTATTTTTTCTTTTGTCGATTAAACAAAAAATGATAAAGATATAGCCCTTTAATTTCCGTATGACGTCATAGTTTGCTACAATTTTTAGCAAACTTTGACGTCACGAGCCCCCACTCCTGAACTTTGACGCGCTTTATCTTTATTATTTATTGTTTATTTGACAAAAGAAAAAATACGTGTCCAATATTTTTTGATTATCTAACTGACGGACTAATTGTTATGTTATTATTACGACCCAGGAAACTAGCCTATTCAAGGCGAACTCCATGGCGCAGTGGCTAACACGCCAGCCTGCGACAAAGAATGCCCGGTTTCGATGCCATCGGTCCATTCGGTCATGGAAACGATTGGAAAACGATTTTTTTCTGATTGACCTGGGTCTTGGATGTTCCCATATAAGGTATCTATTATAAAATATAGTATCGTTGAGTTAGTATCCTACGACACAAGTTCACAATTTACTGTGGGGCTACTCAATTTGTTTGATTGTCCCTATATATTTATTTAATTCACTGTAAGTTCTTCTGATTTTTTTATCTACATCGTTCTTTTTTATGGGCATTGTATGTTGAATATAACATATTAAATTGAGATAAGTATCTTGATATAATATAGAAATTCATGAAAAATATATACAAATCACGCTTCTTTTTATTTTATTGAATCTTTCCCAACTTCATCTTCCATCGACTGTACCTACCTATATAATGTTACAAAACCCACATGTATAAAGCAGAAAAAAGGTTTGTTTACTGAACATATTGTTATTATAATTAAGTTTATGCAGCTGATGCTACTACGGTACATTGGCGTTGAATTCTTGGTCTGCCAATAATAATCGTGACTATTGAAATATGTGATGAAAAATACCGCCCACGGGTAGATTAACACACTACCTCTGGAACATCATCACTGCTTTAGTTTCTTGGCATTTTTACAAGCTTTTATTTAGTTTCACCCATACATGCATATTATCACGTCCTTATCCCTTACGGGGTAAACAGAGCCTAAGGTCATAAGACCGAAAGGCCACTTTAGCGTTTTGGTGTCATGTGTTACCCGTCCCAATGTTTTTCTGTAATCAAATCTTGTCTCAAGTTTTTGGATCCACTTCTCGGTTACCGATTAAACTGAAATTTTATATGTGTAAATCGTATGATAATACAATATTATGGAATCTTTGTGCTGGTCAGATGATGGAGTCGGAAGGTGGCCATAGGAACTCTTAAATTAGGTACATCAATGTTTGGGCTCATTTGATTTGTCTTGGAAAACATTTTACAGTGTGGATTCGTTTTTAAGAAAATCTTGTCACAAAAATGTATTTTTAGCAAAAAAACTTGTTTTGACTAAGAACAATTTAACGGAAATCCTCCGTGTACAGCCCATAAGTTGCCTCCCATCGGAACTATCGGTTAATACACCATCGACAAATGAATTAATTGCTATGTACGTGTTTACAAATCGAGAAAGTCGCGAGTCACGGAAGTAAGTTCCGATACTGAATTGCTGATTTGCTACGCTCGTTACTATCTGCACATTTGTCATACAGATGCCGAGATAGTATAATGATTGATTTGGTTGTTTGATAAATTCAAAGTTATATGAGATTAATAATCACTTTTATCCACATACAGCCAATTTCTATTAATTGTCAAAGAAAACATAAACACGAGATTAGGATTAGTACTAAAAATTATTGTTTATTAATTTTAACCGTTTGTAGCGGTTGAAAGTGGCGATACCGGTTGGCCTGTCACTATTCTCATTTCAATCCCGTGTCTACTATTTCCTTGTTAATTTCCACATTTAATTTAATAATTCAACAATTATAACCAAATATTGTTTTTTTTTTAGGTATCCGTCTTGCTCATTTAGTTATACTTTTCAAAGACGTAAAAAAGTTGGTAGTTGTCGCTGAAAATATCAAGTAATTCGCGACGAAACTTTTACTGGATATAGATTTTTTGCTATTAAAAAATATTAAAAAAAAAAATATTTTGTACTTAGCAAAATAACTAAGTAATAAATATTTTTTACTCGTTAAATCGCTGGCTATCATTATTGACGGCAGTCGTAAGCTATCTCGGATGCCTTTTGGCAGCTGCTTGAAAACTGTGACACCAGTGTTGGTCACCTATTTAGAGTTCCCTACCCAAAGGGTAAAAATTATACTTACCCTGTTACGAAACATACATTTGCCACAGGGCTGTATCTATTGAACCGGTAGGTACTTGAAATATTCACGGAATGTGTATATCTTTCATCGCTCTAACGATGATAAAATAAAAACAAATTAAAAATAAAAACTAAAGGGATACAACAAACTTGATTTTTAGTGCCTTTTTCTCGATTCTGACCAAGTCGCATCTCATTTATTACTGAGACGTCAAACCACATTATAATTAAGAAAAATAATGTCCAAGAAATAGTGTCAACTTCACAAGAGAGGTCGTATGGCAGAGGTTTCTTGCGGCCTCATACATACATCAGAGATCACATACAAGAAGCGTGGTTTTTGCAGGAAAATATTGTACGGAACCTATTTGTGCGACTCGCTCTTGGCTGGTTTTATTTAACCATTAACTTTTTAATTATTTCATTAAATTAACCTGCATAATGATGATTGCTTATAAATCGTAGACCTTTGATAAATCCCATATAAAAAAAATGTATCTTTTATCTAAAAGTATTTTTCGTTTGTCCCGAAAGGTTAATATGAAACCCGTAAGGTTAATACCAAAAATACAACAATAAATTTACTATTGAAGTACAGAATAAGATTTTTTTATTTGATCGGATTTAGGAGTAAGAGTATAAAATTATAGGCTAGTTTCGGACTAGCACTATTCACAGGTAACAAAGCAGGTGAATCGGCAAGAAAGAACGACTTCGATAATTTATTATTTAAAACACATTTCTCTACAGTACGGTCGCGTAAATAAGACTTTCTTAACTGACTTAAAAAAAGGAAGAGTTTATCAAATCGGTTATTGTTTTACCCCATAACATCGTCATTTATTTTCCGATTTGAAAATTCTTTTTTGTTTGAAAGGGTATGCTTTCAAACTGATCTCATTTGGTTCAGTAGTTTCTTAGTCGGTTTTTTTATATGAAAAATTGTATTGACAACGGTTTTTAGTATAAAAGGGGCTGTTACGTGTCTAATAAATATTGATTGAAGCGTTGTTATAACAATTTTGTGTCAATAATATTCCCTTTTTGCAACTAATATTGCCAGTGCATTTTGTTTATCCGTACATTAAAATTAGACAAGCTAGAAAAGCAGAGATTACAATGAAGATACGACATCTTCATTGTAATATCTGATTGTTGTATGTTTATAAAATTAACTACACTTTTATATGACACTCTACATACTTTTATTATCTGGACACTTGGCATCCCGATCAGGTGCAAATCGGGACTCGTTACCAGACCCTGAAAATCGGAACACTTGGCAACACTACCTGTGAACCAAGTAGAATAGTCTTTGTAAACACACAATTAATGTCCAAAATAACTTGTAGATCATCTGTTGAAACTATCCGTACTTTAGAACTAGAACAGATTATAAACTACCGGTCTAAGTATGTAGTGTAGTATACAATCAAAGTAACTTGCTTCCGAATTGACTAATCTATCTACAATGTTAAAGCATTGAAACATCCTAAGTGTCATAACCAGGCAAGAATTTCCTAAGCTAACATCGTGGCTACATCATGCCCCGGATGTCAGATACGCGATGATGCAACATAAGTAACAGTCAATGACACAAGTTCACTTTCATGCGATCACAATGTCTTCGCGAATCTTTTGTTCGTTCCCGTTCGCGACAAATACGAACACTTTCGATTTTGCACTTTTTGATTAATTACTCTCAAATAAGGTATTGTCTAAAAACATCTCTTCAACTTTATTCATACAACATAAGGTTTATTAGTGTATCCGCCTTAACTTTTAGACGTGTCGCGCGTACGTTTGATTCTGAATGGAGATCTTCAAGCGTTGTCGTTATTCTCAACACATTACCAATTTTAAACTTGTTAGCTTTGTTATAAGGTTCTTTTTCAAGTGCTTCAGCGATTTTTTGTCAAGTTCCGTGTATAGTGGGCACAATAAGTCACCGACAATGATTTTCGCGACTCGCACGAGTTAAGCCGTCGCAAAAAATAAAGAAAGTAAGTTGTGAATACCTTCAAAAGTGTGTCTAATTTTACGAGGTGTTAGGTAACCAATAACGATTTGCCTTCGCCTAATCGGTTAACGATGTTAACTGAGGATTACATTTCATATGCAATGTGGTGCATGTTGGTAATAGTTGTTTTAATGCACCCGAAGGTAATCCCTTCATCTTATAAAAATATATGCATAACACTTAATCTTTATAGGTTAAAAAATGCTTCGAAGAAATTGTATTGTAGGCTTGTTTAGTACGTACACGTTGTTGCAGTAATTAAAATAACCACATTCAAAATTTCTCGATCCCTTTTTAGCAAATAACTGGACAATCATCAATTCTTACGCGCACTTGTTCTTTAACAAGACGCCTTTTACTTATTTACCTACATGTTTTTTTTTTGTTGATTTCACTAACTTTTTATCATAAACATTAGTGACAAGGTTTTCGATTTAGGCTTGACGGTTAGAACCGAATAAAAATACTTTGATGTTAATGACAGTTCATCTACATTAACGTCAAAGTACATATTTATAAAATAGTTACTACCAAGTTTGATCGAAGCTACCAAGTTACTCTGCAATAAGCGTACCTCCTTTATAACTTTTTTACTGTTCGGATGCTGAAATAGGAAGGAGGGGAAAAGCGAAAGTCGAATCATAGAAGGATTTTTATCCTTCTATGATGCATTATTTTTATAATGCAATAAAAACTGTATAAAGCACAGGTTGGGCCGCATATGGAATATTGTTGCCATCTTTTTCCTTTTAACCGCGTTCAAAGTCGTGTGATTCACATAGTCGACGAAGAGACCCTCGTCGGCCATCTGGATCCTCTGGCTCTGCGTAGGGATGTCCTTGCGCTTTTTTATTGCATGTATCATTTGGTGATACCTGCCGCAAAATTTCACTATAGTGCCACCCGACATAAATTAAAATTTTATCCCTACCACCTGGATAAGTGGTAGCCAAACACCGCGCGTTTTAATAGAATCTTCCTGCCACGTACGACCTAACTGTGAAATTAACTTCCTGCGGCGGTATTCCCGAATCGATATGACATCTTGAAAGGCCGGGAACGCTCTTGTAACACCCCGGCCGTTGCAGTTGTCCATGGGCAGCGGTGATCACTTACCATCAGGTGACGGGCTTACTCGTTTGCCGTCCTATGTCAAAAAATACATATTTAAAACTATTTTTAAGTTTTTTCTTACTATAACCTTTTTCATGTTTTGTTACAGGTATGACTCAAGAGGTACGTCCTGGACCGATCATAATCGAATCAGCCATAATAACCGCCCATCGCCGCAGCCTTCATGTAAGACTTGTGTCACCATATTCGCCATTCAATCCGACATGTGTGTTCGATTGTGCCAATCCGATTAACATAACTAGTTCGATAATCAGTTACACATGACTAGGGTGCCTACATGCTCTTTTTGTTAGGCCTAGTTGATCGACCCACTTTTAGCTTATTGAGCTCTATTAGCTTCCTGAAAATCCAAATCGTTGACACGCGTTTGTTTCCTGGTTCGAATCATTAGATAAAAAAATCAGTAAAGCAAACAAAAGGTAGGTACAGTATAGCAAATAAGAAAAGATGATAATTTTTTTTTTCTTGAGGTCATAAAGATTATGCAAATTTGCTTTGGAACTTGCCGAAAGTTGAAAGATTTGAGTAATTAGAGTATTTACGGTTATTTGCTTTTTCCTTTGACACAATTATTGGTAATGGTGTTATGGAATTGTGGCAACACTTGTCATATAATGCTGATTGTAACCTCAGAACAATATTATTGTTCTAAGATTATAACATTTATAACACAATGTTAAAAAAAAATAATTACACGCAATAGATACTTTTTATTTATTTATTTTAAAACTTTCTTAATACAGGGTGACTTATTGCTATAAGCATTGTCTCCAAGCAGTCAACCCTAGGAAAATGAAAAAACAGATAAAAGAAATAGGTGTCAAACAAAAGAAAGATATACATATAAGACGATACAAAGCAAGGTTTATAATATAAATTAAATAATTTAGATTTGTGCATATATACTATTAAGAAAAATAATGAATGTTAATGAAGATATTTTTTTTTATGAAGAGAACGATATGAGACTTCCTAGATGTCTTCGGGTAAAGTGTTCCAGATTCCATAGTTTGGATTACTTATGTACCTCAACATGCACCACCTCACCACGTTAACTGAGTATGTGTAGCAGTTGACCGATTTCATCCATTATAATCAAATCACAGGTGATCCAGTCCGGATGGAGGCAGTATGCATGAGCTAATCTGTGTCGGAAGAGCACTAAGTTTATAGCTAGTACGTGCACACTTATATTTCAATCAGGTTTAGGTTGGACATCCGATACGAAGAAAACGATATTGAGGTTGTGAACGTTGATTCAAAAACAAGATTGTATTTTTTACTTTCATTGATTTGATATTGTAGACTATAAAAAAATTATTTTATTTTTCGGCATATATCGAAGTCTAATCATAATTTCACGTAAATTTCTGCTATACCTTTAAACGACTTTAAAAGGACGCTTTTTCATGTATGTTAACATGTCTTCATCGTCATTTATAAACGCATTTGGCAAAAAATATTTTTAAACAACAGAAATTTCATCAAAATTAGTTCAGTAGTTCGGTTGAAGTCCGGTTTTTAATATAAGAGATTATCAATTAAGAAATGAGTGTCAACAAGCCTGGTAAAGCATATTGTAGCCACTACGGAGCGTACCTACTAATTCATTTTAGGTAATTTGAAGGATATCATGGCACAAAGAAAAAGACAAAACTGCAGAAGACATTTGCTTTGAAAAAATAAGTTTTATTTTTTATTCTACTAAATAGGCAAAGAGGCATACGGCCCATCTGATAAATTACCGGGCCAGTGGCACCTATGGACGTTTACAACACCAGAGATGTCACTAGCGCGTTGCCGACACTCATCATCATTTCGAGTAGGTGTCATGTTTAATCGACCATTCACACCCTGGTGTCAGAGTTCTTCGGAACTTCGTGGTTCCTTTAACGACTACCAGATGGCAGCCGGGATCAACGGTTTAACATTAGAATCATCTATATTATCGGACAATCAGATGCTGACACTGAAGAAACCCTCTTTTTGAAATCCCATGTGGTAGTTTCTCGGGAAAACCATGGCAGGTATACCGCATAACGCATGGAACGTAGCCTGCTCAATGAATTCCTTGGGTATACACCAGTGGGTGGATATCCAAGGGGACATTTCCCAATCGCAATCGGCATCAAATATATCATTGCTAAAGATCGCAAAACAAGTGAATGTGGAATATGATATTAGTGTTTTGTCACAGCAAACAATGAACGCATTCGTCTCGGTTTCGACATCGATGTGACACCGATGTAAGATGATTTGGTAATGCCGTGTCGCAAAGGTACTACTTGATAAACTGACGAATTATCTGATAAGCTAGGGAACCCAACACGTAGAAATCAACATTGCATAAACACAAACAAACAGCTATTCCATTTAATGGGGACTGTGCAATCGTATTAAAAACTAGCTGTTTTCCCACGACTTCGTCCGCGTAAAACATAGCCTATCAGCGCAGATAGTGTAGCTTCCCGTGAAAGATTTTTTCAAATCCGTCTAGTAGTTTCGGAGCCTATTCGCGTCAAACAAACAAATAAATCTTTCCTCTTTATAATCTATACATATAATAAAACAGTAAAAATATTTTGTCTGTACATTTAGAATTTTTGACTGAAATGGATAGAGGGACACTTAAAAAGAATAATAGAAAGCAAAAAAATTTTTTTGGAATTTCTTGTCTGTCTGTCTGTCTGTCTGTCTGTCTGTCTGTCTGTCTGTATGTATGATCACGATTATCTCCGAAAATACTCAACCGATTTACTTCAAACTTTCACCAATTGCTTTGTTTTAACTCAGCAAAACATCTAAAGTTTGTTTCATCAAAATCGGTTCATTAAAAAAAAAGTTATCGTCATTTGATTAAACTCAAGGCATTAGTTTGCCTGCAAATATACACGGTGAATTTTTTATCGTTTTGGCCCCTTAAAGGGGTGACTCAGACCATCAAAATGAACAACTTTACCCATGGGAACAATGCTGGGAACTCAAAAAAAAAAATCGACATTCCCATACAAACTGGCCGGGCGGCGGGACTCTTTTTTTATGGAAATGACGAATTTTTTTTGAGTTCCCAGCATTGATCCCATAGAAAAAGTTGTTCATATTGATGACCTGAGTCACCCCTTTAAGGGTCCAAACTGTTCCTGAGGGATGGACACTAACGGCGGCGGCGTAGCCGCGGGCAAACGGCAAACCAACCGAAACTGCTGCGCCTAGAAACTTGAAATTTGGTTCAGGGGTTCTTTTAATGATGTGAGTGAGCGCTAAGAAAGGATTTTTAAGAAATTTAACTTCTAAAGGGGTAAAATTTATATGGAATTTTGTCATTTCTGGACTTAGAATATGAAAGTAGGTATATAAGTTCTCGATTAAAATTAAAAAAGATGTGTGTAGGTAGATGAAATTTGCAAAATTCCCCTCTTAAGGGGTAAAATGGGGGTGGGTGGGTGGTATAAACTTTGTATGGAAATTTTCTCATTTCTGGACTTAGACGTATGAAAATAAGTATATCAGTTCTAGGTTACAATTAAAACTATCTGTGTAGGTAAAATGGACGATATCTTCCCCTGAAGGGGTGAAATAGCGGGGTAAAGATTGTATAGGAATTTACTTATTTCTAGACTTAGAAGTATGAAAATAGGTAAACAAATTCACGATTACAATTGAAAAAGATCTGTGTAGGTCAACTGGAAAAAAATCCCCCAGAAGGGGGGTAAAGTTTGTTTGGATATTTTCTCATTTCTGGACTATGAAGTATGAAAATAAATAGGTATGTAAGTTCTCGATTACAATTAAAAAACATATATGTGGGTGAAATGGACAAAATTCACTCCTAATGGGGTAAAATGGGAGGGTAAAGGTTTTATGGAAATTTTCTCATTTCTGTACTTAGAAGTATAAGTAATATCCATACTACCATACTAATATAAATGCGAAAGTAACTCTGTCTGTCGTTTTTTTATGCTTCAACCATTGAACTGATTTGGATGAAATTTGGTACGGAGGTGTCAGGCCCGAGGAAGGACATAGGGTATGTTTGACTCCGGGAAATTCTACTGTTCCCGAGGGATCGACACTAACGCGGGCGGAGCCGCGGGCAACAGCTAGTATTATTATATAGATGTAGATTATATAAAAGTATAGATGTTTTGAGGGGAGAGACTGGGTGTACTGAGATACAGGCTCTGCTTAGTTCAGACACCAGTCTCTCACAATCTTATCATAAGTATTCTACCACAATTTGTATGTCTGGGTATTGATGAAGATTGGAGAGAAAAATAAAAAAATAAATAAAGCATAGATATAGATATAGGAATGTATGTTCTTCGCATTATATTATAAGCCTTATAATAGCGATGAGGGCTGCATCCAGCGTCTTCCTGCGACCTTAATATAATTTAAGATCGTAGGAAGATGCTGGATGCAGGCCGCTTCCAAATGGTTGTATTTGAAATCCCTGGGAAAGGCCGATGTCCAGCAGTAAACTTCTTGCTGCCGATGTGATGATGATGATATATTCTTCTGAAATTTCTGTTCGCATTCTTTCTTTCGCTCATCTTCGTGTGTCGGGTTGCTTCTCCAAATGAGCTTCAGATCCCGGGTCCGCTTTCTGCATTTGTAAGGTTCCGTACCTCAAAAGAAAAACCGGAACCCTTATAGGATCACTTGGTTGTCCGTCTGTCTGTCGGTCTGTCAAGACAAGACCCTTTTTCTCAGGAACGCATAGAGGTATCAAGCAGAAATTCATATCAAATACTCAGGTCTACTGTCCCTTGGAGCTGTGAAAAAAACAAACTTCTAAGCCAATAAAATCAAAAGATACAGCTGGTTATGCCGTCAATTTTCGTGTTTTTTCGACATTCGCAAGGGAATCAAAACCATTATTTCTCCAAAACCATTATTTCTCATTACTTATTCGTAGCATTATTTATATTTTTAATAATTTCAAACGAATTAAATATAATGCACGGAATACTTCGTGCGCGAGTCCGACTAGCACTTAGCCGGTTTTTTCTGTAAATGTTTGCGTCCCATTTATACCCGACTGCTAAGAAGGGTTATGTTATGTATTTCGCGCGTATAATGTATGTTTGTATGTTTTTTTTTAATTTATTTTTACATCTCACCTGATCGTAAATGACGACGAAGACGCAGATCTTACATGCCTATCCAAGAGATATCCATTATTATTATTATATAATTACATTGTATCTTCCAAACGAATTGATGGATTTCGAGGGTTAGGGTATCGTTGGTATCGTTAGTCTGTCTCACAAACCCAAAGAAGGAAGGGCAGTCGGGTTTTCAAAATATCGTTGCTATGATAGAGTTTCCCATAGAAGACTGCTAAAACAATAGCGCTTTTAATCTATACAAAATGAAAATTTATTTGAAGTAAATATATTCTTATTTCTGCTTCCATGTACAGAACTAGTAGTAATATAAATGTATCATGCCAGTTGTTGAAAAAGTAAAGAAACGAGTTGTGATTACTCGTATAATGGGATGCACGTGTGAACTTATTTAGTCGGTCGTCGGAGATGCCATCTAGATTTCTCATTTTTCCTGCTTTTCTCGTCTCGTAATGCCGCATGCTGCTGGATGTCAGTCTTTAGGAAGTTATTTAAGCGACTTTTATTACCCGACTGACCTACCCAGAAGGAGGGTAATGTTTTTCGCGCGTATGTAAGTATGTCTGATCCATTGTCGTCTCCTGTAGCCTAAACGGCTTGACCGATTTTGAAGTGCGAGGTATCATTAAATTCGCATTCTTCCCCGGAGTGTTATAGGCATTGTGACGTTAGCAAAAATGGCGGACGTATCTCAAAAAGCATCGATGGGAAGCAGGATCTGTCAAAAAAGCAGTCGGCTTTTTTTAGGGTTCCGTACCTTGGACGAATTAACCATTCCGTACCCAAAGGGTAAAAATAGGACCCTATTAATTTCGCTCCGGTGTCCGTCAGACAGACGGACACCGGAGCGAAATTGCAATCAGACAGTCTATCCGTCCGTCTGTCTGTCTGTCCGTCTGTCACCAGGCTGTACCTCATGAACCGTGATAGCTAGACAGTTGAAATTTTCACAGATAATGTATTTCTGTTGCCGCTATAACTCTTCTTCATCTTACTCGCCTTTTCCCCATAACAACAAATACTAAAAAATAGAATAAAATAAATATTTAAGGGGGCTCCCATACAACATACGTGATATTTTTGCTTGTTTTTGCTCGATATTGATAACGGCAACAGGTAGACGCTTGAAATATTCTTAGAATATTTAGTTACATATTAAATTTAAAAATAAATAATAAAATAAAAATAAAGCTAATATTAAAGAGGGCTCCCATACAACAGGCATGATTTTTTTGCCGTTTTTATAGATAACGGTACGGAACCCTTGATGCGCGAGTCCGAATCGCACTAGGTCGTTTTTTTTTAATAATTCACTTTTTTATTTATTGAGAAAAAGTTTTTTTACTGTTAGTATCTACTTCTCTAATACAGTTTATTGTAAAAAAACCTTTTATTTAATTTACTGTATTTGAACGATATCGTTCAATAACACTAAATCAGTTTCTGTCGGGTCTGTTTTGTAGTAACAAGAAGTGAAAGGTCATATTTGTGACCAACTGTTGAACAAAAAGTGAATTCATTATAAAAAGTGAGCATTCGCTAGTATCGGTTCTCAAGCTACAGAACTATAGGGTAGAAACTAAAGTCAGACAAAAGGTTTTGTTTTGGTAGGTTTCGGAAAATTCGGGCGACAATTTAGATTTCGGCATGAAATCGACTGAAACTTTGGGCATGAAATCGGTTGAAATTCACGTTTTTGGGTAAATTGGTGTCCCCGCGACTTGCGCTTCAATAGTCAACGCAGTCTTGTAGTCATGTCATTGTTGACTTTGTTGATTTTTTATTAATATGATTCACCTCTCTGTATTTGTTTCAAATATAGTGGATTTTAGTACGTAATAATTTAAGTAATTGTTATTATTCACACATTTGTATTGTTCGGATTCGGCCGAAACTGAGACCTAAACCGAAAATTCGTCTTTGGTGTTAGTTTTGGCGAAATATCCTATTTCGGTCGGTCTTTAGGGAACTACAGAATATATTTGCTTTGGAAATATAAAAATACATGACAAAGAAAACAAGTTGGAATTGTAATGGCATGCAGGGTTATTAAGACGGACGTCAGTGATAGCTTCTAGATTTCTCGTTTTTCAGCTTTTCCCGTCCTATTACCATACGTGAAGTAATATTTCAAGAACTGGTCACTATAACACAATAGTTTCGGACTCGTGAAGATTTCATTTTCAAGGCTAGTTCGGGTTGCGCGGGATGAAGCGGTAGTGGAGCAGGGGTCTAAGACCGCGACTTAAAAGCGGATGGTTCCGGGTTCAAACCCGCCCGGCTCGAACTTTCAGTTTGTAGACGAATCTGACTTAAGTACGGTCATTTTCATCGACCTCTACGTGCCGGTGAAGGAAAACATCGTGAGGCAACCTGCACACTAGTGGATTGTTCACTAGTGTGTGAAATGGAGAAGGCAATGACAAACGACTCCATTATTATTCCTGCCAAAAAACGCCATTACGTGCACATTCACACAATGACACCACAAGAGCCTAGCTCTTAAGAGCCCGCCATATGCCAGGCGACGTGGCGATACAAACGCGGATGGTCTAAATGCGTTGGCTACTTTAGATATTTTCGTTTTTTAGGAATATTCAAGGGTTATTCGAAAAAGAAAAACATATGATGGCTGCCTTATCTGTAATGCAATAATAATCAAAAGTTTCAAGGTTAATTTTAATGTATTTGGTGAATAATGCTATATACCAAGTAAATTAGACGTGATTTGGAGGCAACCTTGCAATTTTTTTCTATCGAGAAAATTTAACGCAATCGTGTTTTTGAGTCATATAGTTACCAGAGTTAGTCCTGAACTTTGCTGCATTTTTATTTCAACTTGAGTATTTAATTATTATTGAGATAACAGTCAATCATGCAAAGCAGTGTGAGGTAGTACGGGCCCTTAAAAGGGTGAAGAATTGCCAGACTTGAATCGCCTTCAATAAAAAAATAAACGAAATAATAATTGAAGTCAAGCAATTTTACATAACGTGTTATTCAAGATGCTAATAACATGCGAAAGTTAGTTATTATCGTCATATTTCTCGCAAGAACTCTATTCCAATAAAAAAGCGGACGGATGGTATTAAAGTCTATAAAAAGCTAGCCATGTCGTGTCGACTGCAACCTTGTCCTGCGGTAATGTACGCGTGGTTGAATCAAGCGTGTAGATACTATTTTTAGCAACCAGAAGTGTTTTAAAATAAAAAAAAGACAAATTCTAACAAACTTTAATCGGAATCTAATAATTTAATTAATTTTAGCAAATAAAATAACAATATGTCACACAATTTTCAATATCACAAACAACCGTTAATCTCAATCAAAACAAAAATCACCACAACAAAAAATATAACAACGTATTGGAACGAACTTACGCAGTGTTGACACCAACCACCTTACCGGTCGACAGCTGAGCAGCAAATGAGCCTGATAACTTTTTTTTTTTTTTTTTTTAAATGACTGTGTAGCTAGCTCCAAGTGAGCTTTCGCTACTTCACCGGGAGCCTGATAACGAATGAGTGCCTCTATTTATAGACGGTGGGGTGGGGGTCAACACTACTCAAGTCAAGTGTAGCTTATACTATATCCAAGATTCCGGTTACTGACAAAAAGACGGTACTGCATGAAATTGACAAAATTTACGTGTTTTCAAATCACTAGTCAATATCAAATATAATCAAATCACATAGCGCGTAGAACCGATGGCCGATGGGGCAGAAGGGTTCTTGAATGGCGACCACGTATCGGCAAGCGCAGCGTTGGACATCCACCGACCAGATGGTCGGATGACCTGACTAAGGTCGCAGGAAGACGCTGGATGCAGGCCGCTTCCAACCGGTCGTATTGGAAATCCTTGGGGCAGGCCTATGTCTTATTAATAGCAGTGGACTTCTTGCGGCTGATATGAAATCACTAGTACTATGCGTTGAATTAATGAAATACATCAAAAGTATTTTTATAATTTTGGTCGAGGCTTGAACAAGATCGCCCCCTTGTTGGAATTTGAAATAGATACATAAGAAATTTAAAAATGATATATATATAATATGTTACGATATCTAAAAACATTTTTCTTCGAAAACTTTGTAATTTTTGCGTCTAAAACAATAATTCTCACATGACAATATTTATATTTACATGTCGCAGGTCGCCCCCTTTCTTATTTTTTATAAAAATATAAATATGAAAATATTAGGACTTTTCATCTTTTTCCCTAATCGCCGGAACCATTAGGCAAGATTACGCTTAGTATGTTGGTGGGCATTTGGTGGGAAACAAAATCAAAATAGTGATGGGTTCGTTTTTACAGCCGCATCGCTCACTAACATTATTCCTCAGTTATTCACACATTCCCCTGATTGGCTTTTAATTTTGAAGCAGCTGGTACATTCTTCGTTTTTTTTCCCAGACCAGCATGGAACTCAGGCCATACATAACTCTAAAGCCACCGAAATAATTGATATTCATGATTCATGCCATATAAATTCATCACTGGACATGGCTTGACTTAAGGTATCATTAACTGCTAATCCAGTCATCTGAACTTCATCAAAGGTGGCTGTGACAGAAAGATGCGTTTTATCAATAAACTGTAAAACACCTGCGTCGATTACTTAGCAGGCTGCATCTGCCTGCTTATTTATAGACACTTTTAATTTGTTTGGGATGCCTTTTCTCTAAAGTAACGGTGTCGTGTAATTAACAGGACATTTTTTGCGCAAAATACACCTGCCTATAAACTTCTGCTGTTGAGAAGCAGATTTTTTTTTATTTAATTTCCAATGCGAATATTATAGAGACACGCTTAATAAAAATATGCAAAGCTAACCTGTTATGAAATAATACGAGCTCTGTGGCCTAGTGGTCATCATACCAGGCGTAGGTCCCGGGTTCGATCACCGGTCAGGTCAAGATGGAAAGTGATCTTTTTCAGATTGGCCTTGGTCATGGATTTTTATGTTAATATGTATTTGTTATAATAATATAGTATCCGTTGAGTTAGTTTCCTAATAGCTTTATATGTATGATTTATCCATATACTTATATTTATTTATATACTTATTAATAGGTAGAGCATTTCTGGTCTGAATTCTTTAAAAAAAATGTTTAATTAAAGTAACGCGAAAGGCTATTGGCGAATTCAATGATTTCATTGCATCACCTTATTTAACTTATCTCGTATATCCATACTTATCAAATCTTTATTGCTTACGAGTTAGATAAAGCCTTCTTACGGATATAAGACACAAAACCTACTTACTGAAACTTTTGTGTCTTATGGCACGATGCTCTCCATTATATGTTAAACGAAGCCTTTTATTTTTCTGCTTGCAAAATTACGAAGTAGCCAGCATTTGGAAAATATAACTCCTAGGGTTAATACTTATTTGCTGAAAGAAGCTCGGTCCAGTTTTGTACGGTAAACGTTTTTTGAAGGAGTTATAATAACATTACACTTTCCTAAAAAGTGGATGCAGATTATAAATGTCAATAGGCGGTGCCTCAAAGAGGTCGATGGCCTTGCATCCGGTGTCGCGGATGGCGCTTTAGCTAATTTTATATATTAAGAAAATTTGTCTGTTTGTATAAAAAATCTTCGGTTGTCATCTGATAAAGATGTTATTGATAAGAAGAGTTTTGTGAATTTGTTTGTGTCAGGCAATAATGATTTTAAAAGAGTCATAAAAATAAAATATCAGAATATCTAACTGTCATTTTATAAATCTGTAATGAAAATATGTTCTATATACTTGATCGAAGAAAAATATATCTTGAAAGTCCCCTAGGTGTGGTAGAGAGCTTTCACAGTACTTGGTAATGCAATGTCGTTTTCAATTTTATAGATATTTTACTACAATTTTAGTTACATAATATTTCTATTTCTAGCCTATAATGTCCCACTGCAGGGCAAAGGCCAGTTACATAATAATTGAAACTTTTTTACTAGACTCATCGTGACAGAAAAGGCGATTTAAAAAGTACTTTCTTCTTTTTACTTATTTAGGACATTGTTCATAGTATTTTACGAAAACTAAGGCAAAGTTCCGAACATTATTCTCAATAGCCAGTACCGCGAAAGTATCAGATGCACAGATAATAATTAGATAAAGATCATAGAAATCGGGCAAACATTCGCTATAAACGGTAACAATAATTAGAATAACATCAGATGTACCGATTCCGGAGAAATTCTCTGCATTCGGTCGGCTGATAAGGACGGCCGTGTGAACTACCTGCCCTCAATACCAAAGATGGTTCAATCTTTGGTATATATTTATAAAATTCTTTGTTTGTGGAAATATTTTAATGTATAAAAAAGGGAGACAGTCTTTTTTATAGTTTAATTTATAAATCTTGGATTATTCAATCTAACAAAGTACGTCAAATAAGTGTGATGGATAGTGTGAATGAATATATGGGAATTGCTTTCTAAACCACATATAAGTCGACGAGGAGAGGAAGAGGAAGATAATTAACATGTCTTATATTACTCTTGAATATAAGAGAGAGAGAGGGAAGGGGTGTAAAGGAGGGTGTAGATAAAAACATTGGAATATAATAATTGGAATAATGGAATCAGAATCCCTAATAGAATACAGAATTGCAATAATAAAAGGTAAAAACTAGAAAAATAAAATTGACCTTCCATAGAAATTCGTCCAGCTGATCGGTGACATAGTATGGGAAGCCTTATTTTATTTTTTCGATTTCCCTCTTTTTTCTTGCAATTCTATATTTTATTAGGGATTCTGATTTCAGGATTTCAATATAGTTCAGAGGTTCAAAATCACGCGGTATTTATTACTTGTTAACTCTATTTGTTTATAAGCAAGTAAGCGGTAAGTGTCGCGTCTATTGTTTTTCATATAAAATTCACGGCACTTGCAGATGCCGCCGATCAGTTGGTCGAATTACTATGGAAGGTCAATTTTATTTTTTTCTGTATTCCATTAGGGATTTTGATTACAGGATTTAAATATAGTTTATAGGTTTAAAATCACGCGGTATTTATTATTTGGTAACTCTATTTGTTTATAAGCATGCATGCGGTAAGTGTCGCGTCCATTGTTTTTCATATAAAATTTATAACACTTGCCGATGCCGCCGATCTTCAGAGATAAACTTTAGGAACATCAATACTATAGACAAAACTCAATCGACACGTGGTATGGTGTAAAGTGTGAATAACAAAGGCAGGACTTAAAACCACTTAGTTGACAAGTTCTACGCGATACTTCAGTATGAAGGTTATTTCTGTCGTTACATTCTCATATCTAAGCTTCCATCTCGCATTAGTGGCAACAAACTTGTTTGATGAGTTTTTTACTTTGTAATCCTGACGATGACTCATTCATTTTGTATCAAAAAGTTGTTTTAGATTATTAATTCTTAAGATAATATCTTTATGGAGAGAAGAAAGTCATATTACAGGGAAGGCATTGGATTTAAAAGTGAATGGAATATGGAATAGAGGACGACCTAAGAAAAGGATAATGGATTGTGTCAAGGAGAGTATGGACAAGAAAGGAGTGACAAAGACTATGGTAGGCGACAGAACAAAATGGTAAGAACTAACATACTGTGCCGACCCCACATGAAAAAGTTAGAAAAAGTAAAGGAAGGAGAAGAAGCCGAGAATAAAACAAGCTTTTATTTAGTTTACCCGTCCCGATGTTAGTCTGTAATCAAATCTTGCAAGTTAGATATGATCCTATCCAGGTTACTGATTGAGCTGAAATTTCGCATGCAAGTGTGAATCAAAAGAAAATACAATATTATTGAATCGTTGCGCTGGTCTGATGATGGCATCGGAAGGTGGCCATAAGAACTCTTAAAATATACAAGGTACACCAATCGTGTTTGGGCTCATTTGATTTGTCTTAGAAAGCAGTTTACAGTGTGTATTCGTTTATAATAAAAGCTTGCCACAAAAATGTAATTTTTCCAAAAATACTTGTTCCTTTATTATATATCTATACATATAATAAAACATACATTTAATAAAACAGTAAAAATATTGTACCTGTACATTTAGAATTTTTTACTGAAATGGATAGAGGGATACTTAAAAAGAATAATAGAAAGCAAAAATAATTTTTTGTATTTCTTGTCTGTCTGTATGTATGATCACGATTATCTCCGAAAATACTGAACCGATTTACTTCAAACTTTCACCAATTGCTTTGTTTTAACTCAGCAAAACATTTTAAGTTTGTTTCATCAAAATCGGTTCACTTAAAAAAAAGTTATCGTAATTTGAATGAACTCAAGTTTGCCTGCAAATATATATTAGCACTTAAATAATATAAGTGACATAGGAAAAATCCTAAGTCAATTCATCATCATTATACGACAGCATTATACCTATCCATACTAATATTATAAATGCGAAAGTAACTCTGTCTGTCTGTCTTCTTTTTACGCTTCAACCATTGAACCAATTTGGATGAAATTTGGCATAGTTTGAGGGCCGGGAAAGGACATAGGGTATGTTTAATTCCGGGAAATTCTACTGTTCCCGAAGGATCGACACTAACGCGGGCGGAGCCGCGGGCAACAGCTAGTACAATATAAAATCTCTCATCTCGTCTCAATTGAACTTGTTTACGAGTCTGACATCTCCTACATGATTAAAAAACATCTTTGTCGGTTTTTTGGCACTATTGTAGGCTAAATCTTTCAAAGCACTTATCAAATAGTTCTGTTCATGTCTATGTTAGAATGCCTTTTATCGTCGTGGTCATTACAACCATTCCGGATCGCTTATATTTTTACAATAGGAAGGAAGTACCCACGTGTCACGCGAGCTTACGGTATACTATAAGCAGCGGATAGGGTTGCCACTGTTGCATTTTTTTTTCTATATTACAAAAAAATCAGGTAGGATTTTTTTTAAAGAACTAATTTCTGTAGCGTAACTAAAGATATTGATTGCTTAAATTAAGATTGATTAAATATAAAAATTATAAATTGCATTGTGAATGCAAAATAAACACTTATAAAAATATTTTCTATCGCTGTCTAAAGCCGGTGACTTTACTTACTTGTTGGAAAAAAAATACTTTTTTTTACTTGTTTCATATAACTATCTTAGCTTTTCCTATTTTCAAATCAAGAGGAAAGTTATTAATATCTGCTTTCCTGTAATCTACACGGTAATTTTACGTCATTCGGGATTGAGTCTAGATTGAGTTTCTTTCGGCATATTCTTTTAACCAGTGGTCGTTATTATATATACATGCATATATTAAAAAATATATAAGAGATAAAAATATGAAGTTCAATAAGAGATACATGTATCCAATCCAATTTTAAATAAAAATCGTTGATTTTTCAAATTTTTTTTGACATGGCAAGAGCTGTAAGTGCCATATCCTCTCAATTGTAAGGGCAATTTACATGAAAGTATCCTGGCAACTTAGCGAGTTGTAAGTGCTCGGAGGTATCCCTAGTTAATTGGTCGCTGTTTGAAGCCATTGTTTTGACGTAACTCTGTTACCGCACAACAGCTGTAGTCATATCAGATGGTACATTATGCCTTCAAATGTCATCAGATCTACTAAGATGCTGGGTTAAGCAGAGAGTAAAATATACTTTTTCAAATTAATTATGCTGATTAATTAATTAAGTCTAGCCAAGTATAAGGTTTTTAACATTAAATAATACTTCGAATGTAAGGTTGTTTATGATTCATGATACTTTTACTGATTAATGAAAATGTGATGAAAATTGATGTCAAGTAAGAATTTACTGGTGGTCTTTACAAAATTTACAAAAATATATTTTTACAAACATAGCACATGTCATCTTCTTGACTTGCTTGTGTCAAAAGTGACTAGGTGTATTGATTGTTTATCATATTTTTGACGTTGTAGACTCTCACTAGTTAGTTCCATCAGATCCAGTTGTTACTGATTCATACATGACGAACATTACTTGCAGTTTGAAACGAACAAACCGTCTTCAGTTATATGGCCTGACACCATTCTGGTAACAGCAATATCAAGCTTATTAATCCAGGTAATTGACTGAGCAGCGACAGTTACGCAAAGCTGAATTAGATGGTGAATAATCCGTAAATATTTTTATAAATTTCAAAATGTGCTTGTAAGATGAAACCGTTTCGCACATAAAGTATGGCTTTTCAAAAAAGTATTATAGCTTTCGATGATATATATACATATGTAACAAGAATTAAATTTAAAAACTTATACAACCTCCTACTTCACTGGTCTTTCACATTTATATGTCCAGAAAATAGAATATAATTCAAACATACTTACGTCATACATATTAACGTCTTAGGGAACGCGCTAACGTCGAGATTGTTGCTTATATATGGACAACTCACACAGATTGATCTTGCCCCAAGGTAGTTTCTAGACTTGTGTTATGGGATTCTAACTCAATGATACTATATTTTGTAACAAATACATATATAGATAAACATCCAAGATCCAGGACAATCTGAAAAAGAACATTTTCCATTTTGAACTGACCGGTTAGAGAACGTGCCAACCAAAGTTGTAAGAATAATGGTGGTGGTGGTATAACTCCTAATTTAATATAAGAATCAATAGGTACTTTTAAAAATCACTTACAGATAATTTCAAATAATGGATATCTATAAACATTAGATTAGCAGCTTTTTTGAATAATGCCGAAAAAAGCAATCAATTTGCTGTCAAGGAAACAATACAACAAAAATGGAATTATGTTCGGAAACCTCATCAAAAACATATAAATTAATTACGATTTGATGTAATGTGGCAGGTTCGTTATTAGTATTCTCCAATCACGCAAACCTTGACCCGCTGCGGCGTAGGCGCAGTAGGTTGTGTGACTTCTAATAAAATTATAATTGGCTTGTAGTAATTCATTGAGATCTATAGTGAGATTATTTTCATTGATAATGATACCTATGATCAGCTGTTATTTATTGTTAGAACTTTATTTTTATAATAATAATATTTAATAACAATAAGGTAAAATTTTAAGGAAATAACAATTAGAAACTTCTTGCCACATACAACCGAACTGTGGAATGAACTTTATGCGGCGGTATTCGCTAATCAATACGACATTCGAACCTTTAAAAAACGAGTCTATATTTTTTTAAAAAGACGGCAAAGCTCTTGTCACACCCGGGTGTTGCAACACATGGTGCAAGTATCCATGGGCAGCGGTGATCACTTACAATCTGGTTCGTTTGCCGTCCTATGTTATAAAAAAAGTTCTCTATATTCGTCTTGGGAAGATATTGCGCCTTTTAATTATTTTTATTAGATTATATGTGTACCGCCATAGTAGTGTTGCCCTCAATTGCTTTTAAGAATTCTAATATCTATTAATCGACACATCAATGTCATCGTATCTTGCTTCTAGGCTTCTAGGTATATAATACATTCGATTAAAAATTAAAATGAACATAGAGTCTAAAGCAATGACGAAAACACCCAGATCTACATCAACACATCTGACACTCGCTGACAAACAACATCGATCAGTTATAAATATGGAGTAATACTTCACCGATTGAGTTCACAATCGGTATTTACCGATGAGTCGAGTCAGCATCGGTAATTAGTGACGTTCTCACGTTAACCGATAGTGGATCTACCCAAATATGATCCTAATTAGATAAGAGTATTGAAAATTCACGCCTTGAAGGTATTCTGTTCATGTGTTAATGCGTTTTAATGACTCTGTTAATAGGTTTTTGTTTTATAGTTGTTATTAACCGACCTTTGTAAAATAGTTGTGTCCTACTAATATTATGAATGTTAAAGTTTGTATGTATAATAATAATATAATACAAATAATCCAATAACTCGAAAACATACATAAACTGCGGACTTTCTTTTACAGTTTCATCATCATCATCAGGTCTTTTTTCACAATTTCGTGCAGTACCGTCTTCTTCAGTTTCAACATCAATTATTTATATAGAATAATCAATGTTTTAATCATATACATAGTCCTAAACAAAACATAGTTGACAAACCTAACAAACATCCTTGGTTTTATTGTAATGTTTAATATAATGTATTTGTAAGTGTCATTTATAGTTAGTTTCATAGTTCATTTATTCAATAACAATATACATTGTGTTTGAAATAAAATAAGTTTAACATAATTATAATCTAATCCTATCTTTCCTAGTCTAATACTTAATAACTGTTTTAACATATTTAATATCCTTTTCATTTTAATCTTGACAATATATTTAACTTGCAATACTTTTTGTCGTTATATACATACATAAATCATCATTATCATCAGCCGGCCTATTTGCTAACTTAGTGACCAACGTTTTGATAGTCACTTCAAAATACATTGCGGGTTTCCTATGATTGACTATTTTTATTACAGATATATAAAACGCAATGTACTTTGAAATGACTAACAAAACGTTGTATACTGAGTTAGCAAATAGGCCGGCTGGTCTTTTAAGTTTTTAGTTCTACTACAGAAGCATGACCCTCTCTGTACTACCGGAGCCATACTAGGCCAGAGCAGACAGAGGATTCGGCCTACACTCTCCTCACTGGCCAGATGGGTTGGAGAGGTCTCATTGATGTTTATGAGCTTTGTTTAGCTTGTATTTCCTAAGTCGCCTCTTACGACCTCCTTGGGAAGACTAGGAGTGGTACTATTCTACTCTGCCGAAAACCACACGGCCTTTTACAGTTTAGAATAGCTTAAACTCTTTATTCTACATGTTGTACCAACTTTCCCATATATGTAATATATTTTTTAAAGTGTTAATAACTATAATAAGTTCCTAGCGTAATGTCAACATTACGTGGCCACATTGTTAACCGACTTTAAAAAAAGGAGGTAATCAAAAACATGTTTTTTTATCGGGACCCTATTAATATCGGTCCGCTGTCCGTCCGTCTGTGTGTCTGTCTCTTGTAAAATGAGTTGAATCAAATATCTCACTTGTAAAAGTGTTAGGTGACGTAAGCCTTAATACGTAGAAGGAGAATAGGATATGGTGGAGAATTTCGGCGCAGGGGTTAGAACAGGCGGTGGCACAGTTGGTAGAGCGTAAGTCGTAATTTAGACTTAAGGTCGCAGCTTCAAATTCCGCCAGCTTGAAAATTTTTCGCCATATTTTATTTCTTAATTTAATAAGAGTATTGGACTCTCTCACAAAACTGTCACGGGTATCATGTAGAGAGGAACAACCGGACAGCGGGACATACGAATAGGCTAGTTTCCTAAAAACAGTATGAATTAATCCGTCAGTTAGATAAAAAATATTGGATACGTTTTTCTTCTTTTGTCGATTAAACAAAAATTATAAAGATATAGTCCTTTGAAATTCCGTGAGCTGTCATAGTTTGCTACACTTTTTAACAAACTTTGTCGTCACGAGCCCCCACTCATGAACTTTGACGCGCTTTATCTTTATCATTTATTGCTTAATATAGAAAAGAAAAAATACGTGTCTAATATTTTTTGATTATCTAACTGACGGACTAATTTTAATGTTATTGAGACTAGCCCATTATATCTTGCCCAAGCTGAAACAAAGATGTTTCGCAGAGAGATTTCGCGCTCGCTCGGGAGAGGGAGGAACTGGAAGGAGAACCTCTGTGAATAATCCAGACTCTACACTAATATAATAAATGCGAAAGTAACTCTGTCTTTCTGTCTTCTTTTAAGCTTTAACCATTGAACAAATTTGGATGAAATTTAGTATGGAGGTAGTTTGAGGCCCGGGAAGGACATAGAGTACCTTTTATTCCGGGAAATTCTACTGTTCCCTACGGATCGTCACTAACGCGGGCGGAGCCGCGGGCAAAACTTAGTTCACCATAACTCAACTTCGCCTCTGCTAAATTTCTTATTTTTTAAGCCCTTAATGTTCGATTTGCAAAAAAAGAAATTGATATCAACAAGGTTATGTATATTCATGATAAGTCAGTAATTAAGTTAATGTACGGGCAAAATCTTTATTAAAATGAATGCATAATGTATCCAATCTTCTTTTAGATTGCAGATCTTGCATCAGAAAAAGCATAACTTGTTAATACCATGAATAACCCAACCATTGACACTGGCATAAAATTTCATAGCCTTCTATATTTACCGCAAATTGCTAGAACCAGTCTCGCAGCCAGGTTCCCATGGGCCCAAAGCCTGTTATCGACATGGCAAAGTGCATACTAATTACACACGCTTTGGTCCAGGGAGATAGGATTATAATTTATTTTTTGTAGGCAACCATAGCTTCTGTTGGAAAATGATTTTATTTTAATAGGCCTGCTCGTCTTACATTAGTGGCGGATAAGTTATGCAAGTTAGACACATGTTATTTGGTCTAATATTGATTGATCTAAACTTAAAAAACTAAGCAGCATAAAATTACTGTTGGTGGAATATATAGAACGTTTGCTCTAGCAAGCCAAAATTTTATGGACCTAGCAAACATCTTATGAGAAACATTAAAATAACAATATTATCCACCCTTCTCTTGCAACCATCAATATGCCAGCTGCTTTGGACCCCAGTGGTTTGGTCCGTGATGATGGCATGAGACCGAATGGAGGGACTCCGGTGCCCTCGTGATTAGGGCGGTCTTTGGTATGGTATGCTACATGCGTTGATACCCTAGCGCCGTCTCATTTTCAGATCACTAAGTCAAAGGCCGGTACAGCAGCAGCCGCGGCGGAAAGCTTCAAAAGGCGCAAGTATGTAGGCATCGGAGATAGCTATATATTTGCGACCTTTGGGTATAGGTATAGGGGTACAAACCATGGGTCCGTGGGCTTCATCAGCACATCGTCTCTTTGGCTTTCTGTCAAAGAGACTGATCGAGGTATCCCGTGACCAAAGAGCTGGCAATTACCTAGACAAAAGTTTTGCACGGCAACGTGCCCAAAAGACTGGTAGCATTGCCACGTTGGATGGCAATGCTACCAGTCTTTTGGGCACGTGGGGTGACGGTTTGCAGGGACCATAATTTGTAAATATTTATATTTTTTAGTAGGTTTAATTATTATGATTATTTATTCTTAATAAGTATAATATGAAAATAGTATATAGTGCCCCCATTGACTGCCCCGTACAAAGAAACATTAAAGTTCAAAAGAGAAAATAAAAACAAATATTTAGACAAATATAATTATTAACATTATACCTGGTTTATATTCAGTTCAGTACCGCAAATTAATGTGAATGGATTTAATTTATACGTACAACTACTTTTAATTTATTGATAACATACATTATTATATTTTACTTGACTGCAATAGGAGCATCTTGACTACGAAAAATAGTATCACTTACTATATTCATAATATGTCTTTCGTTCATTTTAGCCTTTTTTGAATTCTAAAGATCTCTGTCGAGCTCGTTTAAACAGTTAATATTTGTTTTATTTTTCGGTTGATTTATTGTGTTCGCACTCTCGTCTCAAAGTTAACCTTATGTTATTAACACTAAGAGTTATCTTTCTACGTATTTAAAAAGGTCAATTTTAGCAAGGACTGTTTACTTTATCATATATGTGGAAAGTTTTTATTTCTTGCCTCAATTTGTACTTTTTTGAGTGAAGATTTAGAGATAGACTGTTTGGTTAAAGGAATGCGTCGTCCCCTGTTATTTGAAGCCGTTGTTATTGTATCCGCTTTTGGTTTGGAATTGAGGTTAAGTATCTTAATTCGAGCTTAAATGGCGTTTTCAATAGAATCATAAAGTTGATCTTACTTGTTTGTTTTGGTAACGGCTATTAGTTATCTTGATGTACTGGTTAAATCGCTCGTATGCGGGAGCGCAAATCTGCGCAAAAATGCATTGTTTAATTGTTGTGTCTGGTATTGCAATATACAAGAGGTTAATAAAGGCCATTTAATATGTTCCATTTAACATTTTATTATGTCTAGCAGTTTTACGATTTGCCTTAATCGATAAACTTTACCTGACTTTCTAAATCACGAGCGGTAATAGAGAAGCCCGTATGTATGTTTGTAATCATGCAAATGAGCATTCTTCCGCTGTATACTTACCTATATACAAATGCACGTTAACAACATTCTAAACTCTACCTATAATAGACAGACAGATAAGATCCCTATCAGAGCATAGAGAAATCGCTGGCCAGTTAGTTACGTTATCGCTTGCATTATCTCAAAGGTAAATATCGGATCCGTACCGAGCAGTCGATGAAGCGTCCATCGTTTAATGCTTTCATACGTGAATGTCATTTCTCGAGAGCCTTGCACAGATGACATGCCCATGTATGCAACTCGCTTGCAATTTTGTAAGCCTTCCAAGTTGAGAATCGAGGCTCTGCTGTTAGTGCAGTGCACGGCTCCGGTGGTTTTGATTCGGTTGTGTAAAAGTTTGAAGTCCACTCGGTTAGATGCGTCGACTGACTGCGCACCGCGGCGCCTCACTCAGTTCGCTCGCGCCTTCCGCGCGGCTTGCCCGTGTGTTTCTCTGTGCTACGCCTTTATTAAAACCGACTTTCCGATACGAATTTGGAACGTTTTCGACCGGTAATGTCGGTTTAACCGTCGCTTTTAAACTGCGACCATTGGTGACCGCCTAAATTTCGCATTGCGAATTGGACGTGCGATTGCTTCACCCTGTTACGATAGTGTTAACAGATAACTGTGAAGAAACGTGTGTAGGCTTTCAGTGTTGTGCACTCTGCAGAATTAGTGCTTTATCTGTGCAGTGGAATTGGAGCATGTGTTTTGTGAAAAGTGCTAATTTTGCTGTTTGGTGCGATACGTTTCACTGAACTCGAGACAAAAAGTGGTTTTGTGATCGAGTTCATGTGACTACCGCAGTATTGATACGCATTGCTTTCCCCCTGTCCAGCTTGATTTATGGTAAGTCATTCAGTCTGTGTGAAACTATGTTTGACAATCAATGTTGCGGCCGCCAAAACCATTAATAACTTAAGCCTTGCAACTTGCAGTCTAGCTGCTGATTCACTAGGTCAATGGTCGAAAACTGGTTGCATATTTGCCTGTTGCATTACTTGCAAAAATTTTAAGACATTCCAAGGATTTTTTCAGAATAAAACTAGTATTTTTAACTTACATATTAATGTACTGTGAGATTAATTACTATTATCAGTAATATTATGATGATTAATTTAGTATATATGCATGTGTACCCAAACCAAAAACAAGTTTGCTAGTGATCTTCCTTGAAGATGATGAATAAACATGATTCAAGTCACGGCCAACGTGAATCTTGAGGTTTGTGATTGCTCAAAACAAATAGCCAACCTCGTGGGTCTCTGGCAGTAACATTCAAACAAATTATAGAGAAGAAAGTGACATTAATAACTTTATTACCAGATGGTCACGCAAATCCATCCATCAAGCCAAAACCGGTGATCGTAAAAGCTTAGAAGATTCGAAATTAATTAATACAGGCAGAGAATGATTCGACAATTTGTACGTACTGGATTGTAGGTCAAAGCATTTATTAATTGCGAATCGGTGCGAACAAGTGGGACCGCCATTGTGTATGGAATAAAGTGGAACTCGTGAATCCGTTCACTTTTAATTCTATAATATCATTATATCACTTGAAAAGTAGGTAATAAAGAATTAACGCTCAAATAGAAGTCAGTATGTTTTGAAGCTTTTTAGCGTAGCCATAATAAGTAACAGTCATTGGGAACTTCTCATGAGTAATGGCACTCTGATCAACCTTCATAAAAACAAACAATGTTTACATCTACAAAATCTAGTGTTTGATTGTGTTACATGATTAAAGAACATCTAAAACAAAAAGCTCTTTGGACAAAGAAAGTTGATGGCGTTTTTGTTTCATTACTATGCCATTAAACTTAGCGCAGTTAAATCTCGCATCAGGCCTTTGCGATCGCCGTGTAAGCAATAGCTTATGTAAATAAACCTTTTCTCCCTGTAAAACAGTGTATCGTTTTAAATTGCCGCGTTTGTTTCCCGTCGAAGTGTGGGTTAAATGTGCTTTAGAGAGTTTGACCTAGGCATGGATTGAATATCTGGGCTTTAACAGTAATGTCTGCAGCCATTTGAGCTCGCTCTCCGACCTTACCGTCACGATCGTTGCAAATATTGAGAACCGCGGTTGCTGCCTTTTGATTTAATTATGTTTGTTTGGAATTTCTAGTGAGAGTTACGACTTCTTTAATTTTCAATATTCGCTTTGTTTGGTCACGCCTTACCATACAAATGAAAGTGAATATTAAGAGATAATCTTGCATGAGCACGTTCTTATATTACACCTTTCATGGTTTTAATCATGTTTGTGTTCTTTATCTAAAGTACGTTGCTCCTTTTGTTGACACATCACAAAACTATCAAGATCCATCAAGTTAGATCCTTTCCTAACAGTGCAGTCTAAATGTGTCTTAAGTTTAAATTAGAAATCGGGGCAGGAATTTATTATGTTTCAATTTTCCACGTAAACTTAAAATTTATTGTGTTCTGTCTGAACTTAGCCCTGGGGATAAATGCTCGATAGTAGGACGAGAGCCGGCGTCGATTACGTACGTTTCTTCAGTTCAGTCTCTCAGTCACGATTGGCTTTCCTTCGACACCGACTCATCGACGTAAATCACTATCTGCCCTTGATATTATATCGTGCCGACTATTTCGTTCATTAATACTTCCTTTGACTATTTTACTTCTTTCAATTATTTTTCAACGTCGTGAGACTTTGATCTTTTGTTGTGTCATTGAAATTTGTGATTATTTGTAATTACAATTCTTCTGATTCATTTGATTTATATAGCATGATAACTACTATAAATTGGAGGTCACAAACTTCAAATCTTGCAATACGCCGAGGCAATTCGTCGTGAAGTATTTTATGGTTGTCATTCTGAACAACAAATGGATAGCTGTAATTCAATATGTAATGTTTATTTATAACATGGCTTCAAATGGAGTTTGGATTTCCTGTAGTAAATCAAAGCGTTTATGTTTTCCATTTTCTCATTTTATGCTTTCCATGGGTCATGCATATTTAATTCTCTTGTGTGATAGGTTTACAGTCTATATATATTGCGTAATAGTTTTGCTTTAAACTTATTATTTTTAATACTTGTAAGACCGCTTTAACAACGATTCGAAAAAATTGTGCAATTTATTTGAACCTTTCGCTTTTATGACTTTTTGTTTCATTTACTCTAAATGTACGAAACAAGGTTTTGTTCACACATTATGTTACGCAAGTGAATATTGCCACAAAGACATCGTATATGGAAGGTTATGTGATATATATAAAAATAAAAATGATGTCTTGTTATCATTTCACTACTGGTTAAAATTTATAGGAACAAATCGTTAAAAATTATTTATTAGGTGATACAAGTAAACTTAAACTTTAGTGACAAAAAATTTAGTCCCCAATCGTTTATATACGTATAAAAACCGACTTCGAACTAACTACTGAACCGATTTTGATGAAATATGGGACCAGTTTTAAAGGATGTCCTTTTAAATATATATAATTTGTTTTTTATTTATGAAGTAACAAGCATTAAAAAACAATATACAACCAAATTGATATCCTCATTTTTTTGGGTCGACAAAATATTTGCTGTGAAGCAGAAGTAAGATATTTATTTTTACGACAGCTTACATTCTGGTAAATTTATTCCTGTATGCTAACCAAATATAATCTCGCTTCTTACTTTTTATAGAACATAATAAAATTAATATCATAATTCATTATGCCTCATCATTATTAGTAATGCTACCTCAAAATTATAGTGGGTTTATTAAGCATTAAGTTGTTTCTAACCAAAAAGCGGCTGTCCGGAAATCATAAATCCCGGGACAAAAAAGACATTAATTCAAAGCAGACTAAAGTAGTTGATAGGAAAACCTGTGTTAGTAGCATTAAGATCTATTTTATCGTGTCCTTATCAGTAGGTTTGTTCTATTAAATGGGCGCGCAGATTAGATAAACGCGTTTATATGCGGTTAGACTAGAGTAAAAAGAGGAGCCTTTTTTTTTATTTGACGTCTTAAAAAGAAAAAAAATAATGCCTTTTAACAGGTTCACTGTTCGACAGACCATGTTTGGTCCATGACCATTGTCTCGGTTCCGAACAGTGAAGCTGTTAAAATCTAAAACCTTTGAATTCACATGATGATCCTGAATACAATAAAAACTTTACAAAATCTGATTTTTGTAAAGTTTTAACGAATTATAATTAAAAGGGATATCTGGGTTCCACAGAAACCAAAATTCCTAATGAAAAACACAAATCAGAGTGCCAATGGTCTTGCTTGTACAATTGAAAAAGTCATCGACAAAACAAAACTGTGGCAATTTGCTGTTAAGAAATTATTTAAACGTTATCGTTCTGAACCCTAAAAGGGGTAATTCAGCCCGTCGTTATGAATTACTTTTCCTATGGGACCAAAACTGGGATTTTAAAAAAAAATTGACAGTTTCATACCAAAATGTTCGGCCGCCCGGTAAATTTGTATGGGAACGTAAAAAATTTTTTTTGTTCCCATAGGAAAAGTTGTTCATATCGACGGGCTGAATCACCCCTTTAAGGTTTCAGAACGATAAAAATTTCACCATGTGCCAATATATACTGCACGTGTAATTAAGTACCCAACTTGCTACCTAGGTGCAAGTTATGGTACTTGATATTCTACTTGCTTGAGTTCCTGCTTGTATTTTGTTTTTCGATGGTGCCATCATTTCTCTTCCCGGCGAGGAACCCACCCGGCCCCGCCTCTGCATGCGTTCCAATAATTACAGGGGGTCTAAACGTATATAAATTCGATTATAATTCAATTCCGTATATTGTGGCTTGTAATTGCTTTCCATGATGCGCCCTCTCTGAAATTGTGATTGGATTATAGAATTTATTGAGTTTTCCTTTTATTATTATTGATGAATAGAAAAAGAAAGCTTAAGATATTTTGATTAGAACAATAAATAGGATTCAACTGTTCTTCATCATTCTATGTGATGCCGTCTCACCGGAACAGATTCTACCCCAAAGTCTAAGCGACATAACAGTCTGTAAAGTCAGTTTACGGACGATAATTTTAGGTGACAATGGTGGAAGAGAGATAGATGCGGCACGAGCCGAACGCTTAGGCCGATCTTGCCTCTCTATCGTTTCTTTCGCGCTCTCGCTTGCACACGGAACGTGCGTGCAGCCGGCGTTCATCAATTTATTAAACTTTATCGCGTCAAAAAAAGTAATATAAGTTGTTATATTTATGTATGAATTTGAAAAATCTAGGATTTACTATCAGGAATTGCAATATGTCGAGGAATACATATACCTAGGTCAGATAGCATCCTTTGTAAACAGGCAAGAAAAAGAAATCGATCGTCGAATAGGCAACGCCTGGAAGAGCTTCTAGTCTATGAAGGCGCAGATGAAGGGCGCATATTCCTCGACATGTGCATCCTACCCATACTGACCTACGGTGCGCAAACGTGGTCCCTGACAGAATCTCAAAAGTCCAGGCTCAAGGTTTGCCAGCGGGCAATGGAGCGGTGCGTGCTTGGGGTAAGAAGAATAGACGGAATCCGTAACACAGACCTGTGATGGACGTGGGTGTCAAGGCAGCCTCTCTTAAGTGGACATGGGCAGGACATATTATCCGGATGAATCCAAGCAGATGGGCTCGAAAGGCTACTTTATGGGAACCAGAGGGGCAAAGGAAGAGAGGCAGACTCAGGAAAAGATGGCGAGATGATATAGAAGGCTTTTTAACTGGTTGGCAGCAAATAGCCCCAGATCGGGAAGTGTGGAAACAGAAAGGGGAGGCCTCTGCCCAGCAGTGGGAAACGACAGGTTAAAATAAAGGAATTACTAATGCTACTACGCTAGTACAAAATAGTAGAGTAATACTAAGAATTATCAGAGAAACACGTGGAAAAGATTCGCATGGTTTGAGTTAGCGGACCACCAGTTACCTAACTCGTACCCACTCAGCGCCACGGAGGTTTTCATACTAATTGCTTCATTAAGTCGATGACTTGTGTAATACAGGATACACATCTTCACAAAAAGTACTCCTCAATTCTCATATTTTTAGTATTTTTTTATTTAATTTGGTTGCTGTGAGGTTTTTTACTTTTGTAGGTATTTAGGCTTGTTCATAAAATTTCGACTAATTGATTATTATTTTACCAAAATGAACAGACGTGATTATGTGTATGTTGTTTGTTCAGTAGAATTCGGTTACCTACTACTGAATTACTCTGAAAGCATTGGCTGAAATTCGTACAATCAAAAGTTTTAAACGGCAAGTTTCCTGACTGCAGTTTTTCACATCAATCATAGATTTTATACCAGTGCCATAATAATTCAATCTTTTCCGCCACTCGTATTGATTTATTCCATACTTCATAGTCGTGGCTAATTACGTAATCTTATCAGCCAAGGTCGATACATTATTGATTTTTACGTCAACGACTTATTTTTTCTATTGGCAAACGACTCAAATTATTTATTCGTAATCGACTAAACTAGAGGTTAGGCTAAATATTGTCATCAGAGATACATATTTTAGGCCAATAATTGGTCATGATTGCCCCCGGTCAGGCACATTTTAGACAAAGTTATTTTAGACCATACGTTGTTAGATTTTATTTTCATATGAAAAACTGGTTTTTCCTGCCCCTGAAAATATTAGGTAACAGAGATATTCAGAACTATTATAAGAATTATGTAATCTACACTTCTACGCTAATAATCTACATCTACGCTAATATTAGATTTGATTGTTTGTTTGTTTGCATTGAATAGTTTCCGAAACTACTGGACTGATTTGGATAATTCTTTTACCATTCTTCTTTCAAATTATTTGGCTATATTATCCCTAATGAACATAGGCTATAGAATAAATACTTGTATATACTCGCACGAAGCTGGGGTGGGCCGCCAGTCTATTATAATTTTATAATACACAGAGTGGGTGAGACGCCAATAAAATATCTTCATATTAAACTTCCGTACCCTATAAGGACTTCCCTCTTCACCCTTTTCTGTTGCCATTTTATGCCCCATTGTTGTCAGTATCAGTTAAAAGCGCACTAAATCCCGGCTCCTATATCCTGGATGTCCTGGACGAGTCAGACACGTCCGTTCGCATTGTAATCAGCTGGGCCACAAACTAGAGAGTCTAACAGAAGCCGCCATTTCGAAAAATATCCCAATAACTATGTAATTTTTGAATCTGTTCACATAATTTGACAAGAATCGGTTGAAAATGCGACCTGTAGCAAAGACGCCCAAGCTAACGCTTCGCTCGCGGTTTTCGCTCGCACGGTCAATTAAGTTTACTGCTTCCTATGAAATATATCGCATAATATAAACCATTTACTCAGATAAACTGCTTTAACTTCTTAGCGAATACTTATTTGACGGTAGGCAAAGTACCGAGGTTGCAACTAAAGGTGCAGTGAAAAAAAAAACAAGTTTAGGTATATAATCAGTTCTATCGAAAAAAAGTTTCGCTTTTTCGCTTCAGCATCGTCGACGCATATATTTATTTACACATACAGGTACTTCAGTAGATAGAGAGATATGTCAGTGGAATAATAAGTTTGTGTTTCAACAACAGAGTTACCGTGACCGTGCCACCTATATGAACAGAAAATGTGATGCGAAGCATAATACTCTGTGAATGTTTCATAAGTACCTACTCGTTTAACATTTTGAACGCCGGAATCGCAGACACAATATATTTTCAATTGTTCTTTAGACAACGTTGTCCGACACGGCGTCTACATGGTGAAATTTTAATCGTTTTGGCCCCTAAAGGGTGACTCAGACCATCAATATGAACAACTTTTTCTATGGGACCAATGCTAGGGACTCAAAAAAACATTTTGTCATTTCCATACAAAAGAGTTCCGCCGCCCGGCCAATTTGTATGGGAATATCGATTTTTTTTTGAGTTCCTAGCATTGTTCTCATAGGAAAAGTTGTTCATTTTGATGGTCTGAGTCATCCCTTTAAGGGTCCAAAACGATTAAAATTTCATCATGTATAAGAAGTTTCGCATCTGTTATTCTTTAATTTGTAGGTGTGCGAATGCATTTATGCTTCTATAGTGTATACCGAGCCCTTTTCCGGTGCGTGTATGACGTGTGTAGTAATTTTCATATTGTCTGCAGCTTTTATGACTAATAGGCTCTTTACACAAAGCCTAGCTACTAGTAATAGCCAGACGATTGGCTTCGTGTAAACGGTAATATAAAAGAACGGTAACTAAACAACCAATCGAAATGACTGGCTTATGGATTGGCTTACTGGGCCTGGTTTAACATTTTTTTTACTTTCTTTTCCATTCATCATCATCATTATCATCAGGTCTTTTTAGTCTCCACTGCAGGAGCATGAACTCTGTAATACTGGAGCCATATTGGCCAGAGCAGACTGAGGATTTGGCATACACTCGCTGGCCAGGCGGGTTGGAGAGGTTATTTTCCATTACAAATATAATATCTACAAGTCATAAATTAGAAAAACCTGTTTTTCGTGTGTATAAGTGACCAACACTGGTGTAAGATTTTTCAAGCTGCCTAAATGCATCTGACATAGCTTAACGACTGCCATCAAGGATGACAACAGCCGGGACCAACGGCTTAACGTGCCTTCCGTGCACTAGAGTCAGGCTAACTCTTTTCTTCTCGACCTTATACGTTTAGTTATTTCTCTGAGGTCTTTCTCTAAGGTTGCGGTGCACACTTACGTTCAGGTAACTATTTCCTCATCTAAGCCCAATTCTTTTTTTTTTTATCATGAAATTCATGTTATCATGCATGCCTATTCGTAGATGCCAGCATTTTCTATTACCTATCTTTAAGTACGTGTTAGAAAATACGGACGTCCGTCCATTGACCATAGATGGCTAAACTATTAAATGTACAAGTTGTAATGGAATGTTTCTCGGAAGTGTTTTACTATGTACTTCGGCGTGTAGCCTATCAGGAAAGCTTCATTTCTTGGAATGTACTTGGTTTTAATGGAGAAGGCTAGCACAAGCTCTTCATCGAAATTGGATTGCAAGTATTTAAATTTATTTGTAATTCACTTATATGCCTTAGGGTGAATCAGTCAGTGGCTTTTCTTCCCGCGTAGATCGTAAAAGCTACATGTTTTGAGGGTTCCGTAGCCAAATGGCAAAAAACGGAGCTCTTATGGATTAGTCATTACTGTCTGTTCGTCCGTATCTCACAGTCACTTTTTTCCGAAACTATAAGAACTATACTGTTGAAACTTGGCAAGTACTTAGATGTATTCTGTGAACCGCATTAAGATTTCTATACAAAAATAGAAAAAACAACAATAAATTTTGGGGTTCCCCATACTTAGAAATGATTTAAATTAAAACAAATTTTCATCAAACCATGCTTGTTTATCTGTGGATAGAAGTTCAAAAATGATATTAAAATTTTTAATAAAAAAAAAATTCTAAACTATAGTTTGCGCGAGATACCCTTCCAAAGTGGTAAAACGGGGACGTTTTACCACCTGTAACTTAATAATCTAAAATATTAGAATGATAATACTAAAAAAATATATAATGTATGCATTGTTCATGCAAACTTGCAAACTTCCACCAAAAATTGGTTTGAAGGAGATCTAGTAAGGTAGTTTTTTTTAATACGCCATAAATCGTAAACCGCAATTTACCTTTCATTGAATCAACTCAAATATAACAAGAACTATTATATTATGTTACTTGCTGCTACGGAACCCTTCATGGGCGAGTCGGACTCGCACTTGGCCGCTTTTTTAATTGTCTATATAGCTAGCTCCAAGTGAGCTTTTGATACTTCATCGGGCGTTTGAGGCGAGGGCAGAGTATCCTCCAGAGTCCAGAGTGTTTAACAGCCTTTGTGGTCCAGTGGTTAAGGCGTTTGCCTGTTGACCCGGGGGTCGTGGGTTCGATTTCCACCGGAAGCATACTTTGTTTAGTTGTTTCCAGTTTGGTTAGGACATTGCAGGCTTGAATCACCTGATTGTCTGATAATAAAGATGATTCCGTGCTTCGGAAGGCACGTTAAGCCGGTGGTCCCGGCTGCCACCTGGTAGTCGTTAAAGGAACCACGTCAGAGGCCGAGAGGCGGTTCCGAAGAACTCTGACACCAGGGTGTGCATGGTCGATTGACCGTGACACCTACTCGAAATGATGATGATGAGAGTGTCCTCAGCTTTTATAGACAACATCACCAAAGGGCGCCCAGGAGAGATGGACCTCGGCTTTGGGCGTTGCCTTAGAGAGACAGCAAACTCTCATATTGCCTGATGAGCCGCAAATACGTGCATGCCTAGTCTGAAGGGCCAATCTGAGAATCTATGGTAAAAGCCTTTGACAAAGCAGCAACTCTCATCTTTTGCCTTATGGGCCGACTAGAACCATGTATTGACATGCAGCCTGTGCAGCGCGGCTTGAAACAAAAATTGCTCGAAAAATGATTCTTTATGATTAGGGTTACCATTTAGGAATTTGAAAAATCCGGACATATTAAAGGGCTGGACAAAGTTCGGACAAGAGTTTAAAAGTCCGGATATGTCCGGACTAATCCGGACGGATGGTAACCCTATTTATGATTTAATTAAATGTATATGCCTTTATCCCAAAATAACTTAACGTCCAACTTTATCTCTGTCTTGCAACTAATCAGACTTTAATTGGTACATAACTTTAATTTTAATGAGCAGGACACGTCGTTAGGGTTTCTGGGTGAAATCTAGACTTAATCTTAGATAAATGAGATTGCAACCACATTTACATCCACGTTAATCTCGGTAATGGACCTTGGTTATCTGTATAATCAAAACACTGACGTGTAATAGACCAAAGTCTAGTTTCTAAATTGTACCAAATCCTTATCCTAACTATATTATAAATGCGAAAGTCGAGGAACCCGATGGCCCAGTGGGCTTGAGCATTATGAACGCTTACGCTTGTTAAGCAATCCCAGGCGCGGACTCCACTTGGATGAGTGAGCGCAAGTGGCATGAAAATATTCGCTTCTCCGTGCTTCGGAAGGCACGTTAAGCCATTGGTCCTGGCTGTCATCATTGATGGCAGTCATTAAGCTATGTCAGATGCCTTTAGGCAGCTTGAAAATTTTGACACCAGTGATGGCCACTCACTAAACACAAACAAACAATGCGAAAGTGAGTTTGTTTGTTTGGCCGCCTTTAAACCCTATCTACTGAACCGATCGTTATGACATTTTGCATACCCGTTGTCTGGGGTAAGGAGAAGGATATAGGCTTTTTATCCCGGGAAAAAGTATTGTTCCCGAGGGATAGACATTGATGCGGGCGGAACCGCGGGTGAAATCAGTACACTATAGATGTAGATGGATAGTTATAGAATTAATTAAAACCATTACACATGTACATTTTAACAATTTACTTAAAATTTTAATCTGTAATAACACTATATAGGATTAGGTATGTGTTTATTTAATACGGGTGAAATTGAATTCATTAGCAAACGTTTAATGATTGACTCAGACCACGAATCTGAACAACTTTCATTATGGGACCAACTTCGACATCGTGAAAAAAAGTCTGCTCTTTCATACAAAAGCGGAATATATACTTGGCCAAAATCTATGGAATAGCTGCAATTTTTTGCACTTTCGGAGTTGGTCCCATAATGAAAGTTGTTCAGATTCGTGGTCTGAGTCACTCCTTAAACGTTTGCTAATGAATTCAATTTCAAAACACTGTAGCTCAGTGTGGGAATTGAGCCTATGCTCAGCGAACAAAACACTTATTTTTGGCGTTTCATCCCATGAAGTTTTCGTCCTAATAACAATGGATAAATGATAATCAACCCAGTCAGGGACCGTTCAAGTATTACGTAAGCAATATATCAGTTATTTTCAACCCCCTCCTCCCCCTTGTCAGCAAAAGTAAGAAAAGCTCTTCCCCCCTCCCCCCAAGCTTACGTAAACATTGCTATATTTTTTACAAAATATCTTTGTTTATTTTGCAAAATGTTGCTGACGTCATCACCGTGCAGATCCTTCCACCCTCTTTGTCAGCAAAAATAACCCAAGCCCAGACCCACCACCCCCATTCGCTGCTTACGTAATATTTGAATGACCCCTCATCTCTAAACGGATAGCAAGAACCTACCATATCGATTACAATCGAGAATACTTTTTATATCCACTACGAGTAGGAAGAAGAACTAAGAATCACCGCACATTTAGCCTTTAATTAGAGTCTCTTGCTAAGCAGGCTCTAAGGCGATAATAGCTAAAATTAGACGAAGCGTCGCACGCGCATCCCGCATAGCAATTATTGCATTGTGATTGCTATTAAGTGCAATTACTATGCACCGATCATGGTAATCAAAGGAACTTGTCGTGATGCAACCGCTTATGATCACCACAATTCAGTTGTTTAACGTCAATGACACGACACACTTCCAGAATAGGTCTCATGGGAGAGCCGAAATCATTAAATTGTCTTTAATTAGTATTTTGTCGATAAGCCTCTCGCTAACCCGGCGCTAAAGCGATAATGGCTAAAATTTGACCAGGCGTCGCACGCGCATCCCGCATAGCAATTATTGCATTGTGATTGCTATTAAGTGCAATTACTATGCACCGGTTTGACTAGCTCCGTGGCGCAGCGGTCAACACGCCAGCCTGCGACACGGAGTGACCGGGTTCGATCCCCGGCCAGATCAAGATGGAAAATGATCTTTTTCAGATTGGCTCTTGGATGTGTATCTATATATGTATTTGTTATAAAATATTGTATCGTTGAGTTAGTATCCCATAACACAAGTCTCGAACTTACTTTGGGGCTAGCTCAATCTGTGTGATTTGTCCGTATAAAAAAAAAAACCGATCATAGTAATCAAAGGAACTTGTCGCGATGCAACCGCTCATCACAATTCAGTTGTTTAACGTCAATGACACGACACACTTCCAGAATAGGTCTCATGAGAGATGGGGGAGCCGGAATCATTAAATTGTCTTTTTTTCGGTTTTTTAGTATTTTGTCGATAAGCCTCTCGCTAACCTGACCCTAAAGCGATAATGGCTAAAATTAAACGAGGCGTCGCACGCGCATCCCGTATAGCAATTATTGCATTGTGATTGCTATTTAGTGCAATTACTATGCACTGGTCATAGGATAGGCGTCATACAATAACTTTTAATGACTGCAGTTTAATTGTCAATCAAAATCGAGTCTTCCCGTTTTCTTCCCTGTTTTTCTAACCCCTGCCTTAAATAATATTCTGTGTTCTACCTCCTTTGAAACTTAATTCCGATTTCTACCATCATCCTACGGAGAACAAATAAAATAGTGATGTATATGTACACTTATGGCTGTGTGCCTAAGTACTTGCCTCGTAAACTTTACAACATGAGGACTCCAAACCTGTCACTATTTTAGGTTCTCATATGTTTTATTCCTCAAATACTCTTAATTAGTTACTATTTACAGAAAAATGGCCTTTAAGTGTAAGAGTACATTACACATTGTTTATTGAAATAAAACTAACAATAGTAATTGTACTTCTTTGCTTCTAATTAGCATAATTTATCTCCGTATTATGCATAATTATGAATACAAATCATTCTAAAATGATTACGTTAGAATTTGTAATAGAGTGTACTTACATAAATTGAACGAATGTGATTAAATAATTTATATATAAACTAAACAAATACATGCAAATACATATTTTATATACGTGCTCATGATGAATACCGAAAGATAGTGACAGATGAAAGTTTAGTGAGGAGATAGAGAGTTTAGAAGATGATAATATACTTTTCTCTTGAAGGAGCATTTTGTTGAAGTTAACTTAATTTTGTTGAAGTTGAAAAAGAAAAAAATTGTCCGAGAGACGGGGGTGTAATGCTACCTGCAGAATTCAGAATTACTTTTTTGCTAGTAGCATGATCCAAGTCCTTGAAAGGCCGGCAACGCTCCTGTCACATCCTGGTGTTGCAGTTGTCCGTGGACAGTGGTTATCATTTACCATCAGGTGACTCGCTTGCTCGTTTGCCGTTCTATATTATTTAAAAAAAACACTTAACATTTATAATACCATGCTCATATTACTGCTAAGATAAAATCAATGTGGGGTCATTTGAAACCTAGGGTCGCAGGAACTTTCCCAGTAGGGCCTTGATGTGTTCGTCGCCCTGTAATTAGCCTACGCGACAGTGGAAGACATTTCTTGTAATTTGTACTAAAGGTCGCGGGGAGAGTGCGGACCTCCGTTGACAATTTTAGAGAAAGTTTTGTATGTATGCGTTTCATTAACGTATAACTTGCAGCCGTGGGCAGTGCTACTATACTATACTAGGATAGTAGATCTTGCTGAATAATTTTCTTACTCTTCTAGCCAAAGATATTCCAAGACCCGAGAGGTTTTAATAATATGTCCGCTCCATTTCTGTTTGTAGTTAACCATATTAGTATCTCTTATATTATAAACCCTTTATCCTCTATGGCATCCTTAGTATGAGTCCAAAGAAAACGCAAAGTGGCCATGCAAGCTAAATAGATGATAATTAAATATGGAAATTAAGAACTGGAGAAATTTAGGCGCCTACAGTATAGAATAGACCAATTAACAATTAACCGCGGTCCAAAAATTTTTATTTAAATTTTTTTTTTCCGCGGCTCTTGAATTTTCTTATAAAAATATCTACATGTAATTCTGAATCGAATGACACCTCCCTCAGTCATAATTTTTGGAGAATACGGAACAGTTTTGACCTAAAGTAGAAATAATCAACTAGTAGTGTAAAGTAGAAATAATCAACTAAGGGAGAGCGATATGAGGTGAATGCAACGTGACGTGATGAGCAAACTTGTTTACCCATGTGCTCATAAAAAGATGGATGTGACGCGAGTATGTTAACGATAGCTTACGCGATGGCGGGGCGGCACTTCAAAGATAATTATAGAGGGAATTTGCGTGTATCGACAGGTAATTTACTTAAAAGCATGATATTATCGATATAATGAAAATAATATACGCTTTATAAAATAATTTCTGATGATCTTACGAGTGAAATCTAACTGACAGTTTATATTCTCTCATATATATTACTTCTTTTTGCTGGTTACTGACTAAGACTAGTCTGTCTTCAAGTTGGCTAACTACCAGACACGTTTAACTCTTTCCGTGTCACTCCCTCCCCTCCTGAAAGCTTATGACTAACGTTAGATGACTGTATGACTGAGATAGTGTTACCCAAACAATAAGTCATCATCATCATCATCAGGTCCTTTTTAGTCTCCACTACAGGAGCACGACCCTCTCTGTACTACTAGGGCCATACTTGGCCAGAGCAGCCAGAGGACTGACTCAAACAATAAGTAAGATGTATTAATTCGTTGGTGTTAACCTGAGCTCATAAAAAATATGTTCTAGGTGTTAACACTTAGCTATCAATAGCAAGTGGCGGCTTTAACATTGTGACGTTACGAGGTGGTAGATATCTTCGCGAGAACCCTGTCCAAAGCGAGGCCCCAGTTGTTGGTTGTTAGCGCGTCAGTGGCGACCTCATCTATTGACTGTCGCGAGAGTTACAAGCTCCGGTTCGCGAGGTCCCTATTCATGATAAGAGAGGCGCCAGTTGTTGCCAGATCTAACATATCCAACGCCCTAACATGGCTTCCGTTTTGTAAACTTACGGAACAACTACTTTTTTTTTTAATAACAATAAGACCTGTGAAAGTAATAATTGTTAGAAATTTTGCATATGATTTAATGAAAATCTGTAAACGTAAAATTATATTTAAAACACGAGAAAAAAGATAAAGGTGAGACGAAAAAAAGATAATTAAACGTAATGAAAAGCTGTAAAAGTGAAATTGAATTTAAAACCATGAGAAAGACGAAGGCGAGACGCAACAATTATCCAGCCGTTTATTACAGGAACTGGCTGCAATCCCTATCGGAAACAAACAATTATTACTATTTATTACACATACAATCGTTAGGCGTGCGTCCATTAAAGCTGTATAGCGGAGCGACGTGAGGCTGTGAAACTGAACATATAACCTAATATAATATTTTTTTGTGGTAGAGCCAAGCTGTCGGCAAAATTAATTTTTGCTAGTAGCATGAATGGCCCATTCATGGCTCGTCCGGGGAAGTCACACTCTCACAGAAAATCGACGTCTGAGTAGAAGCTTTACCGCTTCTATGTTCGTTCGGTGAGTGAGAGAGCCGGAGGCCTAATCTCAATACCAGTGATAACCGAACATTATTCTGCTGCCGCCCGGTTAGGCTGTGCCGTTTATACCGGCCCGAATATGTGTAGCAACCCTTACTCTAACTCAAAAAGAGTTGCATAACGTTAACATTTATATTGTTCCACTCATTCTCATATATTGTGATAAGTTTTTGACAATAACAGTCTTCGCTTAGGGCTAAGTGCTGTAATGGTTTTTTTAATTGTACGCTTTATAACGCCTCACATAAATCTGTAGATCCCCTTGGGTCGTAATGTTTTTCCGGTCACATTTTGTTTTATGGAATTGTGCAATAGCTTTTTACTAGAGAGAGTTTATTTCTTTTCGTGATTTATTTGAAGTGAGAGTTGTTTGGACAGAGTCGCACGTCGTTGTCCCTATCTGTACTACCGGAGCCATACTTGGCCAGAGCAGACAGAGGATTTGGCCTACACTCTCCTCGTGGCCAGACGGGTTGGAGAGGTCTTATTGATGTTTATAAGCTTTGTTTAGCTTGTTTTTCCTAAGTCGCCTATTACGACATCCATGGTAAGACTTGGAGTGGTCCTATTCTACTCTGCCGGAAACCACACGGCCAATGACACATATATTCAAAAGTATTTATATATTTTGGGATGATTTACACACGATTATATCTACACGGACATACATGCAGCACATGAATTAATGGAAGCCTTTCCTCTCCACATCTTATGTTTATGACGTCAAAGGTAAAGGTGGTTTGTTAGACATTGATTTTTATATTCATGGCATACTCTTTTTTTTATGTTATAGGACGGCAAACGAGCAAGCGGGTTACCAGATGGTAAGTGACCACCGCCGCCCATAGACAACTGCAACACCAGGGTGTAACAGGCCCGTTGACCGTTGTCGGCCTTTCAAGGAGTTGGGGGGAAGGAAATGGGGAGGGGAGTGGGAAGGATGGGCCTCTGGCTCTCTTACTCACCGATCGAAGCATAGAAGCGGTAAAGCTTCTACTCAGACGTCGATTTTCTGTGAGAGTGTGGTACTTCCCTGGACGAGTCGGCCCATTCATGCTACCAGCAATTCATTTTGCCGGTAACTTGGCCCTATCTCGACTAAAAGTATACTCGTCTTATATTTTAAACGATACCCTCCCTATAATCCTTTTGATTGGCAGGGTGGTTACAGGGCTGTAGCTAGAGTCGAATTTAAGGTAGGTTACCATACCTTAAATTCGACTCTAGCCTATAGGTATAGTCTAACCTATAAGTTAACAGTTGATTTTTTTAAGTGAAAACGTCTTTAGCGGCCTTGTGCATTTTTTGGGAGGTTAAGAAATCGAAAATTCATAAGACGGTGACGTGACCTGAGACCGCCGGGCGCGGCGGCGGGCGATAGAGAGGAAGTAATATTCTCCTCTCTTTCTACCGCGCGGAGTTTTCACTTCTGCAGGCACTCCCGGAGTGCAACCCGTTTGTTTTTAGGGTTCCGTACCCAAAGGGTAAAAACGGGACCCTATTATTTCGCTCTGCTGTCCGTCTGTCTGTCTGTCTGTCCGTCCGTCTGTCACCAGGCTGTATCTAATGAAGCGTGATCGTTAGACAGTTGAAATTTTCACAGATGATGTATTTCTGTTGCCGCTATAACAACAAATACTAAAAAATAGAATAAAATAAATATTTAAGGGGGCTCCCATACAACAAACGTGATTTTATTGCTTGTTTATGCGCGATATTGATAACGACAACAGGTAGACGCTTGAAATATTCACAGAATATTTAGTTTTATATTCACTTTAAAAATAAATAATTCAATAAAAATAAAAGTAACATTAAATGCGGGCTCCCATACAACAGACATGATTTTTTTACCGTTTTTATAGATAACTGGAAAAAATCACTGATCACACTCAACTAGAAGTTATATTTGTTACGCAGCATTTATAACCATTTACTTAAGCATCTTATGCAATAGAGAAATCAGAGGGTGGTATATTGGAAATTGTCCACATCCGTCAACAGACTGACACCGAGCATTTTCCTTACTTGAAGATGCTGTTAGGCAATTGAGGAGGAAATCCTCACTTACTTGACTTTGTAGCACTGTGTTTACACCATAAATATCATTATTAAGAGGGTGCCGCGCAACGAAAAACGTCTTTACTGCGCAAGCCATTAGGCTGCGCAGAACCATTAGGCGTATAGGAAAAAAAATGAAAAGTCTCAATATTTTCATATTTATAATTTTATAAGAAAGGGGGCGACATCCGAGATGTAAATATAAATATTGTCATGTAAGAATTATTGTTTTAGACGTAAAAATTACGAAGATTTCGAAGAAAAATGTGTTTAGATATCATAACATATATATATCATTTTTAAATTTGATATGTATATGTTTCAAATTCCAACAAGGGGACGATCTTGTTTAAGGATTATACAAATATTTTTGATGTATTTAATTAATCCACCGCATAGTACTAGTGATTTGAAAACACGTAAATAAAAAAAAACCGTCTGAAGAGAGAAAAAACAAGTTGAATATCCCAGCTGCTTCTCTTACTGCGTAAATCGTAAAACTCGATAGAGGAAATGTGAGGAATCATGTCAATAGGCGATGCAGCTAGCAACCCATCACTATTTTGATTCCATTTTCCACCTACACGCCCTTTAAACATGCTAAATGTGGCCATAAAGTCTTATAGACTGGCTCTGTCTACCCCGCAAGGGGAAAAGACGTGATACTATAGGTATATGTATTGATATACTATGGGTGATACTATAGGTATATGTAGTGATACTATAGGTATATGTATTGATATACGGTCTGCCGGATCAGGTATCAATTTCTGTAGAATAATGATTTATTCTACAGAAATTGATACCTGATCCGGCAGACCGCGCTCTTGCAAAGGCTCTGGCAAGCTTAAAAATTTAAAAGATACCTAACAAACTTCTTAATTTTAATTATGGAGGCAAAAATCTGGCCGCATACTGCCAAATTAATTAACATAAAGACCAGCTAAGTGCGAGTCGGATTCGCGCACGAAAGGTTTCGTACCGTTATCTATCAGGTTTTAAATTGTTAAAAATATTTTTATTATATGATATAACTAAAAAATGCTATTCGCAATTTTTCTTTGATCTGTGCTACGTTTTCCACCTTTACGCCCACCAACACGATAAACGTGGCGTTTTGGTCTTATGACTTTAGGCTCTGTCTACCCCGTAAGGGATAAAGACGTAATAATATGTATGTATAAAAAATGTAGCGTATCTGTACATTTTGTTTAGTTTATTTATTTATACAAAAAGTTGTAGTTTCTGTGTGACTTATTCAACACGATAGGAAAAGTAATTCATGTACTAACTAAAAACTTGTAAATATGTTGAATAGGAAATTAATGTACGGTTTTACTTCTCTCGTAATATGAAGTAATTAAATATATTTTGTATAACCTGCTCGTGCACGTTTTAACGATTTGAACAATTACAGTGTATTCCCAATTACCTGTCATTTGTACGTACCGTTGGCTGGTCCTAAAAGGGTAAATGTGTCACTGATGACAGATATAACCCGTTGGAATACCAACATTACCGGCCCTACAGCGTAAGTAAGAAACAGAAGGTCTGTTTTATCGGCCTTGTATTCTTAATTTGTCAAATTTATAGATTGCATAATGTATAAATACAGATGTACTTATATAGTTTGCTAGTTATTATATCCCTTGTATATGCTACGATCCGAATAGTACTTGAGTACAGTGAGGTTTCCATTTTGTATGTAATCACGGAAACTTTTTACAACCATTGACTGTTTAAGTTATTCGAATATATATAATATGTTGGATAAGTATCGGTTGTTTATTAAACAGCCCATTTGACAATCGGTGAATTAGCCGCAACGATGTTGTCAGCGAACCAGAGCCGGTTCTAGCTGCCGCCCATGTGCAACCAGTACTCTGGCGCCCTCTACTAGGAGCGGGATCAAAATGGAATACTCAGTTATATTTCCACAATTTGGTGTGGTTTCGAACGAATCAAAACAGGTACCGGCACGCGCCTTTGGTAGCGACGCG